>CM040243.1:188974337-189721941 GCA_022545495.1 Chrysanthemum lavandulifolium | reverse complement strand
TCCGCCATTCCTGATGGCGGGCTTGTGTGAAACTTGGTTTGTTTGTACGCATCAAATTTTAAGCGGCTCTTGCTTGGGGTATCTTGATTATCTTCGTCTAGCAGATTAGTGATTTGGATATTCACTCTTCGTCTATACCATACGTATGTGTTTATATTCTCTTAAAAATCAAAACCCAAAATATTTTCATTCTTTGTTTTTATAGCATAGTTTTCAAAAATCCAAAAATATCCATCCTTTATCCTCTAATCTGTTTAATTCTACATTTCTTTATCCTCAAACCTGTTTAATTCTCCATTCCTTATCCTCTATAACCGTTTAATTCTCCATTCCTTTCCCTCTTATCTGTTTAATTCTTTATGTCATGGTATTTGACATGTTCCTGGTGTGGAGGTTCATTTAACGGTGGAAATTGTCGGCGATGTACTAATGTGAGTTTCGGAGACAAGTTTGTCGGTAATCCCGATCCCATTTCAAATGAAACACCCGATTTTTCCTACCTACCTCCACAACCCCAATCTGAATCCTACTCATGCAGTATTGTGGGAATGATTCTCATTACGGTTTTGATTGTCCACCACGGGTCCCGCTTGTCTATGAGCAGAACAGCATAATCGAACTTTGGTGAAAGTTATTTTCCCAATTATCTGTTGTGAGAATTGTGGGGTCCTCATGAGACTTTTGAATGTCAACCGATGAATCAAAATTTTCAAAATTCCAATTCTCCGGTTTGACAATTTCCAACCCCACGATATTCCATCATCATCGGACTTCGAGCCTTCACATCATTTCAATGATTACGAGGAGTGTAATCTTCCTCAAAGTTCGAAGAAATACGCATTCGAAAGAAACTACAAATGAAAAGAATGGTGTGTAAGCTTGACAGATGAACATAAGAATCCGATATGATGGCGATGATGATGAGGATAGTATTCAAATGAGGGAATACTATGAGGACGGCGAGGAGAGTGTTACTCAATTGAGCGATCTTATTTCTCAACTCCTCCGTCTATTGCTATCACACCTATCTTACCTTTTATTGCTTCCAAAGACTCTCTCATAATGGGGGCGAGCCTCCAGCACTATTCCGAAATGGAATCGTCTAGTGTTGAGAGCCTTGTTCCAACCCAGTGAGTCGAGGTTATCTCCGTAATATGTGTGATGATCCTCTTGATGATAATTCTTCTCTCCTCTTGACATTCCATATGATCATGTCGAAATGTTCTCCGATTCGATAACGATTGTACTTCGTTTGACGATTCTTTATCCTATGGAGACATCGATTATGTCGAGAGCTACCTTACGAGCTAGTTAGCTTAGAGAGTGAGAGATTCGATGATCGGAAATTGAGGACGAGATACTTAGTGAACAATTGTTCAATATAAATCTCCTCGTTTCTAAGATCGAATCATTTTGTGCTAAGTCGACTTCATCTCCTATCCCGTTGTGGATAGTGACTCTACATTGGACAAGCCCGAGCTTGAGGCTTTTCAATGATTCTCTTCATGAAGAGTTCTCCGGTGAACTCTCTCATGACATATCTCCTCCGGAATATGATCATTTCTATTTTGATCTTGAGGATGATATTGGCTCGGAGGAAGGTATACTCTATCATAAGAGTTTGCTTATTGATGATACTACCTTCACCCTTCCTCCGGATATGTCTACATTTGAGGATGACGAATGGATCCTAATTGTTATAAGCATCTTCCTTCCATTCCTCACTTATGATGTGTCTTCCTCTTCTTCACTCCTGGGAGTGAGGACACTATCTTGACCCCGCATTTTCGTTTATCATTTGTGGCCGGGTCTTTCTCTATATCTCATCGGTGTGGAACTTTCACGTACTTCAATGTTTATCCAAACATCTTGAATGAAAGTCCGATGGAGATTGTATCTTCCACTTGCTTCCCTTGAACCAATGAATGCGGGTCGAGTCAAGCTAGCGACTCGGAAATCAAAAACATGAGCACGCACTATACTGGGTTTTCACCCATATTTCGTCTTCTTACCCCTTTCTACCACCTAAGTGTGGGGTGATGCCCCATGTTATATATATATATATATATCTTTAAAAAAATAAAAAAAATAATAAATCTTCTTTCTAAATAATGGCGTAGTATTTCCCTTTTCGTTCTTTGTTTGGCATAATGGCAGTACTTTGAATATTGAGGGCAATATTCATTTCTAAGTGTGGGGATTCTCACGAATTTTATTATATAATTATACCACCTAATCCCCGTTTTGGCCAAATTTTTTTTGGAGTAAGTGTTTTACACTTTCTCATTTGGTTATCGATCCACCATATACGTAAGACAAAAGGATTAGCTAATCCGAGCAAACGGCTCTTGGTAAAGATTTCTCAAATCCGTTTATATGGCTTGCAATTTGCCCAAAATGGTATGGTATTCAGCTCACCATATCCTAAAAAGTGAAGAGTTGGCTAGTCCGGAAGGTGCGGCCACGGTAAAGACAAATCAAATCCAGATTGAAAAGTGGTGGTTTGCTCAAAATCACATGGTTATCGGTGTACCATGGTTCTTACTTGAGCTGAAACATTTGGCTACTCCGAGTAATGGCTTTTGGTAAAGAGATTAAAATCCATTATGTTTTCTCAAATCATTGCTAGGGACTAGCAATATCTCGATGTGGGGATTGATGAGTGTGTAAATACTCATCATTTTATATAATATAAACTGCAAAATCATCGAAAACACTCAAAATGCATCAAAATGATGAAAATATCACAAATCAGTGTTTTATGTGTTTTAAATGCAAAATATCAAAATCGGATGAAAAACATATCAAATTTGCAAGAATTGCGGTTTTAGTCCCCAGTTTCAAAAGTTGTCAAAAGCAGTCCCAGCACTTAATTTCAAAGTAAAGTCACCAAGGTCCTTTTAAAATCATAAGTTGTCAAATTTAGTCCTTTGGTGAAAATATAAAAGTTTGAGAAAATTACAAGTTTAGTCCTTCAACTTTGAAATTTGGCAGAAATGGCCCCTGGAAGATTGCAAAGTGGCAATTTTGGTCCTTATACTTTTGAAGGTTGTCACTTTTGGTCCCTTGGAACAAGTTTGATGAATTGGCAGTTAAGTCCCTTGATTTTCAGGTTTTACACATAAGGCCCCTTGGAGTTTAAAACCCTTTAAACCTAATTTGGACCCCTGCCTAACCTTGGACCCCTGTCACAATTGAATTGTGAACCCCTTTTATTAATATACCCGGTCAACCCATGGTCAAACCAAGACCTTGGCGCCAAACACCTCCTTCCCACTTGTTTACGCAGTCCCCTCTTCTGTGACCAAACCATCCCTTATCCTTCCTTGTCCCCCTCCAAACACTACATCCAAGAAACTTTGATTACTCCTCTCCTCATCACACTCAACACCCACCGGTTGTCAAATAAACCTTTCCGCCAAAATTGACATTTTGGCCAAAACTCTCAAAAGTCACCCAAATGCTCGAATCGGTGGGATCCACTCGGAAGATGTGAGAGAATCATGTGAAGCTATAAAGAGAGTGAAGAAGCGCTTTAGTTGCGGTAGCTAGTTTTATTTTTTTCCCTTTAATGTTGTTTTTTACTTAAATGTCTTAGTTAGTAAAAAAATGTTGTAATTTCAGTTCTTTGTATCACATTCAAGTTAAAATACCATTGTGAAGTGTTGTTAAGTATCAATCCAAGTTTTATTCAAGTTATAAGTTTATTTGGTCACTGTTACAACTTTCAGTTTCAAATCCTTATGCACAAGTGTTAGTAGCTAATTTTTAAGCTCACATAAGCTCCTTATAGCTTTTGATGAGCTTATAATTAAATTTTAAGCAAAATTGTGAAGTGGTCAATGAAAGTCAACAGTATAGAGAAAATGGATCAAACTGGGAATGGTGATGTTTTGGTTGATGCAGCTTTGATATGGGTTGGAGTAGAATAGATTAGCATAGATTGGGTTTGTTTTGGCTGCAACATCGTGAGGCACATGTGAGTGATTTGCTCATTTTCATTTCAAGCCATTTTGCATTTTATGCATCCGTGATCACAATTGTTTTCATATGTTTAATTAGTTGTAATTAGGTGATGTAGACTCATTTTGATCAGTTGCAGTAGCTAGTTAAGTGGTTGGTTTAGTTTATTTGCAAATTCATAGTTTAAAGGAGTGTTTGGATTGCTAGTTTAAACTGCTTTAGAAGGTATTATAATGGGTTAGATCAGTTTGTTTAAGCTTGTTATGGTTATCTGAGTCAATAGCTGTCCTTGTTCTATGCTTGTTTTCATCAATAGTCAACTTTGGCTTAAAACTGTTCTAGTGTGCATTTCTGTTAAAATCGATTCTGTCATCATCTCTTATAGGTTTAGGATCATTAAACAAGGTTGCCATAGTCTCATTTCATTACATCTCATCCATATCGATCCTGCATTTGATTTCAAACCTCACCAAAGTCAATCTTCACATTGTTCTTAAAAGTCAAAAGCGTCAAAAAATCGAGTTTTACAAAACTTGCAACATGTGCACTGTTGTCAATTCAACTAGTTAGGGCCGATTTTGGTCCATTTGTAGTTTGTCGTGGTATTCAAGACCCTAATTGTTTTACCTTTAAGTTTTTACGATTAGCTTATAAATAAGCTTAAACTTAGGTACATGTTTCATATCGCACCATCAACAATCTGTCATCATAATGGTCGATTAGGTTTTGGCTGTAACTTCTTCATTAAAGGTCTTCATTAATGTAATTTTGGTTATATATTCTCGGTTGGTTGTGTTGAGTTTCCCATTTTAGTTTTCCTGAAGCTTATTAGATAGCGATGAGTAGCTTATTCATGAGAATGTTTGCTTATTTGTTCTAATATCGTTTTCTTAAATCTTAGGTATTATGCTCATTAGTGGTTAGGAGTAGCTTTAAACAGTTGCCTTAGAGTAGTAGTAGTGTATTTTAGCTTCTGTATTGGATTGGTGTAGTTTAGTGCTTATTTGCTTATCAAAGTGCTTATTTCAATAAGCACTTGGTCATCGTTCTATAATTCCACATAAGCCCATGTTTTTTCATTTTCTCATATTCCTAATATTATTTTAGAGTTTTCCTGAAATTTTCAGATTTTTCTAAGTTGTTTTGCTATTTTCTTAATTTAAATTAGTTTTAAGCCTTTTTAAATAGCATTTAATACAAATAATTAAGAAAATGCTCAAAAAATAAATTTTCAATTTTCTTAAGTTTAGATAAATATAAAAAGCCAAAAAGTATTTTTTCATATTTTCTTAGTTAAAATTGTATTTTAAATAATTTAAGTAGTTTTAATAGTTTAAAATTTATAAAAATATAAAATAATCGAAAAATACAAAAATAGTTTTGAAAATTCTAGTTTGTTATTTTAGACTTTTCTAAGTCTTAATTTTATTTTCTAGCTTTATTTCCTATTTTCTTGTATTTTAGGTAATTATTAAATAGTTAAAAATAGTTTTCAATTAATAATAATTAGGTAATTAGTTATAAAATAGTTTTCTTTTCTAAATATTTTATTTTATCATTAGGATTGTAAAAATGTATTTTTCATATTTTTAGGATTTATATTGTATAAGTTTCACTTTTTATTTTGTACGTTTACGTAATTTTTATTTAAACGTAAGTTTTTAGTTTTAAGTTTTAAACGTTCATCATTTTAAAAATAGTGATAGCGTTTATTTAATATTTTTTATCTTTTTAATTTCCTTTAATTTGCATTTAAGCCGTTTTAATTTGTTGGCTTTTCCTGTAGTCATAATAATCCAAATTCTCCTTTCCCGTTCAAATCTCGCGATCACTATACGTTTGATAATCCATTGCATAGCTCGCTGGGACATAACGACCCGGGGAGACTCTATACTCCTCAGATCTTCATTGCATTCGTGCTTAAGCAATTTTAAGCTGGTTACGGTCCGCCATTCACAAGTGGCGGGCTTGTGTGAGAAAGCTTGGCTGTTTGGCACGCATCACTAAGATAATGATAATAGGATGGGTGATGAGTGTCTAAATACTCATCATTTTTGTACAATATAAACTGCAAAATCATCTGAAAACGCTCAGAAACACATCAAAATGATCAAAATATCACAAATCAGTGTTTTATGTGTTTTAAATGCAAAGATATCAAAATCGATGAAAAACATATCAAATTTGCAAAATTGCGTTTAGTCCCCAAGTTTCTAAAATTGTCAAAATAGTCCCTGAGTCAAAATTTCAAAAGAAAAGTCATCAAAGGTCCTTTTAAATCATAAGTTATCAAATTTAGTCCTTTGGTGAAAAATGTCAAAAGTTTGAGAAAATTACAAAATTAGTCCTTCAAGTTTCAAAATTGGCATAAATGGCCCTGAAAATTGCAAAATGACAGATTTGGTCCCTGTACTTTTGAAGCTTGTCGATATTAGTCCCTTGGAGCATCTTTGATGAGTTGGCGCTATGGTCCTCCAATTTCCGAAATTACATTAGGTCCTTGGATATTAAACCTTTGCAAACCTGGCCCCTTGTCACAAGTGATTTTGGACCCCTTGCCTTATATCTTTGGACCCTTTCCCATTTGACCCCCTGGCATTATTATTCACTAGTCAAACAGATAAGTCAAACCACCCCTATACCCGCCTTTTCCTCCTTTCTTCTTCACCTAGCCCTGCAAAACCCTGCATACACTCCACCTTCCCCCTCCTCCAGCTCATATTCCACTCACCTTGTTCCTCCAAACATAAGAGTACAAGAAATCTTTGATTACTTCCTCTCAACACTCAATCGTTAAATATCCATTTTCCATAAAATCCATTTGATGGCTAGGATCGGTTTAAGTGATCCAATGGCTTAAATTAGAGTGGGATTAGCTTAGAGAGAGAAAGAGAAGCGGTTGAGTATAAAAGGAGGCAAGAGAGAGAGAAGGGAGTTAGCTAGTTTTCATCTTTTCCTTTAATGTCGTTTTTCTTTAAAATGTATTAGTTTTAATCAAATGTTGTAGTTTAAGTTTATTTGTATCCTTTTCAAGTTAAAAAAAGATTGTATTGTACTTTTGAGGATCAAATTCAAGGTTTAGTTAAAATTCTCATTATTGTGTTTCTTGTTGGAATTTTCAAATTCATGGTACTATATTGAAGCTTCCAATAGCTTCTTGTCTCACTTAAACAAGTTCATTTAAGCTGTTATAGTTTCTGATTAGCCTTGAAATCAGTTTCAAACAATTTTCCATTTTAGTCAACAAAAGTCAACAGGAGCTCAAATGGGAATGGAAGTTGATAATGGGTGTTGCAGATCTGTGAATTGGGTTAGAATAGCTTCATTTAGATTAGGTTTGGGTTTGGTATTGGCCTGCAAACAAGATGGACTCATTTGAGTAAGTTCCTAGATTTTCATATTTCAAGCCAATAATGCATATTTTGCTTGAATGAGTATCTGTGGTCATAGTTGGTATTATTGTGTTCAATTAGTTGTAACTAGGTAATTTGTACTTAGTTTGATCCTTAATTTATGTTGGTTCAACAGTTTGTCAGTTTTTTAGTTCATATCAGTAACAATAAGGAGTGTTTGGATCAAGGTTTAAATCTGTGATAGAGGGTATTACAATGGATTAGATCAGTTGGTTTGTGTTTGATATAGTTATATGCATTCATATCTGTCTTTGTTTTACTGCAATTTGTGCTCTAAGTCAATATTGGTTTAAATCTGTTCTTGTATGCAAATGTGTGGAAATCAGTGACTGAATCATTGCACATAGGTCTAGAATCAGTAAAACTAGCTTGTTTCAGTCTCATCACATCTTATTTCATCCATATCAGCTCTACATTTGATCTTGAATTTCATTTTGGTCAAACCAGTTACTGTTTTTTTTAAAAGTCAAATCAGGTCTGCACTGGGTTTTTGCAGAATTTGCAGCAGGTGCATTTTGCTCATTTTACATAGTTTAGGTTTCAATTTTGGTCTATAAGTAGTCAGCTAGGTGATCTTTAAGACTGCATTTTTGCTTTTCACATTTGCTTTTCTGATAAGCTCATAGATAAGCTCAAACTAGCTTCCCTATTTGTCTGTTTTTACATCAGCTCTCACTGTCCAATTTGGGCAGTTAATCTTTGATCCATATCTGCTTCATTACTAGTCATCATTAGTTGAAACTTTGGATTTATGATCTTTGGTTGGTTGGCTTGAGAACCATACTTTTTTTTTTCCCTTTAGCTTATTGGATAAGCAGCTAGATAAGCTCAAATTTGGGTCCTGATTTCTGTTTTGCTCATGATGGCAGTTGGTTTAATCTTAGGTAGATCACTATTTAGGTGTTAGGAGTAGGTGAATATAGTTGCCTCAGAGTAGTTTTAGTATAATGTAGCTTATGTTATCGGTTGGTTCACTCTAGTGCTTATTTACTTAATTATAAGTGCTTATTTAGGACAGATTTATATAGCGCTCTTTATTCTTCTACATAAGCATCAGTTTTATATTTTTATAGCTTTAGAATAAGATTTTAGTATTTCCTGAAATTTTCATAATTTTTAGACACTGTTTAGTATTTTCTTAATTAAAATCAATTTTTAACCAATTTTAATTAGCTTTAATTGCAATTAATTGAGAAAAGTTCCAAAAATAATTTTCAATTTTATTAGATCAAGATAAATATAAAAAGCATAAAAAAGATTTTTCCTTATTTTTCACCTTTTATTTTGTATTTTCACATATTAAATTAGTTTTTAATAGTTTAAAATTCCTAGAAAATAGGAAATTAATCAGAAAATTACAAAAATAGTTTTGAAAAGTCTATTTTGATATTTTAGATTTTTCTAAGTCTTAATTTTATTTTTCTCGCTTTATTTCCTATTTTCTTGTATTTTAGGTAATTACTTAATAGTTAAAAATAGTTTTTAATTTATAATAATTAGATATTTAGTTATAAAAATAATTTTCTTTTTTCTAAAAATTTTCTTTTATCATTAGGATTGTAAAAATGTATTTCTCATATTTTTAGGCTTAATATTGTGTAAGTTTCACTTTTTATTTTGCACGTTTACGTAATTTTATTTTAAACGTAAGTTTTTAGTTTTAAGTTTTAAACGTTCATCAGTTTAAATATAGTGATAGCGTTTATTTAATAGATTTTATCTTTTTAATTTCCTTTAATTTGCATTTAAGCCGTTTTAATTTGTTGGCTTTTCTGTAGTTATAATAATTCCAAATCTCCTTTTCCGTTCAAATCTCGCGATCACTAAACGTTTGATAATCCATTGCATAGCTCGCTGGGACATAACGACCGGGAGACCCTATACTCTCGGATCTTCATTGCATTTGTGCTTAAGTTGTTTTAAGTCCATTACGGTTTGGTCATTCACGAGTGGCGGTTTGAGTGATTAGATTGCGGTTTTACACACATCAATGGGATGATGGAGACATGGGTTGAAATGATCCAATAATAGAGTTTTAATGATTCCGTAATGAAGACGATAGGCGATGGGATGGGAAATAGAAGACATTGTATTGTAGCGACCCAAAATATAATCTAATCATAGAGAAATGTCGATGCGGTAATTAAAATTTTATTTAGTCGCATAACCTACTAAACAAATCTAAAATGTAATCATTAACTCGCATCACGCGATATTTATTGGTTATGTATTATCTGTTAAGCAAATCTCATACATAACGAGGCACGGAGGGCGAAGTGGTGGCGTAAAGTGGTCCATTTCAACATGGATCATCGCGCGCCCCTGCGAAGTGGTAGTGTGCATCATCGCGAGCAAATCTCCATGCAAGTTGCTAGTAAGATGTAGACGCGGAGGCGTAAGGTAGTGGTGTAAAATGGTCAGTTTAGAGAATGTAGTAACGAGAAAGGCGTTCCACTTAGAAGAAAAAGTATCGTAGTGAGAAAATGTTGTGACGTCAGTGTGTGATGTGTAGGAATAAGCCTTTATAACTCTTATGATGAACACACATGAACATTTGTACCCTTTTCAGAAGTTAGTCAGGAGGTCAACTGGACATACCACTATTATAACTACTTTTAGTATTGCAACATTCACCTCTGAGTCGGACATAGGTGATCAGGCTATGTCCCACTATCCCTGGTTGAATATAGGTGATCAGTCTATATTCACCCGAGGTTCAATGAATCTTGCAATGCTTAGCTTAGTTATACTAGTAACATGTCCTAATGCTTTTAAAGTTTGTTATGAAAGACTGAATAAACATTTCATTTATGTGAGGAGAAGGCATAGCGCAGTGTTATATATCATACATATAAGTAAGGCAATCATAGCTAATAGTGAGACTAAGTTGTCGGTAATAAAACACATATCTTATCAAAGATGACTTCAACGAGTCATAAGTGAGGCAATCACTTGCGGGCGGGGCATGTGGCGGTCATAGGATTAAGTTTTGTAAAAGTGGTTATAGTCTAGGTTTTGAAAATTTCCTAGTTCTCTATAACTAAGGCTCGATGCTAATCTGTAACACCCCAAAATGGTTTGCGCGGAAGAAAAATTTTGGGATGCTACTCATTGGATCATAACACAAGTGAAAATAATAGCTTTTTCGTAAAATATTTCATTTATTGTAGTAAAACAAAGTTTACAAAAGTTGAATTGTTATGAAAATGGCCCATTAATAAAAAGTGGTCCCATTCAGAATCGTAGTCATCTATGACCATGCCATGCCAATGCCCAAGCGCCCAGAGTTAGCTATCGCCTTTTCATCCCGAAATACATGCTAAAAAGTCAACACAATGGTTGAGTGAATTCATAGGTTTAGTGAATAAGCAGTTGATCACAAGATTTTCAAGTTTAAGATAAGCCATGGGCTACGTTGTTATACGCCCATAAAAGATAGTTGATATTATTGCACTAAGCTCATGACACCAAACTAAGCGCATACACCTAATTACCGGTGTAAGTAAATAAATTGCCCTACGAGATGTAATAGCCAATTACATAGAGATACCAATATAGTGCGCCCGGTTATTTCCGATAACCGAGTCGGGTCGTCGGGCCCATAGTACTATCCACGATATTTGCGCTCACCGCAAGTGATTAATGGTTCATGATGTAGGGACTTTTGGCGCACAACTTAGGCAAGAGTCATAATATCAAGAGTACAAACAAACAGTTTTCAAGCAATTGTGATCATAAAAGCAGTAGTAGCATGTATTCTCCCCCAAGGAGTTTATAAAACAGTTAAAAGAGTAAAAGTGGGGCTATGAACTCACCTTAGTGATACGGTAGGAAATGCACAACAATAGCAAGTATGATATGACAACGGCTTCAACACGAAACCTAGATATAATATGGCAAGACTTAGATAATATATTTCGTTTACGACCATAAATGGTAATGTTTGAAAAATGATTTGCTGTGAGACACTCGTATCGTTTGAACTTGTGTGGTAAAGCTTAAAGTTTAACAATAAATATTTTCCAATATTTTCTGATGTGTTTGTGTAGCTTATGTGGGCGTTATCGACGATATAAGATGTAGTTGTGAAAATATTTCTCAAGTGTTGGCTCTTGGAATAGGGTGGGAAAACGATCTGAAACTTTCAGATAAGAGTTGACTCGAATATCGGGTCAAGTATTATCAATGTGGGAAATAAATACAAGTAGAATTTTATTTATTAGATTTGTTAGATTTCGAGGTGTGAAAATATATGTACAATATATATTTACCGACGTCATGGTAAATATATTTTTGGAAAAATATAATATTTATAGTTACGCAGATGTGGTCGTCAAATAAAAGTATGGGTTAAAGAGATTTATTTAAAAGAAAAAATGGTAAAATGTATAAGTTTATCGAACTTATAAAAGTTTTGGATAAAAATGTCAAAGTGTTTAACTAAAAGGGTTAAAGTTGTAAAGGTTTAATACAAGTCTCAAAACTTAAAAGAAAATTATATCAAATGAATTAAGGTTGGGGGGTTGAAAGGGTAAATATTAATATAGTTTAACCTTATAAAAGTTCCTTAAGAAAAATGACAAATGATTGAATTGGAGGTGAAATTGTAAGATTTGCATTTTATCATAAGTAGCCCAAAAATCCCAAGAAAAGTCATGGGCAAGGTTCGAACCTTGCACCTTTGCTTAGATTCAATATGTACAAACCATTTGAGCTAGGAGTGTTTTGTGTCTAACTTTACATTTTAAACGATTTAAAGGAACTGCTTATCTCATTATCTTTTGTAAGTGAATTTTCTACTCGATTGTCGTGTATATGCATGTATACTTGAATTGTGTGGTTTTCTTAAAATTCATTTCCTTCATGTTTATAAACATTCAAAGTGATTTGAAAACGTTCCATGTTCCATTTCTAAAACTCGAATAAGCACAAGTCCAAAAGCCAAACTTATGCATTTATATAAGGCTTTGAAATCCTTTGAAACCCGATGATCAACAAAGTGTTTATTCAAATGTTTTACGTAACATGAGCCATATTTTACGTTAAAGATGTACCACACAAGAACTTAAGATACAACAAGTTGTCTATGTTTTTAACTTTGTACGTGACATAAACATTAAGACGGAAAAATGAAATGAGGTGGAGTCGAAAAGAACTTACAACACCCCAAGAGGGTGGTGGTGAGGTTCGAAAGGAAGTCAGTCGTGACTAAAATAGCTTCTCGTTCGAATGACCAAGCTCGCGTTTCCTTTGCTCGACCCTCTTACAGTGGACGATTATGTGCTTTGAGTATGATATGAGTTTTGAAATTTAATGAGTGAGTTGGTGAGTTTGGAAGTCACATTATATAGAGAAGATAAGTTTCCAAGAAAATGAGAGTGATGGGTGTATGATCTTGAAGCATGCATGATATGGAAGTCATCGGGTAGCACGTTTTGGTGGTGTCTTTGTCAAGTGATAGGGACAATCCATGCTTGAGGTCAAACTAGGTTTCTTGAGTCTAGGTTGGGTGATTTGCATGAGCATGCTCGGTTGCTTGTTACTCGATATCACCACGTAAACATGAGTGAGAGTATACTACTTGCAATGCTTAGGTTAATATAATAGTAGGTTAGAGTGGTCTTGTAGTGTCTTGTCTTAGGCTTAATATAAAATGTATGTAGGGTGGCTTGGTAGTATTCTTTACTTCCTTTGTTTGTCTCCTAATACTACTCACGCATGATAAAGTTGGGGTTTGCTTTTGTGTGAGAAAAGCAAGAAAGAAAGAAGAATGAATGCTTGGAAAAGAGAGAAGCATGGTCACATAATATTTTAAGCATGCCTTGTATGGTTTCAAGAAAGGAGAAAATGGAGTGTGTTTGTGTTTCTGTTGTCGACAAAAGATGGGCAAAAGGAGGATAGTTGTCTTCTTTTATTAGTTAAATAATGGTGTAGGTGCTAGCTTATGATAAGAAGAATAAGGGATATGGGAATGTGATTTTGTTATTGTTTTCGTTTGAATGCACAAGACCAAGAAACGTGCCACCAATTGCATGCACCAAGTGTAATATATTGCTACAATATTAGCTTTATTTAAAACACTAAAGAAAGAAGAAAGTATAACTTGTTGTGGTTGCGCTTTGAGAAATAAAAGGGCTAGGCCAACGAAAAAAACAAAAGGGGTGTTGGGTTGGGTTGGTTTGAACACGCGAGCTCAAAAAGATATTATAAGGTGTGGATCAGGTTTCGGTTAAAAAGCTCGGTGAGAAATAAAATATAAGAGTTTATTTATATACTTATTTTATAAAGTTTTTATTATCGAGGTCGAGGTAAACTTGATCGGGTCACAACGGTGACTTTTTGAGCCTTTAATTCGCGGTTTCGGTGCATTCGCCAAGAAAGTTTATAAAAATATAACTCGTAACTTGTCGATTATAAATCGAAAGAAAAGAGAAAAAGAAATATATAGTCACGAAAATAGGGAGGAAATTTACGGGTTGTTATAAATTCTGAAATTGAGGCCCTAAATGAAAACCATGCTTGGGATATAACTGATCTACCTCCTAATAGAACTCCCATTGGTTACAAATGGATTTTTAAAATCAAATATAAAGCCAATGGTGAAGTTGATAGATACAAGGCTAGATTAGTTGTTAAAGGCTACAACCAAAGGGAAGGAATAGACTATGATGAAACTTTTCCCTGTTGTGAAAATGTCCACCGTTAGATGTCTTATTGCCTTAGTCAGTAAAAACAAATGACCTCTTTTTCAACTTGATGTTAACAATGCTTTCTTGTATGGAGATCTTGATGAGGATATCTATATGACCATTCCCAAGGGTTCGTAATGATAACAATAAAATAAAGTCGTAAACTTGTCAAGTCTCTATATGGCCTAAAACAAGCTCCCGTGAAATGGAATGAAAAACTTGTCGGTGTTTTAAAAGAAAATAACTTTGTTCAATGTTAATGATCACTCCTGTTCACCAAAGCAGAGAATAACAAGTTTATTGCTCGCTTGTTTATGTGGATGATATTGTTCTTCTGAAACCGTATTGATGAGATAAATCTTTTAAAAGTTTCTAAAATCCAAATTTCATATCAAAGACTTGGGAAATCTAAAATATTTCCTTGGCATTGAGGTTTTAAAACCGGAATGACATTTGTCTTTCTCAAAGGAAATCTTGTCTTGAACTCCTCAAAGAATTTGGTCTTCTTGGGTGCAAACTGTGTCCACCCTATGGAACCCAACTCGTGCTTCCATACATTCCCACCTGCCGACGACCCTTGCTTGTCAACATCATTGGTTATCAAAAGTTACTTGGGAAACTTATCTATCTCACCCATACAAGACCGACATCTCATACTCGGTTCATTGTGCGCACAATATATGCATTCTCCTTAAAATCTCATCCGGAATGTGCCCTCAATGTTACGAGATATCTAAAAGGAGCTCCGGAAAAGGTCTAAGGTACAATTTCAAAGAACTCGAAAATCATCTTGAAGGATATAGTGATCTTGATTGGGCGAACGCAAGAAAACCGGAAAATCATCACGAGTTATTGTGTTTTCTTCAATAATTGTTTGATCTCTGGAAAAGTAAAAACAAAACACTATTTCAAAATCTTCCACGTAAGTAGTATAGATCTATGTCTCTGCTCTGTGAAATCATTGGATTCAAAAATCCTAAAAGATCTAAAAGTTGATATCAATCTCCTGTTAATCTTTTTGTGACAACAATCGCTTTACAACTTCTTGTCAACCATGTTTTCATGAAAGATCAAAACACTTTGAAATTGATGTTCACTTCATCGGGAGAAAATTGCAAGAGGTGTTATAAGTGCTAAGAAGATTGGCTCTTCAAACCAAGCTGCAGACATTCTCACTAAAAATCTCCTGTTTACCGGCATAAATTTTGTGTGAAAAGCGATATTGTTTGATATGTTTGCTCATCGATCAAGGGGAATGTTAGAATTTGGAGTAATAATCTGTGGCAAACATATCATTCTATCGGCCCTAATGGCTTTCAAGTTATGATCATTGAGAGATTCTACGGGGTTATTCATGGACAAAGAATAAAAGGTTTAAAGTTCCAAGAAGCTGGTTTCTGCTGAAGTGTTTTTCATTTATGCTGATGAGTCATTTATAGCCGTTAGAAAGGGTCTTAGTGTAACTTAATCCCCTATTTAATAAGTCCCTTAATCTAGGGTTACAAACACTTGGGTGTGCAGTCTTTTGTATCACTCTCTTCTCTTCTCTCAGATCATTTCACTGATCTTGTCTTGTCTTTACATTCATATGATTCTTGTCTCATTGACATTAATCTAATCTTGTAACATTTGGATACTATTAATCTAAGCTGACTATTGCAGCTTAGATCTGAATAAAGGTTCTATTGTTCATCTAGTGTTGCCTATAATTTCGTACAGTTTTAGTTGATAAATACTAGCCCATGCGTTGCGCCGGCATGTATCATCCTGTAATTAAACATAAGATTTTTATTTAGTTGTATATGTCTAGTTATTTTATTTTATTTTTGTAATAGATTTTTCTCTGGAACTACCATACACAACATAATACATATATAAACACTTAGTTGCACACTCACACTCACACCACAATACAAAAAGAGTCACAGAATGCTGGGGTCAGTTACATTGACTATTGTTAAGATGAAAGTGAGGACAGAAGAAAAGGTGGACTTAGATTTTTGTACAGATGAGAGGAGAAAAAGAGGGTTGAATGGTGATTGAGACATGATATGCTTGTATGATTGGTTGCTTTTTATATATAATACAAAATTATGTCCTTCTGCCTTTATAAATGTATGTGACATATGTTGTGCAACATATATCATACTTGCTGCCATTTATTATTTTATGCCTTTGCAGTTTACAGCATTTGCTGGCCTTTCTATACAGAATAATAATAATACTGCAGTTTTCATCACTTGATCAAAAATGGAAACAAACAACGAAAACAAGAAAGCCTGTACCAGCACAAAGCCACATCAAGTATATGCTAAAACTAGCAAGGCTACTACACCACAAGGGTCTTAACATAACTTTTGTTAACACACTGTCGAACCACAAGCGCCTTCTTAAGTTCGCTGGGACTCATGATCTCTATGGTGCTCCTGGTTTTCAATTCAAAACAGTTCCTGATGGTCTCTCGTCTACTTCGGATGCTGACAACATACCAAGCCAAACATAGCCTCAACTCTCTAGCTATCTTTCCACCAATTTCTTTGATTCCTTTCTAAATCTTGTATCCGAATTTGAAACACCTGTAACTTGTATTGTTTCTGATGGTTTCATGAATTTCACGAAAACATACGATGTCGCTGAGAAGCTTAAAGTTCCCATCATCCTTTATTGGACACTTGCTGCCAGTGGTTTATGGGGTATTACCAATCAAAAGTTTTAATGGAAAAAGGACTTGTCCCACTTAAAGGTTTTATACATCTTTTTAGTCCGTATATGATCACTTGCGAAAAAATTTACACTTGTAACTAATCCATTATCCATCATGTTCTGTTTTTGTCTTTTTTATGTAGATGAAAGTTATTTGATAAATGGGTACACTGATATGGTGATGGATTGGATTCCTGGAATGGAAGGAGTTCGTTTAAGAGATCTACCGCGACATATTTTAGCCACTAAACTTGATGATCATGCATTAAACTTTTTTGTTGAAACAGCTCAGTTAGCTGATAAAGTTTTACACAATGTTATCCATACTTTTGATGAATTAGAGTGTACTTTAGTAAAAGAACTTAAATCTATATTTCCCCATATCTATACGGTTGGGCCTCTGCAATTACTTATGAATCAGGTTATGATAAAGGAAACCAATAACTCGAGTTTCAACGGCTATAGCTTATGGAATGAAGAACCCGAGTGCATCCAGTGGCTCCTGTCGAAAGAACCAAACTCTGTGGTGTATGTCAACTTTGGTAGTTTAGCGGTAATGTCTTTAAAAGATCTTATAGAATTTGGTTGGGGACTTGTTGACAGCAACCATTATTTCCTTTGGATAATAAGAACTGATTTGGCTTTATCGCAAGCTGGTGTTCTCAAGAAGAAGTACTCAACCATCCCTCGATTGGCGGGTTTTTGACTCATGGTGGTTGGGGTTCAGTGATAGAGAGCTTGTCAGCTGGAGTGCCTATGTTATGTTGGCATGTTTCTCATGACCAGAGGATCAATTGTATACAAATGTGCAAGGAATGGGAGGTTGGAATGGAGATTGGTAAGAATGTTAATAGGCACGAGGTCGAGAAGCTTGTAAGGGAATTAATGGACGGAATAAAAGGTAAGAGGTTGAGACTGAGGGCTAAGGAGTGGAAGACAAAAGCGGAAATCGCAACAGCTCCTAACGGTTCATCTTGTTTAAATATCGAAGAACTTGTTCATGAAATTACCATGCTGTCAAGAAACTAGATTTTAACTTTTGCTTGATGTAATTTACTGCTATGTTTTGACCATCAATTTGTTAGAATTTACTTTACAGTATGATAATCTCAAATGAAATTCCATCTTCCATTTAACCATAAAACATAAAAAAATGCAAGTCTCAGGACCCAAACTCTAATGATTAAACTATCATACACTATTTATTCATCTTTATACAGCATAGTAGAGACATGAGACGACAAAATTATCGGCACATATGAACTACAAGTTTTTGTCTCTTTTCAGTATCGAGACCATGTACAACAGAATAGTGACACACAACTCAATTATGGATATATACCATCATCATTAGTCTAAAATAATGAAACCATACAATCTTCAAGTTCAAAATCCCAAACAAAAAATGAAACAATACAAGAACTTTTAGGTCTTTTTTCTCTGACAAAAACAAAAAATCAGACATATACTCTATGCCAAGTCAAACAATGCTCAAGAGAGTAAAAGGAAAAAATATTATAGGAAAATGAATTTGAAGGATTTTGAGTATAAAATCACTATATATCTAGTTGTGTTTAACTTATGGTTTCTCGATAGGCGGCGGTGTCCCGGCTAGCCACCCCCACACCCCTCCTGAACTCTGTTTTTGTTTTGCAAAAGCTTCTTCAGAAGCAGCCTTTTGTCTTTGCAGGATTTCAAGTTCTTTTTGTAAACTGTCCATTGTTTGTAGCTTTTGTCGTAGCTCCGCAACATCCACCTGTTCATTATAAAGACTAATTAGAGATATCATATCTTGAGTAGCATTCAAAATTGACCAGCTTTAATGATTTGAGAATAAAAGGAATTCCCAAACCGATAGCTCCCTTCAAAACATACAATGAATGAAAAGGTGACTTTTTGAACAAGTTAGCTTAATAGGGTAGCTTATGGAGTGTTTGGATGTGTTTTATGGGATGCAGTACAACACTAAAAGAGAAGTAACCTCTAGTTTAAAGCATCTTGACTGCTCGGCAGCTAGCTGACCACGTACAGACTGGAGTTCCTGCAGGATTGTAAAATTTGCAAACAAAAAATGAGGTCTACGTATCACTGGAGTGTATGTTTAGCAAGTTGATGCTGCTCCCACATACACGTGATATAATAAAAGTTCCAAAATTTGCATGCAGCTACTAAAAATATAACAGTGTCAAAGTCATTTAATCTAACACGTCAAAGTGTCGAAGGGTAACTAAAAGAAATATAGCCAAATAGGAAATGGTCATATGTGTCTAAAGTCACCCAGTATTCTATTAATTCATAAAACCTGCTCAACAAATATGTTTGGCACAGAGACTGGATTGACTATTCCAGCTTCCGTAATCATATTTGACTCACCGATCGTTTATACCAAATGTGACATTTTGGACAAAAATGTTTCTAGTCAATCCAGCCAGACCCGAGTTAATTTGTTACCAAACACGCCCATGTTACCACAACTCTGCATAGGATTTGAACAAATTTGTTGCCTAAAGTGTTAATACATTACCTTGTACAAGTCTGTGTTCTTAGATTCAGCTTCTATCAGCTCTTGCTTTAACTGAAGTGATTGTGCCTTTTCGTTGCTAAGTGCCAATTCTAGCTCTTCCTTTTCTACTTTAAGGGCAGTTATGGAATGCTCACTGACTTCATTAACTTCATTTATCTGCATAATCGAATACATATTTACACAAATGACTATATGGCAACACACAAATGCAGAACTAAAAATTGGGGAGAGTTTAAAGGCTAAAACAAAGATATCCTGTGCAAGCTGTACCACGTAAGTTTTCAATTTTTCTTGTATCAGCCAGAATTCTTCAGGTGAAATAAATTATTGAAATAGCTGAAACAGATCTAAATACGTCGGCTCCGAAGTGATGGCAATAATTGGCTGGTTGGGTAGCAGGCCAAATGAGTTCAAGTAAAAACTGATAAGTTTTAGTATGGATACAGGAGGTGTTCGGGTAACTTTTGGTACGAATCAAATGAGTTGAGACAGTTTGGTCTACTTTTAACACTTTTACTAATACTTGATGCATTAAATATGATTACAACGACCATATTATTACGAATAAAAAAGGTCTAATCTTCTATATGAAGTAACTTAGTAGGTGGTGTACATCAAAACTACTTTTGAGCAACTTTCAAACTGTTCGACCTTTTTCTTTATAGCTTATTTATGCTACCCATTTGATCTGTTAGAGATAAAACATAACCCAAATCAACCCATTCATATGAATGGGTTTTAATCGCCTGATCTACTGCCCGGATAACATGTGACAGATATATCAGTCATAAATGCACTGTGACTTAGATCATAGTAAGCAGCTGGAGTTACAATACTGTTACCTGTGGCTCATTATTGTCCACACTAATTTCCCTAATCTTTGATTCTTGACCAGTTTCAAACTCTAGCTCAACATCCCGAGTGCCATTTGTTGCATTCTGTGCACCAGAACCACTATCATTGGCAGGCATTCCAGACCTAGTTGCTTGCAAGGTTGATTTGTGGCTAGGTTTAAGTAAGTTGACCTAATCAACAGAAAAACCAAATTAAAGGACCCATAAATTAAAGCATTGCAATGAAAAAGAAAGAGGATCACTTATTACCTCATTGTTGTATCGTCCATTGTATCCTCCAAAAGAAACTAAAACATCTTCACCATTGTAGGAGCTTAACACCAAACTCAAGCCCTGCAGAATAGAGAATCAGTATCAGTTAAGGATTATTAAAAACCATCAAGTAAATATTTTAATAAGAGAATACCTCGCTAGCAAGAGGAACACGTCCTTCAACAGTTGTTACAACTGACCAAGATAATGTAGACATGTTGAGAACAACGGTTTCTGAAACTCCTGCAATAGAAAATAAAAAACAAGCAATTATCAAAAGATGGCCAAAGAGGCGGTTTCGTCGAGATGGGTCCACATGCGTATTGTGATAAGGATTCAAAGCGGGCTGGGTTGTGTTGGGTTGAACCGGAAAATTATTGTCCAAAGATGGTAACTATCTATAATTAGCTAGTGTGTTTTAAACATGATAACAAAACAAATTTTTTTTTTTTTCCAATAATAATCTTAGTTTTAGAAAACGATTTAGAAAGTTTTATGCATGATACATTTACCTGTCTCCTTTTAAGCTATTTTTATCTTACCCTTTAGTGATAAGAAATACAACCTTATATCAACCTATTCATAACCAAAAGGGCCGATACTGCCACGTCTAAATTATTGAATGAAAAGAGAAATGAGAAGTGTCAAGTAGGATAGCTAGTAGAGATCAATGAACGGGTCAAACAGGTTGGGTAGTAGGTTGAGTTCAGGTCAAAGTGGCTTGGCTCACGTTAGCCCGTCAGCAAATTTTGTCTTTCTTTTTAAATAATTGATGTGTCACATATTATTAGATAATCTATCAGCAATTTTATCTAGTTTTTAGATAAATCGATTTTAGGTTGTTAAAAACATACAAATAACAGCTTGAGTGACTTCCGACCCGAGTGACCCGCTCAACCTGTTTGACTTGGTAGAAAGTGTAATGCCTATGGACTGAAATGTGTGGATCTCGAACACATACCACTCTTGTTATCACCACCACCAACAATGAACCAACTTTCACCAACAGTAACACCTGCATGGCCAGCTCGTGGACTTGGTATCTCTCCTTGTTGACTTGGTCTTGACCACTCCATCTAAAAACAATCAAACACTCGTGTAAACAATGTCCCAGTTTGACATGGCAACCAACATCAAATAATATTGTGTTATCTTACAGTTTTTAGATCAAGGACATGAAGATCATTGAAGCAAGTTGCATGTGTGCCACCACCAAATATAAGAAGATAACGCTCTGCATGTACCGCAGCGGCATGGTCCGACCGTGGAGAAGGTGAAACACCTCTGCATAATTAAGAAAACAACCATGCCTCAGAGGCTCAGACTATAATCAGCAGTTTCCTTTACAAATAGGAATGATGCAAAAAAGATCTTACAATGTGTCAATTTCATCCCAGGTCATGGTTTCTAAGTCTAAAATGTGTAGGTCATTTAATAGAGTTCTTTTTCCATCTTCTCCACCAAATATGACTAAGTTACTCCCCACAAGTGTCACTGATTGACCTCCACGTGAAACCTGCAACAAATTGACGCAATATAGAAACATTTATTGTCTATGAGTCTATCATTAACATATGGTGTGCATATAGACCATCAACTGAACTTGCAAGAACGTGATGTATAACTATGAAATGACTTGTAACTGCAACTACCATAAAAAATATTACTTATAAATGTACCGGAGCACGACATCCACACTACAGTGGTTGAGCACAATTTTTTTTTAAACAAGTTATACCCACCAAACTATGCATATACTTATACTTCTCAAAACTTCAAATGCAACACAGAATTCGATAAATTACTACTAATTTGCAAAACAATCTTATATGAAGTTAAAGATTGCATATAAGAAGTAAAGATATACGTTCAATATTATAAAAAAAATGTTATTTTGAATTGCGTGTCCATTATACCTAATTTTTTCTTTGAATGTGAATAAAATTTTCAAAATTAGTCCATACTCCATAATACCTATATTTCAGAATGTTTTAGATGCTCGCTGATAGAAAAATTAATTGATTAATTTAAATGCTTGATATGTAGAAGCATATGATATCAGTTTTATTTTAATAAACCAGATTTATGTTACATGTACAAGAGGCATTGTTCAATTTATGAATTGGGATCAATCTATTTTTAATGTGATCAACTATATTGACAGGCCTATTTTGGTAGCATAGAACAAATGGGAAGCTAGTAAATAAAAATAGCAAGAGATTAGGAATGTATACCGGCGGTTTTCCATAGGTCTTCATGGTTGACCAAGTATACGTTTGCAGATCGAATGCCTTCACTATTGAAAATAAAGACTACATTTATTATATAGATAACAGCAGAATCTTTTAAGGGTAAAATTATAAGAAGGAATAAGGTGAATAGAAGTCTAAAATGAAGCAAGTGGCCTCTACAAAAAGTGACACTTGGAGGTGGTATGATGGCTGGGTTACGAGCCTGTTCAGGCAGGGATGACTCATAAACACTCTTTTGTCCATCTTTATAAATATACAATAAAAAAAATAGCACACTAATTATGATTAAAAAAACCTTAGTCTAATAAATGTTTAAACTTTTAATAAAACAATCTTAAAAGGCTGTACGCATCAAGTTACTGATTTAGCCCATTTGAATATACAACCCAAATCGATCCATTCATGAGTAAATGAGTAGAATTTGCCACCTCTAGTAGATGGTTAGCGACCGATGAGAAAGTGATATAAGCTTGTTGATCTAAAGGTATATATTACTCTTGCTTGGAAAAATTGAGTAGAACTTGCCACCTCTAGTAGATAGTTAGGTAAATCTTAATCTTGCTTGGGAGAGTTGAAAAAAGGTGATCAAGATCAGACAAACCATTGACAACTTCAGAAGGATCCTTTGAATGTCCAGCAATTGATATAAGCTTGTTCCCTTCCCAGGGTATCTACAAATCAACATGTTATAACCCGTCAAATTGGACAAGACCGGTCAAAAATCAAATGTGACAAATTGATGTTATATAAACTTCATATTAAGCAGAAAAATAGGCAGGATGCTGACCAAAGAATGCCCAGCACAGGGAGTTACTGTCAACGGAACCTCAGAATTTGAATTGATTTCAACCTTTGACCAAGTCCAATTTCGTAAATCAAGTCTCTGCAACAAATTTTTATTAACTCGAAGTTATTATCATGACCTAGGCAAGTACTAACTACCAAGTACAAACAGAGATAACCCATCCTTCTTCCCAAAATGAAGCACTACTCAGCAGAGAGGTTTAACAAAACGTTTGAACAATTGTCTAATATCTAAATGGCCCCTCAATAAAGACAATATAGATTTTAGAGGAACCTATAGTCTCATACCTGAAGATCGTTTAGGTAACGTCCATTGTGGTTTCCACCAAATACATACATTTTATCATCAACAACCGCTGCTGCATGCTGCCGAATTGAAAATTAATATCAGAATAAGATATAATAAGAAAATAAAAACCAATAAATTTGTGGACAGGAAGAAAAATAATACCTCATATCGAGGCTTTGGACGTTGACCAGAAACAGGAGGGTTAACCCATTGGTCATACACACCAACAGAACCGAGTTCTTCGACCATTACATCTTTATCCTGGGTTTCCGCTGTATTCCCATTCTCAGTGGGGATGGTTTTCATTTCAAGCATAGTGATTTCACTCTTTGTGGCTAATTCCGTCTTATGATTATGCTACAGCAGATGCACAATATTCCAACTTAGAATAAAGTTTACTGTATATATGACTATAAACTTAATTCTACATACAGGAAGCATTACATTCATCTCTACGTCTACAACGGGGTCTGAAGTAAAGTTGGATACCCTTGAATACCACCCTGGGTCTTCTTCCTACTCATCAGATAAATAAAAGATAAATTAACCAAGGTTTGGAGTATAATATTCCAATAAAGATAAATAATTAAGTATACCTCTAATATTTTTACAAAAAGGCGCATTGCTTCTGTGGAAGCCATGTTTCCAAGACCATTCCAGCTGCAATAGAAAAATGGGACACAGCTATTATTCAAGTTGACCAGCAAAACTACTACCCAATCCTCATTATTGTGTTATAAATCTACAACTGCCATCGAGCTTGAACTATTAGTCATTAGATGATAACTAAGAGGGAGACTGGGAATTGGTATTTTGCACTTTAATCAGTTTCAAAAAGTTGATTTTGAAATTATTTATTTTTCGTCTTTTATATGTCCGTATTCCATGTTTTTACTAATCTTAAGACAAGGTCCAAAAATACTGTTCTCTACAAAGGAATATATCACTTGAATGTTATGATCAAAATTCATATTTCATATGTGTTCTTTGGTAATTTCCTCATTGAAAAAGCCAACTGTCCATCAACCTTTCTATCTGTTCTTTTTCTACAAATACGCATCAATATTAATCCTGATAAATTTAATCATACGTGCATTTGATTAAAAGCAGAACCACATGGTTTAAGTGTGTAATCTAATCAATCTCGGATAGCATGCAACAGAACAAGAAGCAGCAAGATATGAAGGCCTTGAGACATCATAAATCATACACTAACACATCAGGTATTGCATTTGCATTAAGTAGCTTAAATAAACAAACCTCGTCCATTTTCCTTGTTCAACTGGACTCCAAGGTCTTGGTTTTGGTACAGTACAAGGTCCAACAGTTGCCTGATATGAAACAAATTTCCCTTTATTAAACTACAATTCTACAAACAAAACTAAATTAACTACATATCTCAATGCAAGTACTCAGATACATACACACCTGCGTGCAAGTATGTAAGCATGTACATAGATAGGTAGATCGATATAAACTTTATATATTTTCATATTGGAATAATCATAGTAACATCATACAAGTAATCACAAACCTAAAAGGGGTTCAAAACCAGTTTCAACAAAAATAATGTTCTTGTTATAGTGCAAAATAAGATGATAAAATTACAACATATTTTATCTATAGCAATATAGACCAAGTCACTAGCTTTCAAAAATCATAGCCAACAACAACAACAATACCTAATTCCGTCTGACCGAGGTACGGGGGAAGTGAAGTGTAGACAGATCATACCCCTACCTTAAGGTAAACCCGAGAGTAGGAAGATTGTTTCCATGAAGACCTCCGGCAAGTGAATATGTGCGGGTGAGTGAGTTCAAAATATATATGGATATGTGCTTGTGTACAAATAAATGAAAAGCAAAACTATGAAAGAAAAAAAAAATAAAAAATATATATATAATATAAGGAGCGCAAATAGGGGGGGAAAGAAACATGCATAAGGGCATAAAAGCATAAACGCTTAAAGAGAAAAAGGGCCAATGAAACAAATATAATAAATAATAAAAAATATAACAAAATAAAAATCTAAGGCCTAAGGGGACAACAAAGATTGAAGAATTGATAAGGGCTCAATACCTATGAGCAAAGGCAAATATATACACGGGATGCCACAAAGAAACGCCTAGAAACACTACAGGGCTAGCTAAGACTATATATCTAAGACGCGGGGTAAAATCAAGTAGAAAGCTCAACGCATGGCAGAAGAGCACCAAGGCCTGAAAAACCTAGTTACCAAAATAAAAAATTATTATTATTATTTATTATAATAATATAAAATAAATAAAATAAAACAAAATAAAATAAATAAAATAAAGATTTCCTAACCGCCTATTCTAATTCTAGCTCTCCACACGTTCCTATGAGAGGTCATGTTCTCGGACAAGACCTACTTCAAGTCTATCCTCCCACCTTAGTTTTGGTCTACCCCTTCTCCTGACGTCGACAACTACCAAACCTTCCACTCTCCTAACTGGTGTCATCTATGTTCTCCTCATGACATGTCCGAACCATCTCAACCGTCCTTCCCTCATCTTGTTGATTATATTTTCTACTTCAAGCTCAGCTCTAAGAACTCCATTCGAATCATGTCTAACGTCGATTTACCACCGTCCACCTTAACATTATCAATTCCGTCACTTGGCTTTCGAATCGGCCAACACTCTTGACCCGTACAACACACCTGGTCTAATTGCAGCTCTACTGAATTTTCCTTCAACTTTAAAGGGATGTTCGCCTCCCTGATTTGTGTATCACAGAACCTAGATATCTACATAATATCTCAAACCAGGGAAACCAATTATAGTCAAGTCCTACCTAGCAATGTCAATCCTTCTAAAGTAACACCTAAAACTAGAAAACATGTAGAATATATATACATGCAATATTAAAAAAAAAAAAAACTTTCTGACCACCCCCACCCCATGCCCATCATGTGAAGATCAGCCCCAAGAAAGCATACATCCTCAGCAAGGAAGGGATTTTTCCAATAAATTATGTTTCTTGGCCAGGATTGAACGCAGGTCACTTGAAAATGTTCCCATCGCATATGTTACATCCCGGAGACAGGATCGAATATAAAATAGTTCCAATTCTTACACACGTTGGGAAAAGTATCCATAGTGACATTCAAGCAGAGCACCAAATTGTGAATAACCTCATACTCTTAGTGCAAAATAAAAATCATTGATTTAACAAATAAAATCCAGAAAACCTGTTGATAGAGGGCGTAGAGCAACAAAGCGACGTCGTTAGAGAATTTAGAAGTGACGGAGGAGGAAGGTTCACCACCAAATCCGGCGTAAGTAGCGGCTGTGTAGAAACGATCAGGATACGAGAGCCCTGAGCTTAGCCTCCCCATCGTCGCCGACATTTCGATCAGATCGGATCAATTCAGTTAGATCAGATCAGATCCAACAAAATGATCTTAACTGTAATTTTACTATTCAATTCAATTTGGGGCTAATTTAATAAGTGTGGTGTTAATCAAAATTTTGTCTGTAATTCCCCAAATTTGTTGTACCTAAAGGAAAAGGAAAATAAGTGCGCTCAGGGCTTGTAAAAATTTTCTATTCACTAATTGATGACTTTGAATTCATTTTTATTAGAGTTAACTACTTTTTGGTATTCAACTCTTGGTCCAAAATTTTAAAAAGTTTTGGTTTCAGTCAAAAGTGGTAGTTTGGTTTCACTTTCGGTCCATTTGATAACGACATTAGTTCTATTAGTTAAGTCAGGTTTTCAAGTGGCAGCGTTAGCCCTGATACTACGGTTGTTTGAAACGTTATTCCTTTATACCGACGATCATTTGCAACGCTAGTCCACGATCGTTTTTATATACGCTACACACGTATTTATACAAGTTGTTATACTGCGTTTTCTGCGTTTTATATACGTTTTACACGTTTTATATACACTTTTATAAAACGTAAAACATATTTAAAAGCGTGTGTAAAACGTGTATAAAACGTGTGTAAAACATATTTAAAAGCGTGTGTTAAAACGTGTAAAAATTTAAAGCGTATATAAAAGCGTGTGTAAAGCGTGTATTAAAACATATATAAAAGCGTGTATAAAAGCGCGTAAAAGCGTTTATAACAACTTGTATAAATATGTGTATAAAGCGTATATAAAAACGATCGTTAGTATAAAGGACTAACGTTGCAAACGATCGTTGGTATAAAGGACTAATGTTGCAAACAGCTGTTAGTATCAAGGACTAACGTTGCCATTTGAAAATTGGACTTAACTAACAAAGCTAACGTCGTTATTAAAATAGACTGAAAGTGGAATGAAACTATCACTTTTGGACTGAAACCAAAACTTTTTGAAAATTTGAACCAAGAGTGAAATTCCCGGTAAACCACAAGGACCAAAAAAGTAGTTACCTCTTTTTATTACTTAATACTTTCATGTAACTTAATATTTTCATGCTTAATAAGTAACAAACAAACAGTCTTCAAATAACTTAATGAATTAAGTTTTTTTTCATATTAACTCAATTAAGTCGAATTCAAACGGCACCTTAGCTGGATTGATTTTCTAAAAAAACAAAAGAGGGATTAAATTTCTAACAAACTTAGAAAACGCTGACATTGTTTTCTGTCTTGAAGAAAACAAGATGAGTTACAAAAGAAATAAGGAAAACGCCAAAAATGTGTTTTGTAGTTTTCTTTGTTAAGTTGAGAAATGCATGTTTTGTGTGTTTGTAGAGAATGTGTTAAGAAAGTTTGATTTGAACGCAATATCTATTTTCCTTATTTTATACAAAATATTTTTGTAGAAAATAAGGGAGTCTTGATTCGGCTAAACACGCCCTTAGTCTTTACACCTAATATATTAAATTTCTTTTTCTTGTTACTCTAAAAAATGAGATAAATACTTTTTAACAAAAATTTCTCCCATCTTCCTCTTATTTTTTTTTTTTTATTTCTTAAAGAAACCTTAAAAACACGTAAAAGAATTCTTTCTTTTTCTTTCCTTCAAATTTTAACTAAAGAACTCAGTGTATGAGTTAAAGCTGTTGTTGTATTTAAACAATTTTGTTTTCCTTTTACTACCTAGAGATGGCAAAAGAATCTGTAACCGATAAGAATTTAACTAGGAATCTTCAAGTTGATCGTGAGGACAAGAATGGAGATTCTTCTAAATATGAAACCAAAGATGGGGGCAAGGACGAGGATATCATAAATCCCCGAACCCGACCCCAACCCCAACCCCGAACTTTCTAATGTTTATCTTATAAAGCAAGCTAGCTCTTTTTAAGCTTGTTCATGTATTAAAATTTGACCACATCATTACTTCAAATGTTTGCCACCTAATGATTTAAGTCTTTTAGTTATAACATTAATTCACCATGTGTACTTGAACTTAAATGCCTTCACATAACATGGCACGCTAAAAGGAAAAAATCACTCCCAAATTAATGCTAGTATTCTTTCTCATCTCATACCTTCACCAAAGAAAAGTTCTTTAAGTTACCCTAATAAGGTCGGTCGACATTCGGTTTCATTCGATCGAACTCGGTCGCCATTGTTGCGTGCCTATCAATCACCGAGGGTCGAGAGGAAACTTGGTGAAGACTCGGCCTTGTTCGAGAGGAAACCTAGTGTTTGTTTTAAAAAAATTGACCGTTTCTTTTGTTAATAATAATAATAATAATAATAATAATAATAATAATAATAATAATAATAATAATAATAATAATAATAATAATAATAATAATAATAATAACTTTTAAAATTTAAACCTTTTACCCTAAAAGTACCCCATTCATTTTATCATTTTTATACACAATTTATAACACTTTATACATTTTCATCAACTCTTTCATATTTTATACACTTCAAATCTTTACCAAAAATCTTAATGGCTTGTTCGCTTCTACATATCATCGATGAAATCAAAGCTATGGTTTAGAAACAAAACGAGGAGAATAAAGTTCGTCAACTAGCCTTTACAAACTTAGCCGTTGAATTTGAGAATGCAAGCATAGCTAAAGATGATCTAAGAAAAGCATATGATGAATGCAGTGACATTCCACAAAGAGAAAAATGCTTTCATCGACACTTTTTTGAAACAAGAATCTAATAAAGATTACGAGATGCATAATGCTTTCTTTAGAAAGGCGGGAAAAATATAATATCGAATGCATACTAAATTTGTTTGGATGTATTTAAAAAACAAATAGGAGTATTGTGTATCTGTATTGTTTTTAAAATTTCGTATTGTAATTTCTTTTTTATTTAAATGAATGAAAATTTATTTACTGCGAGGAATATACTAAGTAGAATATGAAATTTAATTCATTGAACTACAAAGTAGAATACGACACTGAAATAAAAAGATAAATTACAATACATTACATTAATTAAAAGTAGAATACGACACTTATAAGGGGAATGCTTCGAGCTTTTACATTGATATGTAATGGCTAATGACTTCTTCCTTCTCAACAATTCGTTTTAGCCGCAACCAAGTTGTTTACGTTACGCATATTTGCTCTAGTGATCTTTTCGATATCATGCAAACCGTAGTTGATAAGGGTTGGTCCAGTGGTAGCGAATTGACCCCCTTCATTTTCGTACCACAGGTACGCATTTGATCAAGATACCGAGTCGGCGCGTCCAACAATTGATTCGCCAGTGTGACCTCAGCAACAAGCTCTGCCCGTAGTCTCTTAATGGTAGTCTGTCTCACATCATTTGGTTCAGTAGCCATATTTTCTGAGATAAAAAGAAGTTGTGTGTGAGAGAGTGATAGTTTGTGTGTTGAGAAATTAAAATTAGTGTGTATTGAAAATGAAAATGTAGGGGACACATATAGTGTAAAAAAGATGGTTTTTTTGGGAAAAAAATGTTGGTCATCTTACTGTGCCTAAAAGGTCGTCTATAAGTCGCAAGGGAGAGAAAGCTGAGGTGGCAGAAAAATTGAGGGTCGCTGGAGGTCACTATTTTGGGTAGTCTTATAGATCCAAAATTCTTCCTAGAGCCAATAAACAAATCACAATCATCCATTTTTTTATCAAAACAAAAAAACCCACTTTCATCATTTAAAAAAAATTAAATATCTCACAAACCGTTAATCATTACGCGGAAAGAATTATACCATCACGACGAGAATATTAAATTATCTTTCTATAGGGGGGCACTTCTATATACTTTTGACGAACTTTGTTTTCGACCTTTTTTTTTTATTGTTGACATTTACGTCTAGAAAAATCACATGTGATTTGTTATTTTAAAATCACACTTGATTCTAGCATACAAAGCATATGTAATTTGCTAAATCACACGTGATTCCTAATATACAAATCACATGTGATTTTTTTCAAATGCAAAATTTAACACTAAAACAAAACTCGAAAAAAAGCTCGTCGAAAGTGTATCGAAGTGCTCATCTACTGAAAGTTAAAAAAAAGTTCTCGTCGCGATGGTGTATTTTTTGTTGCTTAACGATTTACCGTTTGAAAGATATTTTATTTTTGGAAAAAAAGTGGAAGTTAATTTTTTTTTTTTAGTTTTGATGAAAAAATGAATGGCCAGTATTGCTTCATTGGGTCTATAAAAAAATATGGAGTCTAAAATGATATCAACACCCTTGACTCTATCAACTAACTTTATGCTGCAAAACCAAATAATAAGATGCTAAATTTGTGCTAATGAACAATAAACTTTTACGGTGATTATGATCGAACAAAGAAGTGCACATGGAATTATAGTTGAGTTTGTTTACACATACAACTATCTAGCTTCTAAGTTTGACATCTATGATTCAAATATCGTAGAAAGGTTACTTTCCACATTCATTATTTTCTTAGGGGTTGTCAAAGAGCATCCACTACGGATGAACCTATTAAAGGTTTATAAAATTACTACATTTTATAATGTCATTAATTCTTAAAACTTTTCATATTATGAACATATTCCTATTATGGATAAAGCTTTTAAAGTTTATAAATTGTTCCAACATTTAAACGTCATTTATTATTTAGTTAAAAAAATCAAAAAAGATAATAAACATTTCTTGGACCTCTCCAAGATCCTAGACCTTTTCATGCCACCTACGCATGAAATGGTTCTTGTTGTTCCCGTTTCACAATTAGTAAAATGACAAATCTTAGACTAAAAGTGACACATGACTGAAGTAAGTATAAAGAAAATCACAATTAAACAAGATATGTAAACTTAGACACACTGAGATTTTCCAACGTTTATATCCTTTATTAATGATAAATCAAAAAGAATATAGTACCCAAGTGCTTGCGGAACAACACTTGGGATTGAATGACAAGTATGGTGTAACTCCTCACTAAGCTTAGGCTAAGTCTAAGCACAACTACTCAGGTACACTGAGCTATCTCAAGGACATAGTTGTATTTGGAGGAGTGAAAGATTGCTTGTGTGTGTAATTCACAGTTAATGCATAAGCTTGAAATCTTTCACTCCATCTCTTATAACTATTTGTATATGTATGGTTTTTAACTATATCCTAAAGGACAAACTGACAGGTTACAAAAGACAAAATACTGATGTATTTTGTCTCATTCTAATAGCTATTTAGAGTAAGTGACAAGGTTTGCTTTCTTCTTGTCGGTGATGACACCGAGCACAGTAGTTAGCGATTCGGGAAAGTTTGACTTTGGTTGATAAGGACTTCGTCTTATCTGCTCAAACGTATCCCGCCTTGTCCCACTCATTCTTGATCTCTTTAGCCTTGATCTTTATCTTTAGTATTGTCTTGATTATAGTAGTTGGTGAGAAGTTTTGGGATTCGGTGAGTTATTGTCATCACTCACTGAATCCACCATCTTCTTCTTGACTCAGTCTTCACCCCTTAAGTTCCGCCTTACGCCGTAGCTACACTCGTGTAGCGTCTGCCAGGTTTTGTATTAATTACGGCGTAACTCCTTCTAGGAGTTACGACGTAACTCCTTCTAGGAGTTACGACATAACTATCCTCTATAATAATTCTTTCTTTTAAACACAATAACCTTGTATTAGTTTTTATGTGAACTTTGTGGGTGTGTTCCCTGTAAGCCCTCAAGAGACTACACTCGTCCACTTGGGACACCAAGTGGTTTAAAAGGCTTGTTGCATATGCTAAATGCAACCGTGATTCCTACGAAATTGAGTCAGGTTTCTTTTCATTTTTTTCTTTTTCTTTTTTAGAATTATGCTTGTTGGTAGTGTGATTTCAGGGATTGAAGTTTGCTCGTGGATGCTTATGCGAAGGCACAATTCTTTTCGTGAGCCTTCTTTCTTTTTGGAGCAAATCTCTGGGAAGTTCTCGCTCTAATTCTACTTTTTTCTTCACCTTTGTTTAACGTTTAGTACAAAAGGGACTTTGTACATTTCAAGTGGGGGGACGGGAGTAGAATTATCTCTTGAACTTTATTTTGCCCTCGTTTTTCTAGTTTATTTTGAAAAACTATGCCATTTTTAAAATTTTGACATGTTTTCTTAACCTAACTAGATTAGACCTTAGCCGAGCACATTATAACCCTTGATATTATGTGGTGAGATTAGCCTTATCCATTTCCAAATGTGTTGGATCGATGTACTCTAACCAAACTAACTTAAATAGCTTGTTAAGGTTTAACAACCTCGGATAAATCCTAAGTTATTAACAATGAAACACTGAGCAAACTCTATTAAGTATGCGAAATTTACTTAACAAAGCTAAGAAGAATAACTTTAACTTTTAACGATTTTATTAATAACTCTAACTCTGCTTATTATGCGGACTCTTTAACAACTCTAATAATATCGAACTCTCTAAACTCTAATAATGTCACGTACATCTAATATCAATCTAGGGTCCTTTTATAGACTCAAGGATAACCCTAACCGATTTACAATTCTTATCCTTGTACCTCAAGTAAAAATACTTAGAAAGTTCTAGATAAACATTACTTTCTATCTTTAATCTAATATAACCGACTTATAATCTTTGCAAGACTTTGATGATAAGCGGTGCTTTGACTTTAACTTAGCGATACTTTGACTTCTTGCAAGATGCTTTATCTTTCTGCGAAGACTTTGTTAATCTTGATACTTTAATCTTACGTATCCCAACAATCCTCCCTAACTTGAATTCTACTTGCTAGATTTCAAGTTCCTTTGTAGATTTAGCTTTAACATCTTTATCTTCAAAGAGGAATTGTGACTTTATCTTTGATTTTATCTTTGTAGATTCTCGCTTATATCATCATCAAAGTAGTCTTTATTTGTATAATTCTTTTCAAGATCAATCAACAATCTTATTTCTTTTACGCAACATTCAAGAAGCTCCATCTTTTCAAACAACATAAGACAATGTGTACATTTAATTCGGTTTAAGTTTCGGTCTATTCTCATCACTTCCGGTATGTAAACTCCTGTGAGAGGTGAATCATTGAAAATTTAATGGATTTGAGTTCTCTTTACCAAAGCCATTAACTCGGAGTAGCCAAATGTTACGATGTGTAAGATCATGGTACACCGATAACCATATGATTTTTAGCAAATCATCACTATCAATGATTTGAGTTGTCTTTACCAAAAGTTGTACCCTTTTGGACTAGTTAGTTCTTTCATCATGGTGAACTAATTACCATATAATGGTTTTCCACGCCTTTACCACAAGCCATTTTCTTGTGGGCTAGCCAACTCTTCACATTCTCGATATGGTGAGTTGATTACCATTCAACTTATTAGCAAGTTGTCAACTAAAAGCGGTTTGAAATATCTTTACGAGCCGTTTGCTCATGGATTAGCCAATCCTTTTGTAACCATGGTGGATTGATAACCTATTTGTATTACCATCTCAAAACTATTTATTTCTTTTTAAACTTTGTTTCAAAACATTTATTACTTAACACAAGTTTTCAAAATCGATGGCGGTTTAAAAGCGCAAGCGATACTTTGAATAAAATCTTGTTTGATCAGCAAGATACTGAATAAAAAATCGATATATCAAAATTTAATCAATTAAGATTCATACCGATTATTCATCATCATCGGCAATTGTAGTCCATCGGATAAGCAGGTTTGATGACCGGACATGCTATTTCATTATCTTCTTCTACTTCCATTCCATGCTCCGGCATCCTTCTCATAAGTTACGGTGTAAGAGGATATCTTCTATCGCCTAACATGTGAATCATAATTCCATCTTCTAGCTCTAGAACATGTACTCCATTCTTCAAAGAATCTCCACTAACAATCTCCCAATTCTCTTGATTCTTCCAAATTTCAAAGAGTTGCTTTGTTCTTGATTTCCCATACAATTGTGAGATCTCCAAGCAATACTAAACCAACTCCTTCTGATGGATTTTGTTCAAAGTAATCTCACACCACATGATATAAATAAAATAAATCCACTCTATCTATGATGTGCAATAAATCCCATAGCATATTGGACACTCTGAAGCTACAGATAACTTCCATCTTTGGATTCTACAACTTCAAAAGCAATAATTTGAGATCTGTTCATTTTCATCTCAGCATCATCTGTAGAATACTCAAAATCCACTATTCTTAAGTAATTCTTTAGTTCATCATTAGTATCAGATCGTAACTCAACTTTCTCTTTCTTTGATGACTGTATATCTTCAACTTTAGTTTTTCTTTTTCTTTTTAAGCTCCTTTTTCTATCTTTTTCTTTCCAAGCAGCATCATCTTTATAATCTTTGATGCTTTCAACACTTTTCTTATAAGCTTCCTAACAGCATCATATAATTCTTTCATCTCAAAATAATTAAACCTCTGCAATCCTTTATACCTTGACTTTTTAAATAAGCCATCATTGCATTTGCATCTTTAGCTCTATTGGTCTTCTTGGCATAAAAGAAATAGGAATATGTGACTCTAATGGTTCATCGGCTTGACATTCAATTCCTCTTGCAATTTCTTAGTCGCTTCTCTATTACGAGCTTCTTCAATTTCATTAGCTTCTATCTTTAGCATTAAATTCCTCTTGAAACTTTCTAGTCGCTTCCTCATTCATAGTAATTTGAGCGACTCTTATCCGTGCTAAAGTAGGTTTCTTTTCTTCTTTGTCTCTATCAACTTGCCCTTTCCTTTATCCTTTGGATCAATAATAGCTTGAGAAACTCTTGGTTGTTCCTCTTCTTGCACTCTGGAATACTAACACCCATTGGCTTTGATAAATCATGCAAAATTTCAGCAATAGTTTCATCATCACTTACTGTATGTATAGGTTTAGGTGTATCAGCTTCCTTTTCTGGTATAACTGTTGAAGGACCAGCTTCTTCTTCATGTGGAATAGTTGAAGGACCATCTTCCTCTTCAAAATCTAATACCCTTGGAGTAATCAATTCTTGTCTGTAAGTTCCAACAAAAGCAGTACTTTGATCAGCAGTACCTTGATCATCAGTACTTTGAACTTGAACATTAATAACTTGTTCCTCAGTTTCTTGAATAACCTGTTCTTCAGTTTCTTCAGGCTGAATATTTGTATCTTGAACTTCAGTTCTTTCATGTTCTTCAATACCTTCAGGTTCATTAACAACATCTTCTTTCAAATTCTTTTCTTCTAAATTCCTCCCCAATTGGAATGAAGATTGTTTTTGAATCTTTTGGCGTTTTGTCTTCTTAAACTGCCTTTGCTCCTTCTTTTTAGATTTGACCCAAAGGCGATGATGTTGAACCAATGGCGGACAAAATTCTTGAGTCTTCTAAACTTGAGCTTCAACTTTTAAGTTGTTTAGCTTGAGCCTCGATGGTTTTCTTCAATTTGACTATCTCCTCGTCAAAACATAATTATCCAATGTCAAACCTTGGGAGGTATAGCATGTGAAGCATCTCCTTGAATTGGTGAATGTTCCTCGGTTGAGAATCGAGGAGCAGTTGTTGAGTAGATGGAGAAGGTGAAAGCGCAACATCGACTTGAACTTTAGTACTTGGCGGCGGTACCTTGTGATGCAAGATACCTTCTTGAGATGCAACACTGAGAAGCGGTACATTGAGATGTAGCGATACCTTGAGCGATACCTTCTCTATCTTCATCTTCTTGACATCGGCTCGGCGACTTGAACAACTTCCATTATAAAAGTAGTTAAGGGAGTGTCCCTTCCAATGAATAAATCACTCTTCCTAGCCATGAAAGTGAAAATCTTGGCTTGTTGTACCACAACAGGTAAAAGACTTGTAGGCTTAGGTACATCTGAAAGGTGTTTATTGAGGAATACTTGAACAAATCGTGGATACATCAACCATTTTGAACCATGAGTGATATGTGAAAGCATTCCATCTAGAATTAGCCTTGAAAAATTAAAAACACGATCAGTAGCCAATCCTACTATAGCAGATGCTATGTTAGATCCAAATTGCTCCCATGATGTACTTTTTGCACTAATACAATGAAGCAACACATGCACTAAAACTTCCGGTGAGGACAAAATAAGGGTTTCGAATGTTTGTTCGATTAAGGACCCTTCATAACCAATGTGCCCAAAAGTATCCCAAATTAGTTGCTTATCAAAACGAACAAACCCATCAACATCTTCAAACAATAAGTCGCACGAATAGAGGCTTGATAATCTTGACATTTTCCGGCAACCATAACATGAATATATTCTTCATCATTCTCCATATGAACCTAGCGGTTTCCCAAAACTATTGAATCCGAGGCTCAATAACATCCGGTTCTACTAATAGCGCATAACTAATTGGCGATCCAAGAAGAAAATCGATAATATCATGAAAAATTACATTTGCTTCAATCTTGTCTAAATTCGCCACCATGTTGTGTTTGGAAACGATTATTACGACCGCCATTGATGATTATATGATCACAATAAGAAATAGAACGAATAATATAGGTGAAAGTGCGAGAAATATGGAAAAGATTAGGAGATATCAATATGAGAGAGAAATTCGGAGAGTAGTTATTTATAGGTGAGATTTGAAAAATCACAACCCGTAATAACTAAGTTACCGTTAGGGTAGTTTTCCCCTCAATATGACCGTTGGAACAGTACTTTGATAAGACAAACAACACTTTCCACATGTGCAGTACTTTCCTTTGCAATACTTTCCAAGCAGTACTTTCATAAAATCAAAAATCAGTACTTTTCCATTCTCTTCCTTACAATAAATAAACATGAATATCCTCCCCTCAAATAATGCATATGACTATACTTACACTAAATAGTCCTCCCCTTAAATGTAGCTCAGTAATTGATCATGCCAATACTCACCACCAAGTGATTAAATCTTGAAACATCAAAACCTTTGGTGAGTAGATCGACTACATTATCATTGTATGCACCTTGACAACATTAATGAGCCTATGCTCATAACAATCTCGATAAAGTGATGCCTAATCTGAATATGCTTTGTCTTGGAATGATAAACTGGATTCTTCACAATACAAATTATACTCTCATTATCAATATTGATAGGAGTATTTTTGAAATTGAAACCATAATCCAAGAGTTGATTCGCATCCATAAAACTTGTCCACAATAGACTTGCGTGACCACATATTCGCTTCGGTGATGATGTTTTTGCAATTGTCTCGCTTCTTACACCGCCATGAAACTAATCTTCTTCCAAGATATTGGCATCCACCGTGGTTGATCTTACATCATAGTTATCACCGCATAATCACTATCGAAAAAGCTTCCAAGTGAAAAGGTGAATCCTTTGGATACCACAACCCCAACTTAGGTTGTTGTTTCAAATAACTAAAAATTCTCTTCACTGCATTCATATGAGAAATCTTTGGTGGGACTTGATATCTTGCACTTAAACAAACAGCAAACATGATATCAGGCCTAGATGCAGTGAGATACATAAGACAGCCAATCATTGATATGTATAACTTGACTTCAACTGGTTGTCCATCTTCATCCTTGCCCAATGAGTTGATAGATTTAATAGGTGTAGTAATAGGCTTCATAGCATCAAAGTTGAACTTTTTAAGTATGTCAGATACATACTTATCTTGACTGATAAAAATACCTTCCTTTGACTGCTTAACTTGAAGTCCCAAAAAGAAAGTTAACTCATCCATTGAACTCATTTGAAATTCATTCTGCATCAGCTGCTCAAACTCTTTGACCATGGACTATTTGGTAGCTCCAAAGATGATATCATCCACATACACTTGAACTAGCATGATATCCTTCTTGTCTCTCTTGATAAACAAAGTCTTATCAATAGCTCCTCTCCTATAACCATGTTGCAATAAAAAGGTAGAGAGCCTTTCATACCAAGCTCTAGGAGCTTGATGAAGGCCATAAAGAGCCTTAACCACCTTGTAGACTTTGTTAGGATGTGTAGGATCTTCAAAACCAGGAGGTTGTTTGACATACACTTCCTCTGTAATCTTGCCATATAAAAAGGCACTCTTGACATCCATTTGATAAACCTGAAATCCCATATAAGATGCAAAAGCAAGAAAGATTCGAATTGCTTCAATCCTTGCTACATGAGCAAACACTTCATCATAATCAACTCCTTCTTCTTGTCTGTAGCCTTGTGCAACTAACCTTGCTTTATTTTTAATAACATTCCCTCTTTCATCTCTCTTGACTCTGAACACCCATCTTGTACCAATGACCTTCTTACCATCAGGAAGATCACATAATACCCAAACTTCTTGAAGCTTGAATTGTAGCAGTTCTTCTTGCATAGCTTCAACCCAACTCTCTTTAGTCAATGCTTGAGCAATATTCTTGGGTTCCTCTTGAGAGATAAAGCAAGTAAACAGGCATGTTTGATGGTCCTTATGATTCAAAGATATTACGTTTATAGACAAAGCTAAGTAAAGCATTATGAGGTTTAGTAAAACTCTTAGCTTTGTGTCTTGTCATCACTCCGTAGTAGAAGGACCAATGATTTGATCAAGAGGATGATTCTTATGAATTATTAAGTTTGGAGACTGTGGAACTCCATAGGTATCATCCAAATTAGTGAAGTCGGCATCTTCATTGGAATATGAGAAAATACCTTCAACTTCAAACTCATCATCTGTATCTTCTAATCCGGGCATGGTAGGATCATCCAAATCATCCAAAGTCTTTGAAGCGGTGCAAAGATGCTGGTCAAAAATCTTGTCAAAATCTTGTAAGAGTATTCTGCATTATTGTTCTTTTCTTTGCTTCTTCATAAGCTCTTCTTTGGTCATCGAATAAGAATGTGCTAAGACATCTTGAAGAAGCATCGATTTAGTTCATCTTGAATAGATTGATCCTCGCAGACGGTGAGGATTTTGGTGCATCGATTACTCTTCTTTGGTTCCATAGAAATTGGTTCTTCATCGTGAACAACATCGGGACTAATATGAACTCCATGAACAACATACCGTAAATCTTCTTCATTGTGTACAGGTTGATTTTCTTCTCTAATAGGTACATAATTCATAGAAGGAGTCAACACTTCAAGATCAAACATCCAATCAGGACCTTTACCCTTCTGATTGTCTTGATCTTCTAAAAACTCAACATGAAGACAATCTTGAACCTTCTTAGTGACTTTGTTGTACACTTTAAAGCCCTTACTGTTGGTACAATATCCAAATAAATAACCTTCTTTTGACTTGCCATCAAACTTACCCAGATGATCAATTGTATTTAAAATAGTAAGAGGTCCGGCTAATGATATATTAGTTGATTTAGTTCATCTTGAATAGATTGATCCTCGTGAGACGGTGAGGATTTTGGTGCATCGATACTCTTCTTTGGTTCCATAGAAATTGGTTCTTCATCGGGAACAACATCGGGACTAATATGAACTCCATGAACAACATCTTGTAAATCTTCTTCATTGTATGAGGTTGATTTTCTTCTCTAATAGGTACATAATTCATAGAAGAGTCAACACTTCAAGATCAAACATCCAATCGGGACCTTTACCGCCGATTGTCTTGATCTTCTAAAACTCAACATGAAGACAATCTTGAACCTTCTTAGTGACTTTGTTGTACACTTTAAAGCCCCTTCTTGTTGGTACAATATCCAAATAAATAACCTTCTTTTGACTTGCCATCAAACTTACCGGATGATCAATTGTATTTAAAATAGTAAGAGGACATCAAGGCTTCATAAATCGAATGTTGGGTTTGTTGCCCATCGACAACTCATAAGGTGTCTTCATACGTGGCTTAATGGCGATACTACTGTAAGTACATAGCAAGCGGTGCCTTACGACATTTCGAATTGAATAGGTAGTTGTGAATCGCTAGCATTGTTACATTGCTTCAATCAAAGTCTATTCTTCCTCGCAACACCATTACTGGCGTTGTGTGGTGTTCTTGCAATCTTGAACTCCTCTTGATTCCTTTGTTTGCACAGAATTCATCCATAAGCTTGTTCTTGAATTCGGTTCCATTGTAACATCGAATACCTCAACCTTGAGTCTCGATTGGTTTCAAGTGCTATTATGAGAGTCCGAATAGCATCAAAAGTATCATCTTTAAATCCCAAGAAAAATACCCAATTGAATCTCTGTAATCATCTGTTACAACTAAGCAAGACTTCTTCTTGTTCAAACTTTAATGAGATCTGGGACCAAATAGATCCATATATATGACTCAATGGTTCTCTAACGGTCCTTTCCTTAAGCTTCTTGCAGAAGCTTTATGTTGTTACCCTTCTTACATGCCAAACAAGAGTGATCATTCTTGTAAGTCTTTGAAGGTAAACCTCTAACTAAATTCCTTTGACGGTTTGTTGATATTCTTGAAATTCACATGGCTAATCTTCTATGCCACCGATGTGCTTTCGGATGTTGCTTTTGCCACCAAACATTTGGCTCTCCCATAAGAATGAAGACTCTTTATATCTAGACTATACACATCATTAGTTCTTGGTACTCTAAGAACTACCAGCTATCATCATGAGACTTGAACTCGGAAATGATGAGACATTTTGTATAAGTGAATAACACGGGATGCTTTTATCACACATTTGAGATCTTGACAATAAGTTGAATTTGAGTTACATATCTAACATTCTCAAAATCTATGCTCCCGTCTTGATGGTTCCTTTTCGGTTATTCTACCTCCATTGGGATCATTCCCAAATGCAACTCTTCCTCCACAAATAGATCTAAAATATGACGAGAATCTCCTTGTCTCTGTCATGCTTCCGAGCAACCACTATCCACAATAAGATGATCTTTAAGCTCCTCTTACGGGTTGCCCTCGAGAGATAGGGGTGAACTTGGTGAAGTAGCCACCATTGCAAGTAGAGCAGGATCATCTTCACTCTCCAAGCTCAATCAAATCCTCCAAAACCATCTCTAGATTCCAAAGCGGCATGATCGCTTCCTCATCAAAGCGGTGCTCGGTCCAATTCTTCCATGAATCTTCAACCGCTTCTTCCACTTTGCTACCATCTGATGAGTCTTTGGTTCATCATCAAACTCTTCACTCCGGTCAACCTCGATAAATTCTCTTGAGCAACCAAAGCCTTTGTTTGAGAATAGGGATTTCTTTTAACTCGACTTTGGTTTCTCGGTCATCCTGTTTGCTTGATACTTAGCAAACTGCACTCCACTGCAAAGTGTCCGGTCTTTTGACAATTGAAGCATTCAATTTTGGATTTGTCAAAAGTGATTCCCATTTTGGTTTGAAGTCAATGCTCTTTCCTATTTTCTTCATGTACTTCTTGATCCTTGCGGTGATCAAAGCAACTTGCCACGATATCAATTTCTTCTAAAGCATCCTCTTGACTGGGAGAGATCTTCTTCATAAATTCTGGGTAAAAAAGCTTCTTTGTGCAAAGAAAGAGCACACAACTTCATCGAGTGCATTGTAGTAGTTGGTGGGGCTTGTTGAGCATAGGTGGGGCGGTATAGGAAGCGATGCTTTGAGCCACAAGACTTTGAGTAGGAGAAGCGATACTTTTGGTGGAAATCGCCCTCTTTCGGATGACGGAAAAGCAATCTTGTGAGACTTAGAACTTGTTTGACCATTCATCTCATGCTCATACACCTTCGGATGGTTGTAGAGATTATCAAAGTCCATGACATCCAAACTGGTTGTCCTCGATCATTGTAGCTATCACATGCCATGTAGATAGCGAGACTCATAAGAACTTGAGATTAGCATCTTCAACTAAAACTTGTGCTTTGTATAGCTCCAACATCTTTGAGAAGGTTCGAAATGTCATAAGCGACATCAAGGTTTCTCTTTCTCCAACGATGAATGTTACAAGCCGCTTCAGCATTTACATGCATCTTTGGAAGCATCATTACCTCAAACCTTGTTTTGAGAGCGACCCGAGTTGCTTAGCATCTTTAGCATCATGGAACTTGAGAAGATGACCATCGGAATGGCGAGACAAGAGAATGTTGAGTGCCTTCTCTTGATTCCTTAATGTTCTTCTTTGGTAAGACCGCCTTAGGTGCTTTGGGTTGTCCGGGAACATCAATAGTTTTGGAACTTCTTCATTACCATTGACAATTATATTCCAAAGTGGTTGATCCGTAATTGCAATGTCTTGCCTCATCTTCATGCTCCATAGATCGTATTCGCCTTTCTTGATGGCGGAATCCTCATTGAGATGATGGAAGGTGGTGGAGCAGAATCGATCGACATCTTTAGGTTTTAGGGTTTCTTCTTAGTCGAGTTTCCACACAAGCTCGATACCACTTGTTGGATCGATGTACTCTACCAAACTAACTTAAATAGCTTGTTAAGGTTTAACAACCTCGGATAAATCCTAAGTTATTAACAATGAAACAACGAGCAAACTCTATTAAGTATCACGGAATTTACTTAACAAAGCTAAGAAGAATAACTTTAACTTTTAACGATTTTATTAATAACTCTAACTCTGCTTATTATGACTCTTTAACAACTCTAATAATATCGAACTTCTCTAAACTCTAATAATGTCACGTACATCTAATATCAATCTAGGGGTCCTTTTATAGACTCAAGGATAACCCTAAACGATTTACAATTCTTATCCTTGTACCTCAAGTAAACAATACTTAGAAAGTTCTAGATAAACATTACTTTCTATCTTTAATCTAATATAACCGACTTATAATCTTTGCAGTACTTTGATGATAAGCAGTACTTTGACTTTAACTTAGCAGTACTTTGACTTCTTGCAGTACTTTATCTTTCTGCAGTACTTTAATCTTATGTATCCCAACAAAATGTTTACCCCAAATCCACCAAATTATGAGTGTGCCGGTAGCTTGTAAACTTTAGAACTTGGCCTTTTCATCATTTCGAGACCATAGACAAGGTATGTTGAGTTAGCTCGATGTATTTGGACTTTTCAGTTTAAGAAGGAAATATTATAGGATTATCACCCAAATAGCTTATCATTGTGTGTCTATCGATTAGTCACCTCGACTTCTCGACCCCCATGTTAAACCCTTTGTTGCACTCACCTTTAGTGCAAGATACCCCTAGATACACCCATCTGAGCCATTCATTTCATTTTGTTCACCCAACATATTGTTTCGTTACACCCATACACCTTAGCCTACCCTGTAGTCTCTATTTGCGATTGGAAATTCATTGTTTGCCTAAGTTCAAGGTTCAAGTGGAAAGGTTCGGGAATCACGCTTTTGTCGACGACATATTTTTGAAGATCATTGAAGACCCCCCAAATTCTCATATTGTTCATCTCAAGTGGGGGGACTTTATGTTGTTATGATTAAAAAAATAGTTATAGTTATTTATTTGATTGTAAAGTGCGAGTTATAAGCACTATGTTATGAGCTTATTATAGATTTAGTATCGAGGAGGCCACCTCGGTCACATTTGAAGAATGGAGTGGGTAATGTTCCCATCATGACGTCCTCTAATGGCACATCTACCTGGTATATCATGATCCGGTTTCTTAGCTTTAAAACTGGAACTTTGGATGAGCAGTGGCGGTGGTAACTTGGTTATGGATTTAGACTATTTGCTTAATTTTATTTTACACCAATTTTATCCATGTCTTATCCTACCCTTTAGTCATGAAGCGTGTCTAGGTGAAGCGTGAGCAATCTTTGATGTCTTGGCCATGGATTTGGTCATGTATCATTGATTTTGTCTACTTCACGTAACATGTTAATAATGACAACTCACCCTTAACCTTTGTCGTGTCTACCCATATTGCCTTCGAGAATTGTTTAGTACTTAACTCTAGTGGTGGAGATTTGTGTAACCGCCAAGCTTATGATAGAATACATGCTATGATTGTCGTTAAGTGATCACCCGAAATTGACACTTAGAATAGTTGAGAGATTTGAGTGTTTTGTTCCCATTTAGTGAGGTGTTCGGCTTTGTTTTATTCTAGCATAAGGGATTTGTAAACTTATATTTTCCGGGTAATGGGAGATATCTTTTAGGAATCTATCTAATAAGGTCTACTTGAGGGCAAGTAGAGTTCAAGTGGGGATATTTGATAACATCAAATAGTCGTGAATATTAAATGTCAATTTCCCAGATAATGCTCGTATTTTATATCATTTATATGGATTTACGCTTGTTTTCTGTATATTTCACTTTTAGGTAAATTACGAGCATTGGAGCTAATGAGGCGCGGATTTGGAGAGTTTATTGAAGATATATGATAGTATGCTTATTTTGAAGTAGTTCTGGTAACTCTCCTCTCACATTATGCCGTAATGAAGCATGGCTCGGAAAACCAACTAAAGCGAAGATTGCGGCGTAACTCCTCCTAGGATTACGCCGTAACTAATTAGGTCAAATGATGTTCCGGGCATTGCAAGCTTCACCGTAACTCGTTCCACAAATCTTGCGTTACCATGATTTATTGAAGATCGGCGTAACTCATTCGATATTACGTAACCAGCTTTTCGAGCAAAATACGAAGAAATGGATGTTCTGGCGTAACTCTCTCAACTTAAGTTCTGTAGTAACTTCGATCGACCTATAAATACCACCCAAAATTCGGCATTTCTCATCATTCACTCCACACACAAAAAAGCAGAGAACGTGGGTAGAAGGCTGAAGGCATATCTTAAGGAGCATACGGAGCCATCTCCAAGAGAGAAATCACTCCCTAACGATAAGCATTAGCAATTTATCATTTCTTTACTTTCAATTCATGTATTTCTATATGTTAAACATTGAATCGATTATTTCAGTTAAGATGAGCGGCTAAGCACCTCTGGTGCTAGCCTAGTTATGATTCATTCATTGTTTTGTTTATGTTTACATTGCTTTCAGTATAATTATTTCCGATGTATGCATGCATAGTTTGTTGGTAGCTACCCTTGTTTGGTAGTTTTGAATGGCGGTAGTGGCTAGTTACTTAGGAGATATGACCAAGTGACCCTAAGTAGGTAGGCGAGTAGGAAGGGTAAGAAATGACCAAGCGACGACCCTTCTTCACTTGTGCGATTTGACCAGCGATCACCTACCGTTTGGATGAACTTAAGAAGTTAGTGTTAGGTCACAATTTTATCACATCAATATGTATTTCTAAAGAGAAAGTTTTAGAGAGAAAGTGGAAGGAACTAATGAAGTGTTAATGAAAATGATAATTGCAATTAGAACCAACACCCTCTCCCTTCAAGGAGGGGTATTTATAGTGTTTACATAAGTAGGGGTGTTTCCCCTTGGTTCTAGAAGAACCTCCTATTACAGCTCATGGGTTTACTACATGAGCAGTAAATGTAAATACAAACATTTATAAACCATAATTATTAACGACCTATTACAAATGAAATGACCTACACCTGATAATAAAACATGTTCCTAACAATCTCCCCCTAAGGGTTGGCCATCATTTGTTGTCATGCTTAGGTCGTACAACGTCTTGAACTTCTTTGGCGTTCATAGCTTGTGACATCTTTGATTCTTTGCATCTTTGTTCTTTATTCTTGTTGTTGTGATCACTTGTGAAATCTGCCTTTTATTATCATCTTTGTTTCTGGTGCTTTTACGTCTTTTTCCAACATGCTCATACTTCCCGTGAAGTTTGTGATCCATACATGTGAAGTTTACATTCTTTATCTCTAATCTTTGACTTGTGACTTTTCTGATTTTCTGACTTTGAAGTGAAATTTTGCTGAACTTTTCTTTGCTTAGATCTTTGATGAGAATGTCTTTCTGATGTATGTATGAGCATGTGGAAATGAGCTGTTGATAGTAATGATGGTGGTTATGGTGCGTGATACGTGCACTGCAATAAAGCGATTAGCAATAAAGTTTCCGACGCAAGAGTTTGGATATTTTGTACAAGTACATCCCAGTTCGCTGGCACGATCTTTGACGAATCTCAGATCGGATACTTGCTAGAACTTTCCTGTACTCAATATCTTCACTCTGTCGTTGTGTTTCTGGAGTATACCGAGGTATCACTCCACATATGAGACCGTTTGAGACCACCGCGAACACTAAGCGTAACCCGAGGGATTACCGAAGTGACTCTTGTCGGTATTTGATGTTTACCTGGCGAATTTCCATTCAATCACCGAGGATCACAATTGTGAATCCCCTCATAAATGTTCTGGCAGATTGCTAAGATCTGCGTAGGACTCTGGAATATGTCACTTGTGTCCTTATTGTTTGAACAACAAGTGATGAAATATTTAAGTGTTCCTAAGAGATCTTTTCATGAATCTCATGGTTCTAGACTCGATTAGTGCGCTTTGATTTTCCTAAGTGGAGACTACGGAGAGGGTCTCCTTCTTCAATACCAACAATCTTTAAGAGAGAGTCGATAGATTACGTAGGTTTCCCTGTGAGAATGAAACAAGCTCTTTTGAGAGAAATTGAGTGGCTTAGAAGGATTAGTGCAATGCGTCACTGGGTCCATGATGACTTTGTGTTCAATACGGTGTCATCTTGTGACAACCAAGAGTATATTAATTGAACCCGATTATCGCCCTAAGTTGAATAATTTGGAGGGCTATTTCTTTTCACCCATTTCTTTAACTTTTCTTTTAATTCTTCAACTCCTTCTTTCTCCGATTCTCGTTTCTCCTTTTCAATCAAACCTAAGGACTTTTAAATACTAACAATTTGTGGTGTCCTTGGGTAGATCCGTCGACTCTGGCGGATCATAGGACATTTATTCTAAACTTAGTCACCTTTAACTCCATGACTATCCTATGTTGCCACAAAACCTTTTCTTGAAAAATCTCTCAAGATGTTTATGATGAAAAACATGTTTTGTTAACACCTTGAGAGTTTTTGGTTTTTTAGAAATACTCCCCCTCCACATGTGCTTATGATTTTTAACTGAAATCTACACAGAGAGGGTAGAGCTCGCACTTTTGAATTGATCGACTCTTGATAGACAATTCCCCGCGAGACACAGTTACGTTGTATAGTTAAAGAGTTCCATTATCAGCTTTTAGGTGACAACTAGCTCTAATAACTACCTTGAAGATGTAAACTCTCCTTGAAAAGGAGGTTAGACCCGTCAAAGTTCATGTCAATCAAGAGTGTCTCGGATTGGTACATTCTACTAAGATAAGTCTTGAAAGACAAATCTTTTCGATTACTGACATTCAAAGATCGTCAATTCATTGGTGATATCTGAGTCGAGCACGTTATGAGATTCCATAACTTCCTAATCAACAACTTTAATCACATTTCTCCCCCTCAAAAATAGCATATGTATGATGTTTTTGAAAACATGTTGATTAAAATATGCTTTTTGAGATGTTTGAAATTCCTTTGGGAAGAAAGCAGTTTCAAGAACATTTAATTTTGAACAAAGATTTTGTGTTGCAAGCAGTTAAGAAGCTTTGCTCCTTTAATTAGGATTGAGGCCTTTGAAGCTACCACGGGGTCCTTTTGTGGAATTAGATTTTGTTTTCGTTAAACAAAGTACTCCCCTCAAATACGGAAACATATTCGAGATAGTCTTCTTGAGCTGAATTTGGAACCAGATTATTACATGTTGTAAAAACATATTATTAGATTTGTTGTGCCTGTGAGAATTCGTGCTCAAGGTTTAAAGAAAAACAAAATCAATTAACATAATCATACGAATGAAAGGAAAGAGTTTGAGTTATTACAGACAGATGTTTAAATGTTCCAGTATTGTTCCAAAAAACTATCTAACTGCAGTCCTTCATTCACGACATCGAAACGTCAAGATATTTGGCACCCTTGCTCTTCCTCCAACATATCCTTCAAGTCGTCTCATTTGAACGCGAAACTTGAGTCGTGAATCAATTTTCTTGACAAACTTCTCAGCTTGCTTAACATCGTTTCTCTTCCATGTCATGTTCCACAACCATCCTTGCTTTCTGCCCGCGTTCAGATCTTCAAGAATGTTCACGAGCTCACCTTTAACCTGTGTTAACGTATCATCGCTGAACTTGTGAATTTCTTCGTATCCCATGAATTTGACTATTTTGTTCACGATGAAGTGTAATCCAAATGGTGTTCTTGTGAATGTGTATGGTTTCTGTCATAAATCTTGGGTGGTTTAAGATCGAGGCTTGGTAAGATTGAGACGTTTTGATAACTTTCAACGCCAAGATGAAGATCTTCAACTCTTGTCTTAATGGCGAGGCTGCGGATAAAAATGAGAATAGAGTTGAAGATGTCATATTGTAATTGCCGGGAAGATGCATAAGCTTTCTCTGCGAACCTTGATTTCGAGACAAAAAATTGTACCCGTAGTTAGACATAACCTCTTGCGATAATGGACAAGATCCGTTGGTTGTAACAAACTTTGTGTTTAGAGGTGAATGTGAGTCGCCATTTGTAAAACCATTTACGCATATTAGGCCAGTGGAATATGCCAAGTTCTGCCTCATCATTATACGTAACAATCGAAGAGCTAAACAATTCATCAACTTCTTCCTCCATTCCCTCTTGAGTATAAACCGCATCATGGAACTTTGACAATGATGTTGCATACCTCTTCTCTGGATCTGTGTTGCCATAGATCAGGTATTCTAAATCATGATTAAAGAAGTATGGTGTGGGTACCTTGAGATTATGAGTATAACCCATGAGTGGTAAAGGTTGAGAATAGTCTTGAAACTTGAATGTTTTGTGTTAGGATTTAGTAAATCCAGTTATTAAAGACTCGGTCACCTCAAGTATATGTAATCGTTAGAAAGCTCGTAGTCGTAGGTTATTTAATGTTTAGTAGTATTTAGTTATGTAACACCGTGGAGGACGGACGATGTCTTTACCCCCGTGTATGCGATCCACTGACCGTAGGTGGCGACTTATGTAAGAACTATAAATACTCTACCTCCCAAGGTAGAGAGTTGGAGCTCATAATAAGATTTTTCTTTCTCTCCCTAAAGTTCCCAACCTCTAACTTTCTCTCTAAAACATCATTTATCGCCTCTTGTGTTTATGGTTTGATGTGTTTGTGAAATCTAATATGTTACAAATGGTATCAAGAGCCATGGTTTGATCACCTCTCTTACATATACTTGGATTTCTAGTGGTTTTAGATGGTTTTTGAGTTTGAAAAAGTTTAGTGGTTTTTGCATCGTTTGGATCACTTTTAGTGTTAAAGTTTGAATTTTGGGTGTACTTTTGTGTTTAGAATCATTGTATGTGCTTGGGTTTTGATTTGGTAAGCTTGAATCACTGTGGTTGAGCTTGTTTTGGATTGAAAAGTGTGTTTTTAAAGTTTTTCTTGCTAGCGACTTGGTTCTCGTAGTATTTTTCATCATAGCGACTTGCTTCAGTAAAAGTTAGCGAGTTACAGTGTTAGTTGTTAGCGACTTGTCTATTGAGACAAGCCGACAAATAGTACAAGTTAGTGGATTCTCCACTAAGGCTAGCGACAGTGAGGTTAGCGACTTGGTTGAAATTGTTAGCGAGTTGTAGGGTAAATTGTTAGCGACTTGATACTAGCGACTTGGATCTTAGCAAGTTGTTCTTTAGCAACTTAACTGTGTCTAGCGACTTGGTGCTTAGCGACTTGGTGTTAGTGACTTGGACCTTAGCGAGTTGCTCTTTAGCGACTTGACTGTGTAGCGACTTGGTGCACTAGCGACTTGTGTCTTAGCGACTTGGTCTTAGCAACTTGGTTCACAGGAATTTGAGATCTTGGCGAGTTGCTACTTAGCGACTTGGTGGCTAGCGACTTGGTTCAAGAATTCGTAGCGACTTGGTTGATTTTTGTTAATGTCTGGTTTTCTCTTGACTTAGTAAAATCCCGTGAAAGAATCTATTTCGATTTAATCATAGAGTTATAAAATCCGTGTAATCTGTTAACATGTCTACCAACGTACCTATAATTATCTCCCATTCTTGAGGATGTTCAGCGGTGGTTCGGATACTAAATCCACCTATGCTTGTGAATCGACTACGACTCTTGGGCTCGTGAATCGATTGTCTTGTCTTGGAAAGGAAAATGGGGTCAACATTCTCAAATCCATTGATGAAGGACCTTATCAGTTGAGACTACAAGAGACTTAATTGATACAAATTGCAGACGGAACAATGATATATGGAATAGATGCGGACCAAAGATGTATGATGAGCTCAATGATAAGGAGAAAAGAGTTTCGATCTCGACATCGGGCCTCTAACATTATACTTGAGGTCTTCAAAAGACATCTACAAGCTTATCAATCACAACACTTGAAGCCAATGTGTTTGGGATAATGTCAAGATGCTTCTCTCGGGTTACGAATTGACAAAGGAAGACAGAGAATCACAATTGTATGATGAATTTGAGCACTTTAAGATGAAGCCGTAAGAAAGTGTCTATGAGTATTACGTGAGATTCCACAAGCTTGTGAATGATATGAGGAATATCAAAAGACCATGCCAAATATTCAACTGAATTCAAAGTTTGTGAACAACATGAATCCCGAATGGCATAAGTTTATCACCTCTGTGAAGCTAACCAAAGGATTAAAGAATACCAACTATGAGCAACTTTATGCATTCCTTCTTCAAAATGAGAGACATGCTATGTTTGAAAAAAGGATTCTTGAGCAGTTCAAAACCAACGAGGGAGAAACAAGTTCATCAAATGACTCTACAACTTTCTACACCAATGTTGGAATTACCACCAAAGCTTCTCAAGTCATACCCACGGGTGAAATCACAAACTCATTCCCGATCCAAGTTTGAAGCAACTTTGATGCCAATGCGGTCATGGAACACTTTATCAATCAAGCTGGCTCTTATGGTTAAACAAAACTTAACCTTCACTCCACATACTAACCGTCTTCACACTAACAATGAAATCGGATCGCATCCAATCTACACAATCATGCTTTGGTTAGAGATGGAAAGGTTACGGTGCAACCGACTCAAGGAAGACAATATGAACAAAGAAGAGGTGGAGTAGGAGAAGGGTATGTGGAAAATCGAATAGAGGAAGGAATGGTAATCGAGGGACAAGCAATGCCAATTAAGTGCTACAAGCTGTGGTGGTGATGGACACATAACGAACCGCACTTCTCCAAACGCCCTAAAATGTAGAGTACTTCAAAGACAAGATGTTACTTGTGCAAGCTCGGGATAATGGGCTGTGTTGAATGAAGAGGCTGTTGTTTCTTCTTGAGGCAATGCCAAGACATATGATGCGATGTGGATGAGCAACCAATTAGGAGATAGGTCATAATCATCGAATTCCTTTCGTGTCACCGACCGTGATGCATACGACTCGAGGCGTTGATGATGAACCTCTTGCACGAGACAATTTTCATGGCTAGCATTTCTCCAATGGTCTCTCAAAGGTCCCTCACCACAACAAGCTAGTCCATCCAAAGAATCAATCATCTCGGAGGTATTAAAACTATACGATAATGTTGATGAGCAAAAGATATATGACAAAGTACAATCAACTAAAACTTTTGAGTCGATATTGAAAATATGGGTAATATCAATGTTGTCCCATATGATCAATATGTGAAACAAAGTGAAAGTGAGGCTGCACCTAGTGATGCATCTTCTGCGGTCAATGATGAATATGTTTTGATGAATACACTTGCTTTGTGCCGATGATTTCGTCATCTCGAACTAAATGCCTATAAAGAACAAGTTGCTATTTATGAACAACGTGCTAAGTTTGAGTTAACCACCCGTGAGCGGAAATGGATGACCAAATGCGTACAATTATTAGAAAAAGTAATTTTAGAAGAAGTACTAAAACAAGAGTTAAACTCCTTACATGAAAAGCTTTCTAAAAGCGCTAAGCAAAACAAGAACTTCAAGAAAATGTTAAAATGCTTAAGCAAGAATTCGGTGCTAAGGAATCAAAACTTTTGAATGATTTCTCTAATCTAAAACTTTGAAAAACAAGCTTGAAAATAAGTTGTGCGTACAAGGGAATACCATTGATTGCTCACATGATCACTAAGCATAGAGTTCTCGATAAGCATAGTATCCCCATTATAAAGGAATCTAATCACGAGTATGGTAAGATAGCAAAAGTCGCTCAAAATGTAATCTATGATGGCAATGAGATTCTTAAACCTAGGCGAAACCTAGTTGCATTGAGTGCCTTGAGGAAGATAGAAAACTAGATGATGCATCTAGGGAGAAAATGAATAAGAAGCTTAACGATTCTTCGTGTAAAGAGAATAACATAACAATCAAACCCCATGATTACACTAAGGAAAATTGGATATCCTTGAACATGTTTAAGCCTCAAACTCAATTAACCCTAGAAGCGGATCTTTTGGAAGAAAGACATGGATAAGCTAAAAGTTAATGTACTTGTTAAAACAAACACTCCCCTTAGGAAAATGCACATGAGCATTGTGTATCCTCCTAATACACAGTGCATCTAGTTCCTAGATCTATTGCCACTAATATCAAGACCTTAATCAGCTGTATGTTGTTTATCATTTGTTTGTTGATTTTGAGAAAACATGTAAGAAGAGAATCACACCTACTGAGGGATAAATGAGGGAAAGGGTTTGAGCAAACTAAAGAATGTTATTTAAGCGAGGTCATGCCTTTCTTCAAACAATTAAAAGGTCAATTTGAGAGTCTTCAAAAAGGATTAATTCGGATATTAAAGAAATGGAAAAGGAATTTGATGCAATGATAGTTGAAGTGAATGACTATGAGCAGAACTCAAATATAATGAAGTTGAAAGGAAGAACTTGCACATCTTAAATGAGAATTTGATTTCGAGTTGTGTTGCTCAAGATGTGTTTTATACTATTACTAAGCACTCTATTATCGCTTCTCGATTTCATGAATTATCTATTGCATTGAAAGTTTTCCATGATCGTGTCATTGAGCTTGAAAACAAAACTCGAACTAAGTGAGAAAATTGATCGGGATGATCACGATATTTTAGTAAAACATCTTTCTAAACTAGAAGTTGAACATTTTGATTTACAACTAAAATATCAACATCTTAAAGAAAATGTCAAAACCTCAAATATCAAGACATCCTCGGATGTTCGAGTTTGATCGCTTTTCGGATAAACAAACGTGACGACCAGTTCAAGCTCATTGTAACACGATCGAGAAAGTTGAAGCCCAAATCTCTCAATTAAAGGGTGAAAAGAACAATGTGGTGGCTCTCAAATGGCTCCTCCTTTAGATTCTCAAGATTCTCAAACTTTTCATCTTCAAAACTTAGTTAATGCTTTACAAAAGAAAACGAGAGTTTTCTAGAAGAAAATGAAAAGTTAAACGACACTTTAAAGAGTTATATGATTCAATGAAAGTCACCGTGACAAAAACAACAAAAAATAACGTCTTTACAAAAGGAAATTGAGAATCGAGGAGTCGGGAAACATGGAAGCGCCACTTGTTTTTAATGAGAATGTTGCATCAAAGTCATCCTCGGATCGCAAATATCTGTATTGTTAAATACATTTGATTCGCTTCCAAACAGTCAGGTTTTATCACACAAGCTAACCACTTGTGAATGGTCAACCGTAATAAAATTCAAACAGCTCAGAAACAAATGCAATTAAGATCTGGAGAATATAGTGGATTCCCGGGTCGTTAAGTCCCACGGAGGATTAATGGTGCTCAAAAAACTTTCAGATGTCGAATAATCACTAAGGATAGTGATCAGTAAGGATTTTGATGGATAATTACACTACTGATTGATTGGAATGGATATTGGATACAGAATTGTAAAGTACAACAATCGATAAGACAAACGTAAATACGTGACGTTTATTAAATTACGTAACGTATACAATAAAGCGTGAGTTTTAAGAAATAAAAGACCTACAAATATGAAAATGATATTTTAGAATCCTAAAAATAAAAGAAAATTATTTGAAAATTAAAATTATTTTTATAACTATTTATTTAATTATTATTAATTAAAAACTATTTTTAACTATTTAATAATAACCTAAAATATGATAAAATATGAAATAAAGCTAGAAAAATAAAATTATGACTTAGAAAAATCTAAAATATTATAAAACTTATTTTAAAATTGAAAATATATTTTTTACACTTTTTATCTATTTATTATTAATTAATTACTATTTATAATACACTTAAATAAAAGAAAATATAAAATTAACCTAGAAAAATGAAATTTTAACTTAGAAAAATCTAGAATATTATAAAACTAATTTTAAAAATGAAAAGATATTTTTTATGTTTTTTATTTATTTATTATTAATTATTTAATACTTTTTAACTATTTTAAATTCTAATAAATACTAAACAAGCTAGGAAAATTCTGAAACTTTTTCTAAAAATATCTTAAGGTGACAGAAAGCTAAGAAAATTATAAAAACAAGAAGTGCTTAATAATAAGCTGAAAAGAAAATTTAAAAAGCTAATTAATATTAAATAAACGCTATCACTATTTTAAAAATGATATTTTTGTACTACTTATATTAAGTAACTTTAATAAAGACAAAAATTTTTAAACTTAAAAATAAGCTATTTAGAAGCTAAAAATCTCAACAGTTTTGCTTATGAGCTTATTTTGATTATTTAAGCTCAAATAAGCTGCACAGTTGGAAACAAAAGTATAATAAGCTACAAACAAGCTAAATGAACTTATATTAGGCTAAAATACACAAATAAGCACACTGATAAGATGGAAATAAGCAAATAAGCACTTGGCTTCTTATTGTTATAAGACAGTTATGGGACAAGGTTTAAGCTTATTGCAGCCCTATCAAATAAGCTAGAAAATTGAAAATAAGCACTGGAACCTTGAGACAGCTAGGTAAGCTTCTCAAAAAGCTAAGGTTCAATGCCTGGGCCCCACTAATAAGCTCTGTGTGAGCTTGTGAAATAGGCTAGCAAATCTGTGCACATGGCATGTTTTTGAAAAAGAGTTCAAAAGAAGCTAAGAAATAAGCACTGTGTAATAAGCTAATTGAAAATTATAAAAAATACTATTATAAAGCTGAGCAGTTGTATTTTACTATTCCAAAAGCTCAAATGTTGAAAACTAATATTAAGTCCTATATAAATTAATCTATTTTATTCAAAAACTGAAAAACTGAAATTTTGACTTTTTGAATTAAACACTAAAGTTGACTAAAGTGAACTTTAAATCGATCCTACTTATTAATTATGTTATATTAACCTAAAGTATGATGAAATTAAGCTAAGTTATCAAGTTTTAAACAAATATGATGATTTTACTTCCTAAATCCTAATAGTTAACTATAGAAATGAGATTAAAAGTATTTTGACTTTTTCTTAAATAAGGATTTGGTTTTCTTGGTGTCTATGAGTTATTATGAACCAATGAGACACATAACAACAATAAGCAATAACACAAACACTCTCAAAAGCAGTTAAACTAGCAAATCCAAACACCCTTATTGAGGCGTTTTGATGTTTTCAAAGCAAAACATGATTAAGACCATGAACTTTATTAAAGAACTTATAATATCATATAATAAGATTAAATAAGCATTAAACAATAACCATAACAACATTAAACTAAGAATTGACAATTATGCTCTAATAATCGTTAAACTAAAATTTATAGTAACTACAAATTTTAAAGAGCAAACAAACATTTTATTGATTAATTCTACTTAATTATAACTCATAAACATAGAAACACAATAATTTAAGCTAATGAGTGACTTAAATATTGAAATGCACAAAATGCTCAAAAGGCTTACAAGTGAGAATCGGTGATAACCAAGAACAAGGACCAAATTATACTTCCTATAGAACCTCCACAGGTTCACTAACCCATTCCCATCCAATAATCAACTTTCTTCAGCTTCTTGCTCATTTCTCCTGTGATTTTTGATTTTTATCTATTTTATTTGTATTTTTGGTAATTTTTGGTTTTTACTTCTAAGATGAGTTTTAAGGTTTCTAATAGCTCTTAGAAGCTATCTAGGAGCTTAAGTTAGCTTACTCAGTCCATATTAACAACTAATAACAACATTAACATAACATGAGATTTTTGACTTAAAATATTGCACAAACTGAAATTTTGGAACTTAACTGAAATTGAAACTGAAAAAGGTTTTAGATTACACTGAAAATGATTAAACAAAGACTTGAAAGCTGAAAATTACACTGGAAATTGAAAACTTATTAAAACGACATGTATTAACTAAAAAAACTAGATATTATCCCACATTGCTTCTTCTTCTCTTTATAATGATCTTTTAGGGCTTTGTCGACATCTCTGAACATTTCCCACTTAACCTCAGCCATTGGATCCTCAAATTTCATCATAACTGTACAAGTGGAAAATTGGCGCCAAAATATCATAGCGGGTTTCTCAATTAAATCTTTTGGATGGATGTGGAGGTGGAGGGAGTGGTTAAACAAGTGGTGATATGAGGTGGAAAGGTGGAAATGAGAAACCATGGTGGTTTGATGGGTCACCTGGTTTTGGCGCGAATGGTGTGAGAGAGATGCGTGAATAACGATATTTGACTTTTGTTGACCGAGGCTTATAATAAGGAGGGGTTCACAATGGGGGTCACAGTGTTGTGGGGGTCTTTTGGGTTTGGTGGGATCAAAATACACAAAGGGCCATTTGGTAACACAAGGACCATTGTTGTAATTTCTGCAAAGTTAAGGGACCAAAACTGCCACTTTTCCAAAGTTATCACAAGGACCAAACTTGACAAACTTTAATAGTACAAGGATAATATTTGATAATTTTCACTTTTTTAAATATCCAAGGACTATTTTTGACATTTTTCAAACTTGAGGGACCAAAGTTGTAATTTTGCAATTTTTAAACTTTGAAGGGTTTGTTTTAACAACTTTTGAATCCCATGGACCTTAAATGATATTTTACTTTATTTTGATTTACAGAGGACTAAATTTGACAACTTTTGAAACTTGGGGACTAAAGCGCCAATTATGCAAACTTGATACGTTTTCATCGATTTTGATATTTTGCATTTAAAACACATAAAACACTTATTTGTGATATTTTTTATCATTTTGATGCATTTCTGAGTGTTTTCAGATGTTTTTGGCATTCTAAACGGTACAAAAATGATGAGTATTTAGACACTCATCAACATTCCTCCTCATCTTAGGAATAATGAACCTGTGTTTCACAACTATTGTGCTCACCTTAAGGATAGTCTAGAATGTCTCCGTGAGATTCTGGAAGAGGATTTTATAAATAAGCCTCTTGATAGTGAAATTAGGTTTGCGTGCATTCAAGCCAAACGATCTCGAAGCGCTAGAATGTTTAATAGCAACATGTCCTAAATCCTTAGGTGCAAAAGGAAAAGTGTGATGCCTTGTTCTATGCCTAGTGCCAAGCATACAAACCATTCTATGCCCGTTTTAAGAAAGTGAACACTAATGTGCCTTCAAGTAGTTCGGATCCCCGCACTTCTAGTTCGGGAATGCAAAAAGTAGCTAAACCAACTAATGTTCCAATTCCTACAGGGTAAGAAGTGACACCAAAGCAAGCGGGTCAAAGCCTTAAGGCAACACAAAGAATGATAGGACCTTGCATGCTAGGAATGTTCGGTGGAAGAGTAGAAGATCACCTTAGGGAGAATTTGAATAAGGCGAATCGTGTTGATTCTAGTGTTAGCTCTAAGCGTCTTGTAATTAATGTGAATTACGCTACTTTTGGCAAAACATGTAATGATGATTGCGTGGTTTACATTACTAATCTTGAATGTGGTGTAAATGATTTGTCTAATGTTGTTAAATGCCCGATTAAAGCTGTTAATGCAAAAAATCAAGCTAAGAAGGCTAAAAGGCAAAGGCGAAAGAAAGTTAGAAAACAGTGAAAACCCACAGGAAGGAAATTTAGTAATATAGGTTATCAATGGATACCTATTGGGCATAAGGTTAATGATTTTTGCCCTAAATTTGCTAAGTCAATGCCCACTAGAAAATGGATGCCTACCGGTAGAACTATTCCCTTAAGAAGTGAACATACTTTGAATAGGTCAAATATGGACACTAGCACTGCATCTATTTCTAATGAGTCCATTGTTTCTACTTCTTATGTGGGTGTTCCAATCACTGTTACTAACCAAATGGAACCCATTCTTGCATGGGGATCCCAATTATCCGATTATCCATTCTTGTGCATGTTCAACTGCAGATCGTTCAAATCGATTACGTGGTACTGGACTCAGTTGTTCCAAGCATATATTTGGAGACGGTCACGCTCATGAACCGTGAGTAAATTCATCGGAGCGTGAGATTCGGAAACAATCATTTTGGTGCTATTATGGGTTATGGAGATTACGTGGTTGGAAATAGTGTGATTTCGGGGTATATTATGTTGAAGGTCTTGGACATAATCTATTTTACGTCGGACAATTACGTGACTCAAATTTAGAAGTGGCCTTTAGAAAACATACTTGCTTTGTTAGAGAACTTGATGGTGTGGAACTTCTCGAGAGGAACTCGTGGTTCAAACCTATACACCATCTCTATCGAAGATATGATGAAATCTTCACCCATCCGCTTCTTGTCAAAGGCTTCCAAAACTAAGTCATGGCTATGGCACCGTCGTCTCAATCACTTGAACTTTGGTACCATAAACAATCTTTCGAGAAAGGACTTAGTAAGAGGATTACCCAGATTAAATTATGAAAAGATCATCTTTGTTTAGCTTGCCAATTGGGAAAAAGCACAAAATATGCTCACAAACCAAAACCCACAAACTCGAGAATGGAAGTTCTTCATACCATTCATATGGATGCATGCGAACCAATGAGAGTGCAAACAATAAATGGGAAGAAATACATTCTAGTAGTTGTTGATGACTACTCTTGATTTACTTGGGTAAAGTTTTTGAGGACAAAGGATGAAACTCGGATGTCATCATCAAACTTATCAAACAACTTGGTTCGACTCAACAATCTTTGTTAGAATTGCTCGAAGCAGACAATGGCACGAGTTTGTTAACAAAGACTTAATTCAATTTTATGAAAGTGTTGGAATCGGTCATCAAAGAAGTGTTTCACGAACTCCTCAAGCGAGCGGTGTAGTTGAAAGGCGAAATCGAACTCTTGTGGAAGTGCAAGAACAATGCTACTTAATTCAAAGGTTCCAATGTTTCTATGGGTGAAGCCATTGCCACTGCTTGCTACACCCAAAATCGTTCCCTTATTCACACATCTCATGGAAAAACTCCATATGAACTTGTCCATAAACGAAAACCTGATCTATCCTACCTTCGTGTGTTTGGTGCTTTATGTTACCCAACTAATGATGGTCAAGATGTAGGTAAACTAAAAGCTAAAGCGGACATTAGAGTATTTGTAGGTTATGCACCAAACAGAAAAGGATACCGAATCTACAACAAGAGAACCCGAAATATCATGGAAAAAGTTCACGTTACGTTGGATGAGCTGACCGGTCAAATGGCTCAAGGACAATCCGATTACGGACCGCATTTCAACCTTTATCAAGTAGTCCTATCGGTTCTACTCTTGTTTCTAATCCTCACCGGCAACTCCTTATGTACCTCCTTGAAGATGATTTGAAGAAATTATTTGATCCAATGTTTGATGAACACTATGAGCCAAGTGCTAATGATATGTCGACTCCATCAGCAGGCTGCCTCTATCCCTGTCAATGAAGTTAACCCTTTAGTTTCAATGTCATTAAGTCAAGAAGCGCTGCGGTGATCACTCTGTCTCATCAACAAATCATCAATCATCGAGTGTACACAATGGAAATGTTCTTCTTTATTATGAATGATGAAAACACTTTGCTCCTCCGAAGATGAACCCTTTGAAAACATATTTGCTCTCGAGTCATCATCGAACCATCTTCATCGGGAGATATAGACTCGCTACTTGGTTCCTCAATAACAACCACATGAACATCTTAGGAAATGGACACATGATCATCCATTGGACAACATCATTGGAAACCTCTCTCGTCAAAGTATCCACACGGAACCAACTTGCAAGCGATGCCTTATGGTGCTTCTTCAACTCCGTACTCTCTAAGATCGAACCAAAAGGCGTAAAAGCGCCATGAATGAAGACAATGGTTCAATGCCATGCAAGAAGAAATTCATGAGTTTGATCGACTAGATGTATGGGAATTAGTACTGCTCCAGTTGTGCAATGATCATTGCTCTAAAGTGGATCTTCAAAGTAAAACTTGATGAGCATGGTAATGTTTTAAAGAACAAGGCTCGATTGGTTGCAAAAGGATACCGTCAAGAGGAGGGTATTGACTTTGAAGAATTGTTTGCTCCTGTTTCTTGAATCGAGGCAATCAGAATCTTCTTAGCTAATGCTGCTAGTAAGAACATGGTAGTCTATCAAATGGATGTAAAGACGACGTTTCTTAAAGGAGATCTTAAAGAAGTCGTTTACGTCAGCCAGCCTGAAGGCTTTGTAAACCCAGAGCATCCTACTCACGTCTATCGTTTGAAGAAGGCTCTTTACGGTTTAAAGCAAGCTCTAAGGGCATGGTATGATACGCTATTAAAGTTTCTTTTATCTACTGGATTCAGCAAAGGAGTAGTTGATCCGACATTGTTCACCAGAAAGTCAGGAAAACATTTAATTCACGTTCAAATATATGTTGATGATATTATTTTTGCCTCGATTGACCCCAATGAATGTGATCGTTTTTCAAATGAAATGGGTTCCAAATTTCAAATGTCAATGATGGGACAAATGTCATTTTTCTTGGGATTACAAATTTCACAAAGTCCCGGAGGCATTTTTATAAATCAATCTAAATATGCAAATGAGATTTTAAAGAAATTTGGATTTGATTCTAGTGACCACATTGACACTCCCATGATATAGCGTACTAAAGCGGATGAGGACCACTCGGGGATCATGGTAGACCAAACTAAATATCGTAGTATGATTGGATCCACGATGTACCTCACGACCCGATGACCCGACATTCATTACTGTTTGCATGTGTGCTAGATATCGAGCTAAGCCTACCAAAAGCACCTTGAAGCGGTTAAACGAGTCTTCGGTATCTCCAAGGAACCATGAATATGGGACTTTGGTACCGAAGGACACCGGTATGTCACTAACGACCTATGCGAGATGCCGATCATGCAGATGTCAAGATACACGTCAAGTACATCTAGAGGTGCTCAATTTTGGGTGATAAACTTGTGAGTGGTCTTCAAAGAAACAAATGAGTACTTCTATTTCCTCTACAGAGGCGGAATACATAGCCATGTCATCTTGTTGTGCTCAAATCCTATGGATGAGATCCCAATTATCTCGACTATGGCTTTGAATTCAACAAAATTCCTCTCATCTTGTGATAATAAAGTGCTATTGCTCTTTCATGCAACAACGTTCAACACTCAAGAGCAAAGCACATAGACATTCGACATCATTTCATTAGGGAGCAAGTAGAAAGCGGTGTGGTGGAACTCTATTTTGTGAGGTCGAATACCGGTTAGCGAACATCTTCACCAAAGCTCTTCCTAGGGAACGTTTTGAGTTTATCCTCCACGACTTGGTCTAAAGAGTCTACAACCGGAAACACTCAAACGTCTTCAAGAGGAAGACGAGGAGTAAAGGTCTTTCTTCATCCATCTCTTGTATATATTTTATTCAAAAAGCAAATAGAAAAATATAAAACTTTTAAAAATTCCATAAAAATTTGAAAATCTTGAATAATTTCAAAAAATATTGTCTTTTTGTCATGATTTTTCTCCATTCGATAATATCTACGATCTTTGTGTTGTCATTCAAAGAATGACACGGGATTTTAGATGTTGTTCGAATGTTCCAATATATATATATATATATATATATATATATATATATATATATATATATATATATATATATATATATATATATACTATATATATTTTTTTTGGGGAGAAAGTGAAAAAAATGGTTTATTGTCATTTCAAGCATTAACCCGTTTTTCAAAGAAAGAACAGAGCCATGCTATATCTTGTTTTTCAAAACTCATGCTCTGATTCTATAAACAATTACATACTATCTAATGAAAACTAATTGCTTTGAAAAATAACTCGGTCTCTATTTTTGAAAATCATCTGGACTTAACGTTTGTCAAAATTATCTATCTCTCAATCAACAACTTATGTCATTGATTGAGGGGGAGAATAATTTCAATTAAATCAAAAGGTTATCTGTCATTCAATTGTTTTCAAAAGATAATTATGCATGTTTAATCAATCGAGTTTAAAGTCTCATAATCCGATCCTTATCAGTTAAAATGTTTTCATAATCAAGTCACAATTCTCCTCAAAAGCTTTCAAAATCAATTTAAATCTACAGAGATCACAAATCTCAAATGATTAGAAAATTATGATCGGGAGAGAATTTGTGATTTAAATTGGATTTAAACTAATGATTCGATAAATGGTTTCACAAGTGTTTTGCGAGCTTTCCTCCCCACATGTGCCAAACGATTTCAAATTTACCATGCACATGTTGAGGGGGAGCATCCTTTAAAACCACAAAGAATTGAAACGTAATTGATTTGTCTCTAAGTGCAGGTTCCCTCTAATAGGTGCAAAACTCTTTCAAACCTCGAGGCACATATTGAGGGGGAGCAAAATTGTGAAAACCTCATCCTTCCCCAAATATGCTTTATATACTTGATTTAATCAAGGAAGTGATGTTGATATAATTTAGAAAATGGTAATCAAAGAATTTAACTCTTCCTCTTGCCTCCGTGTGCTAAAACGATTTCTAATACATGATGCACATGTTGAGGGGGAGCTCTTTTTCTAAAAATATCAAAAACAATTCAAGTACAAGTCGTTGATTGTGATGCATACGACTACGATGTGGATGATGGACCTACGGCACACACACAATTTTTATGGCTAGCATTTCTCCAATGGTTTCTCCCAAGGTCTCTTCTTCACCACAAGTGGCCCTTCCAAAGACAAACTCATCTGAGGTACTAAAACTATACGATGATGTCGATGTGCAAAGATGCATGACAAAGTACTATCAATCGAAACTATTGTATCAAATATTGAAAATATGGGTAATCTGACATTGTCCCATATGATCAATATGTGAAACAAAGTGAAAGTGAAGTTGTACCAAGTGATGCATCTTCCGCGATCAACAATGACTATGTTTTGATGAATACACCGCATGTGCCCCTGATGACTCGTAATTTCGAACTAAATGCCTATAAAGAACGTGTTGCTATTTATGAACAACGGCAAAATTTGAGTTGACCACTCGTGAGCGTGAAATGGATGACCAAGTGCGTCGATCATTAGAAAAAGTAATTTTAGAAGAAGTATTGAAACAAGAATTAAATTCCTTGCAAGAAAAACTTTCTAAAACAACTAAGCAAAAACAAGAACTTCAAGAAAATGTGAAAATGCTTAAGCAAGAATTTAATGCAAAGGAATCAAAACTCTTGAGAGACTTTTCTAATCGAAAACTTTGAAAACAAACTTGAAAACAAGTTGTACATACAAGGAAACACCATTCGATCGCTCACATGGTCACTAAACATAGAGTTCTAAGCGATAAGCATAGTGTTCCCATTATAGATAAACCCAACCACGAGTGCGGAAAGATAGCAAAAGCGGCTCAAAGTGTGATCTATGATGGCAATGAGATTCTTAAACCTAGACAAAACCTAGTTGCGTTGAGTGCATGAGAGGATGATAAGAAACTAGATGAAATCACTAGGGAAAAGATGAATAAGAAACTAAATGATCCTAAATGCAAAGAGAAAAAGTAATTATCACTCCTCATGACTACAAGAAGGAAAACTGGATTTCCTTGAACAAGTTTAAGCCTCGAGACATTGTTGACTCCCGAACAAGTCTTCGGAAAATGGATTTAGATAAGCGAAGCGATAAATATTGTTGAAACAAACCCTCCCTTTGGAAAATGCCTAGAGCGATGTGTATCCTCCTAATACACCAATGCATCTTGTTCCTAGAACAATTGCCACTAAAAGCAAGACCTTAATTAGCCAATATGTTATATTTCAACTATTTGTTGATTTTGAGAAAACTTGCAAGAAAAGGATCACACCCACCGGTATAATCAAGGAGAAAGGGGTTTGAGCAAATGAAAGAATGTTATTTAAGCGAGGTCATGCCTTTCTTTAAACTTCTAAAGATCACTTTGAGAGTCTTAAAAGGGGATAGAAACCGATATCAAGGGAATGGAAAAGGAATTTGATGCAATGATAGTTGAAGTTAGTGACTATGAGTGCGCTAAAATATAATGAGATTGAGAGGAAGAACTTGAATACATTGAATGAGCCTCTTATTCTCGAATGTGTTGCTCAAGATATGTTTTTCTTGCTTCAAATTGCTCTATTAATGCTTCCAAATTTCATGAACTATCTGTTGCCACGAAAGTCTCCCATGATCGTGTCATTGAGCTTGAAAAACTAATTCTAAACTAAACGAGAAAATTGAACTGGATGATCACGACAATTTGGTTAAACATTTTTCTAAACTAGAAGTTGAGCATTTTAATTTACAACTAAAATATCAACATCTTAAAGAAAATGTCAAAACTTCAAATATCAAGACATCATCGAACTTCGCACCATCAATGATCTCACCGAGAAAGGACTTAGTTGTAGGTTTACCTAGACTCAAGTACGAAAAGGATCATCTTTGTTCGGCATGTCAATTGGGAAAAAGCAAGTATGCCCATAAACCCAAACCTACTAACTCGTCACGAAGTTCTTCACATGATTCATATGGATTTATGTGGACCAATGAGGTGCGAATATCTTTGGGAAGAAATATGTGTTAGTTGTGGTTGATGATTACTCTAGATTCACCTAGGTCAAGTTCTTAAGGACAAAGGATGAAACTCGATATCATCATCAAACTCATCAAACATTGCAGGTTCGACTTAAAAACCGTCGATTATCGAGCAGGATAATGGAACCGAGTTTGTCAACAAACAACTTAGTGAATTCTATGAAAGCGTTGGAATCGACCATCAAAGAAGTGTTCCACGAACTCCTCAACGTAACGGTGTGGTTGAAAGACGAAATCGAACTCTTGTTGAAGCCGCTAGAACAATGCCGATTTACTCAAAGGTTCCAATGTTTCTCCGGGTCGAAGCAATTACTTGCATGCTACACACAAAATCGTTCCACGATTCACACTTGCTCATGGAAAAACTCCATATGAACTTGTCCACAAAAGAAAACCTAATCTCTCTTTCCTTCGTGTGTTTGGTGCATTGTGTTATCCAACTAATGAGGACAAGACTTAGGCAAACTTAGAGCTAAAGCGAGACATTGGAGTATTTGTAGGGTATGCTTCAAACAAAAGGGATACCGAATCTACAACAAAAGAACCCGAAATATCATGGAAACAATTCACGTTACGTTTGATGAGTGACGGTCAAATGGCTCCACGACACTCCAATTCGGGACCCGCACTTCAAAAGCAGTCCCATTGGTTCATCCCTTGTTCCAAACTCTTCTCATGAAACTCCATATGTACCTCCATCCGAAGATGATTTAAAGAAATTGTTTGATCCTATGTTTGATGAACTGTATGATTCAATTACTAATGAGGTGTTGATCCCTACAAGGAGGATGCTCATATTCACGTGAATGAAGTCAATCCTCGGTCTCAATATCTTTAAGTCAAGAAGCACTTCTTCAGCGATCCTCGATCTCATCAACAAATCATCATTCTTCAAATGTACATCATGGAAATGTTTCGCATCAATGATGAAGTTAATCCCTTTGCTACTCTGAAGATGCTCCATTTGAAAACATATTTGCTCACGAATCATCATCGAACCATCTTCTTAGGGAGACATCGACTCGCCTACCTCGGTCCCACAACAACCGCCACATGAACACCTCGGAAAATGGACTCACAATCATCCATTAGACAACATCATTGAAATCCTCTCGTCTGTATCACCCGGAAACAACTTGCAACCGATGCCTTATGGTGCTTCTTCAACTCCGTACTATCTAAGATCGAACCAAAAGATGTTAAAACCGCCATGAATGAAGATAGTCGGTTCAATGCCATGCAAGAAGAAATTCATGAGTTTGATCGACTTGATGTATGGAGTTAGTACCGCCTCCAGCGTGCTATGATTATTGCTCTTAAATGGATCTTCAAAGTGAAACTTGATGAGCATGGTGATGTGTTGAAGAACAAGGCTCGATTAGTTGCTAAAGGATACCGTCAAGAGGAGGGTATTGACTTTGAAGAATCTTTTGCTCGGTTGCTCGAATCGAGGCAATCGAATCTTCCGCTAATCTTAGTAAGAACATGGTAGTCTATCGGATGGATGTGAAGACGGCATTTCGAACGGAGATCTTAAAGAAGTCGTCTCGCCGCCCAACTGAAGGATTTGTGAATCAAGAGCATCCTACGACGGACGTGTCTTTACCCAGCTGTATGCCCGATCCACGCCCGTAGGTGGCGACTTATGTAAGAACTATAAATACTCTACCTCCCAAGGTAGAGAGTTGGAGCTCATAATAAGATTTTCTTTCTCTCCCTAAAGTTCCCAACCTCTAACTTTCTCTCTAAAACATCATTTATCGCCTCTTGTGTTTATGGTTTGATGTGTTTGTGAAATCTAATATGTTACAAATGGTATCAAGAGCCATGGTTTGATCACCCTCTTACATATACTTGGATTTCTAGTGGTTTTAGATGGTTTTGAGTTTGAAAAGGTTTAGTGGTTTTGCATCGTTTGGATCACTTTTAGTGTTAAAGTTTGAATTTTGGGTGTACTTTTGTGTTTAGAATCATTGTATGTGCTTGGGTTTTGATTTGGTAAGCTTGAATCAATGTGGTTGAGCTTGTTTTGGATTGAAAAGTGTGTTTTAAAGTTTTTCTTGCTAGCGACTTGGTTCTCGTAGTATTTTTCATCATAGCGACTTGCTTCAATAAAAGTTAGCAGTGGCGGTGTTAGTTGTTAGCGACTTGTCTATTGAGACAAGTCGACAAATAGTACAAGTTAGTGGATTCTCCACTAAGGCTAGCGACTTAGTGAGGTTAGCGACTTGGTTCGAAATTGTTAGCGAGTTGTAGGGTAAATTGTTAGCGACTTGATACTAGCGACTTGGATCTTAGCAAGTTGTTCTTTAGCAACTTAAATGTGTCTAGCGACTTGGTGCTTAGCGACTTGGTGTTAGTGACTTGGACCTCAGCGAGTTGCTCTTTAGCGACTTGACGTGTAGCGACTTGGTGCACTAGCGACTTGTGTCTTAGCGACTTGGTCTTAGCAACTTGGTTCACGTGAATTTGAGATCTTGGCGAGTTGCTACTTAGCGACTTGGTGGCTAGCGACTTGGTTCAAGAATCGTGAGCGACTTGGTTGATTTTTGTTAATGTCTGGTTTTCTCTTGACTTAGTAAAATCCCGTGAAAGAATCTATTTCGATTTAATCATAGAGTTATAAAATCCGTGTAATCTGTTAACATGTCTACCAACGTACCTATAATTATCTCCACGTTGTCGAGGATGTTCAGCGGTGGTTGGATACTCGTCCACCTATGCTTGATGTGAATCGACTACGACTCTTGGGCTCGTGAATCGATTGTCTTGTCTTGGAAAGGAAAATGGGGTCAACATTCTCAAATCCATTGATGAAGGACCTTACAGATTGAGACTACAAGAGACTTAATTGATACAATTGCAGACGGAACAATGATATATGGAATAGACGGACCAAAGATGTATGATGAGCTCAATGATAAGGAGAAAAGAGTTTCGATGTCGACATCGGGGCCTCTAACATTATACTTGTGGTCTTCCAAAAGACATCTACAAGCTTATCAATCACAACACCGAAGCCAAGGTCGTTGGGATAATGTCAAGATGCTTCTCTCGGGTTACGAATTGACAAAGGAAGACAGAGAATCACAATTGTATGATGAATTTGAGCACTTTAAGATGAAGCCGTAAGAAAGTGTCTATGAGTATTACGTGAGATTCCACAAGCTTGTGAATGATATGAGGAATATCAAAAGACCATGCCAAATATTCAACTGAATTCAAAGTTTGTGAACAACATGAATCCCGAATGGCATAAGTTTATCACCTACGTGAAGCTAACCAAAGGATTAAAGAATACCAACTATGAGCAACTTTATGCATTCCTTCTTCAAAATGAGAGACATGCTATGTTTGAAAAAGGATTCTTGAGCAGTTCAAAACCAACGTGGAGAAACAAGTTCATCAAATGACTCTACAACTTTCTACACCAATGTTGGAATTACCACCAAAGCTTCTCAAGTCATACCCGGGTAACGAAATCACAAACTCATTCCCGATCCAAGTTTGAAGCAAACGATGCCAATGCGGTCATGGAACACTTTATCAATCAAGCTGCTCTTATGGTTAAACAAAACTTAACCTTCACTCCACATACTAACCGTCTTCACACTAACAATGAAATCGGACGCATCCAATCTACACAATCATGCTTTGGTTAGAGATGGAAAGGTTACGGTGCAACCACTCAAGGAAGACAATATGAACAAAGAAGAGGTGGAGTAGGAGAAGGGTATGTGGAAAATCGAATAGAGGAAGGAATGGTAATCGTGGACAAGCAATGCCAATTAAGTGCTACAAGCTGTGGTGGTGATGGACACATAGCACGCGCACTTCTCCAAACGCCTCAAATGTAGAGTACTTCAAAGACAAGATGTTACTTGTGCAAGCTCGGGATAATGGAGTCGTGTTGAATGAAGAGGAGTTGTTTCTTCTTCGAGGGCAATGCCAAGACATATGATGCGATGTGGATGAGCAACCAATTCGGAGATAGGTCATAATCATCGAATTCCTTTCGGTCACCGATCGTGATGCATACGACTCAGACGTTGATGATGAACCTCTGCATGCAGACAATTTTCATGGCTAGCATTTCTCCAATGGTCTCTCCAAAGGTCCCTCACCACAAAGAAGCTAGTCCATCCAAAGAATCAATCATCTCGGAGGTATTAAAACTATACGATAATGTTGATGAGCAAAAGATATATGACAAAGTACAATCAACTAAAACTTTTGAGTCGATATTGAAAATATGGGTAATATCAATGTTGTCCCATATGATCAATATGTGAAACAAAGTGAAAGTGAGACTGCACCTAGTGATGCATCTTCGCAGTCAATGATGAATATGTTTTGATGAATACATCGCCTGTGCCTCGATGATTACATCATCTCGAACTAAATGCCTATAAAGAACAAGTTGCTATTTATGAACAACGTGCTAAGTTTGAGTTAACCACCCGTGAGCGGAAATGGATGACCAAATGCGACAATTATTAGAAAAAGTAATTTTAGAAGAAGTACTAAAACAAGAGTTAAACTCCTTACATGAAAAGCTTTCTAAAAGCGCTAAGCAAAACAAGAACTTCAAGAAAATGTTAAAATGCTTAAGCAAGAATTCAGTCTAAGGAATCAAAACTTTTGAATGATTTCTCTAATCTAAAACTTTGAAAAACAAGCTTGAAAATAAGTTATGCGTACAAGGGAATACCATTGATTGCTTCACATGATCACTAAGCATAGAGTTCTCGGCGATAAGCATAGTATCCCATTATAAAGGAATCTAATCTCGAGTATGGTAAGATAGCAAAAGTCGCTCAAAATGTAATCTATGATGGCAATGAGATTCTTAAACCTAGACGTAAACCTAGTTGCATTGAGTGTAATCGAGGAAGATAGAAAACTAGATGATGCATCTAGGAGAAAATGAATAAGAAGCTTAACGATTCTTCGTGTAAAGAGAATAACATAACAATCAAACCCCATGATTACACTAAGGAAAATTGGATATCCTTGAACATGTTTAAGCCTCAAACTCAATTAACCCTAGAACAGATCTTTTGGAAGAAAGACATGGATAAGCTAAAAGTTAATGTACTTGTTAAAACAAACACTCCCCTTAGGAAAATGCCTGTAGCGACTGTGTATCCTCCTAATACACCAGTGCATCTAGTTCCTAGATCTATTGCCACTAATATCAAGACCTTAATCAGCCTGTATGTTGTTTATCAGCTGTTTGTTGATTTTGAGAAAACATGTAAGAAGAGAATCACACCTATGGGGATAAATGAGGGAAAGGGTTTTGAGCAAACTAAAGAATGTTATTTAAGCGAGGTCATGCCTTTCTTCAAACAATTAAAAGGTCAATTTGAGAGTCTTCAAAAAGGAATAAATTCAGATATTAAAGAAATGGAAAAGGAATTTGATGCAATGATAGTTGAAGTGAATGACTATGAACAGAACTCAAATATAATGAAGTTGAAAGGAAGAACTTGCACATCTTAAATGAGAATTTGATTTCGAGTTGTGTTGCTCAAGATGTGTTTTATACTATTACTAAGCACTCTATTACCGCTTCTCGATTTCATGAATTATCTATTGCATTGAAAGTTTTCCATGATCGTGTCATTGAGCTTGAAAACAAAACTCGAACTAAGTGAGAAAATTGATCGGGATGATCACGATATTTTGGTAAAACATCTTTCTAAACTAGAAGTTGAACATTTTGATTTACAACTAAAATATCAACATCTTAAAGAAAATGTCAAACCTCAAATATCAAGACATCCTCGGATGTTCCGAGTTTGATCTGCTTTTCGGATAAACAAAGCGTGACGACCAGTTCAAGCTCATTGTAACACGATCGAAAGTTGAAGCCCAAATCTCTCAATTAAAGGGTGAAAAGAACAATGTGGTGGCTCTCAAATGGCTCCTCCTTTAGATTCTCGAAGATTCTCAAACTTTTCATCTTCAAAACTTAGTTAATGCTTTACAAAAGAAAACGAGAGTTTTCTAGAAGAAAATGAAAAGTTAAACGACACTTTAAAGAGTTATATGATTCAATGAAAGTCACTCGTGACAAAAACAACAAAAAATAACGTCTTTACAAAGGAAATTGAGAACTGAGGAGTCGGGAACAGGAAACCGCCACTTGTTTTTAATGAGAATGTTGCATCAAAGTCATCCTCGGATATGCAAATATCTTGATCGTTAAATACATTTGATTCGCTTCAAACAATCGGGGTTTTATCACACAAGCTAAACACTTGTGAATGGTCAACCGTAATAAAATTCAAACATTTCGGAAACAAATGCAATTAAGATCCGAGAATATAGTGGATTCCCGGTCGTTAAGTCCACGGAGGATTAATGGTGCTCAAAAACTTTCGGATGTCTAATAATCACTAAGGATAGTGATCAGTAAGGATTTTGATGGATAATTACACTACTGATTGATTGGAATGGATATTGGATACAGAATTGTAAAGTACAACAATCAGATAAGACAAACGTAAATACGTACGTTTATTAAATTACGTAAACGTATACAATAAAACGTGAGTTTTAAGAAATAAAAGACCTACAAATATGAAAATGATATTTTTAGAATCCTAAAAATAAAAGAAAATTATTGGAAAATTAAAATTATTTTTATAACTATTTATTTAATTATTATTAATTAAAACTATTTTAACTATTTAATAATAATCTAAAATATGATAAAATATGAAATAAAGCTAGAAAAATAAAATTATGACTTAGAAAAATCCAAAATATTATAAAACTTATTTTAAAATTGAAAATATATTTTTACACTTTTATCTATTTATTATTAATTAATTACTATTTATAATACACTTAAATAAAAGAAAATATAAAATTAACCTAGAAAATGAAATTTTAACTTAGAAAATCTAGAATATTATAAAACTAATTTTAAAAATGAAAAGATATTTTTATGTTTTTATTTATTTATTATTAATTATTTAATACTTTTAACTATTTTAAATTCTAATAAATACTAAACAAGCTAGGAAAATTTCAAACTTTTTCTAAAAATATCTTAAGGTGACAGAAAGCTAAGAAAATTATAAAACAAGAAGTGCTTAATAATGTCGAAAAGAAAATTTAAAAAGCTAATTAATATTAAATAAACGCTATCACTATTTTAAAATGATATTTTGTGATTTTTATTTTTGAAAACTATTATACTACTTATATTAAGTAACTTTAATAAAGACAAAAAATTTTAAACTTAAAAATAAGCTATTTTGAAGCTAAAAATCTCAACAGTTTTGCTTATGAGCTTATTTTGATTATTTAAGCTCAAATAAGCTGCACAGTTGGAAACAAAAGTATAATAAGCTACAAACAAGCTAAATGAACTTATATTAGGCTAAAATACACAAATAAGCACACTGATAAGATGGAAATAAGCAAATAAGCACTTGGCTTCTTATTGTTATAAGACAGTTATGGGACAAGGTTTAAGCTTATCATAAACCTCTATCAAATAAGCTAGAAAATTGAAAATAAGCACGGAACCTTGAGACGACTAGGTAAGCTTCTCAAAAGCTAAGGTTCAATGCCAGGCCCCACTAATAAGCTCTGTGTGAGCTTGTGAAATAGGCTAGCAAATCTGTGCACATGGCATGTTTTTGAAAAAGAGTTCAAAAGAAGCTAAGAAATAAGCACTGTGTAATAAGCTAATTGAGAATTATAAAAAATACTATTATAAAGCTGAGCAGTTGTATTTTACTATTCCAAAAGCTCAAATGTTGAAAACTAATATTAAGTCCTATATAAATTAATCTATTTTATTCAAAAACTGAAAAACTGAAATTTTGACTTTTTGAATTAAACACTAAAGTTGACTAAAGTGAACTTTAAATCGATCCTACTTATTAATTGTGTTATATTAACCTAAAGTATGATGAAATTAAGCTAAGTTATCAAGTTTTAAACAAGTATGATGATTTTTACTTCCTAAATCCTAATAGTTAACTATAGAAATGAGATTAAAAGTATTTTTGACTTTTTCTTAAATAAGGACTGGTTTTCTTGGTGTCTATGAGTTATTATGAACCAATGAGACACATAACAACAATAAGCAATAACACAAACACTCTCTAAAACAGTTAAACTAGCAAATCCAAACACCCCTTATTGAGACTGTTTTGATGTTTTTCAAAGCAAAACACAGATTAAGACCATGAACTTTATTAAAGAACTTATAATATCATATAATAAGATTAAATAAGCATTAAACAATTAACCATAACAACATTAAACTAAGAATTGACAATTATGCTCTAATAACTGTTAAACTAAAATTTATAGTAACTACAAATTTTAAAGAGCAAACAAACTGTTTTATTGATTAATTCTACTTAATTATAACTCATAAACATAGAAACACAATAATTTAAGCTAATGACCGACTTAAATATTGAAATGTACAAAATGCTCAAAAGGCTTACAAGTGAGAATCGGTGATAACCAAGAACAAGGACCAAATTATACTTCCTATAGAACCTCCACAAGTTCACTAACCCATTCCCATCCAATAATCAACTTGCTTCACTTCTTGCTCATTTCTCCTGTGATTTTGATTTTATCTATTTTATTTGTATTTTGGTAATTTTGGTTTTACTTCTAAGTCGAGTTTTAAGGTTTCTAATAGCTTTTAGAAGCTATCTAGAGCTTAAGTTAGCTTACTCATCCATATTAACAACTAATAACAACATTAACATAACATGAGATTTTTGACTTAAAATATTGCACAAACTGAAATTTTGGAACTTAACTGAAATTGAAACTGAAAAAGGTTTTAGATTACACTGAAAATGATTAAACAAAGACTTGAAAGCTGAAAATTACACTCGAAATTGAAAACTTATTAAAACGACATGTATTAACTAAAAAAACTAGATATTATCCCACATTGCTTCTTCTTCTCTTTATAATGATCTTTTAGGGCTTTGTCGACATCTCTGAACATTTCCCACTTAACCTCGCCCATTGGATCCTCAAATTTCATCATAAGCGTACAAGTGGAAAATTGGCGCCAAAATATCATAAGGTGTTTTCTCAATTAAATCTTTTGGATGGATGTGGAGGTGGAGGGAGTGGTTAAACAAGTGGTGATATGAGGTGGAAAGGTGGAAATGAGAAACCATGGTGGTTTGATGGGTCACCGGTTTTGGCGCGAATGGTGTGAGAGAGATGCACAAGAACAACAGATTTGACTTTTGTTGACCGAGGCTTATAATAAGGAGGGGTTCACAATGGGGGTCATAGGTGTTGATGTGGGGTCTTTTGGGTTTTGGTGGGATCAAAATACACAAAGGGCCATTTGGTAACACAAGGACCATTGTTGTAATTTCGCAGTTAAGGGACCAAAGCGCCACTTTTCCAAAGTTATCACAAGGACCAAACTTGACAAACTTTAATAGTACAAGGATAATATTTGATAATTTTCACTTTTTAAATATCCAAGGACTATTTTTGACATTTTTCAAACTTGAGGACCAAAGTTGTAATTTTGCAATTTTAAACTTTGAAGGGTTTGATTTAACAACTTTTGAATCCCATGGACCTTAAATGATATTTTACTTTATTTTGATTTACTGAGGACTAAATTTGACAACTTTTGAAACTTGGGGACTAAAGCGCCAATTATGCAAACTTGATACGTTTTCATCCGATTTTGATATTTTGCATTTAAAACACATAAAACACTTATTTGTGATATTTTATCATTTTGATGCATTTACGAGTGTTTTCGGATGTTTTGGCATTCTAAAGCAGACAAAATGATGAGTATTTAGACACTCATCAACATTCCTCCTCATCTTAGGAATAATGAACCTGTGTTTCACAACTATTGTGCTCACCTTAAGGATAGTCTAGAATGTCTCCGTGAGATTCTGGAAGAGGATTTTATAAATAAGCCTCTTGATAGTGAAATTAGGTTTGCGTGCATTCAAGCCAAACGATCTCAAGAACTGCTAGAATGTTTAATAGCAACATGTCCTAAATCCTTAGGTGCAAAAGGAAAAGCTGTGATGCCTTGTTCTATGCCTAGTGCCAAGCATACAAACCATTCTATGCCCGCTTTAAGAAAGTGAACACTAATGTGCCTTCAAGTAGTTCGGATCCCCCACTTCTAGTTCAGAATGCAAAAGTAGCTAAACCAACTAATGTTCCAATTCCTACGGGAGTAAGAAGTGACACCAAAGCAAGCGGGTCAAAGCCTTAAGGCAACACAAAGAATGATAGGACCTTGCATGCTAGGAATGTTCAAGTGGAAGAGAGTAGAAGATCACCTTAGGGAGAATTTGAATAAGGCGAATCGTGTTGATTCTAGTGTTAGCTCTAAGCGTCTTGTAATTAATGTGAATTACGCTACTTTTGGCAAAACATGTAATGATGATTGCGTGGTTTCATTACTAATCTTGAATGTGGTGTAAATGATTTGTCTAATGTTGTTAAATGCCCGATTAAACCGTTAATGCAAAAATCAAGCTAAGAAGGCTAAAAGGCAAAGGCGAAAGAAAGTTAGAAAACGGTGAAAACCACGGGAAGGAAATTTAGTAATATAGGTTATCAATGGATACCTACTTGGGCATAAGGTTAATGATTTTTGCCCTAAATTTGCTAAGTCAATGCCCACTAGAAAATGGATGCTCACTGGTAGAACTATTCCTTAAGAAGTGAACATACTTTGAATAGGTCAAATATGGACACTAGCACCGCATCTATTTCTAATGAGTCCATTGTTTCTACTTATGTGGGTGTTCCAATCATCATTATTAACCAAATGGAACCCATTCTTGCATGGGGATCCCAATTATCCGATTATCCATTCTTGTCATGTTCAACCGCAGATCGCTCAAATCGCTCGTGGTACTCGGACTCAGTGTTCCAAGCATATGATTTGGAGACCGGTCACGGCTCATGAACTTCGTGAGTAAATTCATCGGAACTGTGAGATTCGGAAACAATCATTTTGGTGCTATTATGGGTTATGGAGATTACGTGGTTGGAAATAGTGTGATTTCCAGGGTATATTATGTTGAAGGTCTTGGACATAATCTATTTTCTGTCGGACAATTCTGTGACTCAAATTTAGAAGTGGCCTTTAGAAAACATACTTGCTTTGTTAGAGAACTTGATGGTGTGGAACTTCTCAGAGGAACTCGTGGTTCAAACCTATACACCATCTCTATCGAAGATATGATGAAATCTTCACCCATCTGCTTGCTGTCAAAGGCTTCCAAAACTAAGTCATGGCTATGGCACCGCTGCCTCAATCACTTGAACTTTGGTACCATAAACAATCTTTCCGAAAGGACTTAGTAAGAGGATTACCAGATTAAATTATGAAAAGATCATCTTTGTTTAGCTTGCCAATTGGGAAAAAGCACAAAATATGCTCACAAACCAAAACCCACAAACTCGAGAATGGAAGTTCTTCATACCATTCATATGGATTTATGCGAACCAATGAGAGTGCAAACAATAAATGGGAAGAAATACATTCTAGTAGTTGTTGATGACTACTCTCGATTTACTTGGGTAAAGTTTTTGAGGACAAAGGATGAAACTCAGATGTCATCATCAAACTTATCAAACAACTTCGTGTTCGACTCAACATCTTGTTAGAATTGCTCGAAGCATAATGGCACGAGTTTGTTAACAAAGACTTAATTCAGCTTTTATGAAAGTGTTGGAATCGGTCATCAAAGAAGTGTTTCACGAACTCCTCAGCGAACGGTGTAGTTGAAAGGCGAAATCGAACTCTTGTGGAAGCCGCAAGAACAATGCTACTTAATTCAAAGGTTCCAATGTTTCTATGGGTGAAGCCATTGCCACCGCTTGTTACACCCAAAATCGTTCCCTTATTCACACATCTCATGGAAAACTCCATATGAACTTGTCCATAAACGAAAACCCGATCTATCCTACCGTGTGTTTGGTGCTTTATGTTACCCAACTAATGATGGTCAAGATGTAGGTAAACTAAAAGCTAAAGCGGACATTAGAGTATTTGTAGGTTATGCACCAAAGTAAAAGGATACCGAATCTACAACAAGAGAACCCGAAATATCATGGAAACAGTTCACGTTACGTTGGATGAGTGACCGGTCAAATGGCTCAAGGACAATCCAGATTCGGACCGCATTTCAACCTTTATCAAGTAGTCCTATCGGTTCTACTCTTGTTTCTAATCCTCACCAAGAACTCCTTATGTACCTCCTTGAAGATGATTTGAAGAAATTATTTGATCCAATGTTTGATGAACACTATGAGCCAAGTGCTAATGATATGTCGACTCCATCAACAGAGGTCGCTCTATCCTATCAATGAAGTTAACCCTTTAGTTTCAATGTCATTAAGTCAAGAAGCTGCGGTGATCACTGTCTCATCAACAAATCATCAATCATCGAGTGTACACAATGGAATTGTTACGTCATTATGAATGATGACTTTTGCTCCTCCGGAAGATGAACCCTTTGAAAACATATTTGCTCGAGGAACCATCTTTTAAATTTGTAACAACCACATGAAACATGGAATTCATCCATTGGGTTAACTAGGAACACATTCGTACTCTAAGATCGAACCAAAAAGTATACCCTAGTCATGCAAGAAGTTGTAGTATAGAATTAGTATGGTAAATCAAGTGGATCTTCAAAGTAAAACTTGATGAGCATGTGTGCCCGGGTTTTAAAGAGACTTGGTTGCACCCTAGTCAAGTGTCGTATTGTTTGTTTAAGCAAGTAACAAGTAACAAGTTGATGGTTATGATTGTCACGGATCAAACCAACAAGAAAAGCAATATAAGAACAAGCAAGTATCAAGACATTCATCATTATTCCAATCAAACACAAAATCTCAATAATCATATCAATAACAAACATCTTTAAATAGAAAAGTAACAAGGTTTACCCAAAGTATGAATTACAATAGGCAAAGATGAAGGATTATAGCACTCCTTCAAGCCTCCAATCAACTACAATAGTTCTACCAAGCCGGAAAATGATGTCCAAACGCCGACAACCCTTGAGCACACTACGAATTTGGCAAAGGTTTGTGGTCTTTTGGGAAGATAAGTTGGTGTAATTGGTGGAAATTAGTCCTAAGGGTGGAGGCTTGAATTTCACACAAGTTGGGATAGGATAGTTGGTGGAAACTCGTCCTTAAGGGTGGAGGCTTGAGTTTCACACCTTTGGGGTGAAGATATTGAGAGTGGTTTGTTCTCTCTAGGTGGAAATTCGTCCTTAAGGGTGGAGGCTTGAATTTCACACCTTTGGGAAGGTAAGTTGAGAGAGGATGTTGTTTTAGGTGGAAATTCGTCCTTAAGGGTGGAGGCTTGAATTTCACACCTAGAGATGGAGTGGTGGATGAAAGGGATGAGAAAGATGGAGAAGGGATGATGAAATGAGGTGCCAAATGGGTTCTATTTATACTACTACCAAGGCCTAGGGTATTCAATGCATTTCTTGGAGGCCAAGGAGCTTGGAAGGGACTAGAAACCATGTAGGAAGGGACTAGAATCATTTGGAACACGTTTGGAGTCTTAGTAATGGAAAAATGGCTGAAACAGGACCTCCAACCGGATCCGGTTGAGCTCCAACCGAATCGGTTGGTCTTTGACCATTCTCCAACCGAATCGGTTACGGGCTCGACCGATCGGTTGGAGCAAAATCATAAAAGTCATAAACACTAAAGTTGTAGATCTTTCTCTTAGCTTTCCGTGGCCATGAACGGGGGTCAAACGAGTCCGTATGCAAAAGTTATGGCCAAAATGGTGAAGGTGTGTCGGGAACAACGAGTCTTCCAATATGTCTTCGATTAAGCTTCTTTTCTTCATTTCTTTCTCGTTTTCCTTCTTGAACTTTATTCTTGAGTCTTTGGACCACTAACTTGATGACTTTATCTTCTCGAATATACTCCACAAGTCTTTCTTTTGTCGGAATTCTTCATACATGGAGAAATCTTCAGTATTTTACTTCTTTTTCCGTCTTTTCTCCACTTTCTGTACTTGGCTACAAATGAACTAGCAAACGACTTTGATACGATTAAGCAACAAAAGCATATGATTATAACCAAATAACATACATAAAAGCACGGATAACGCTACTAAAACATGCACAATTTGGCGTTATCAAATTCCCCACACTTAAACTTTGCTTGCCTCAAGCAAATCTAAGAAAAGAAAAATAAACTACAAACCGAAATGACAAAACGAAAAAAAAAATCAAAATATTTTTGGCTTTTTTTTTTTTTTTTTTTTTTTTTTTTTAGAAATAAGCAAAAATAAGCGAAAAATGAGCGCAAACTCCCCCACACTTAAGGTTTTGCTTGCCCTCAAGCAAATCTAGAAATTAAGAAAAATAAAAATCCCACATGGTGCATGAAATATGATTAGAAAAATGTGATGCAAATCTATCAAGTACAAGTACGAGATAAGATTCATCATTTTAAGCTTTTAGAGGTGAAAAACCGAGATGTTTGACAATACCTTATAAATTTTCTCGCTTGATAACATGGCTAAGCACCTCACGAAAAAGAACGGATGTATAATTCACTCAACACTCAATTTATTTAGTGATAGATAGTATTAAGGAATAGTACACTCATATTGCTCAGACATGATCTAAATATTACCATAGGCTTGTACAAGAAACAAAACTCCACCGACGTGGCGTAAGCACCAAGTGTAAACATCTAAAGAGGGCTTTTATTCGGGTTATAATGATAGGCTTCGGGTAATTAAAGGGTATGGATAAGGCATGGGATAATATATGAAATTGGTGTTAAAATAAAATAAAATCAAGTCTAATACCCATGTTGCTAGTCACTAACAAACCGCAAACCCGAAAATGATTATAGTTACAATCTTCTCTTCACATATCGATCACCAAATATATATATCACGTCTTAGCACATTGGCTAATCGATATCTCAAACATACTTCATCTTCCTTCATCTTCATAATAATATAGCTCATTGGCTATAATTGTCATCACACATATATTTTTTTTTTTTTTTTTTTCATTTTTTTTCTCGATGACTTTTTTTTTTTTTTTTTTTTTTCACATTTTTTTTTTTTTTTTCAACACTTCTTCTTCATACATCACATCTCCCCACACTTCGTATAAGCATCACCACAAAATACAAATAAGAAGGTGCACTCTTCGTCTTTGTCGGAATGGCACACACGAATGGCAAAGTGCGGCTAACTCATAATCATCAAAACAATCCAATCATACCAAGCAACTAGCAACCAACCATTTAGACATTGACAAGGGTAGGCTAAGGTTTAAAGTGTAAAATATTTTTGTATTTTTCTGGATTTATCAAAAAGAAAAGAATGGCTCGGAGGGTGTACTAAGGGTATCTAGCGCTAAAGATGAGCGCTAACAAATGGGTCCATGTAAGGGTGGTTAACTAACCGATGTGGTTAGCTAATATATCATTAGATGTAAACGGAAGGCCATTTGGTTTTATTCCTAAGGTTGCCTCTTTATCACGCATAAACACTTATATCACACGAATGTGATCTTCTTCATGATGCAGTAATGATTTACAAGCACAAGTTCTAGAATAAATAAAATCACCGGCACACTCATAGCAAAAGATTTAAGCATAAAAGATGTATGCTATATATGAAACAGACACAAATCCTCACAATTTAGTAGAAAGGGCTATAAAATATGTGCTAGCAAATGTCATCGATCCCAAAATGGATTGCAATATTAATCGGGACACATCTCAAGTTTTTCAAAAATTACCGATTTCACCAGTGGGTTGATCCAATTATTATAATATATTATCTTATACGCGTGAAAACAACTAGATCACAAGGGCAAACAAGTTCACAAAATTTAAAAATCAGGCCCAAAAATTTTGGAATTTAAAAATGAGTTTCGCTTTTCACAATAATATTCCCCCCACACTTAAGTTAAGCACACAAAAGAAAAAATAACTTAAATCTAGTTACGACTTTTTTTTTTCTTTTTCTTTTTTATTCTTTTTTTTATTTTCATTTTTTTTTAAACCAAACATGACTTATTCTTGTCCCACGAGTTCTCGGTAGCTCCATTGAAACGCACAAAGAAGCGGAGAAGCGGTCGTGTGAAGCTTATTAAAACCAAACTTCTTTAGGGAATCGGGAGACCCGCCTTATACCTCTCACAGTTTGTTTACAATGGGTGAGCCTTACTTCGAGGTACTTGAAAAGTCAATTTATTAAAATAATTTACCAAACAAACAAACAAAGGAAAAATAACAAAGAAACAAAATAAAGCAATTGTGAAAACTAAAGCATGTAAAGATAGGGAAAATTAAAATAATAAGTCTAAGTGAAACGAAACCTCCCGGGCTAAACATCACGATCGAACTCCATATGATAAGGTGCTAAGCAAACGGTAGCATAAGCGTGTGAGATCAATCGATTTCTCATCCAAACATGTCCAATCAAGAGTATAAGGTTCACGATCCAACCAATCATTCCTCCATGAGCTTATTAAATCTGCAAAAATAAAATAAACTACAAAAAACGCGTAAAATTCTAAAACTCACTTTCGTAGGAATCACGGTTGCATTTAGCGTATGCAACAAGCCTTTAAACCCCTCGGTGGCCCGAGTGGACGAGTTATAGTCTCGTGAGGGTTTCCAGTGAACATACCCACAAAGTTCAAAACACTTTATTTATAAAACAAGCACTTATTTATTTACAATGTACTAAAAATTGACAAAATTTAAAATGGAAAAACGACAAATAAAAGAAATGAAACTCTTGCAAAAACAAAAGACATTTAAACTTATTTTACCTAAACACAAACACACAAAAACAAAAAATAAAAATAAAAACGGATTTTTTTTTTTTTTTTTTTTTTCAGATTACTCAACCGATCCGGTTACGGGAGTAACCGATCGGTTGGAATGAACCAAATGAGACCAATCCTTCCAACCGAACCGGTTACGGGTTGCGACCGTCGGTTAGAGGAGATTTTCTAATTTTTTTTTTTTTTTTTTTTTTTTTTTTTTTTAAGTTTTATTTCAAAACTTTTTATTGACAAAATAAAATAAGAACACAGAAAGTGACGAACATAAAACTAAATACAACTAAACCAAACACATAAACTAGAAGATGACCAAAAACATAACACGATACTTAAACAAATTAACGCACGATCACAGAAAAATGACAATCACATAGATGCAAGCACACACAATTAGCCACGTAAAACAAATCAAACAAGATAATCTAAACAAGATAGTCTTATTCAAAATTAATACGAAACTAATATAAACAAAAATAACAAAAACAAATAACATAGAGACATGCAAGAGATCATATAACATATAAAACATAAAACTTACGAAACAAGAAACACACAAAATGGATTTTTTTTTTTTTTTTTTTTTTTTTTTTTAACAGAACACACAACCGGATCCGGTTACGGGTAGTGACCGATCGGTTGTAGTGGTTTTATTAAGTACGAGGCTTCCAACCGATCCGGTTGGAGTGCCAACCGATTCGGTTGGAGTGATTTGGGTGGTTTTGGTGGGTTTTTTTTTCGCAAACGCTTTTCGAGCAACTTAGAAAGCAATCATTGAAATGAGCATTTTAGAACACATGAAACGAAATCCCAACATCAAAAACACGATTTTGATGCAAAGATCATTTGAGCAATTTTGAAAAATGAGAGATTTAAAGAAAAAGACAAGCATTCAAGCAAACATCATGAGCAAACATCAAGAGCAATCAATTTCAACAAGCAAACAAACACAAGAATACAAGCGAAGTCCCCGGTGGCGTAAAAACTTGATGTGCTTCATCGGGGTTTTAAATTTGTAACAAGAATTACCGGTTAACTAGGAACACATTCGGGCAAGTATACCCTAGTCAAGTTGTAGTATAGTATATGGTAAATCAAGGTCGTCCCAAGAGACTTGGTTGCACTACAAGTGTCGTTTGTTTGTTTAAGCAAGTAACAAGTAACAAGTTGATGGTTATGATTGTCACGGATCAAACCAACAAGAAAAGCAATATAAGAACAAGCAAGTATCAAGACATTCATCATTATTCCAATCAAACACAAAATCTCAATAATCATATCAATAACAAACATCTTTAAATAGAAAAGTAACAAGGTTTACCCAAAGTATGAATTACAATAGGCAAAGATGAAGGATTATAGCACTCCTTCAAGCCTCCAATCAACTACAATAGTTCTACCAAGCGGAAAATGATGTCCAAACGCCGACAACCCTTGAGCACACTACACGAATTTGGCAAAGGTTTGTGGTCTTTTGGGAAGATAAGTTGGTGATAATTGGTGGAAATTCGTCCTTAAGGGTGGAGGCTTGAATTTCACACAAGTTGGGATAGGATAGTTGGTGGAAACTCGTCCTTAAGGGTGGAGGCTTGAGTTTCACACCTTTGGGGTGAAGATATTGAGAGTGGTTGTGTTCTCTCTAGGTGGAAATTCGTCCTTAAGGGTGGAGGCTTGAATTTCACACCTTTGGGGAAGGTAAGTTGAGAGAGGGATGTTGTTTTAGGTGGAAATTTGTCCTTAAGGGTGGAGGCTTGAATTTCACACCTAGAGATGGAGTGGTGGATGAAAGGGATGAGAAAGATGGAGAAGGGATGATGAAATGAGGTGCCAAATGGGTTCTATTTATACTACTACCAAGGCTAGGGTATTCAATGCATTTCTTGGAGGCCAAGGAGCTTGGAAGGACTAGAATACATGTAGGAAGGGACTAGAATCATTTGGAACAAGTTTGGAGTCTTAGTAATGGAAAATGGCTGAAACAGGACCTCCAACCGGATCCGGTTGAGCTCCAACCGAATCGGTTGGTCTTTGATGACTCTCCAACCGAATCGGTTACGGGCTCGACCGATCGGTTGGAGCAAAATCATAAAAGTCATAAACACTAAAGTTGTAGATCTTTCTCTTAGCTTTCCGTGGCCGTGAACGGGGGGTCAAACGGAGTCCGTATGCAAAAGTTATGGCCAAAATGGTGAAGGTGTGTCGGGAACAACGAGTCTTCCAATATGTCTTCGATTAAGCTTCTTTTCTTCATTTCTTTCTCGTTTTCCTTCTTGAACTTTATTCTTGAGTCTTTGGACCACTAACTTGATGACTTTATCTTCTCGAATATACTCCGCAAGTCTTTCTTTTGTCGGGAACTCTTCATAAATGGAGAAATCTTCGTATTTTACTTCTTTTTCCGTCTTTTTCTCCACTTTCCTGTACTTGGCTACAAATGAACTAGCAAATGCACTTTGATACGATTAAGCATCAAAAGCATATGATTAGAACCAAATAACATACATAAAAGCACAGATAACGCTACTAAAAACATGCACAATTTGAGCGTTATCAGCATGGTAATGTTTTAAAGAACAAGGCTCGATTGGTTGCAAAAGGATACCGTCAAGAGGAGGGTATTGACTTTGAAGAATTGTTTGCTCGTTGCTTGAATCGAGGCAATCGAATCTTCTTAGCTAATCTGCTAGTAAGAACATGGTAGTCTATCAAATGGATGTAAAGACGCGTTTCTTAAAGGAGATCTTAAAGAGTCGTTTACGTACCACTGAAGGCTTTGTAAACCCGAGCATCCTACCACGTCTATCGCTTGAAGAAGGCTCTTTACGGTTTAAAGCAAGCTCTAAGGGCATTGTATGATACGCTATTAAAGGTTCTTTTATCTCTGGATTCAACAAAGAGCGATTGATCCGACATTGTTCACCGGAAAGTCGTGAAAACATTTAATTCACGTTCAAATATATGTTGATGATATTATTTTTGCCTCGTGACCCCAATGAATGTGATCGTTTTTCAAATGAAAGGGGTTCCAAATTTCAAATGTCAATGATGGGACAAATGTCATTTTCTTGGGATTACAAATTTCACAAAGTCCCGGAGGCATTTTATAAATCAATCTAAATATGCAAATGAGATTTTAAAGAAATTTGGATTTGATTCTAGTGACCCATTGACACTCCCATGATATAGCGTACTAAACTGGATGAGGACCACTCGGGGATCATGGTAGACCAAACTAAATATCGTAGTATTATTGGATCCTCGATGTACCTCACACCCATGAGACCGTACATTCTGTCATTTGTTTGCATGTGTGCTAGATATCGAGCTAAGCCTACCAAAAGCACCTTGAAGCGGTTAAACGAGTCTTCGGTATCTCCAAGGAACCATGAATATGGGACTTTGGTACCGAAGGACACCGGTATGTCACTAACGACCTATGCAGATGCCGATCATGCAGGATGTCAAGATACACGTCGGCACGTCTAGAGGTGCTCGATTTTGGGTGATAAACTTGTGAGTCGGTCTTCAAAGAAACAAATGAGTACTTCTATTTCTCTCTGAGGCGGAATACATAGCCATGTCATCTTGTTGTGCTCAAATCCTATGGATGAGATCCCAATTATCGACTATGGCTTTGAATTCAACAAAATTCCTCCGTCATTGTGATAATAAAAGTGCTATTGCTCTTTCATGCAACAACGTTCAACACTCAAGAGCAAAGCACATCGACATTCGACATCATTTCATCAGGGAGCAAGTAGAAAACGGTGTGGTGGAACTCTATTTTGTGAGGTCTGAATACCAGTTAGCAGACATCTTCACCAAAGCTCTTCCTAGGGAACGTTTTGAGTTTATCCTCCCACGACTTGGTCTAAAGAGTCTACAACCGGAAACACTCAAACGTCTTCAAGAGGAAGACGAGGAGTAAAGGTCTTTCTTCATCCATCTCTTGTAAATATTTTATTCAAAAAGCAAATAGAAAAATATAAAACTTTTAAAAATTCCATAAAAATTTGAAAATCTTGAAAAATTTCAAAAAATATTGTCTTTTGTCATGATTTTTCTCCATTCGATAATATCTACGATCTTTGTGTTGTCATTTAAAGAATGACACGGATTTTAGATGTTGTTGAATGTTCCAAAATATATATATATATACTCATATATATATATTTTTTGGGAGAAAGTGAAAAAATGGTTTATTGTCATTTCAAGCATTAACCTGTTTTCAAAGAAAGAACAGAGCCATGCTATATCTTGTTTTTCAAAACTCATGCTCGATTCTATAAACAATTACATACTATCTAATGAAAACTAATTGATTTGAAAAATAACTCGGTCTCTATTTTTGAAAATCATCTGGACTTAACGTTTGTCAAAATTATCTATCTCTCAATCAACAACTTATGTCATTGATTGAGGGGGAGAATAATTTCAATTAAATCAAAAGGTTATCTGTCATTCAATTGTTTTCAAAAGATAATCATGCATGTTTAATCAATGGAGTTTAAAGTCTCATAATCCGATCCTTATCGGTTAAAATGTTTTCATAATCAAGTCACAATTCTCCTCAAAGCTTTCAAAATCAATTTAAATCTACAGAGATCACAAATCTCAAATGATTAGAAAATTATGATCGAGAGAATTTGTGATTTAAATTGGATTTAAACTAATGATTCGATAAATGGTTTCACAAGTGTTTTATGAGCTTTCCTCCCACATGTGCCAAACGATTTCAAATTTACCATGCACGAGTTGAGGGGGAGCATCCTTTAAAACCACAAAGAATTGAAACGTAATTGATTTGTCTCTAAGTGCAGGTTCCCTCTAATAGGTGCAAAACTCTTTCAAACCTCGAGGCACATATTGAGGGGGAGCAAAATTGTGAAAACCTCATCCTTCCCCAAATATGCTTTATATACTTGATTTAAATCAAGGAAGTGATGTTGATATAATTTAGAAAATGGTAATCAAAGAATTTAACTCTTCCTCTTGCCTCCGTGTGCTAAAACGATTTCTAATACATGATGCACATGTTGAGGGGGAGCTCTTTTTCTAAAAACATCAAAAACAATTCAAGTACAAAATGCTTTGATAATATATCACAAGTATCTGGATTGATTTTCAAATGGTTCCAACGGCAGTTGAACACCGACCAAATTTACTGTATGTATGGTGATATAAGGATGGTTAGGATAGGTATTCGTTCCCATGATCCACCAGAACCGGAGGGATCTACCCAGGGACAATCCACTAGATAGTGTAGTGTCCTTAGGTTCGATGAAAAATGAGAAAAGTGAGATATTGGAGAGTGCGGATCGAGATAGAGCTAGAACGGAATAAACCCAACAAGGTTCTAGTAATGAAGTCTCGGTAACCAAGGGGTTGAAGAATGGAAAAGAATTGAAAGTGAAAAGGGTGAAAATAAATAGCCTCCATTTATTCAACCTCGGCGTAAACCGGGTTCAATTCATATACTCTTGGTGGTTACCAAGGTAACATCGGTATTGAAGACAAGACGTCATGGACCCAAGTGACGCACCGCACTACAACTTCCCAAGCTACTCAAGTTCCTCTAAAAGAGCTTGTTTCATTCTCATGGGAACCAACATTATCTATCGACTTTCTCTTAGAGTTTGTTGATATTGAAGAAGGAGACCTCTCCCTAGTCTCCGACATAGGATCCAAATATGCACAATTGAGTCTAGAGCCACGAGATCATCAAATAAATTTCGTTAGACACTGTCAATGAAGACTCTCTGTTTCACACAATGTGGAAAGAGATTATATCTTATAAGTCCCACGCATTATCCTTGTGGTATTGCGAACATCCGAGTGATATGCAAACATATTCACAATGAAGATGGAAAGCCTTCTAGAGCCAACATCAAACAAGCTCACGGTGGGTAGCATGAGATCTATCCAATAGATCAACCATGTGACAACCGAACAGAAACAATGGGCGATTCAATCTTTTGAATCAATCTGGTTCGTAATAGATTGACGGATACCTTTGAAAACCGGTCGTTGTGCTTAGAAATTCTTTTCCTTAGCACATCGATTGTGTACTCATATTTCAAATTAAAAGGTGTTTATGATTGATAATTGATTTTCATTAAAACCTTCGTTGTATTGCAAAACAATTTCTATTGAGCAAGACACGATTGTTTTTGTAAAATATCTTCTTATCAATCGGTGAATCTCAATTATTTGGTTCACTCACTCCATGTTGTCTTCTTTGAGACGTTCGGTTTGAGAACAACTAGAGCAAGCTGCGAAACCTCGTCAAGGAAATTCTTTTAATTATACACGATGTTGGGTCTATTATAGATTTGATGATACAAAACAAGAAGAACGAAACATAAAGGACTTAAATTGACAAGAAGGAAAAATACAAAAAGATGGAGGATTTGGAAGATTCTAGAAGATATGCTTAAAAGAATATTTAGTTTCCTAATTATAATATGATTCCTCTTGTAAACCCTAGATGTCTTTAGTATATAAAGAGACATAGGGTCATTAGTTTTAAAAAGTACGTACAAGATGTAAACCTAAAAGGTGTGTGTGTGTGGGAACCTAGGCGTAGGGAAAACGTCTAGGGTTTAGTTAGTTAGTGTTAGATCAAGTCTTTGATCTTTATTATAGTTAGTTAGTTAGTTTATGATAATGAAAAACCTTGTTCATAATAATATTGATTCTATGTTTGAATATTCCGCCTTTATTATTATGTGTTCCTAGATATAATATTAGACCTAGTCTAAAAGCTTACAACGATCTTACATGTGGTATCAGAGCCTGGGGCTCGTGATATCTAGGATTACAAGGTTTGTTTGTCGATATACTTATGCTCAAGAAGGTCCGATCAAGTTGGAAAAGATTCGAGGTAATCGTTATTTTTTAGGGAATCGATCTTTTGTGGCTACAAAGATATGGTAACCTCGTACTATGAATTATTATGGGACATTAATTACATGGGTCCATCGATATTATTATCAATTTAACATTCACGTGGTGGCCAATAAGAATACGTTAAAAGAAAACCCACTTGGTTTTGATTTTCTTGCCGGCTTCCGCACGTGATACTAATCCCTATTATTGCTCCATATATTTTGTAAAGTTGGTCTTTGTTTTGATTGGTTTCAAGGACATAATGGGGCCTGATGTATTTATTTGGTTTAGTATGAATTGGTCACATGATGGGTTTATACACCGATCCTTACTTTATTATATTTGGTCTTGATGTTACGTGGGATATAGTTTTAATTGGTCGCCAAAAGTTCTTCGTATGCGAATACATGTAAGTTTTCACGTGGGACATGCTATGATCATGGATTTGAACTTTAATTTGATCAACTGTACCTATGAAGTTTTGTGTTCGAAGACTTTGGTTGGTTTGTGAGATGCATGTGATTGGCTTTTGGTGGATACACATGGGTACTTATGGACATATATTTTATGGGTACTGATTTTCCAACGTGAGTCCAAGGATGAAGCGTATACTTAAAAGAATTGATATCACATGGGTCATGCATCACATTATTATCTACATACTCGTTTTTTGCTGCTGGGACCCACGAAGTTCATGGTATGGTATTATTTTGTCATTCACGTGGGATGATAGTCTGACGACACTTAGGATTATTTGTATGGGTTATTCTGGTTAAAGAATACATCACGTGAGTGTTTGGAAAGATGAATCAAAATTGACTACTGCTTGCGCAATACAAAGTACTGCTCCACAAGTTCGAAAGTACTGCTAATTTCTTAACGTACTGCTCATTATTTTTCAACGTACTGCTGTCCATATTTGTTAAAGTACTGCTGCTGCACGTTTAGATGAAAGTACTGCTGTAAAGTACTGCTTATTGTGAAAGTACTGCTCAACGCAAAGTACTGCTTGGTGTTTTTCAAAGTACTGCTCGTATTCAAAGTACTATTCATACAAAGTACTGCTCAAGGTTTTTACATGGCGAAATTGATTTGGATTGGCAGTCTAATGGTTTATTACGAGGAGATTTGGAATTAAGGGGAAGTCGAGCATAATTATTTTTATGGTTTTTGGACGACACACACACAGGTTATTGTTCACACACACAAGGAGTTTGGTGATTTTTTCTTAAAAGGATTCAAAAAGGCTCGTATTTAATTCTTATGGATTAATTGATTACGAAGAAGGTTGAATATCATTTATTTAATGTTGTAGTTGAGTGTCACAGGTTTGTGTTCTTATCATATAGCTTGATAAATCTAGCAATGTGTGATTTTTCTTATGATGCTCTATGCACACATTGGCTATCACTTAAAGGAGTTACATTGTAGTGCTCAGTGTCTCATACTAGTTGAGGATTTTGTCAAGGGATTGCGGTCTACTTATATTTGGTTCAGATAAGTATGGAGTTCGTGGATAGTACAAGATTTAAGACACAAGTTTGGGAAATTCTACTTCTTCATCAAATTTGTTATACTCGGTTTTCTTCACAAGTAATCATTACATAAAGCCTCTGATTTTGAAGAATCATTGATATACATGCATCACTCAAGGGAAGTGTTTGATTTTACTATTGTTGATCATTATTACTACGCTAGTTGAAGTTTTCACTGCTTTGGATCCATTTTTCTTATGATGCGTAATGGTGGGTGATTTGAAGCATTGGAAGTCTTAGATTGGAAGTATGATATTGGTTCGTGGTGGTCAAGATCATTATTTGCATACGTTCCCTATTTGGATAATAACAAAAAGGGGAAGAGATGTTTGAGTGGCATGGCATGGATCAAGGGGAAGATTGTTTCATTCATGGTGAGATCCCTGATCTCAATTTCTCTACTTCATCTAGGGAAGTTCGTACAAGAATCGTGTTTGTTTTGTCATCATCAAATAGGGGAGAATTGTTGGGTCTATTATAGATTTGATGATACAAAACAAGAAGAATGAAACATGAAGGACTTAAAGTGACAAGAAGGGAAACTACAAAAAGATGGAGGATTTGGAAGATTCTAGAAGATATGCTTAAAAGAATATTTAGTTTCCTAATTATATTATGATTCCTCTTGTAAACCCTAGATGTCTTTAGTATATAAAGAGACATAGGGTCATTAGTTTTAAAAAGTACGTACAAGATGTAAACCTAAAAGGTGTGTGTGTGTGGGAACCTAGGCGTAGGGAAAACGTCTAGGGTTTAGTTAGTTAGTGTTAGATCAAGTCTTTGATCTTTATTATAGTTAGTTAGTTAGTTTATGATAATGAAAACCTTGTTCATAATAATATTGATTCTATGTTTGAATATTCCGCCTTTATTATTATGTGTTCCTAGATATAATATTAGACCTAGTCTAAGAGCTTACAACGATCTTACACCGATCACAGGCGAAGATTTGTATCGATCAACGGGAACCGTGGGCGTGTACCTCAATTCAACGAAGTGATCAAAGACACTTTCGTGCGCTTTATTGCTAACTATTGTATGCGTGTACACCCGACGTTTGCGGTGATCGAATGAAGCGGTCAATCCATAGCCGCATGCTCACACAACACATTCATTTCTAAAGAAATCATGATTAGTGCATCAATGACTCGATATTTTCACTCCATGCTTCGCCACGTTGCGCCAATATCATGAATCAATGAAAGCTTTGCTACTACGATGAGAATATATCATGATCCGAATGTGAGCATGTCGGTCCATAAGTCACAACATCACATAATACCAACACCACAATGGAAGATTGAGAGATTTATGATAGCCGATGATCTCAAAAGGCGGCTCAAAACTCATTATCACGTGGATCGCTTAAAGACCTCCACATTGATTATCCAAACATGCAATTATGAAGAATCAATGACTACGAGCTCCCGAGCAAAGAACTACATCAAGAATGCAAGAACAATTTTAAATGTAATATCTGCTTGTGTTCAAAGTAATTTTGAGGTGATCTTGAGGTCACCTCCCTTAGGGGAGATTGTTAGGATTTAGTAAATCCAGTTATTAAAGACTCGGTGACCTCAAGTATATGTAATCGTTAAGCTCGAGTCGTAGATTATTTAATGTTTAGTAGTATTTAGTTATGTAACACCGTGGAGGACGGACGGTCTTTACCCACCGTATGCCCGATCCACACCCGTAGGTGGTTACTTATGTAAGAACTATAAATACTCTACCTCCCAAGGTAGAGTTGGAGCTCATAATAAGATTTTTTTTCTCTCTCACTAAAGTTCCCAACCTCTAACTTTCTCTCTAAAACATCATTTATACGCCTCTTGTGTTTATGGTTTTATGTGTTTGTGAAACCAATATGTTACAAATGGTATCAAGAGCCATGGTTTGATCACCTCTTACATATACTTGGATTTCTAGTGGTTTTAGATGGTTTTGAGTTTGAAAAGTTTAGTGGTTTTGCATCATTGGATCACTTTTAGTGTTAAAGTTTGAATTTTGGGTGTACTTTTGTGTTTAGAATCATTGTATGTGCTTGGGTTTTGATTTGGTAAGCTTGAATCAACGTGGTTGAGCTTGTTTTGGATTGAAAAGTGTGTTTTAAAGTTTTTCTTGCTAGCGACTTGGTTCTCGTAGTATTTTCATCATAGCGACTTGCTTCAATAAAAGTTAGCGAGTTCTGATGTTAGTTGTTAGCGACTTGTCTATTGAGACAAGCCGACAAATAGTACAAGTTAGTGGATTCTCCACTAAGGATAGCGACAGTGAGGTTAGCGACTTGCTTGTAAATTGTTAGCGAGTTATAGGGTAAATTGTTAGCGACTTGGATCTTAGCAAGTTGTTCTTTAGCAACTTAACTGTGTCTAGCGACTTGGTGCTTAGCGACTTGGTGTTAGTGACTTGGACCTTAGCGAGTTGCTCTTTAGCGACTTGACTGTGTAGCGACTTGGTGCACTAGCGACTTGTGTCTTAGCGACTTAGTCTTAGCAACTTGGTTCACAGGAATTTGAGATCTTGGCGAGTTGCTACTTAGCGACTTGGTGGCTAGCGACTTGGTTCAAGAATTCGTAGCGACTTGGTTGATTTTTGTTAGTAATACGGTTTCTCTTGATTTAGTAAAACCGTGAAAGAATCTATTTCGATTTAATCATAGAGTTATAAAATCCCGTGTAATCTGTTAACATGTCTACCAACGTACTCTACAATTATCTCCATTCTTCGAGGATGTTCAAGCGGTGGTTCAGATACTCGTCCACCTATGCTTGAAAGAACCGACTACGAATCTTGGGCTCGTAATCGATTCAGACTGTCTTGGAAAGGAAAATGGGTCAACATTCTCTAAAACATCATTTATACGCCTCTTGTGTTTATGGTTTGATGTGTTTGTGAAATCCAATATGTTACATTTTGGGAGCACTGGAAAGCAACGAAACATCCCAAGTGATATTCTCAGACATTGCTCTTGCAACTTCCTCAAGATTGTACTCAAATTGGAGCCTTGAAGTGGTGGAAGTCTTAAATTGTGTAAACCCTACTCGGCGAATGTTGGCGATGTGAGACAATTGAAGTTTCTACACCTTCATGATCTTTTTCAAATTCTTTGTGAAATCCACAATGGAAGCTTCATTAGGAATTGCATCTTCTGGATGAGCATCGACCATATCTTCAAACCAGTCAAACTTAGTCGTGGAAGAATCAATCCATTATGGGGCTTCTTCTTGTTGCATGTTAGATGGTGGCTGGGATATGACTTTAGAGACAGTCTGTTTTGGAGGTTGATTGGTAGATTGTGGTTGAATTTCATCTTCCGGTGGGATATCATGAGAGCTGGGTTGAAGAACTGAAGATGACGGTGCAGTGAATTTGGAGCGTTTGTCACTTGGACGTGACTCATCATCTTTATCATCAGGTCTGCGTTTACGAGATGGGATAACTTTGCACGATGCAGTCTTCTTATCAGCCCTCTTCATGGACTTGAGTAGAGCATCTAGAAGTTCAACTTCTTCATCATCGTCAATTATCTTTTCAAGGAGTTGACTTTTGAGATCGGCAGCAAACAGCTTTGAAGGTTTTGTTTCAAGAGTCATCTGGTATGTTTGAAGATGAGTAGCTACAACACCCTGAAGCTTGTTTCTAACATATGTGCGTAATGCCGATGGTAGAGCTTCACTAAAGTAACTCTTTGCTTCTGTAGGAAGAACCTTTTTAATGAGTTCTTCCATCAGCTCGGATAAAGGGTACTTCTGAAGTGTTTGAAGCTGTTGTTGTTGATCCTGAAGTTGCTGTTGTTGTGTTTGAACTTGGTTTTGAAGGGAAGTAAGCTGCTCTTGAATGACTTGCATTTTATCTTTCTCAGTCGCTTCAGATGTTTGTCGAGAGGGGAGTCTGATCTTAAAAGTGGTTTTGGAAGGAACATTTGTCTTTGACTGTTGATCTGAAGATGTTGGAGGTAGTTGTGTTAGTGATTTAGGAATACGAGTGTCACCCTCGAGATGTGGTTGATCAGCGGCAACATCATCAGAATCATCATTCTCCTTGGCGTTATCAGATTCATCATTATTGACAGATTCATCGTCATCGGAACGAATGAATTGATCAGATTCATCTTTGGATGAAGAGAGTGTGACAGAAGCTGAGTTATCAGATTCTTTAGAAACTGATTCATTCAGAGGTTGGTCATTTTCTTCAATTTGTTCAGGAATCACCTTAGAACCTGATCCTTCACCCTTCTTATGCAACCTTTCAAGATCGGCTAGGTGATGACGTTTGTTGACAATCAAAGTTTTCTTCAAGATTGCTTGTTCTTCTTCGTGAGTGTGAGGAGGTTGAAGTGGTTGGTTTTGAACACTGATGGTTTTACCACTTTGTCCTGCAGCTTTTTCTTGTTTCCCCTGGATAATTCTTTGAGTTTCAGTATGATCATCATCTGCTTCTTGATTACTAACTTGTTCTTCTTCATCAACATTCTCGCATTGGACAACTCCTCATCAAGCAACATGGTTTTCTTGTGTGTTGTAGTGATGGATTTCTTTCCTTTGCCTTTTCTATTAAAGAATAGTCCCAATCAGGCTCGCTTTTCCGCTTGGTCATACTCCAAGTAGGCCGTAGTCCGCTTGATGCCACCATTCAAGAGGCGATCAGAATTCTTAAACCTTTGTTTGTTGTGTTAGTGCTTTAAACTTTAACAGGTTTTAAGAACATGATCCATGGTTTGAGAATGATACTTGTCACCTCTTTCTATTCGTTTGTCTATGCTTGGATCTTCTATCATGAAATGTTCAATAAGAAGCTTGGTGTAACGAGCAAACGGAACTTTATACCCTTTCTTATTACTAAACTGCCGTGCTTGATAGATCATATCATTCCAAATGATCTGTGCATAATCAAGATGTTGTGTATTGATCACACCCCAAAAGATTTGTAGAAGTTCTAATCTTGGGTGTTCATGCCGGTTGCTTTTCCTGTGACACAATGACTGAGTATGGTATACAAGGTTAACCATGGTTGAGGAATGAATTTTCGGTTCACATCAGAATTCTTTGAAAGAGGTTGAGAAGACTCATCATAACCCATTCGCCTAAGAGATGTGACAATTTGTGAGAACGATGGAGAAGGCATGAATGAAGTGTTATTTCCGCTTTTTCAAGAGGAAGATGAAGAACTTGACGAAGAATGTCGACATCAAATTCCACCGCTGCTCATCAACTGGACCGTCATGATTTTGAATCACATCGATCTTGAGCGAATGCCGAATCGGTTTAAGTAGATCTCGGGGACACTAGCGAGTGAATCGAGAAGATGCGGAGAAGTGCCTCTTGAGAATTTCCATGATTATTTGACATGTGCTATGACATTGAAGTTTTTGAGATCAACACGAGAGTTAGAAAGCCCAATATTGCGTTTATCATCAATGGGGAACATGTCCTCCTTGTTAGTGATCCTTGAGACATATTTTGACTGAAACAAATCATGTACCAAGGCATCCAAGAATTTGTATTGACATGTTAGTGGAATGACGATGATCCTAACTTACAAACTATGCAAACCCACAAAAGCATTTAAATGTGAAACTCACAAAACAATAATGCATACTCGCAAAACAAACTTGCAATAATGCATAAAACATGTTTTGCCAAAGACACAAGAACCCTAACTCGCAAGACAAAACTACACACTTGCAGCAGATCACAGAAACTCGCAAGACTAGTTGAAAATTAGACAAACTCGCAAGAACTCATAAATTACTCGCAAATATTCATACATTGCAAACTCTCAATTATTCATACATTGCAAACTCGCAATTATTCAACAAATAACAAACTTGCAATTAACGAAACTCGCTATTATTCAACAAATAACAAACTTGCAATTAACGAAACTCGCTATTATTCAAGAAGTGGTAACTCCCAACAAAAACTAATGTAAAAAATTTGAAACTCGCTAAACCTCTTGAAAAAACTCGCAAGAATTCATGAACTGCAAACTCGCACAAAAAAACCTAATTGTTGCCAAACTCGCAATAATTCTTTGCAAACTCGCAAAAACTCATAATTGTTTATCAAAGTCGCAAAAATTCAACTAACAAACACAACATATTCGTAAAAACTAATCAAAAATGATCTTATGTCGCTAGATTTTAAACACATAATTCATGAAAACGAATCCTAATACTCGATGTGTCCAGATTCGCATAAACATACAATCGATTAACAAGCTATGTGTCCAGATTTGTGTTTAATAACCCTATGTTTAACAAACTCAACACTAAGATTATTAATAAGAACTTACAATCGATGGAATATAAAAAAAACGTGGCTTAGATCGGATGAAGAAATTGGCAGCAGCAGGTATGTGTGTTTTGTGAATAATAGGGATTTGAAAAGAGAATAAAACCAAGGTTTATATAGGAATAAGTATGAGAACATGACACATTTAGTCCCCGGTTTTATAAAAACATTTTCGTAAGCCTTTTTTAAGGAATTGAAAAACTGCTTGATTTTGAAAGATTTTTTAATATTTTGATTTTGAAATAAGTATTTACAAAGAAAGATGGTTTGGTGTTTGACGTTTAAGAACGTTTGATTAAATTTTCCAGATCTTCCGAGTCAAATACCATATACCAATTTGATGGACAAGCTCAAGAACCTTATGGGTGGCAAAGCTTTGGTTAATAAACCGCCAATTGGTATTGAGTACCCACAAAGTATAATTCAATTGTACCATTTTCGACATGATCTTTGATGAAATGATATCGGAAAGCGATATGCTTTGACTTGAATGTCGAACCGTGTTGCGAGGAGATGGCAATGGCACTCTTGGAATCACAAAGACATTGGTATTTTGTCAAATACAAAGTCGTAATCCATCGCTTGTGATCTCATCCAAATTATCTCGAGCACACACCGACATGGCAACGATTCTCGCTTCATTGAAGACATGGATGTACGCCTTGTTTCTTTGACCGCCATGACACAAGTTTATCACCTAGAAACCGAACACCACCGGATGTACTTTTGCGTGTATCTAAACACCTGCGTGATCAAGATCTCAAAAGCGACATGCAAAACCGTAATCCTTCGGATACCGATTCCCAGTGAATAGTTCCCTTTACGTAGCGAAGGATTCTTTTAGCCTCATTGAGGTGTCTTTCAGTTGGTCTTGACCGATAACGGAGCAAAGATATACAACAAATACAATGTCGTCTGGTCGTTAGATACATGCGAGACCCAATAATACTTGGTATTTTGTAGGTCAATCACTTTCCCATGTAAATCGTCATTCGACTTTTGTGACGTCGAAGACATAGGTGTGTTATAAGTATCACAACCGGTCATTCCATGTTTCTTTAAGATTTCAAGAGCATATTTGGACCGATTTAAAATATGCCACGGGAGATTGATGAACTCAAGTCCTAAGAAAACTTTAGTTCACCCATCATGGACATTTCAAAATTTTGTTTCATTAATTTTGCAAAGCGTTTGAGTACTTTTTATGTGTTGAACCAAAATGATATCATTAACATAAATTTGAACAATTAAAATATCTTCCCCGTGACGTTGAATGAAAAATGTTGGATCAACAGCTCCTTTGGTAAACTGATTAGCGAGAAGAAATTTTGACAGTTTGTCGTATTAGGCCCTTGGAGCTTGTTTAAGACCATAAAGAGCCTTTTTGAGCTTGTACACGTAGTTAGGATGTTCTGAATCAACGAACCCGTCCGGTTGACCCACATAAACTTCTTCACGGAGTTGACCATTCGAAACGCCGCTTTCACATCCATTTGATAAACCGTGATATTCTTGTGTGCAATATATGCCGTAAATATCCAGATGCCTTCAAGCCGAGCCACCGTGCAAACAATTCTTCATAATCGATTCCTTCTTTCGAGAATACCCTTTAGCCACAAGACGAGATTTGTTGCGAATAACATTGCCTTCAAAGATCCGCTTTGTTTTTCCATCGGTCTTGGAACAAGTTCCTAGACATTTGAACCGATTCAACTCTTCTTGCATTGATTCAATCCAATTGTCATATGTCATAGCTTCTTTGATGTTTCGTGGTTCTTCTTGACAAACGGTAAGAGCATAAACGCAAGTTTCAAAGATCGGTGTGAAGACGTTGTCTTGTCATGACTGGGTTAGAAGGGTTGCCAATCACATTTACTAAGGGATGATCCTTTGTCCATTTGCTTGTCAAAGGGTGATGATTGAATGTTGCATGCATATTAGATGGATCCAAATTGCGTGAAGATGACTCGCCAATGTCTGGAATAGAAGGAGCCGTGCAAATGGATTCAAGAAAGCATTTCGCCATAATCTTTGGTGCGGGTACTTCATGAGTATGTTCTTCATCACCGTGTATCGTTGTTGGAGGCAATGTGTTCTTCGTTGATTGAGAATCATTCGGTGGTGCATCCGGTGCAACAGATTGTTGTTGTTGGAAGCGGTGTATCGGGTATTGATTATGATCGTGGTGTGTAGCGGAAACATTCGATACATCCGAGCACTACTTTGGGAATCTCATCAAACGGAGGAGCAAACAAAGTTTCCAATTGTTGACGAGTGAATTCCATGGGTGGAACAAATTGATGAAGAAGGAAAGTTTAGATGGTTGAAGCGGTCCTAATCGGTTTTGCTCGTAATCCATTTCAGAAGCTCATCAAAGTTGACATGAACGGTTTCCATCATTTGTCGAGTTCGACGATTCCAAATTCAAATCCTTTTAAATTTTCACAATATCCAATGAACACTCCAATGTCGGCTTTGGTGAAGTTTACCAATATCATCACGATCATTTTTCGGATAACACAAGGCAATCGAATACATGAAAATATCTAATATCCGGTTCATGGGTTGTGAACAACTTATATGGAGTTTTATTATTACGCAGATGAATGATGGAACGGTTTTGAGTAAAACATGTTGTTGAGACGGCTTGACCCACAAGAAACCCGAATTGTGAGAAAATCAACATTGTTCGAAAGCAGCCTCCACTAACGTTCGGTTTCGTCTTCGACAACACCATTTTGTTCGAGAGTACGAGCAATGAGGTCCGATGTGTGATTCCAACGTTCTCAAAGTAAGCACGGTGTTTGATTCTTGAATTCGGCCCATTGTCTGCTCTACAATTCGAACGGTGTTTTTGAGTTGAACTCGAATCTTTGTGAGAAAGGTGATAATCATTGTTGGAGCTTGATCTTTAGTTCGAAGAAAATAGACCCAAGTCCATCGTGAATAATCATCAACAATAACCAGAATGTAGCGTTTGCCATTCACACTTTGTACACGCATGGGGCCACATAAATCCATATGAAGCAAGTGAAGAACATGTTGAGAACTTGGTGCTGGTTTCGAGGGAAAGTTAGATCTCTTGCTCTTGCCTTGTTAACAAGCCAAACATACGTGATCTTTGGTGTATCGGAACCTTGGAAGACCATCAACTAACTTATGATGAGCGAGTTCACCATGGTTTTAAAGTTTAAATGAGAAAGCCTTTGTGCCATAACTATGATTTCATCAAGTTGCTTTTGAGAGAAGACAAATCGGTGAAGATGCAATCATATCGGACATAGGAATCGATAAAGATTTATGCTTCGATTGCCGTGAGTAAGTCATGTCCTTCCAAATCACGACGTAATATGTTTTAGAGCTAAATGCAACTTCCAAATCATCATCACGTAATTGTCCAACCGAGAAAAGATTGTGTCCAAGACCTTCGACGTAATAAACTCGATCGATTTCGATGTTTCCATTAACATAATCTCCATATCCCATTATTAAAAGAAATGATCATTCCAATCTCGACAAGATCGATGAACTTTGAAACAAAGTTTACTAACAACTTTAGATTGCACGTCATATGCCGGTACATCCGCTATCAACAATCCACGTAACGAGTTGAATCACCGCAACACACGAAGACAACGAGGGTGGTATGATAGAAGCATGGAACCCAAAGAGTTAGTGGGTTCCATTATGTTAGTGTTACACACATTTGCACATTTAGGAATCCATTTAAAACTTGAGGTACGCTGCAACCATTGTTGCCATAACCAATTAGTTTTCGCTTTGGTCTTAGTGAAGTCACTAGGTGAGTGTACTTTCTTAGAAGATGTTGTTAGGAATTAGAAATTCCCGGTAGTAAAGAGTCGGTCACCTCAAGTATATGTAATCGTTAGAAAGCTCGTAGTCGTAGTTCTTTTAAGTTAAGTAGTATTTAGATAAGTAACACCGTGGAGGACTGACGGTCTTTACCCACCTGTATGCCCGATCCACACCCGCGTTGTGTGGCGATTTATGTAAGACTATAAATACTCTCTACCTCCCAAGGTAGAGAGTTGGAGCTCATAATAATATCTTTCACTTTCTCTCACTAAGTTCCCTAAACCTCTAACTTTCTCTCTAGAATTCCATCTATATGCTACTTTGTGTTATGGTTTGATGTGTATGTGAAAAGTTATATCTTACAATTGGTATCAAGAGCCATGGTTAGATCATATCTTGCACATCTTTGGATTTATAGTGGTTTTTAGGTGGTTTTGAGTTTGAAAAGTTTAATGGTTTTGCATCATTTGGGTGATTTCTTGTGTTAAAGTTTGAATTTTGTTGGTACTTTTATGTTTAGAATCATCACAAGTGTTTAGGTTTTCATTTGGTAAGCTTGAATCATCTTGGTTGGGTTGTTTTGGATTGAAAAGTGATGTTTATATGGTTTTCAAGCCAGCGACTTAGCTCACGGAGTATTTTCTTGGTAGCGACTTGCTTCACATTTTGTAGCGACTTACGGTGTTGGAGCTAGCGAGTTAGATCTAGCGAGTTAAAGTACAAGTAGTGGACTCTCCACTACGAGTAGCTACTTGGTGGTAGCGACTTGGTCTCAGAAGCGAGTTGCTCTTTAGCGACTTGCATCTCTAGCGACTTGTAGCTTAATCGTCGCCAAAATTTGGCTAGCGACTTGGTGCCAGAAGCAGTTACTACTTAGCGACTTGCTTTCTCGCTCAGCGACTTGGGATTCTAGCGACTTAATGTCTAGCTAATTATGAGTTAGCGACTTAGTGCATTATTTTCTAGCGACTTAGTGCATTATCTTCTAGCGACTTAGTTCATAATCTTCTAGCGACTTGAGTGATTGTTTACGGTTTCTCTTGATTTAGTAAAATCCGTGAAAGAATCTATTTCCCGCTTAATCATAGAGTTATAAAATCCCGTGATAATCTATTAACATGTCTACCAACGTCCCCACCGTCATCTCCACTGCTGTCGAGGATGTACAAGCACTGGCTCGGATACTGCCCACCCATGCTCGATGTAACCGACTACGACTTGGGCTCAACGAATTAGATTGTATTGCCTTGAAAGGAAAATGGTGTCAACATTCTCAAATCCATTGATGAAGGACCATATCGAGTTGAGACGACTAGAGACATACTTGATACTAATGAAGATGGTACTCTGCTTACGGAATGGACGGACCTAAGATGTATGATGAGCTTGATGATAAGGAGAAAAAGAGATTCGATGCGAGATATCGTGGCTTCAAACATTGTTCTTCAAGGTCTTCCTAAAGACATCTACAAGTCGATCAATCATAACATCAAGCAAAGGCGCTTGGGATAATGTTAAGATGCTTCTCTCGTGTTCGTAACTAACTATGGAAGATGAGAATCCCAACTCTATGACTAATTTGAGCACTTCAAGATGAAACCAGATGAGAGTGTCTATGAGTACTATGTGAGATTTCATAAGTTAGTGAATGACATGAGGAACATCGAATGACTATGCCTAACATTCAGCTCAACTCAAAGTTTGTGAACAACATGAACCCGAATGGCACAAGTTTGTCACAACCGTGAAGCTCACTAAAGGATTGAAGAATACAAACCATGAGCAACTCTATGCCTTCCTCCTTCGAATGAGAGACATGCTATGTTTGAAAATTGATTCTCAATCGCTCAAAACCAACCAGGAGAGACAAGCTCGCCTAATGACTCAACAACCTTCTACTCAAACATCGGAATCACAACCAAAGCATCACAAGTCATACCCTTGGGAATGGTAATCACAAACTCATTCCCGATCCCATGTTCAAACAAGTCGATGCCGATGCACACGCTGGTAACATCATTAATCAACTAGCTCTTCTCATTAGTCAAAACATGAATTCTCCCACAAACCAACAACAACCTCGTAAGCGCATCTAACCCACATAATCAAGCCATTAAAGATGGAAGGATCGTGGTGCAACCAGATTCAGAAAGACAAGATGATCGTGGAAGAGGTGGAGATGGGAGAGGTTATGTTGGCAACCGTAATCGAGGAAGAAATGGTAACCAAGGTCAAGCTAAGCCAATCAAATGCTATAATCGTGGTGGTGAAGGACACATTGCAAGGAACCGCACATCTCCAAAGCGTCCACGAATCGCCGATTACCGTAGATAAGATGTTGTGGCACAAGCTCGTGACAATGGTGTGCGTTGGATGAAGAGGAATTGTCTGTTTTTTGTCGAGGGCAATGCCAAGACCTATGATGCGAGATGTGGATGAGCACCTATTCGTGAGATAGGTCACAATCATCGAATGCCTTTCAAGTCGCCGATCGTGATGCATACGACTGATGTAGATGATGGACCCTCTGCACACACAATCTTTATGGCTAGCATCTCTCCAATGGTTTCTCCCAAGATCTCTTCTTCACCACAAGCTGGCCCATCCAAGGACAAACTCATCTCGAGGTATTAAAACTATACGATGATGTCGATGTGCAATGATGCATGACAAAGTACAATCAACTGAAACTATTGAATCAAACGTTGAAAATATGGGTAATAACAATATTGTCCCATACGATCAATACGTGAAACAAAGTGAAAGTGAAGTTGTACCAAGTGATGCATCTTCTGCATCAACAATGACTATGTCTTTGATGAATACACCGCATGTGCTCCGATGATTCCATAATTTCGAACTAAATGCCTATAAGGAACGTGTTGCTATTTATGAACAACGTGCAAAATTTGAGTTGACCACTCGTGTGAGCAGGAAATGGATGTCCAAGTGAGTACGATGAATTAGAAAAGTAAGTTTAGAGAAGAAGTATTGAAACAAGAATTAAATTCCTTGCAAGAAAAACTTTCTAAAACAAATTAAACAAAACAAGAACTTCAAGAAAATGTGAAAATGCTTAAGCAAGAATTTAATGCAAAGGAATCAAAACTCTTGAGAGATTTTTCTAATCGACAACTTTGAAAATAAACTTGAAAACAAGTTGTACATACAAGGAAACACCATTCAGATCGCTCACATGGTCACCAAACATCGAGTCTTAAGCGATAAGCATAGCATTCCCTTGTTGAGGAACCAAATCCAGAGGTAATTAAAAGGCTAGAAATGCTCATAAGGTGCTTTATGATGGTGATGAAATCCTTAAGCCTAGACAGAAACCTAGTTGCGCTGAGTGCACCGAGGAAGATAAGAAATCAAATGAAATCACTAGGAAAAGATGAATAAGAAACAAAATGATCCCAAATGCAAAGAGAAAACATAATTATCACTCCTCATGATTACAAGAAGGAAAACTGGATTTCCTTGAACAAGTTTAAGCCTCGGACTTTGTTGACTCCCGAACAAGCCTCTCGGAAAAGGATTTAGATAAGCGAAGCGGAAAATATTGTTGAAACAAACCTCCCTTAGGAAAATGCCTAGAGCGACCGTGTATCCTCCTAATACACCAATGCATCTTGTACCTAGAACAATTGCCACTAAAAGCAAGACATTAATTAGTCAATACGTTATATTTCAACTATTTGTTGATTTTGAGAAAACTTGCAAGAAAAGGATCACACCCATGTGTATAATCAAGGAGAAAGGGTTTTGAACAAATGAAAGAATGTTATTTAATCGAGGTCATGCCCTTCTTTAAACTTCTAAAAGATCACTTTGAGAGTCTTAAAAGGGATAGAAACCGATATTAAGGGAATGGAAAAGGAATTTGATGCAATGGTTGTTGAAGTTAGTGACTATGAGCGCAATGAAATATAATGAGATTGAGAGAAAGAACCGCATACATTAAATGAGAATCTTATTATCGAATGTGTTGCTCAAGATGTCTTTTCATCGCTTCAAATTGCTCTATTAATGCTTCCAAATTTCATGAACTATCTCGTGGCCCGAAAGTCTCCCATGATCGTGTCATTGAGCTTGAAAACCAATTCTAAACTAAATGAGAAAATTGAACTGGATGATCACGACAATTTGGTTAAACATTTTCTAAACTAGAAGTTGAGTATTTTAATCTACAACTAAAATATCAACATCTCAAAGAAAATGTCAAAACTTCAAATATCAAGACATCTTCGGATGCTCCGAGTTTGATGCGCTTTTCAAATTAACAAACGAGATGAGCAGATTCAAGCTCGTAGTAACACGATCGTAAAGTTGAAAGCCCAAATCTCTCAATTAAAGGGTCAAACGAACAATATGACAGCTCCCAAATGCCTCCTCCTTTAGATTCTCGAATTCTCAAACGCTTCATCTTCAAAACCTAGTAAATGCTTTACAAAAGGAAAACGAAAGTTTCTAGAAGAAAATGAAAAGGTTAAACGTCATTTCAATGAGTTATTTGAATCAATTAAAGTCACTCGTAACAAAAACAACGAACAAATAGCTTCATTGCAAAAGGAAATTGAGAATCAAGAGTCGTGTAAAAGGGAAAATGCCAATGACCAATGGGGAGAATGTTGTATCAAAGGTTCACTCTTGTAATAAATATGCTTTATCATGACATATGTCCTTCCTCATCTAAGGAACAACAAACTTGCCATTCAAACATACTTCTCATCCCTTAAGGATTGCCTAGAATGTCTGCGTGAGATTGTTGAAGAGGATAAGCTAGAGAAACCTCATGATAATGCAATTGGACATGCATGCTTATATGCCAAACGATCTCAAGAAATCTTAGAATGCTTGATCACAATATGCCCAAAGACATTAGGTGAAAGAGTTAACCCTTTGATTCCATGCTCGATGCCTAAGGCCAATATGATATGCACTCGATTCCCAATGTTTTGAATGTGAACCGTAGTGTACCTTGAGTAGTTCAGATTCTAGATCCATCAATGCTAAGAGAGAGAACTCAAAGATGCCTTCTAGGAGTACTAATCTCGTACTCTAGTTTTAAGAATGTGATCCTTAGTGCACTCGCATGTAGTTCGGATCCCAAAGACATCTAAACAGTGGTGCAAGAGTAGTAAACCAAACTAATGTTCCCATTCCCTACAGAGTAATCGGTGACATTAAAGGAGCAGTCAAAGTCTCAAGACAATACAAGGAATGATAGGACCTCGCAAGCTAAGAATGTCCACCGAAAAGAGAGAAGAACAATCTAGGAACTTTATGTTTGAATCGAATAAACGAATCGGGTTGATTCTAGTATTAGCCATAGGCGCATCGTAATTAATTCGATTCGATACTATTTGCAAACCTTGTACCGATGTCTCGCTTGAATTCGCTTTCTAATCATGAATGTGGTGTTAATGTTCGCCCAATGATGTTAATTGTCCATTAATATTGTTAATGCTAAAGTTCATGCTAGGAAGGCTAAAAGGCAAAACGTAAGAAAGTTAGAAAACAAAGGAAACCACAGGAAGAACATTCAATAAAATAGGCTTTTATTGGACACCGTTGGTCTTAAGACTAATCGATAATGCCCACTAGAAAATGGATGCCCACCGTAGAACTATTCCTTAAGAAGTTATCACACCGTGAATGTGGCTAATATCGACACTAGTATCGCATCTATTCACATCGATTCCATTGCCTCACTACGATATGAATGCTTCTATTTCGATGTGGGTGTTCCAAACATTGTTACTAACCAAATGGAACCCATTCTTGCATGGGGATCCCAATTATCCGCTTATCCATTCTTGTCTCGTGTTCAACCGCAGATCGCTCAAATCGCTCGTGGTACCGGACTCAGTCGCTCCAAGCATATGACCTGGAGACCGTCGCTGCTCATGAACTTCGTGAGCAAATTCATCGGGACCGTTAGATTTGGTAATGATCATTTGATTGCTATTATGGGTTATGGAGATTATGTTGTTGGTGATAGTGTCATCTCTAGAGTGTATTATGTGGAAGGTTTAGGTCATAACTGCTCTCTGCTGGTCAATTTCGTGATTTCGATCTAGAAGTAGCCTTCGAAAACATACCGCTTTGTTAGAGATCTTAATGGTAAGGAACTGTTAAAAGGAACTCGTGGCTCAAATCTTTACACCATCTCTATCGATGACATGATGAGGGCCTCCAATCTGCTTGTTATCAAAGGCTTCTAAAACAAAGTCATGGTTATGGCATCGCTGTCTCAATCACTTGAACTTCGCACCATTAACGATCTTTCCGTAAAGGACTTAGTTGTAGGTTTACCTAGACTAAAGTATGAAAAGGATCATCTTTGTTCAAAGATGTCAATTGGGAAAAAGCAAGAAGTATGCCCATAAACCCAAACATACTAACTCCGTCACGAAGTTCTTCATATGATTCATATGGATTTATGTGACCAATGAGGTGCGAGAATATCTTTGGGAAGAAATATGTGTTAGTTGTGGTTGATGATTACTCTAGATTCACCGGGTCAAGTTCTTAAGGACAAAGGATGAAACTCGATATCATCATCAAACTCATCAAACAATGCAGTTCGACTAAACAAAACCGCTGTAATTATCGTAGCAGTATAATGGAACCGAGTTTGTCAACAAACAACTTAGTGAATTCTATGAAAGCGTTGGAATCACCATCAAAGAAGTGTTCCATGAACCCCTCAATGTAACGGTGTAGTTGAAAGACGAAATCGTACTCTTGTTGAAGCCGCTAGAACAATGCCGATATACTCAAAGGTTCCAATGTTTCTCGGGTCAAGCAATTGCCACGCATGCTACACACAAAATCGCTCCTCGATTCACACTGCTCATGGAAAAACTCCATATGAACTTGTCCACAAGAAAACCTAATCTATCTTTCCTTCGTGTGTTTGGTGCATTGTGCTATCCAACTAATGAGGGTCAAGACTTAGGCAAACTTAGGGCCAAAGTCGACATTGGAGTATTTGTAGGATATGCATCAAACAAAAGGGATACCGAATCTACAACAAAAGAACCCGAAATATCATGGAAACAATTCAAGTTACGCTTGATGAGTCGACCGTCAAATGGCTCTCGGACACCCATTTCAGACCCCGACTTCAAAAAAATTCCATTGGTTCATCCCTTGTTCCAAACTCCTCTCAAGAAACTCCATATGTACCTCCATCCAAGATGATGTAAAGAAATTGTTTGATCCTATGTTTGATGAACTCAGATGATTCAATTACTAATGAGGTGCCGATCCCTACAATGTAGGTTGCTCATATTCCGTTGAATGAAGTCAATCCTTCGCCTCAATATCTTTAAGTCAAGAAGCACTCGCCGATCCTTCGCCTCATCAACAAATCATCATTCTTCAAATGTACATCATGGAAATGTTTCGCATCAATGATGAAGTTAATCCCTTTGCTACTCCTCGAAGATGCTCCATTTGAAAACATATTTGCTACTCCCGAATCATCATCGAACCATCTTCTTGAGGAGACATCGACTCACCTACCTCGGTTCCTCAACAAATGCCACATGAACACCTCGGAAAATGGACTCACGATCATCCATTAGACAACATCATTGGTAATCCCTCTCGCCCCGTATCAACCCGAAACAACTTGCAACCGATGCCTTATGGTGTTTCTTCAACTCCGTACTATCTAAGATCGAGCCAAAAGATGTTAAACCGCCATGAATGAAGACAAATGGTTCAATGCCATGCAAGATGAAATTCATGAGTTTGATCGTCTTGATGTACGGGAGTTAGTACCGCCTCCGATCAAGCTATGATTATAGCTCTAAATGGATCTTCAAAGTAAAACTTGATGAGCATGGTGATGTGTTGAAGAACAAGGCTCGATTAGTTGCTAAAGGATATCGTCAAGAGGAGGTATAGACTTTGAAGAATCTTTTGCTCCAGCTTGCTCGAATCGAGGCAATCGTAATCTTTCCAAGCACGTCGCTAGTAAGAACATGGTAGTTTATCGATGGATGTAAAGACGGCATTTCTAAACGGAGATCTTAAAGAAGTCGTCACGCCACCAACTGAAGGATTTGTGAATCAAGAGCATCCTACTCACGCTTATCGTTTGAAGAAGGCTCTTTACGGTTTAAAGCAAGCTCCAAGGCATGGTATGATACATCATCAAAGTTTCTTCTATCAACCGGATTCATCAAAGGAGCATTGATCCTACATTGTTCACCGTGAAGTCGTGCAAACATTTGATTCATGTTCAAATTTATGTTGATGATATTATTTTGCCTCGAATGACCCAATGGAATGTGATCGTTTTCAAATGAAATGAGTTCAAAGTTTCAAATGTCAATGATGGGACAAATGTCATTTTTCTTGGGATTACAAATTTCTCAAAGTCCCGAGGCATTTTCATAAATCAATCTAAATATGCAATGAGATTTTAAAGAAATTTGGATTTGATTCAAGTGACCCGTTGACACCCCCATGATCGACCGAACCAAACTAGATGAGGACCTCTCGTGGATCATGATTGACCAAACGAAATATCGGAGTATGATTGGATCCCCGATGTATCTCATCGCTAGTAGACCAGACATCTTGTTCATTTGTTTGCATGTGCTAGATACTGTGCTAAGCCTACTAAAAAGCACCTTGAAGCGCTTAAACGGTCTTCGGTATTCCAAGGAACCATCAATATGGGACTATGGTACCAAGGACACCGGTATGTCACTAACGGCCTATGCGCGGATGCCGATCATGCAGTTGTCAAGATACACGTCAAGCACGCCAGAGGTGCTCGATTTTGGGTGATAAGCTTGTGAGTGGTCTTCAAAGAAGCAAATGAGTACTTTATTTCCTCTACAGAGGCTGAATACATAGCCATGTCATCTTGTTGTGCTCAAATCTTATGGATGAGATCTCAATTATCCGACTATGGCTATGAATTCAACAAAATCCTCTCGCATCGTGATAATAAAGTGCTATTGCTCTCTCATGCAACAACGCTCAACACTCAAGAGCAAAGCATATCGACATTCGACATCATTTCATCGGGAACAAGTAGAAAAAGGTGTGGTGGAACCAGATTTTGTGAGGTCCGAATATCAATTAGTGACATCTTCACCAAAGCTCTTCAAAGAGAACGTTTTGAGTTTATTCTTCCACGCCTTGGCTTGAAAAGCCTTCAACCGTAACACTCAAACGTCTTCGGAGGAAGACGAGGAGTAAAGGTCTATCTTCATCTATCTCTTGTAAATAGTTATTTGAAAACAAAATACAAAATATAAAACTTTCAAAATCCATAAAATTTGAAAATTCGAAAAATCTTCAAAAAAAAAAAAAAAAAAAAAAAAAATTTCTTTTTGTCATGTTTCTCTCGATTCGATAATATCTACGGTCTTGATGTTGTCATTCAAAGAATGACACGGTCTTTAGATGTTGCTCAATTTTATTAAAAAAAAAAAAAAAAAAAAAAATGGGAGAAAGAGAAATGGTTTATTGTCATTTCGTGCAATAACCCGGTTTTAAAAGAAAGAACGAGCCATGTTTTAACATGTTTTCACATTCCATGCTCGATTCTATAAACATTTATCCGCTGAAACCAAATGCTTTGAAAAATAACTCGGTCTCTATTTTTGATAATCATCTCGACTTATTTGTCAAAATCTCTATCTCTCAATCAACAACCTATGTCATTGATTGAGGGGAGAATGATTTCAATTAAATTAAAAAGTTATTTGGCATTAAATTGTTTTCAAAAGATATACATGCATGTTTTATCAATGGAGTTTAAAGTCTTTAAATCCGATCCTTATCGGCTCAAACGCTTTCACAATCAAGTCACAATTCTCCTTAAAGCTTTCAAATCAATTTAATCTATACGAGATCACAAATATCAAATGTTTTGATAATTGTGATCGGGGAGAATGTGATTTAAATTGGACTTAAACCGATAATTCGGTAAATGGTTTCATAAGAATATACATACGTCCTTCTCACATGACAAACGATTTCAAATTTTCAAGGCACATGTTGAGGGGGAGCATCTATCTTAAACCTTTGATTTGAAACGTGATCATTCATCCCAATTTGTGTTCCTCTAGTATGTGCAAAACTCTTTTCAAACCTCGAGGCACATATTGAGGGGAGCAAATTTATGGAAACCTCATCCTTCCCGAAATGCTATATCTACTTGATTTGATGTGGGAAGTGATGTTGATATTTTGAAAATGGTAATCAAAGAAGTTAATTTTTCTCTTGCCTCCGTGTGCAAAACATTTTCATACTTGATGCACATGTTGAGGGGAGTTCTCGTTTAAAATATCAAAAACAATTCAGTACAAAATGCTTTGATAGTATATCACAAGTATCCGAATTGATTTTCAAATGGTTTTCAATTGATCCTATGGCATTTAACAATACCAAATAGACCGACCAACTTTACTTTATGTACGGTGATATAAGGATGATAAGGTTAGGTATGTGTCCCATGATCCATGAGAATCCGGAGGATCTACCCAGGACAATCCACTAGTTAGTGTAGAAGTCCTTAGGTATGATGATAAAAGGAGAAAATGAGATATGGGAAGAGCGGACTAAGACCGAGCTAGTACTGGAATAAACCCAACAAGGTTCTAGCTATGAAGTCTCGGTAAGCATCAAGGGTTGAAGAATTAAAAGAATTGAATGAGAAAGGGTGAAAACAAATAGCCTCCATTTATTCAACCTTAGGCGTAAACCGGTTCAATTCATATGCTACACGATGGTAACATCGGTATTGAAGACAAGACGTCATGGACCCAAAGGACGCACCGCACTTCAACTTTCCAAACCACTCAAGTTCCTCTTAAAAGGACTTGTTTCATTCTCACGGGAACCGACATTATCTATCGACTTTCTCTTAGAGATGGTTGATATTGAAGAAGGAGACCTCTCCTAGTCTCCGTAATAGGATCCAAATATGCACAAATTGAGTCTAGAGCCACGAGATCATCAATAAATCTCATTAGGACACCTTCAATGAAGACTCTCTGTTTCACAATGTGGAAAGAGATTATATCTTGAGTCCCACGCATTATCCTTGTGGTATTGCGTAACATCCGAGTGATGTGTTTACATATTCACAATGAAGATGGAAAGCCTTCGGAGCCAACATCAAACAAGCTCTGGTAGGTGGCATGTGAGATCTATTATATAGATCAACCATGTGACAACCGAATGAAACAATGGGGCGATTCAATCTCTTGAATCAAACCTGGTTCAGTTATGGATTGACGGATACCTTTGAAAACCGGTCATTGTGCATAAAAACTCTTTTCTTGAGCACTTCGACCGTGTACTCATTTTTCAAACCAAAAGGTGTTTTTATGATTGATAATTGATTTTCAATAAAACCTTCGTTGTATTGCAAAACAATTTCTATTGAGCAATACACGATTGTTTTCAAATCTTTTCATCAATCGATGGACTTAAAATTACCGTTCACTCACTCCGTGTTGTCTTCTTTGAGACGTTCGGTTTGAGAAACTAGAACAAATGCGAAACCCCGTCAAGGAAATTCTTGAATTATACCGATCACAGTAAGATATGTATCGATCAACGGGAACCGGGCGTGTACTTCAATTCAACGAAGTGATCAAAGACACTCTCGTGCGATTTATTGCTAAGCTGTTGTGCGCGGTACACCCGACGCTTGCGTATGATCGAATGGAGCGGTCAATCCATAGCCGCATGCTCACTTAACATATTCAACTCAAAGAAATCATGATTAGTGCATCAATGACTCGATATTTTCACACCAAGCTTCGCTTACGCTGCCGCCAATATCATGATTCAACAAAAGCTTCCGCTACTCTGATGTGAAGATTTCATGATCCAGAATGTGAGCATGTCGGTCCTAAAGTCACAACACCACAAAGGATGTCTTAGAGATTTTTGATAGCTGATGATCTCAAAAGATGGCTCAAAATTATTATCACGTGGATCAGTAAAAGACCTCCACTTGAAGTAACCAAACATGCAATGTGAAGAATCAATGACTACGAGCTTAGGAGCAAAGGACTACATCAAGAATGCAAGATCAATTGTTAATGTAATATCTATTTGTATTCTATGTAATTTTGGTACATGATTGAGGTGACCTCCTTGGGGGAGATTGTTAGGAATTAGAAATTCCTGTAGTAAAGAGTCGGTCACCTCAAGTATATGTAATCGTTAAGCTCGTAGTCGTAGTTCTTTTAAGTTAAGTAGTATTTAGATAAGTAATACCGTGGAGGACGGACGGGTCTTTACCCACTGTATGCTCGATCCATGACCCGTTGTGTGGCGATTTATGTAAGACTATAAATACTCTCTACCTCCCAAGGTAGAGTTGGAGCTCATAATAATATCTTTCACTTTCTCTCACTAAGTTCCCTAAACCTCTAACTTTCTCTCTAGAATTCCATCTATATGCTACTTTGTGTTATGGTTTGATGTGTATGTGAAAAGTTATATCTTACGGATGTGTTTTGAGAATGGGTGTGTCTGATTTCTGAAACTACTTGTGCACCTTCTCTAAATTCGATTTTGCAACTATAGTGGACCTGAGGGAGGGCAGGTTATAGATTTCTTAGAATGAGCTAACAAAGAATTTGCAACACATTTTCACGATTACGGACATCATACTTTTACGACGTAAAACACAAGAAGCATTAATGTTTGAAACGTTTACAGACTTATCATTCGTTTAATCGACATTAGAATTACAAGTTGCCAAATTTGAATCTAAAGCGATGCAACATGATTTTTATTCGATTTCCTAAGATAAACTTCTCTAGCGATGTCGGACGAGTGCTCTTCCTATGTTGCGAGAACCTAGTATTTTCTTTTTGTCTCTTATTCTGGATCTTCTAACATTAGTAGACTAACTATTCTCGTAGAAGTGGAACAAATCAAATTAGTTTCACGAGTTTTATCAATTATATACATGCCGAGAGCAATCACGTTTGTGTTACTAGACTTGCTAGATTATTCTTTAGCTAGCTTTTCTTTAAGCTCAATGATGATGTGTTTTGATCCCGAATTATGGAATTTAATCTTCCTTGTTCACCCAACATTTTCGAGTGTATTCAACATGGTGATCAAGTTCTTTTGGCCTCTCGTAATGAACAGCTTTTAAGAGAATCAAAATTCGTTTGATATTCCTTTTTGACTTGTGCAATCTCTTGTTCATATTTGAAAATTTGACATTTTAATGACGATTTTCATCATCAAGAAATTCGACTTTTGATAGTTGCGACTGTTCCAAAGAAAACTTTTCCATTTGATTTTGAAAAGCAATTTGATTCAATTGTTTGAGACTGACACCATTGAAGTCTTCGTTTAAGTTCAGAAATCTCCATTGAAAGTTTAGATTGGACATCATCATTTTGTGAAAACATTTTCTCATTTTCCTCTTTTAATTTCTCAATTTCATGCCTTAACATCCGATTGTCCATTTCCAACGTTTGAACCATATTGAGATTCTTAGCGCTAACACAATATCATTCACGAAGCAAATTCACAATATATAACCACGTAGCAATATTAGCGAAAGAGCATCTTCTAACAATTGATCAAAGGCATTTTGAAGATCTTGGTTTTGCATTGTTCTTGTAAAATGAGTTTTCAAGTGTGTTAAAAGCTTCAATCATTGAAGTCACCTCTTGTTGAAGTTCCCTTTCCCGATGTGTTGCACGCAGACGCAAATGAGCGGCGTGAGGTGAAATTTGGGTTTGAAACATTTGTCTTTGCTCTCTTGCATAAGCATTGAAAATTAGATGCTTTTAACTTTAATTTTTCTTAATTGCCGTTTCTAAAATGAAATATCTTCCATAAACGTTTGAAAGTACCGTAATACTAAACAAGGTTTAGGAGTTTTGGCAACGAGTTCTTTGTTGCAAGAGGACGGTAAAGGACCATTTATTTGTGCAACACGTAAGCGGGACCTTCTACATAAGATGCCTCGATTAATTCGAGAAAGATTATACGATGGTGTTGAAATGACATTTAGTTTGTAAGAAGCATTTTCTCTTGTGTAATCATATGGTAAAATTCCATTTTGTCGCATTTTAAGCGACTTGATCATCTTGTGCCCATTGTTCCTCACAATCAAATACAACAAGTTGCATGCTTGGATCTAAAAGACATTGAGCACTATACAATTTTGGTATTTCCTTGAGAGCTGTGAAGAAAGCGTGGGTGATTATACCCAAGAGCAAAACGTTTTGAGTCATCGGGACTCGGGAGTAAGGTTGACATTTCAACTGCTTTTCTTGAGTGGCCAATCTTATATACAACAATGCCAAAATCTTTTAACTGTCTTCCAATCAAGAATTTCCTCGATTTGATCATCAATACGTTTCTTAGATTTCTTTTGAATTCGTAAAAATTTAACCGACTTGTTAAAAATCTTGTTTAGTATTGGAAAGTTCCGTTTGAAGATTTTCAATGTTTTTCTGAAGTTCAGACTTTTCTTGTTCAATTTTAGAAATCTTTTCGTTATTTGACGCAACAATTTCATGCATCTGATGTTGAAGATTTTGTTCGTTAACATAAGATTTTTGAAAGGCCACTTCAAAACTTGTTTCTCGGGTGGTTTTAGTTTCAAAATCATTTATCCGTTTTCGACAACTCTCAAGTTCAGCAGTCAAGGAGGTAATCTCAGCCTTAAGGTTTTGATTTATCTCATTACATTTTGCGATTTGGGCTTGCATTGGCGTAAGTAATGAATTAAGATATTCGAATCTAGACCATGAATTGCTTCACTGCTCAATATGCTCATTATTTTCGTCATCACTTAGTTCATCAAATGTAACCACGGGTTAATTTGATCATCTTCATTATGATTGAATAATGATTCATGTTGAATGATTGTCGCTCATCAGTGCGGTATGCGACACAATTGCATTTATGAGGCATATATCGTTGTCGGTACACGAGATAGACCGTCGTGTCATAGACCGTCCATTCTCTGCTTGATCGATGTGATGTTCCCGCATATTTGCCATCAAAACAACTCGAAACATTTGCTTCCAAATCTTCATATTCATCATCCGAGAGTATACGCCATAAAACCTTCTTTGAGTTTCACCGAGTTCTCCTTCGCTTCATCCTTGTATGCCATCGGCATGAATTGTTTATAGTAATCTCCTCCTACGGTTCGTGGTTCGGGACAAGCATTAGCAAGATGTCCTTGCTTTTTGGAATTATAGCAATGAATAGTAGATCCTAAAGCCGGTGAATTCCTGTTTCCACAACTTGAACATTTCTCTTGAAGTTATTACTACCCGATCCCCCGCCGATGTTTGACCATTCCTGCATTACGAATACCCACTTGTAATCATTCGACTACCACTAGTTCTATTCTGAACTTCAACTTTGTCACCTTGTATAACTGCGTGACTTTTGGGATTTGATGATGAACGAAGACGATTGTTTGAGTGAATAGAGAACTTGGAGAAGGCTTTAGCAATAAAGGCCATTCCATGATTCAATGCTTCAAAAGCATCATCTTGATCATCATTGGTTTGAGCATAGTATGCGGTGTTAGAATCACCTTCGGATTGACTTGATGAGAAGGTGTGGGTGGAGCATAAGCAAAGTGACGTTGTTGTTGATCAAAAGCATGATTTGACTTTGGGTAGGATTCGGATAACCATGTGCCATGAGAGCAATCGATCAAGAATCGGTGGTGGAGGAAAATCATGTGTTCCACGAGCTTCTTTATCTTTGAGAACCTCATATTGATGATGTTTCATATAATCATACAACAACCCATACTTGACATCATGAAGATCCTTGACTTGTCGAACAAAAGTAACATACTTATGCCAATCCGGTCCTAATGAGTTCAGAAACTTTGTGTTAATAGCAATTGTTGGAAGATCAATATTATGTCGGTGCAAATCATTGACCACATTTGTGAAACGATGATAATATGATTCAAGTGATTCCCCAGGCTCAATGATAAACACATCAAAATTTTGATACAGCTTAGACTCCATATCAATCTTGTTCAGTTCAGTGCCTTCCATCAAAAGATGAATTTGTTCCCACATAGCTTTTGTAGTTGTCTGTGCATCAATACTTTTGTAAATCGGATTAGGAATTCCAAGAAGTATTTGTTGCATAGCAAGCTCATCGGCATCAAGATGAAGTAGTTGTTCTGGTGTTAAATGGCTCGATGGAACAATTGAAATAGTATCGGTCTTGGTGGAACAATTTGTAGGATCTCCTGAACAGTTTGAGTTGACATTTGAAACGGGCCTTCTAGTATCACTTTCTTGGATACTTACCATGTGGTTTCTTGAGTTCCATATACCTTAGAAATCGACTTGCCCATTGCACATAATTGCTGGTGTAAGCATTGGAGGACAGTATCCGAAGCAGCTTCATGAATTGATTGTTGACTTGTAACAACTTCATACATTTGAGAAAACCAAGTTTGTTGTTGAGGATTTGTGGAACCATTGACATTCATTGTTGAACTTGTTGAGGAGGTTGTTGTGGAGGAGCTTGTTGAGGATAATAGGGGTAAGGATAATGTGGATATGGTGGTTGAGACATATTTGTTGATTGATGAATGATGTGGATCGTTAAGGATAATTAAGGTTGATGTTGTTTAGGTTTAGGTAGATTAGTAGCGGAAATCCAAACTTGCAGAAAAACAAACTCGCAGGAAACAAACTCGCAGAGAACAAACTCGCAGAAATTGAACTCTACAAACTCGCAGAACATTAAATACAAACTCGCATAACTTCAACTCTTTCAAACTCGCAGAAATTCAAAAACAAACTCGCAGAACTTCAACTCTGCAAACTCGCAGAAATTCAAAAAACAAACTCGTAGAACTTCAAAAAAAAATTTCAAACTCGCAGAAATTCAAAAAAAAATTCAAACTCGCAGAACTTCAAGGCTAACTCGCCAATATTCAAGTCAAACTCACAAAAATACGTATTTCAGTCCAAAAAATCCGTAAATTTCAATCTAAAACACGTTTTAAGCACGGATTTCTATTAGATCTAATCAATATTAACCTAAACTATGATAAAGTATCTTACTTTTAGATAAAAACGATTTTGAAAGATTTTTAAAATTTTCTAACTCACTAAAATTCATAAATCTAAAAACATGAAATTTGATCTTTATCACAACCAAAACAATCCCTTGGCTCTAGATACCACTTGTTAGGTCACCATTCTATCACATCAATACGTATTTATAGAGAGAGAAAGTTTTAGAGAGAGAAAGTGGAAGGAACTAATGAAGTGTTAATGAAAATGATAATTGCAATTAGAACCAACACCTTCTCCCTTCAAGGGAGGGGGTATTTATAGTGTTTACATAAGTAGGGGTGTTTCCCCTTGGTTCTAGAAGAACCTCCTATTACAGCTCATGGGTTTACTACATGAGCTGTAAATGTAATTACAAACATTTATAAACCATAATTATTAACGACCTATTACAAATGAAATGACCTACACTTGATAATAAAACATGTTCCTAACAGTTAGGGATGAGTGTTTAAGATGCCAGCGCCCGGGCTCTCATTGTTATGAATCTTGCACGTAGCGGAACTTAATGACTTGGCTTAGGGGACTAAAAACAACTAGACTTTCAAGGGTAGTAGCTTGATCTCCGGTGGAAGCCTTTGCTGATAGGTTAGGACGAACTGACCAAATGTTGTCCTAGCGACTTTTACCCCCACTTGAAGCAATTGGAAGTAATTAAACGTGAACTTAATATGATAGGATGAGTAACTAGGTTAGCACGCTTCTCCTCTATTGATCACAACCCTCGCCTTTATTTGCTTTCTTGCAGTTCTTGTTTTAGTAGTTAATTAATCATTTCAACCTTAAAATCTGTCATACCTAGACTTAATTAGGATCCGCTCACATAACTCTTGGGACGACCTCGGTTTTACCGAATACTACACTACACATGATCGGGTACACTGCCCGTTAGTGCATTAGGGTAGACCATAGGTATAACAAGACATTATAAATATTAAAACCTGGTCAGTAAAACCTGCATCACGAACACAAGTGTATTCATAGGAAAGTGTGTCCTAAGGGATATTTTGATGAATCTCGTGGCTCTAGACTTGATTAAGTGCGTTTTGATTTTAGTGAGCGAAGGCTGGAGTAGATTGCCACCTTTTCAATATCAACACATCTCGGAGTGAGAGGTCGATAGATTATGCAAGGTTCTTCGTGAGAGATGAAACAAGAACCTTTAAGAGGAACCTAAGTGGCTAGGAGGTTAAGTGCGGCAGGCCACGGGTCCATGATATCTTTGTCTTCAATACGGTGTCATCTTAGTGACAACCAAGAGCATATGAATTGAACTTGGTTTCTGCCCTAAGGTTGATTATGGAGGGATATTTCTTTTCACCCTTTTCTTTACTTTTCTTTTTAATTCTTCAACCCCTTCTTTATCCTTTCTCAAATTACTCCTTTTTTTCAATCATACCTAAGGACTTTCTAGTTCTAAACTATTGGTGTTGTCCTTAGGTAGCTCCCTCCGGCTCTAGCGGATCATAGGACATAAGACCTAACCTTAGTCACCTTATAACTCCATGACTATCCTATGTTGCCATAAAACCTTTTTCCTTGAAAATCTCTCAAAGTGTTTATGATTATAAAACACATTTAGTTAACACCTTGAGAGTTTTGCATTTTCAGAAATACTCCCCTTACACATGTGCACATGAGTTTTTAAGATAAGTTTGCACATTGAGGAAGAGTTCGCACTTTTGAATTGATCGGCCCTTGATAGACAATTCCCCGTGAGACACGTTTATGCTGCTTAGTTAAAGGGATCCTTTATCAGTTCTTAGGTGATAACTAGCCCTAATAACTAACTTGAAGTTGTTAACTCTCCTCGAATAAGGAGGCTAGACCCTTCAAAGTGAATGTCTATCACGAGTTTTCGAAATGGTACATTTCCTGACTTTGATTTCTTGTCAATTCATTGGTTGCGCCTGAGTCGAGCTCTTTTGAGATTCAACAACGATCATAAAACGTTTTTGATCACATTTTAATCACGCTTCTTCCCTCAAAATAGCATATCTATGATGTTTTGCATCAAGATGATTAAAGACATGTTTTCGAAAAGCATTTGAGAGAAACCGATTTAGCATGAATTTTGGAACAATTTTGGTTTTATACTCCCGTTAAAGAAAGCATATTTTGAAATTTTGATGAGGGAGATATCTTGGTACCGACTATGAGAGATTTTGAAAAATCTATTTGAAAAATTTCAAATCAATGGTACGCAATATGAGAAGAATATTTTGAAAATCTTTTGAAGATATTGTAGAGGAGAATTATCTTCATTTGTTTTAGGATAAGTGCTCGATATTTATTAAAAACGATTTTGCGCAACATTTTTCTTTCTTTAAAGTACGGGTTACAGTCTGAGGTAACTGCAAGCCATTATATTTTTAGGAATAGTGCTTGAAAAATATTTAAAACCTTTGATTTGGTTAAGCACCTTCCTTTCTTTGAAGCGCGGGTCCTGAACTCATGTGTCCAGAAGCCATTATTTTGAAGTCCGGGTTTTGTACTGAAGTATACGAAAGCCATTATAGAAATTTAGAAAGAAATTTTAAGAAACGATATGTTTTGAAAACATTTTAGTGAACTCTCGCTCAAGCATCTATACATGTCCGTATCATTGTTGAATGACATTTCTTGAAACGTACAGAATATTGATGAGTGGCCTTTTACTCATCATTTTAAGCCAGAAAAACACACGAAAACGTCTAAAAACACTAAAATATAACCAATTATACTGCATATATCCTTGGAATGTGTTTTTATGTGTTTCAGGTACAAAGGATCGAAAACAGGGAAAAAACGGACATAAATGAGCTTGGAATGACAAACGTGCTTTTATGGACGGAGCCGGAGTGGATTTTCTACATTTTCAAAGCCCGGACGATATTTGAGGTGAGTGGGAAAACAAACCCGAAACCAAACCCTAAACCCAATTTACCTTTTTACCCCTTACCAAAAATCCAAATTCCTATTTTACCTTTCTAAACCTTATTTTATTTACAACAATTATTTTTATCAAAACCAATTTTTATTAAAAATATTTTTCTATCTTAAAAAATAAAATAAAAAATAAAATAAAATAAATTTATAACAAAAACACAAAAAAAAATATACATTTACTTTACACATTTTTACAAAATACAAAAATAACACTTAAACCCTTAACCCTTTTTGAACCCCCCTTTTATATACCACTTGAACCAACCCAAACACATAAAACGTTTTTACCCATTCCCGTTTACCTAACTTTGATCGCCCAAAGGCAAAAGCACATACCCGGATCCTCAAACCCCTTTGGCGCCAAATCTCCCGTCCTCTCACCTCCTGTCTCTTTCTCTCACGAAGAGTCCAAGACTCATCACATGCTTCACCTTGCCATGTTGACAATCCTAAACTGCTCCATTGGTGCAAGATATGATTATATGAAGGGCTCAGATCGCATACCTTGGTGCCCAAGATGAGATGAATGGGTGAGATTGAGTCAAGAAAAAGCACAAGTCGTCTAACTCACTTCTCTCAAAGAAACAAGCACAACCGTAAATGCACAAAGAAAGAAAGACCAAGACATATTTTTTGTATAAATAGACAATTAGGATCATTGTAAAACTTTGTCTAGAATTTTTGAGTTCTAGTACCATTTTAGTTTCCTTGTCATTTACTTTTATTGCCAACTTTTATTTTAAACGGAATTTAATTTATGTTTTTTTAAATTCCAGTTTTAAAGTTTATGCAGTTTTTAATTGTTTTATGTTCTTAAAAATCTGTCTCACTTGTAGTCTAGTTAAAAAAGTTTGTTGCAAGTTGTTTTAAGTTCATGAGAACCTTTGCAAAAGGTATTACATCGAGTTTTAAAGTTTCTAAACCTCAAACAGTTTTTAAATATGCCACCGCCCTTTAAGGGAGTGTTTGGATAAAGCTTAGTCTTAGAGATTTAGTTTCTTTTTGGAACTTTAGTAATCTTATTTTTAAGTTTTAAGTCAAGTTGTGTGTTTTCAAATGTTTTACTAAATCGCCTTTTATTCTCAAACAAATTAACTCTGCCTTTTTGCGACTTGTAAAGCTTATCACAAGCTTTAAATTAAGCTCCACTTTGCTTTTCTAGTTCTTAGTCATAGGAAGTTTACATAGGTTGCCTTATTTAGGAGTTTTCACCGTGTTAGATAGCTTATTTTTAGTCCAAAAACCCCCCATTTAGCCTGTTTTAGCCCACTGTTCACAGCCGCCATAGGTGTTTTTATAGAGCTTATTTCCCTTTTCTAGTTGCTTATTTAAGTTTCCCTGTAGAGCTTTTAGGTTTCTAGTTTAATCCTCATTAGTTTTAGCTTTTTGAATGCTTTTTTATATGCTTTTTAGTGCCTTTTAGCATCTGTCCACATCCAATTAGTCCCTTATTCTCTCTTTTTTTAGTCTGCTGCTGAATAAACAGTTGTTGTGCTTATTTTGTAGTTTAGAAAAATATCTTTTCAATTGATTAGCTTATTCTTGTTTAGTTTTTTTTTCAGTTTTGCAAAAACCAAAAAATAATAAATAAATTTTGCAAAAAGAAGGCCACAGATTGAACTGTGACATCCTCAAGAACAAATACCAACACTTGCAACTCATTACCATCTCGCTAGCGGTGTTTCTTGGTTGTATTTGGTTTATTTATTACTTAAGGCATTAGTACGCTTTTAACTTAATAGCTTTTCACCTTATTAATCGCTTATTTACACAAGCAAAGGTTGCTCACCTTTTTTAGTTTTCTTTAATTCTATGTCATTTAAGGTATTTAATGTAATTTTGTCGATTTTTCCAAAATAATTTAGTATTTTTAATTAATTAATTAGTTTAAATTAGTTTTTAATTCGTAATAAATAAAATTAGAAGTCTAAAAATACCGCCTTTTTCCTAAAATCATTTTTGTCATTTAGAATGTAAGAAAATTAATTTTAAGTTTGTAGGGTTAATATTTTACATTTTCACTTTTTAAAGCGCGAAATGGACGTGACGCGCCCGATTTTAGGTTAATTACGTTTTAATTAGCTTTAAGTTTCCGTAGTTTTCCTTAGTATTTTAGATTAATTTTAGGACTCCAGTAGATTTCCTTAGTGTAGTTTTATTGCTTTCCTTTAAATTCCGTCATTTAGTTTAAAATTCCAAAATTTAAAATTCTTTGTATTCAAGCATCCAATCTCAAACCAAAACGTCACCGTCAGTTCACTCCTCGTTGGAAACGACCCGGTAATCACTTACCGGATCACTTATCGTATATTCGAGGGTTTGAGTGTCGATCTTTTTCCATTCGTTGATTCTCGCGTATCACGTATATTTGGTATATTTCTACTATATCAAATTTTGGCGCTGTTGCCCGGGAGGTTGTGTTGCGACAATATCGTTACGGTTTGACGATTAGTGACTTGAAGAACCTTCCTCGTGAAGTTATTTGCTTTCCAAAAACCCAAAAACCCAAAAATATTTTCTTTTTCAAAATTTATTTTTCTTTTATGTTTTCTATTTATAAAAAAAAACCCCAAAAACATTATTCTCATTCCTCTTATCCGTTTAATTCTATTTCTTTTACCCTCTTTACCGTTTAATTCTATTCTTCGTTATCCTCTAGATCACTTAATTCTATCCTTTACCCTCTATCCGTTTAATTCTTCGTGATGTCTTCGTCTTACCAATATGGTTGTCAATGGTGCGGTGGACCCCAAAATGGTGGAAATTGCCCCGGTTGTAGCATTGTGAATTCGGGAAACGGGTTTGTCTATGACCAAAATCCCTACAATGAAACAACCAATTTCCTTAAACAACCCCCACACTATGAGATGGAGACATATTCTTGTGAGTATTGTGGAGGTCCTCACCCGAGTATTGAGTGTCAAACGGGGAATACGCTTGTCTATGAGCAGGTTCCGTGTAACAATCAAAACTTTGGTTTTGACCAATATCCACATAATTTACCGAATCACTCACAACAATCATACGGTTATGAGTATTTTGGAGGTCCGCACGTTAATTCCGATTGTCAGATACAAAACCCGATTGTTTACGAGCAAGTTCCTTGTGATAATTACGACTATCCTTATAACCCACCTCCACAATACCAAGAAATTCAACCACAACCTTTACCATGGTCTGAAGAGTTTAATCAAAAATTTCATTAAATAATGATTGATCTTAAGAGTCTTGTTGATAAACTTTCCACGGAAAAGAAGATCCTCATCGAAGACTTATGGTGAATTACTCATCAAGAGCAAGCCGCTAAAGTTAGTTACGAGACCTCACGCTTACTATTACGATTCGATTCGATGACGAATATGTATCTCCGAGTGGCAATCCCACCCGTTTCGAGCCTTTCATTTCGACCTTCCCTTCACTCACGCCGGTTGAGAGAAGTGACGTCATTTTGGAAGAGGTCGATGATCATATTTCTCCGAATATTGTTAATCCCGAAGATTCTCTCATAATGGGGGATGAGCATCTTAGCACTATTCCGGAAACGGAATCGTCTAGTGTTGAGAGCCTTGACCCAATCCCAAGAGAGTCCGAGGATATTCCGACAGTGATCGTGATTCGCTTTTGTGTGATTCTCTTGACATTTCCGAGGTTACTTCCGGGATTTTCTCAAATCCGCTTTTCGAATTCAAGGATGACTATACCTTTTGCGAAGTTAATCCTCTTTTCGATAAGATGTCTGAGTCCGATACAGAGTCCACAACGGAAGTGGTGGGAATTGCTAGCTCTCAGAGCACACCACTTGTCCCATCTCTGTATTCCGACATTTCTCTCCCGTCATCTGATGATATGCACAATAAAGAAAGTAATGAGTCTGACACTGAAGATATTATGGAGATTGATTTGGAAATGAAGCCCGAGATGAATGAATCGAAAAAATTAGTTGAAGACAATATTCTTGATAATCCGCTAAGTGATTCTGATATGGAAGAAATTGACTTATTTCTTGATGATCCAATACCGACGGGTATTGAGAGTGACGGGTTCGACTCTGATCAAGATATAATTTTTCTTGAAAGCTTGCTTAATGATGATTCCCCTTCCTCTGTTGAGTTGACCTCACTTATCCCAATGAGCCCACATGTGAAGACAAAAATTTTAACCCGAGATATTCATTGACGAGCTTTATGTTAAAAACATTGTCCGAGAAAAGGATCCTCCGATGGATGCCTTGAAGACGAGCATTCACGCCTTACTCTATATCATGGACTCCGCCTTCTTGGAGTCTTCTCATTCGATCCATCATCCACCCGTCCGCCTGCTAAACCGCCAGATGATGGAATCTTCTCTAAGACCGATATGGATACTTTAACTGCTAAAGTGGTGGATAAGATTTTTGAACATTCCAATAATGTTCCTCAATCTAATCTTTTGCCCACCCGACCCACCCATTGTCATCTCAATGACACTCTGCTTTCTTATCTCATTTCTTCTCCATATCTTATCTCCTACGGGAGTGAAGATACCATCTTTGACCCCAGCATTTCTCATTCTCTTAAGCTGGATATATCTCATCGGAGTGGAACTTTCAGCACATTCAATGATTATCCTAACCATTTGAATGAAAGTCCGATGGAGATGTTCTCTCCACTTGCTCCCCAAGGACAAATGAATTCGGGTCGAGTCAAGCTAGCGACTGTTAACAAAAACAAGAGCACTTCATGGGTGACAACCCATGTTTCGACTTCTTTCTATTTTCTAACACTAAGTGGGGAAATTCCCCATCGTTGTTTTCTTGTTGTGTGTTTGCTCTCGTCAGATTCCCAGATCGTTATGATTGATGCGCCTGCTTTTGATTCACCGCCCAATATCCGATCTTTTGCTAACGCTTATCTAGGATATCTTTATAAATCCTTTTGTGAAAAAGATTTCGTTCACACTTGGCTAGTAGTATTACCTTTTCCGTTCTATAGTTTCGCCATTTATCGGTACTTTGAATATTGAGGGCAATATTCAATTCTAAGTGGGGGAATTCTAGCGAATTTTGATCACATTGTACTTTCTAGTACCCTAGCACCCCATTTTGACCAAAATTTTAAAAATTTTATCGCTTTAAGTCAAGTATTTACATTTTCAAGAAGTGCTTTGCACAAAATAAGGCATTAATGCTTCGGTATTAGTGATAGTTTAGTCTTGATTCGGCTAGAACAAGTGGGAATCCGACTGCCAGAGTGTTGATCTAGATGCTCTCTTAACATTTAGGCTAAGGTTTTACGATTGTGCAAATGAAAATGATAAGCGTGGAGTAGTTGGTTCTCTTTAGAGCTTATATAAGTAATCTATGGCTTTTTATCCCATAAGCTAACTAATTGGACTAAAATACGTGCTCGTTGTCAAACTTTTGAACATTCAAAATCGTCTTGTTACAATAAAAAGTTTTTAAGCAAAATTGATTTAGAGTCCGAGTTCAACTTTTTATTTAAATTTCCGAGATAGCATACTTTCTTTAAATCTGAATAATGTGGCAAAATGAAAGTATCGTAAAAGTACTTGAATGCTGCAAAAGTTGCAAGTTTAAAGTTAAAGTGAATGAAAAAAAAAAAAAAAAAAAAAAAAAAAAAAAAAAAGTTGAAAATGAAGTGAAACAGAGAAAAAATAAAATAAAATGAGAAGTATGAGTTGCGTGAATAAAAGCATTATGTTGCTTATGAATAAATGTGCGAAACTTGCTTTTCTTAAATTTAAATCGGAAGTTGAACTCAGATTCGTCAAAGTTGTTTAAAAGTTTGACGGTAATTTGAAATCCTTGATTTCAAAGATCCCAAGCTCGATATTATTCTCGAGGGTGAAAACCTAGCCTCCTTAAAAGGACAAGCTGAGAAGAAAGTCGCTACAAGGAGTGATCTCACCTTTGAATCTTGAATTTCTAAATCATCGTCGGTTGTAATCCATTTAGGTTTAGTTTTAACTTAACGGTAGCCTCGTAAATCTTTGGAATCGAATTCCCGCTAATTCCGGTACTATTCTCTGTGAGGTGTCAAAAGCCCGGTCACTTAAAACTGATGTTTTGGGATGTGCCGAGAAGAAAGCCGCTACATGGAAAAGGCCCTTTCGATCCTTAGACTTTCGTCGTTTCCGGTGAGTTAGTACTTTAGTTAAGTGGATAACAACCATAACAAATGTCGATTTTAGTGGTCAAACTTTTGAAAATGAGTACACACACTTAAATTGTATAAATCATGGAGTAAAAAGTTAAGTCTCGACTTACATAGATTATTGATATAAGTAGTGTTAGCATTTTACAAAAACGTTTGCACAATAAGTTTAAGCTTAGTTTGAGAGTATTAAAAAGAGGATGACGATTACAATTCCCCGGGGACACCCATTTTGCGTGAATCCCGTTCTATGATGCCATGTTTTGATAATCAAGCACTGATAACGCTACACGCGTCGTTTGGGGTCAAAGGAACTTCCTTTTCGTCGAGCAAGTTTTTCAACACCCTAGGCAGTGAACCTAATCGTTGTAGTGTAGTATTAGGGTAAGCCAAGGGTATTGATATCGTTCTCTAGGGGAATAGGAATGCTAGTGAGAAGTTACTACGCTAAGGTTGTGGTTGAGGAAGATTATTTTTATCTTTTATATTTTTAAGGAAAGGAAAGGTACGAATCTCTTGAGTTTGAATTTGGGGTTGGTATTGCTACCGATTACTCTACTTATCTAATTATCTAATCTAAGGTGTATGTAGTCTATGTCTAATTAATGTGTGCTCGTATGATAGTTTAAAGATGTGTTTACTTAGGTTTTACTACTCCTTAATTATCTCCTATTGGTGGTTGAATTGTCACGCCCTTACACTACAAGAAAAGTGGCTTTTAGGACCCCATAAGCGTCATAAAATGGTACTTTTTAGGACCTTTCATTTAATAGGACCAAGGATGAAAGCGTTTCATGTAAGGCGGTTGTAATAGGTCCAAAGCGTCCTAACCCTTATGAAACCAATTTTATGGTCGTATTATATGTCTATGAACAACACAAATAGCGTCCTAATAAAACCATATTAGGACACTTTTACAATGTTTTAACATGTGATTACCTACTTTTAATCTTTTGAGACACATAAAAACGTCCTTAAAAGTATTGTTAGGACGCTTATGATGTAACATCATAGCTATTTTAGCAACCAAGAAAAGGGTACTAATAACTCAAATAAGATTATGATACCAATTTTATGGTTGCATTTTAGGTCTATAAACAACACAAATAACGTCCTAATAAAAACATATTAGGACACTTTTCCAATGTTCTAACATGTGGTAACCTACTTTTAATCTTTTGATACACATACAAACGTCCTTTAATGTTAATTCTTAGGACGGTTATCATATACGATTATGAAACCAAATTTATGGTCGCATAATATGTCTATGAACAACCAAATAACGTCCTAATAACAACATATTAGGACACTTTTACAATGTTGTAAAACGTTGTTACCTAATTTTAATCTTTTGATACACATACAAGCGTACTTAAAAGATAATTGTTAGGACGCTTATCATATACCATTATAGCTATTTTAGCACCAACAAAAGGGTTCTAATATCTCAAAGAAGATTATGAAACCAATTTTTTGGTCGTATAAAATGTCTATTAACAACCTAAATAACGTCCTAATAACAACATATTAGGACACTTTTACAATGTTAAGTTAATTGTTAGGACGGTTAATAAGTTTAATAGGATAGGACGCTATTTTCAAAGTCCGGACAAGTCATATGATAGGACGCTATTTTCACCATGCACACTCTATTATTACGATATGAATAAAACATCAACAAAATATTAAATGAATAAAACGAAATTGTATTTCAAATTAGCAATTGTCATAACAAAATCACTAAACATAAATAAGGTAGAGAGAATCTAACATAAAGTCATTAACATTAAACAATAAATTAACGCAACAAGAAGCTTAGTCCGTGGTCATCATGCATCATCTCTCTCAATCCTCACGGACCACCTACAAATAAACACCCATGTATAAGCATTAAGCTCCATGTTAGTAAAATTATTGGTATCACAAGATTAACAAAGACATACCGAGATAAAGGGACAAGGCCATGCTATGGTTGCACCAACACAGTCTTCAATTGTGGCAAATAACCCATAGGGTCTCACCAACACTTCATCTCTTTTGTTGGTACTTGAGCGTTTACCTCACACCATCCTCGTCCAATCTACGTACCACCAACTATATCATTTGGGTTCAAGCTCCTCACCCATCCTTTTGCTCTGATCTCGGTTGAGTTTAGAATGCTTTTAAGGAAAACTTCATCCCGACCTAGATTTGATTTTCAACAAACATTTATCAATTTATAGTCAAGACACATGTATTAGGTTAAACGGATGTATCTGCGGTATGGAGGTGGGGTATACAAAGGAGGTCAAAATTGATCGATGTATATCTGCGGTGTGGGCGATGCCACAGTGCGAGGCAATGGTTAGCCTGCAGCCACTTTGAACTATCACATAAGCGGAGAAAAATCATAAAAATAAGCTAGCTGTGGGATTCAAAAGCTTAGATGGGAATTTCAACATGTAAAAATCTCAAGACTTGAATCTCAACACAAAATTCACAAAAATTCTCCCAATATCGAGTTTCGACTAACATACCATTTTGACTTTTGATTTTGAACTTAAACTTTGACTTTAATGAAACTTGTTTGATCCGTATGCACTAATTATGATTATTTAAGCTATGATAACACTAATTTAAGATACATGAACAAGATTTAGACCAAGTGGTTGAGATTTGATCCTCACAAGTCCCAACGATTAATTTGTGAGAGTGAAAATAATTTGATTTTGACTTTCTCTAGTTCAAACATTGGTTTTATAGTTTTACTAGTTCTAATATCACCTAGCGGTCATAGTGTGCGAGATAAACAAGTGAAAATGCAACTACCACAGTTGAAACAACACGAACCAAACACCCTTAATAAGCGAGTTAACAAATTTAAAAGGCAAATGAGCAATCTAAATCATAATCTTGATACATAAGCTTGTAGCCTAGGTTCATTAGCTATCAAAGATAAAATAAGCTATAACAACTAGAAAGGAGCGACTTATAATACAAACATACCCGTAAGCGTGGAGGTTCATTGGTTACAACAGGAGAAGCTTGTGATGTAAGAGGTGGAACAATGGAACTATCATTCGACCCATTCTTCTCGATAAGCGGGCTCGTAACTTTTCATTTTCACTAGTAAGTTCTCCATTTCTAGACTTCAATTCGTTGTTTTCTCTATGACATGCTAAGCGATTTGGTGTTACACCCCAAACAATGTGAACACGAACACCTAGACCATACATGCTGCATCACCATTTCGATCTTTACCCATAGCGTAGAAAAATATCATCGGTCGGGATTATCAATCGAACCCTCGGCGATTATCACTAAGTTGTTTCATATCATCCGCATTTTATATAAACATGAACAACATATAGTAAAAGCATGTATTACAAAAAAGCATATTGTGTTTAACTTATGCTATTAATACACTTTTGCAAACACAAAAGCATATTACTTACAATCGCTTTTGCGGTGTCATCATTTTGGTATTTCCATCTATGGAGAAGCATGCACTAAAAGATCCAATCGAGTTGGATCTCGTCCCAAATATGTCTGTATGAATAAAAGAAAATGAATATTAACGGTGGATATCCACAGGATACATTAACAATCCCACTTTCTCCATACACTTACCTTTAACTCTTCCCTTTGCGAGCATAACTTTTTACGGTTCTTTGGATCATCTTCTTTTTGCCCGATTCGCCTTGTTTTTTCACTTAAACTCTGCTGACATGAAAGTAAAATATCATAATGGGAAATTAATTAATGTTATTTAAAGTGAAATAGTATTTCACACCTTAGTGTTTTCGTATTCCAATACTTCACAAGCTTCTTCCATTGTTTATTTTGCACTTGCTTTGGCCTAGATCTTATTTGTTGCTTAGCCGACAAAGGCGGATCATGGTAGTGTTCCTTAACTCTTGCCCTCGGTTCTTCACCTTACGCCCAAATGATTGCAATATCCATTTTCTCCGACTTCGGAATATCAAATTTTGTCTAACAAATGTAATAGCTCACATTAGAAAACAAATACTTTATTCATTAACATACAAATTTAACATTGTGTACCTTTAAGAGTTCAAGCAAAGCTATTTTTTTTTTAGCGTCAACTTTATTCCATGGTTTATAAATCGGACAATACTTTCCACTCCTTGAAAGTGTTCCCATGAAATGAGTCGATGACTACTTTTGTCGTTAATAGGTTGTCCGTGTTCATTAACTAAAATAGAATTCTATCCCTTTTCTTGGGCCCAAACTTTTGCCATACGTGTTGGTCCTCTCTTTCTTTTGCTTACAATCCGAACTACAAAAGTGAACATGATTTACAATAGATCGTATACATTTAAAATACTAAATAATTGAAATGGAGGCAATATCTTAGCGTTGTATTTTGTCTTGTTTTAATTTAACTTTATTATATATTCTTCTTATATGACACAATATATGATATATGATTTTTAAAACAATGCAATGAAGTAGACCATGTTAACTTTGTTTCATTTCGAGCTCAGTAACTACATGGTTTTCTTCATTTTCGAATGCTCGACTTGAATCTCTTCTCCGAGTAGATCATCGCCGTCATTTGTTAAATCATTCACAAACTCAAATCATGCTCATTCTCCAAATCATGCTCATTCTCCAAATCATCCTCATTCTCCAAATCATCCTCATTCTCCAAATCATGCTCATTCTCCAAATCATGCTCATTCTCCAAATCATCCTCATTCTCACAAACTCAAGTAAGAACCGAAAGCAGTTAAGCGAATATACACTTAATAGTAATTTAATATCATATATATAGTATTTGAAATTTATGTATAGTTACCATCGGATCTCAAGTCACGCTCCCGTGGTCTTGATCGTTGTCAATTGCAACTAAGTTTACATCGATTCGGTTAATCTCCTCATTGACGAATTTGGTTGATCATTTCTCTTTTGGACTTGGTGGGACTCACTGTACCTACTACGTATTGCCTCCTGTATCAATCTGTTGTCCCTTTGCGATTGAGATTACGAAGATGTTAGCCAACTGGAGACATTCGAGCACTCATTCGTTTTTGCTAAATTTTTATATCTAGTCATGGATTTGTGGAGCAATGTATTTTCGATTCTGTTTCATGCAAGTATAATTGTTAGAAAACAAACATCTGAGAAAATATAGTAGCCAAATTTATTATTCGTACCTTTTATTTGTTTGTGTAGCCGCTTCTTACGGGTTATCTTCCTCGGCATTAAGATGGAAGTCCGAACCGGACATATAATCTGCATCTTTCTCACGGTATCCGTTGGTTTCTTTTCTTTTCTTTCTTTTGTCACTCTCTACTAGACTTGTCAAAGACTTAGCAATATTTTCACTCCCAAAGCTTGTAATCTCTGTTGGTTTTCTTGAATCCTTGTCCTTACGGACATTTCATAATCATTCGTATTTCTCGTGGTGATTTGGCGTTGCATCTGTTATTTTCCATAAGCGGTGCACAAAACAAATAAAATTATTATGAGATTGCAAAGAACAATAGTCGTTTGAGAACAAAAAGCGAAATCAAATCGATATCATTACAGTTCTGAGAATGAAATACATTAGCTAGAAGCGATATCAAATCACTATCACTATCACTACCCAAATCCTTTGACCCAACTTTACGGGTATACCAACATTCATTTAAATTAAGCGAGCAACTTAAATACAACTTGTATCCCATCACAAATAAGCGACACTTATGATCACATATGAGACTCATCACAAGAGGTCAACCAAACACACTTTGAACCAACCATTTCCCACACTAACAATGTATATGATGATAATACCAATAATAATAACAATAACAATAACAATAATAATAATAATAATAATAATAATAATAATAATAATAACAACAATAATAATAACAACAAGAGAGGTTTGCATTACATTGAGTCGGATCTTCATTCAAAGTGAAAACCACACTCCTTGTTTTGCCGCACATACAACCCTAAACCAAAATTGAGATTTTAACCATACGTGAAAAACGATTTCCATTAATAAAATCGAATCAAATACTTGAATTCGAAAGATATGCTTGATTTTCGCGGTAAAAGTTATTTATGAATCGAAATTTTCCCCAAAATTTTAAGCGGTTTATGTGAGCGTGGTGGGTGTGTAAGTTTTCCCTAATTTTAAGATTATAATTAGATTTATAATTAAATTAACTAATAGTAGTATATAGTATATGAAATGTATTATATTATTGTATATATGTAATATATAAGTATTTTATTGTATGTGAAACTAAAAATTAAGTAGATTTGGCATTCGTTTTCCGACTTCCGGGTCAAACAACATTATCAATGTGTTGAAGTAATCATTCTGTTGTATCTTCTTGCCGAAATGGGCGGCTCGAGATAGTTCAATTTTTACGGGCGTTATTTAAAATGTTGCCATTTTCTTCTGAGACGGGATTTATCCTCGTGGTCTCGTTTGTTAAAGCGTATCCGCATCTACTTGACCGAAAGATAAATTGAGATGTAGGACGATAAACACACTAGAGTCATATATGCCATTGGTGCATCAATGAGACGGACATGCATGGAACCATATGAATAATAATGAAATGGCTCGGGTTTGGCGGGAGTCGAGATATCATATCATAATCAGTGTCATATCAAAGGTTCATATCCAATGTTGCAAATTAAAATCGCGAATCGATGAGTCGGGCGGTCGACCACCTTGTAGGTTATGTCGGTTTGGGCGGGATGAATCGGTGATAGGGTATAATTTGATGTATAAGTAAATTAATTAATACTACCTAGTATACGATATATGAAAAGTATTTTATTATTGTATATATATATAATATATAGGTATATATAGGTATTTTATTGTATTTGAAACTAAAAAAGAACTAGAGTATTACCCGGTCGTTGCTCGGGTTATCAACTAAGGGCCCGTTTGGTAGGTGGGTGTTGCTTTGGATTCGGGTAATGATTTGGTAAAAACGTAAAGTTTATGAAATATTAACATTGAAAAAGCTAATATGAATAACTCTCAACGGATGCGGTCGTTCATTTATATCGTCAAGAGTTTTTACGTAAGTCGACTTCCCATGACGTCACATTCCGGGGATGCTTTGTAGCCTATATTCTACACATATTGAACGGAGGAATTGTCCTAGGCATTTGCGAGGCCAATATACGCGAGGTGATCATAAAGTGCCGACTATTATGATTGAATGTATTGATTCGCATGAAGTCATAGATAGGACGATAATCCAACACGAGCCGAAACATAACAAATCATATCATATAACGGATAATCCGATGAATGTAGATAAAAGATATAGGATGCATCCATACTCCCTGCGAGATAACATAGTGGCCAAACATATACTTTAGCTCAAATGAAGATTCGTCATTAAGGTTCATCAAGGTCGACAACAAGGCAATATCACGGTTCATATGACCCAAGTGTATTGTCGGGTTGTTCGATTAGTTAGTTTCATTCAATTTGAAAATAATAATCATGAATATTTTAAAATAATATTCAAATTATAACCATTTATAAAGATGGGCGTGATCTTTTGAAATTCACGGGTTGAAAAGGTTAAGCGGGTTTTGGTTGACACGATCAACATTTTTTATACAAAAGTTGGCAAATTTAGAAAAAAGCTTAAGCGGGTTAGATGGGTCGACCCAAACCCGACCCAATTAATTTATTCACAACCCGAACCTACGATTAATAAGCGGTTAGATGGGTCGGCCGAACCCGACCGAAATATATTTATACTCAACACCGAGTTACTAGTTCCTTCCTTGTTACAAGCTGCTTCAAACTCAAATGAAATGGTTACACTTTGAGTCATCCCAATTAAAATAATAATCATCAATATTATGGGAACTCGTAAGTAATTCTAGACCTTTGATTTTCGCATTCTCTTAATTTGTCATCATTACTTGTTTTAATTATTTTGTATCTCAATAATACTCTTAATTTTTGGTTCATGCATCTACCCTTTATATATATGTTGGTTTTATTTTTATTTTTGGTTCATCCATATCCTATTTTCGGTTCATAACTTTTCACAACCCTAATTGAAAATGTACGCCACTCCATACTTGAAGGAACTCAAAGATCTTTGTGGGTGCGAAAAGTGCATGATTGCTTCATTTTCTCAATATTAATGAGATACCTACGAATGAGGTCAACATGAGAAATGTTGCGGCCGTCGAGGCGACATGAGGATGCAAGTGGATACGAGCAGACGAGTGCGGAGGTGTTTTCTTTGAATCTTGATGAAGAAATGGGCTGCGAGGATGTGTATGATTCAATGCATGAAGTCCAGCTCATTGAGAGGCGATTGGTTGAATCTCTTGCAAGTGTTGTCGCTGATTTTGAGAGGTTGATAACATTGAAGAAGGAGACCATTAAGATTACGAGAAGTATGATGAAGAATGAAGGTAGTTGTTGGGTCTTTTGTGGTTTTGTGTCGATGGTGTCATGTAGTTGGGTTATGTAATTATTTTGATGAAAACTTGTTATGTATTTAGGGTGAAGGGTATGGTTTGTGAACAATGGTTTCTGAACAATGGTTTAGGATAACTTATTATGTTTAATATTTGAATGGTATGTGCATATTAATGTTTAATGGCCGTTTGTTTTGTTATGTGTTTTGATGATAATCCATATGTGCTTATGTTGCTTATGTTGATAATCTGTGATTGTTAGTTGTTATTGTTAAATGTTGGTTGCTTTTGTTTATATGTGTTTAATTTAGCCTAGTACAAGCTTATGTATCAGTATTATGATTTAGATTGCTCATTTGCCTTTTAAATTTGTTAACTTTCGGTTATTAAGGGGTGTTTGGTTACGTGTTGTTTCAAGCTGTGGTAGTTGCATTTTCACTTGTTTATCGCACACTATGACCTTTAGGTGATATTAGAACTAGTAAAACAATAAAACCAATGTTTGAACTAGAAAGTCAAAATCAAAGTACCTTCACTCTCGGTCCTTTGTTGGGACATGTGAGGATCAAATATCACCCACTTGGTCTAAATCTTGTTCATGTATCTTAAATTAGTGTTATCATAGCTTAAATAATCATAAGTAGTGCATACGGATCAAACAAGTTTCATTAAAGTCAAAGTTTAAGTTCAAAATCAAAAAGTCAAAATGGTATGTTAGTCACAAACTCAGATCTTGGGAGAATTTTTGTGAATTTTGTGTTGAGATTCCCCATATAAGCTTTTGAATCACACAGTTAGTTTATTTTAATGATTTTTTCTCTGGCTTATGTGATAGTTGAAAGTGGGATGCAGGGCTAACCATTGCCCTGCACCAGGGCATCAGCTCAAAACCCCAACTTTCCATGTGCCTTAGCTTCTTCATTAGTGGGCCACACAGTGAGCTTATTGGTTTTTTTGAAATCCAATAAGCTCATCTATAATGTTCGGGGCTTATTTCAAACTTTTGAGCTTATTAGATAGGTGCATATAGCTTTTGTTTGTCGATTCCACCCATACTTGAGTGATCGGTGTTGACCACCAAGTTCAAGCCCTCATCAAGTGCTTATCTGTGGGACCCAAACCTTTAGTAGTAGCTTTTAGAAACCTCAATAAGTCACCTTTTCATATCAAGTCTCGGTTTGGATCCTGTCAACCCTAGTGGGACCCACAAGGGCTGCAAGGTTGTTGGTTTTGGCTGTTTGGCTGTGATATTTGATCAGTGATTATTACGGTCTATAGCTTATTCCTTTAGCTTATCGGTAGTGTTTAGCTTAATCTAGTTACTACTCATGTAGTTCTGACTTATTTAGCTTATTGTAGCTTATTTGTAACTTATTATTCCTTTAGCTTATCGCTTAGCAGGTGTTTGGCTCAAATGGGTCAAGCGGGTCAATATGGCTTATCCTTTGTTTGGTGACATGCCCATATTAAGAGCTTATTAACTACTCATTCTCAAACAACTTCAATTCCCATTTAGCTTCAACTTCTTTGATAACAAGCGTAAATGCATCCATTACTATCTCGTGAAACATCAACAAGCGTAAATGCATCCACATATATCCCATAACAAGCATTTCATTACACAATTTTGACAACATAACATCAATAACGAAACACAAAACAATAACAATTTTCTTAAAAGAACCACACTAGACTTGCTTTCTTTCAACTCCAATTGCGGCAAAAACATTTGCTTATCCATAGTTTATTTTGAAACTCAATCTCCTTTCCAAACGTTTTCCTTTTGAATCAAACTAAAACCTCTTGTTTGTAATAGTCATTAGGCAACTCATCCAAGAAAGCGCATTATAATACTCAACGCATCCAAGAAAACCTCTTGTTTTCCATACTTGTCTTCTTTCAAACGTTTTCCTTTTGAATCAAACTAAAACCTCTTGTTTGTAATAGTCATTAGGCAACTCATCCAAGAAAGCGCATTATAATACTCAACGCATCCAAGAAAACTTACATTATAATAGTCAACGCATCCAAAAACGCCTTAAAAGGAAATCAATTGTCATGATACGCCTAATTACTTATGCAATTTTGACTTTTAATTTCTAATTTTAGATCCAAATCCACATCATTTCCACCATCCAAAATTGCCAACACGATTCACCACCATCATCAAGACCGGTAATACCTCATAAATGAAACCCTAATCGTTTTGTTAATTTTTATGAAACAACATATGTGGTTAATTGAATTAGGCTCCCTTTCTTTTGTTGCAATTATATGTGGTTTTACGTGGTTAATTGAATTAGGTTTAAGATGGATACGAGTTGGATGTCTTTACCTAGATTTACCATTGAATATAAAAAGGTCTTGACGACTTTCTTGATCATATTTTCTATAATGAGGGTAAAATGGATGATTTCATGTCCATGTATTGATTATGTGTCGGATATGGGTAGATCGGACGGAGGCTACAACACATCTGTTATGTGTCGGGTTTATGAAAGGTTATACAATTCCACCTTTCGGTTCCAAATCAAGTGATGCTCCAATGTTGGATGGTGAAGATGACATGCAAGGGTTGGTGAATGATGCCTTCCATCGGTTTGGTGATGACACACTAACCGATGACATGGGAACCTAACTGAAAGTATGAGTATGCCAAACCTAAAGGCGGAAAAATTTTATAAAGTGTTGGAGAGGCAAAGAAACCACTATATCACGGGTGTAAGTTATCGGTTCTTTCTTTTATCATTAGACTATTTCATGGTAAGTGTGTTGGGAAATGTAGTGATAATGGTTTCGACAAGATGCTAGATACAATGAGGAAGCCTTCCCGATGCTTCTATACCAAAGTCATTGTATGAACTAAGGAAGATAATTCGAGAGTTGGGACTTAGTTATGATAAAATTGATGCATGTCCTAATGATTGTATCTTTGTCTTGGAAAGAAAACATTCATAAAGCAGAATGTGATATATGCCATACGTCAAGGTATAAAGCAAGTGAAGATGATTGTGCGGATGAGTCAACCACGGTGATACAAGTAAGAAGATTGGAGCAAAGGTGTTGCGTCATTTTCCGCTCTTACCACGATTGCAAATGTTATTTATGTCATCTAAAACGGCCGCCTCCATGAGATGGCATGAAGAGAGTCGCACGAAAGATGGTTACTTGAGACATCCTGCAGATTCCCGGCATGGAAAGCATTTGATTTTAAGTATGATAAGTTTGCCAAAGAATCTCGTAATGTCGGGCTTGGTTTAGCGGTGATGGGTTTAACCCTTTTGGAACAATGAGTGTTTCTCATAGTACATGGCTGTTGTTTTGACGCCATATAATCTACCTCCTTGGATGTGCATGCGAAACCTTATTTCTTTCTAACGTTACTTATACAGCCCATCGCTCACAGGAATAATATAGATGTCTATATGGAACCGTTAGTTCTTGAGCTAAAGGAGTTGTGGGATCGTAAAGGAGTAGACACTTATGATGCATCAACAAAAGTAACTTTCGGATGCGTGCTTGTTTGTTATGGACGATCGGTGACTTTCACCTTATGCAAATTTATCCGGATGGAGCACCAAAGGTAAACTTGCATGTCCTAAGCGCCATAAACATACAAAATCAACACGCTTGAGTCATGGCAAAAACAATGTTTTATGGGACATCGTCGATATTTGCCTCTTGATCATGCTTTTAGAAGAGATACAAACTCTTTTGATGGCACGGAAGAGCGAGGCAGCAACGTGAACAGGACAAGAAATACTTGATGAGTTAGATGGTTTTGAAGTTAAATTTGGAAAACTTGTGAAGAGCAACCCAGTTTACCTTTTAATTGGAAGAAGAAAAGTATTTTTTGAGTTACCGTCTTGGAAAGATAACACTACGCCATAATCTAGATGTAATGCATATTGAGAAGAATGTTTGTGGCGGTGTCTTTGGCAGCTAATGAATCAAGATGGGAAGACCAAGGATCATATTAAAGCACGCCTAGATTTACAAGAAATGGGCATTAGGCGTGAACTTCATCCTATAGTTCAAGATAACAACAAAGTTTATTTGCCACGCTTGTTTCTCAATGGATAAAAAGAAAGATATTTTTGTCGTGTGCTTAAGAAGGTGAAAGTTCGGATGGTTATCGACTAATATATCAAGATGCGTAGAGTTAAAACCTCCAAAGCTGTTTGGACTTAAAAGTCATGATTGCCATATTTTGATGCGTGATTGCTTCCCATTGCCTTGCGAAATGTGTTGCCTAAGCACGTGCGCTATCTTGTGATGAAGCTATGTCGTTACTATAAACAATTATGCGCAAAGGTTCTTAATCCAAATGATTTGGTTCAAATGGAAACCGAGATTGGAAAAATACTTTGTGATTTAGAAAGGATTTTCCGCCATCATTCTTTGATGTCATGGTTCATCTTCGGTTCATCTTGCTTGAGGCCGATTAGGAGGACGGTTCATTACCGTTGGATGTATCCAATCGAGAGGTGCACATTACTATTATAGTAAATACTTTTATTAACAAATATTATTGAATCTAAAATTATTGGTTTTGATATCTCGGTATTTAGCTACATTAAAATCTTACGTGCGAAGCAGGAATAACCGGAGGGTTCCATTGCGAAGGATATCTAGGCGAAGAGTGTGTGTCGTTTTGTTCATTGTACTTATCCGGTGATGTTGAGACCGTACATAATAAGACAAGTCGAAATAATGATGGCGATGGTTATGAGGATGTTTTACCTATCTTTTCTATGGCGGGTCGACCGATTGGTGCTACAAAGGTAGAAATGATGGAACTTGACAATTTGGCTAAAGCACATTCATATGTGTTGTTCAATTGTAGTGAAGTTGATGAATTTCGAGCGTAAGTAATTATATTAGTTGTGAGTTTCATAAATTATATTATCGATTAATAGTTGTCGTTGTTATCATCATTATCATCTGTTAACACTGCGGTGAACATCGGCGTTGGTTCATCATCAAAATCGGAGAAAAGCGTAAGCGTGACATTCAACGTTTACATAGTGACACTTTTGAGTCGTGGTTTCAAGATCATGTAAGGCATATACGGGTTTATTACTTTTGAAAAATTATTATAATGACATAGCATTTTCGACCTACTAATAACAAAACAATTAACACATCTTGCCTTATTTCGGGTTGAGGAGCTACATGCTATAGGGATCACGAGAATCACAGATAGTCTAAGGTGCTTGGCAAGTGGTCCATCGAGTATGTGAAAAATATAAAGGATTTATCATAAATGGTTTCGATTTCACACAAAGATGTAGAACATAATAGGAAAACACGAATAGTGGGGTTACTCTTGAGGCCATGACAAGCAGTTACTCGAGTGCTACGAGATAACAATCCTATCGCGGAGATGTAGCTTACTACGGGGTTTTGAATGATATAATTGAGTTGGAGTATGGTATTGACAAGAAAGTAGTTTTGTTCGATTGTGATTGGATTTGAATGGTTCAAGGAAAAAGAAGATGACAACGGGTTTACTCTATTGAATTTTGAAGGATTGAAGGCTCATAACGAGCCTTTTATACTAACTTCTCAAGCACATCAAGTATTTTACGTTGCGAGATAGTGTTGACAAAGGATGGCAAGTTGTGATCAAGGCGGCGCCCGGACATGTTTATGACATGGATGAACAAACAAGTCTTGATGACGTGGAAACACATTTGCGGGGTGACTCATTTATGTGTCCTCAACATGACGAAACAATGGATATTGAATTGGTTAGAGGTGGTTTCGATGGAACCGTTGTGGACAACAATGACTTAGTTATTGCCGATGAAGAAGATCCAGTTGAAGAAGCTTAATGATTTCAATTAGCTAAATAATAATAGTCCCTGTTTTTATGTAAAATTAGTTGTTAAGAATCAATGACAATCCTCATTCTTGTTTGTATAACTCTTTCTCATACAACCACAGCTTAAGGGTGTTTGGCTCAAATGGGTCAAACGGGTCAATATGGCTTATCCTTTGTTTGGCTCAAATGCCCATATTAAGAGCTTAATTTACGCTTATTCTTTGTTGTTTCTCTTATGTTTTTGTTTCCTTTAGTAGCTTGTACTCTTGACTAGAGAATTCGAGCTTAATTGGGATTCTAGATCTTATCTTGTTGCTTTCATTTGGTGCGCTAATCACCCCATTAGGATGAGATGCCTGCATAGTACTGCAATAATGCACCAAATTAACCATTATCATTGATAGATAAGGACAATACAAAGACAGATAACCCATACATAACTTCCAAAATATTGAGACATATAACAATACAAAGGCAGATAACACATTATCACGAGGGTTTTTGACTCAAATGTCTTCTTTTTATTGCATCCCAAGTAACATTGTTAGCAAGACCTAACACTTGTATCCTTTACAGGAACTTCTTCAACTTGTTCAACATTTTGCCTTTTGACTTCTTGCCTTTTGACTTTTGGCTTGACTTTGTTAACCCTTTGAATTTCCAATTAGGTGGAAAGTAATCAGCCAAGATGATTTTGAGCTTAACTCATCTTCACGACTTGACATAGGTGATGATTTTGAGCTTCAAATGGTTATCACTTGAAGTCGCCTAATTACTTCTATTTGAGGAGGAAGACATTTTATGTTTTATTTATTTAGGGTTTATAATTGGGGAAAAATAATAGGGAAGTATTATTATAATAAGGATTTAGTGGAAATCCTACATGGCATAAAACTAATGCTTAAATAAAACTTTTGTGAATAAGCGTTTCATAAAGCGATCTTTTCGACTCAAATATCAAGTGTCCTATTATGGTGTATCAAGTTTTGATACCCAGTATCAAGTGTCATACTAACTAATGTTTAAATAAAACTTTTGTAAATAAGCGTTCTAAAAAGCGATGTTTTATGACTCAAATAAAGGAGTGTTCTATTATGGCGTAGGATAATAAAACCACAACAAATAAGCGTACTATAAAGGTTAATGTTAAAAGACACACTTGTCAAGGGTCCTGTTAATTTGGGTTCAAATAAAACTTTTGCAATTAAGCGTTCTATAAAAGCGAATAAGCGTTATAAAAGCGGATGTTTTACGACTCTAAAAGATGTGCCATATTGTGGTGTATCATAAACAAACCATTATGAATAAGCGTTATATAAAGGTTAACGTTATAAGGCGCTATTGTCAAGGTCCTATTCACTTTTCTTATAAAAAACGTTTGCGAATAAGTGTTCCATAAAACCGATGTTTTATGACTCAAATATCAAGTGTCCTATTATGGTGTATCAAGTTTTGATACCCAGTATCAAGTGTCATACTAACTAATGTTTAAATAAAACTTTTGTAAATAAGCGTTCTAAAAAGCGATGTTTTATGACTCAAATAAATGAGTGTTCTATTATGGCGTAGGATAATAAAACCACAACAAATAAGCGTACTATAAAGGTTAATGTTAAAAGACACACTTGTCAATGGTCCTGTTAATTTGTGTTCAAATAAAACTTTTGCAATTAAGCGTTCTATAAAAGCGAATAAGCGTTATAAAAGCGGATGTTTTACAACTCTAAAAGATGTGCCATATTGTGGTGTATCATAAACAAACCATTATGAATAAGCGTTATATAAAGGTTAACGTTATAAGGCGCTATTGTCAAGGGTCCTATTCACTTTTCTTATAAAAAAGCGTTTGCGAATAAGTGTTCCATAAAACCGATGTTTTATGACTCAAATATCAAGTGTCCTATTATGGTGTATCAATCTATGGGACCCAAGTGTCAATTGTCATATTAAGTTATGTTTTAATAATACGTTTTGCGAATAAGCGTTTTAAATAATTAATGTTTTATGACTTATATATCAAGTGTCCTATTATGGTGTATTGTAATAAAACCATAATTAATATGCATCCTTTAAGGGTCCTATTAAGTTTTGTTATAATAAAACTTTTGCAAAAATCGTTTTAAAAAATGATGTTATAAAACCATTGTACATAAGCGTCCTATAAAGGTTAACGTTATAATACCGGCGTGTCAAAGGTCCTATTAAATTTTGTTAAATAAAACTTTTTGTGAATAAGCGTTTTAACTAGCGATGTCTTATGACTCAAAACTCACGTGTCCTATTATGGTTTATTATAATACAACCATAATGAATAAACGTCTTATAAAGGTAATTTATTAGGACCCATATTTTAAGTGTCATATTAAGTTATATGATAATAGGACCCCAAATCATCGACCATCCTATTATATACCTTTTAGGACATCGCCTAAGTAGCAAATATTTAAAAGGACCTAAGCGCTCATATGTCCTATTAAGCAGTTTTTAGGACTCCATTATCTTACCGTCCCACAAAAGGGTCCTAAAAGCCACTTTTGTTGTAGTGTAGCCAATTAATTTATAAGTTAGGGGTCATGAAGCATTCGTTCAAAACGGTCCACAACACATATAAGCCCATAAAAGTCATAACAAGCACGGAAATCACATACTAGCACCTCACATGGGGTGTTTGGATACACATCTCTCGGGTGTATATGAAATATAACAAATTGGAAATGGAAGATAAACACTCATTAACCGGTCCTAGTACATAGATTACCATAGGCTTGAGAATAGATTAAACCTCCATCGCTTTGGCGTAAGCACCTAAGAAAGACTATCAAAGAGGTCTTTAAAGGGTTGTAATGTTGGGCTTACGGTAGGGAAACAAAGGGTTTGGTGGGATAGGCTATATAGTGGTGGCAAGTAAAAAATCTCTTATGTTACTAGCATACGAAGAATGGCGTTGCTAAGCCAAGACTCGACACTCTAAACTCTAGCTAACTGAAATAAACAAACATAAAATTAAAGGATAGATGTAGGATGGTAGCCCGTTTTTTTTTTTTTTTTTTTTTTTTTTTTTTTTTTCACATCAATCTATTTTTATTCTTTTCTATTTTTTTCTTCATACACTTTTACTCTACCATCCTCTACAAGAACATCAAAATAATAGGGATTTAAAGGCACATCCCTACACTTGAGTTTTATTCTTGTAACACTAATTTGACCCAAATTGAAAAGATCAAAACACTTGGGGTACATTATTACGCAAACAAAGGAATTTGAATTTAACGTTCCCTTCCGTCATTTCATAAACATTAACTTTTCCCATGAATCCCAATCGTCCCAAAAGCGTATCTGAAGGATATGACTCGACTTAGCAACTCATGCAAGCAACTAGATAATTGAACTAAGGGTTTAGGGTGATAACAATAATGCACTAAAAGTGAGTGCATACGGGGTAGGCTAAAGCGATTTGGGTGTACATTTGGGGTGGGGTGTAAACAATGCTCTTTATTGATATTCGGAAAACCGAAACATCACGAGAACCGCGAAAAGGATAGGCTCGAGGGTTAACTAGGGGTATCGTGTACTAAAGATGAGTACAACGCAAAGGGTGTGGGGGAATTACTAAACCAATGTGGAAGAAGTAATTATATTACGGGTATCAAACAAGGGTTATCCTAATGCCTCTTATCATTTATTTATTCCTAACTACACAAGTGTAGTCTTACTTGCGATCTCGGAATGCATCACAAAACAAGTTCTAGAATCTAATATACTACCGGTTCACACTCTAAGCATTGAAGATGAATGCTTTTAATTCCTACTAATCTAAGGGCGATCCTCACATTTTGGGTGGAATTTAGGTGGTAAAGGTTTTGTGCTAGTCATGCAACTTCCTATCCGTGAGGCGCTTTTGTTAAGACTAATGGCCCACTCTTATATGTCATGAAAATTTTTAAATTTGGTGCCAAAATTACCCTAACCGACATTTTCTCATGGTTTATTACACAAATACAATTGGACACGAAAATAATCAAGGATAAGCATAGTTTCTAAGTTCCGTTTTATTTTCCCTCCTACACTTAAACCGAACATTGTCCCCAATGTTCCCGAAAATATCAAAGTTATGATAATTGGAAGGTTATTAAAAACGAAAGAAACTAGTACTCCCCTGATTAGCTCGGTAGGATCCGTGTGTGAAATGGTGGTTAAATCCTTTCCAAGAAGAATTTATGCGTGAAAAGCTCCTTCCAATCTTATGTAACTTCTTGTTGATAAATTAAACCTGCACACTTGAAGAAAACAAAGGAAACCTTCGCGTAAAATCGGCGGTAATAATATATATAAGACTCGATTTAAACTAGGAAATAATGCTTGTGGAATGGATGTTTACAAAATTTACGGAAAATTAAGACCGAAAATTCCAAAAATTTTAAGTAGCTCGAAAATGAGAAAAAAAGTAATCTGTTGTTTTACTCCTTCACGGCGCCAAAGTTATCCCGACAAAAGCGGTCTGCGATTTTACGGAAAAAATTCGGAAAATTTACATCTTTAGAATCGGGAAAAATTTCGCAAAACATCCATTATGACTCGATACAAGCATTTGACTCGAACAGACACACATATATATCTTTTAATGAATTGTTATTCTCATGTTTACGTTTCCTTGAAAGCGTGTGTAATCCTCCCTACACTTATCCCTTATGTAAAATACCTTTATATGCGTTAAGGCGAGGTTAAAAACAAAATAAAGCATTTTACAAAATTAAACATGAGAATAAACCATCAATAAAAGATATATGACACTAACAAGCAAACAATTAAGCATGGGTTGCCTCCCACGAAGCGCTTTTCTTTATTTAAGAGTCTTGTAGCTAGACTCGTAGTCGTGCTCCTACGTACCGATATAAGTAAGCCTATCCTCAACAATGTCATAAGGATCAAACTTATCATTCAAGTTCCTAATAGTACGTTCGGTTAGATAGGCCTTTTCCAACTTCCCTCCATCGGTATCATAGATTGTTATCCTAATGTGACACTCTCCATTACCGTCACTAGGCGGTCTATCCCAATCCCATTTGTGTTTAGATTTCTCAACTTTCCACTTATTCATGACAAGGTTGACGGGCAAGCTTCCTAAGAACTCGGTCATCTTCCTAAATACTAAGGCGTCCTCGAACGGGTTCACTTCCATGTCCCTAGCCATTTCTCTTTCTTGGAAAGTTGCTTTTCTAGTGAAGGCTTCATCTAGGTAAAAGGTCTTTGGGGCCTATGAGGTTCTTATCTATCCAAGGTCCATATCTAGAAGGCTCTCTATGCAACCTAATCTCATGTGGGATTTCCTCTTCTTTGTAGTACGTATGCTTTTGACATCGTAAATTGACCTAGCACTCCCTCTCCTACCACTATCTTGGACATCTTACAATCGATGATGGCACTAGCGGTAGCTAAGAATCCTCTTCCTACTAGTAATGGGCATGTCGGGTCCTTATTCATGTCTAGCACATGAAAGTCGGCCAAAGAGTCAACTCTCCCTCGTGTACTACCATGTCTTTTATTATTCCTACGGACGTGCAACACTACCGTCCGCTAGACCTAAGATGGTTTCCGTTGGTTCTATTTTACCTAAGTTAAGGCGTCTATGGAGGGACAACGGAACAAGATTGATGCATGACCCTAAGTCGGCTAGAGCGTCGAGAGGTTTGGAAGTTCCAAGCCTACACGGAAGAGTGAATAGCCCGGGATCGTCTAACTTCTTAGGTAAATTATTTCGCACAAAAGCGGACCCATGTTTTCCAAGCTTAAGTTCTAACTCATATCTTTCTTTTAAAGCATTATAATAAGGTGCATGAGCTAAGACCTCAAGAATCGGTTTTTCTTGATGGAGTTCCTTGTACTCCTCCTCTAAACTAGGTTTGGATTCTTGGTTGACGGGTTTCTCAAGAGTAGGTTCCACCAACGGTGCTGGGCCTTGGTACCTTTTGGATGGCTTGGAACCCTTTTGATAGCCTTTACCGAGTGAACCGTTGGGTGTGAGGGGCATGGATGTGTGTTCTCCATGGTGAACAAGAACATGAAGTCGGTAAATCGAATTCACTTTTGGGTTCTTTATAGTATCACTTGGGAGTGCTCCAACTTCCCGTTCATTGAAGGCTTTTAAGAGGGCATCAAGCTTGTTTGTCATCTCGCTTTGTCTTTGCTTAAAATCGGCTTCAAGCTTAGTCAATCGAGTCTCTTGAGATGACGGGGAATCTAGATGCGATTGCGTCAAGATTAGTGGGGTTCGGTGTTTAGAGAGTTGAACCTATTAGGTGGACTAGATGAGCTTTGGGGTGTGCTTGAGTGTTGGTTCCACTTAAGGTTAGGGTGATTTTTCCATGAGGGGTTGTAAGAGTTTCCTAAGTTGTTTTGTCCGGGCTTGAAAGTGTATCGCTTCTCTCCCGCTCCGTCGATGCGCATGGAGACGTAGTCCGCAAAAGCTTGTTCGGGAAGTCTTGTGCAATCACGAGTGTCATGGGACCACTACATAACTCACAAGGTAGAGTGATTTTATTCACTTGACGTGAGGACTTAGGATTTTCGTAGGAACTCATTAGGAAATTAACTTGATCTACCTTTTTCTTCTCTTTCATCCCGGACTCTTCTTTTTAATAAAAAAAAGAATCCAGATATCTCCGAGAAACTACACTAAAGGGAGCTGTTAATCTCCACCAAACAAAGAAAGATAAAGCCATGCATTAAAACACAATACTTTGTGTTTACAACGGCCCGGGCGACCAGACTTAACATAAATGTAGCCACTGGAGCCATTCTATAGGAAGCCAAAAAACTTGAGCCTTTTTACAAACTTCTTATCTTAAAGGGGGAGAGCGACAGGACGGCTTCAAGGAGGCGCTTGAAAGACCGGCCTTGAGAGGACATTCTCTTTCTTGAGGCGTGGGAAAAGCGGCACCAATTACGTCAATAACACCAAAACCTCATTTTAAGTCCTTCGGCCATTAGGAAAATCAACTTGATCTTCAAGTTCGATCATCCTACGATCGGAAGGTTGTGAGTTAAGGGGAGGCAAGGAGATTGCCTTAACGGTTTTGGGCAGCTCACGGGGGTCATCCCAACTTTCGTTGTCATAGAGGGCGAGGTCCTCTATTATACCCCATGATTCTTCCGCGGTGAGATCACTAAGTTTTCCACCGGCCGCTTGGTCAATGGATCGCTTGGTGGTGAATTTGACATGATCATAGAAAATTTGGACTTGGAGCCAAAGATCAATGCCGTGATGAGGGACTTTATGAAGTAAGTCCTTGAATCGAGTCCATGCTTCATAGAGATTCACCTTGGCGTTGTTGGAACATCAAGATGTCATTCCTAAGCCGTGGTTCTCCCGGTGGGAAAAATTGAGCAAGGAAGCGAGAGGTAAGATCATCCCAACTTGAGATGGAGCCGTGGAAAGTCGCTCAAGCCAATTACTAGCTTGGTCCCGTGAGAGAATTGGAAGAGACGCAGTGCGTGGTCTCCCGAGTAGTAGCATCAAGGTCGATGGAATCGACAATTTGAGGAAATCCCTCGGATCTTGATTTGGATCTTGAACGAAGTCCTTGGAATGCACATCCGGTTTGCACCAACCGGATGGTGTCGGATCGCAGGGCCATAGTTTGGGCTTGGTCGGGAAGCTCAATGGTGTTCCTATAGCCTAAGTGGCTTGGTCTCGAGTATTCACCAAGAGTACGGGCTCTTGGCGGGTCAATTGGTGGTGGGTTGATGAATGGTGGGTGGTTATCACATTCCATGATGAAAAGTGATGGGATTACAAACAAAGGTCACGAAGAAGGGGTATAGACTAATAGAAAGCTAAGAATGAGAAAAAAAAGTTTACTTGATAGGAATCAAGTAAAGAAACCTAAACGAGGTGGACTACTAACTAGCTATTCTATTCCCCGGCAGCGGCGCCAAAAACTTGATAACGCTACACACGTCGTTCGGGGTCAAAGGAACTTCCTTTTCGTCGAGCAAGTTTTTCAACAACCTAGGCAGTGAACCTAACCGTTGTAGTGTAGTATTAGGGTAAGTCACGGGTATTGATATCGTTCTCTAGGGGAATAGGAATGCTAGTGAGAAGTTACTACGCTAAGGTTGTGGTTGAGGAAGATTAATTTTATCTTTTTATATTTTTAAGGAAAGGAAAGGTACGAATCTCGGGTTTGAATTTGGGGGTTGGTATTGCTACCGATTACTCTACTTATCTAATTATCTAATCTAAGGTGTATGTAGTCTATGTCTAATTAATGTGTGCTCGTATGATAGTTTAAAGATGTGTTTACTTAGGTTTTACTACTCCTTAATTATCTCCTATTGGTGGTTGAATTGTCACGTCCTTATTCCTAGTTGCGTTGTGTGTCTAAGGTTGTAGGGTATCGTTTCTCCCTAACTCTTTAAACTTACCAAAGGGTCTCGTCTACAAAACCCACTAGGATAATAAACTCTTACTCTAAGGCACTCTTTGGATGGTTTAGCTTACAACTACTCAAGGAGTCATATTCTAAGGTTCACAAAGATTTAATCAAGCATTAAGTACACAACGAATGACCTATCGCATTACTAGATCATTAATCAACTAAGATAAGAGACAACCAATCAATATTCAATAATTAAGTTTCATATTTCCTAAGCAAACACACAAGTAAATTAGCCGGGCATGGAAAACATGCAAGCATACACACAAATAATCAAAGACATAATTGTATTAATGAAGTAAAACACTTATCTTGGTGTAAGATAGGGTTTGGAACCCTAAAAAATCTGTACAAGACGCCTTGGTTCGTTTTAGGTTTTTACTCCAAAAGACTACACACTAAATCTTGAAAAATCGATTCTATATATAAAATTACATATCGACGGCGTCACCTTATGTTTTGTGACGCCGTCGTGTCGCCGTCATTAGGGTTTCGTCTTGGCCACGTTAGACTTGCGATGGCATCACCTTATTCTTGTGACGCCGTCCTCTTGACCGACGCCGTCTGGATTACATCTAGGCCGTGCGAGTTGAGACGGCCTACTCTTTTATAACTTGGCGTCGTCACTTGAAAATGGGAGTTTTGGCTTCGTCCGTCACAAAGATCCTCCGACGGCGTCACAATTAACACCGACGCCGTCACCTTATGTTTTCGTGACTTTGAGTGTCTCGATTCGACTTTGGCCATTTTCTTCAGATATTCGCCTTTTCGTCCAAATAAGTGCCATTCCAGCATTTTGCCTTCAAGAGACCTAAAAGTGAAAAGGAGCGATATTAAGCAATAACGGATACAAAGTGATCAAATAAGGGCTTAAACGACCCTCAAAAGGTACCTCTTAAAACCTTATCAAATATCCCTACACTTGGTATTTGCTTGTCCTCAAGCAAATGTGCTTTTAGCCAATTAATTTATAAGTTAGAGGTCATGAAGCATTGGTTTAAAACAGTCCACAACACATATAAGCCCATAAAAGTCATAACAAGCACGGAATTACATACTAGCACCTCACATGGGGTGTTTAGATACTCACATATCTCGGGTGTATATGAAATATAACAAATTGGAAATGGAAGATAAACACTCATTAACCGGTCCTAGTACATAGATTACCATAGGCTTGAGAATAGATCAAACCTCCATCGCTTTGGCGTAAGCACCTAGGAAAGACTATCAAAGAGGTCTTTAAAGGGTTGTAATGTTAGGCTTACGGTAGGAAACAAAGGGTTTTGTGGGATAGGCTATATAGTGGTGGCAAGTCAAAATCTCTATGTTAAATGCATACGAAGAATGGCGTTGCTAAGCCAAGACTCGACACTCTAAACTCTAGCTAAGCGAAATAAACAAACATAAAATTAAAGGATAGATGTAGGATGGTAGCCGTTTTTTTTTTTTTTTTTTTTTTTTTTTTTTTTTAATCACTCTTTTTTTTTTTTCTCTTTTTCTTTTTTTCAATTTTTTTCAATACACTTTTACTCTACCATCCTCTACGGTAACATCAAAATGATAGGGATTTATAGGCACATCCTACACTTGAGTTTTATTACTCTAACACTAATTTGACCCGAATTGAAAAGATCAAAACACTTGGGGTACATTATTACGCAAACAAAGGAATTTGAATTTAACGTTCCCTTCCGTCATTTCATAAACTTTAACTTTTCTCATGAATCTCAATCGTCCCAAAAGCGTATACAAAGGATATGACTCGACTTAGCAACTCATGCAAGCAACCGGATAATTGAACTAAGGGTTTAGGGTGATAACAATAATGCACTAAAAGTGAGTGCATACAAGGTAGGCTAAAGCGATTTGGGTGTATATTTGGGGTGGGGTGTAAACAATGCTCTTCATTGATATTCGGAAAACCGAAACATCACGAGAACCGCGAAAAGGATAGGCTCGAAGGGTTAACTAGGGGTATCGTGTACTAAAGATGAGTACAACGCAAAGGGTGTGGGGAATTACTCAACCGATGTGGAAGAAGTAATTATATTATGGGTATCAAACAAGGGTTATCCTAATGCCTCTTATCATTTAGTTATTCCTAACTACACAAGTGTAGTCTTACTAGCGATCTCGGAATGCATCACAAAACAAGTTCTAGAATCTAATATACTACGGTTCACACTCTAAGCATTAAAGATGAATGCTTTAATTCCTACTAATCTAAGAGCGATCCTCACATTTTGGGTGGAATTTAGGTGGTAAAGGGTTTTTGTGCTAGTCATGTAACTTCCTATCCGTGAGACGCTTTTGTTAAGACTAATGGCCCACTCCTATATGTTATGAAAAATTTAAAATTTGGGGCCAAAATTACCCTAACCGACATTTTCTCATGGTTTATTACTCAAATACAATTGGACAAAGCAAATAATCAAGGATAAGCATAGTTTCAAAGTTCCCGTTTTATTTTTCCTCCCTACACTTAAACTGAACATTGTCCCCAATGTTCCCCGAAAGTATCAAAGTTATGATAATGGAAGGTAATTAAAAGCGAAGAAACTAGTACTCCCGATTAGCTCGGTAGGATCCGTGTGTGAAGTAGTGGTTAAATCCTTTCCAAGAAGAATTTATGCGTGAAAAGCTCCTTCCAATCTTATGTAACTTCTTCTTGATAAATTAAACACGCACACTTGAAGAAACAAACGAAACCTTCGCGTAAAATCGGCGGTAATAATATATATAAGACTCGATTTAAACTAGGATATAATGCTTGTGGAATGGATGTTTACAAAATTTACGGAAAATTAAGACCGGAAAATTCCAAAATGTTTTTTAAGTAGCTCGGAAAACAAGAAAAAGTAATATGTTGTTTTACTCCTTCACGACGTCAAGTTGCTATCTGACGCCGTCAGTTATCCCGACAAAAAGCGTCTGCGTTTTTGGAAAAAATTCGGAAAATTTACATCTTTAGAATCTGGGAAAATTTACGCAAAACATCCATTATGACTCGATACAAGCATTTGACTCGAACAAACACACAAATATATCTTTTAATGAATTGTTATTCTCATGTTTACGTTTCCTTGGCGTGTGTAATCCTCCTACACTTATCCCTTATGTAAAATACCTTTATATGCAATTAAGGCGAGGTTAAAAACAAAATAAAGCATTTTACAAATTTAAACATGAGAATAAACAATCAATAAAAGATATATGACACTAACAAGCAAACAATTAAGCATGGGTTGCCTCCCACGAAGCGCTTTTCTTTATTTAAGAGTCTTGTAGCTAGACTCGTAGTCGTGCTCCTACGTTTTCGCACACGCTTACGTGCTCATACTTAAGCCATTCCAACGTTCTTTCATTCTTTTTGTAATCATCTCCTAATTCAAGGCATTTTTTGTAATACCGCTTAGTTTTCTCATATGGGTACCTAAGCCCACTTCGCTTATCCCTCTCACTAAGCAATGGAATAGGGGTCATTCGATTACAAGCCTCAATGTCTTTATGTTTAAACCTAGGATGGGCGCGTGGCATTTGGTAGATAAAATCTTCAACTTCATCAGAGAATGTGATTAGACCATCAATCATCCGTTCATTCAACCTAGTCAATTTTTTAAAAGGTTTTCCAAAAATTACTTGAGTGAGGTCCTTATCAATAAATTCTCCTAAGTCTTCTAAGACCATGAACTCTACCAAATAAGCAAAACTTCCAACAAACAAGTGCAAATGAGTGACTGCTTCAACAACATTGTTCCCTTGATAAGTTAACTCATTGATCTTGATTTTATTGTATAGGTCCTTTGAGATTAAGTTCAAAGGTAAGAATGAATTCAAATAAGCATCGAACCCTTCTAGTCCTATTTTGCAAGGGAATTGCATGTTAAAGGGACCATCTTTCTCAATCCTACACCTAGGGTCAAAACATTGGGAGGGGTCTTCCTCAATTTCAAAACTAACTCCATTAATGACCTCCTCGCTATCAAGTGCTTCACCATAATCAAGTTCCTCATCGAAACCGAGTCATAGAAAGGACTTTGTTGTTGCCAATTTATCTCATTATGCCCTAGGTGATTTCCAAAATGGTGAATGGGTGAAGGGTTTTGAGGATTGCGTTCTCAATTTCGGGATTAGGAAGCAGGTAGAGTGAAGAAACTTGGTGGAAGATACGTATCATGGTGAGTGATGGTTTTACGAACAAAATCACAAAGAAAGGGATAGACTACGAGAAAGCTAAAATGAAAAAAAATTTACTTGATAGGAATCAAGCAAAGAAACCTAAACCGGTGGACTACTAACTAGCTATTCTATTCCCGTGGCGCCAAAACTTGATAACGCTACGCGTCGTTCGGGGTCAAAGGAACTTCCTTTTCGTCGAGCAAGTTTTTCAACACCCCAGGCGATGAACCTAATCGTTGTAGTGTAGTATTAGGGTAAGCCACGGGTATTGATATCGTTCTCTGGGAATAGGAATGCTAGTGAGAAGTTACTACGTTAAGGTTGTGGTTGAGGAAGATTATTTTTTATCTTTTATATTTTTTAGGAAAGGAAAGGCACGAATCTCGGGTTTGAATTTGGGGAGGGTTGGTATTGCTACCGATTACTCTACTTATCTAATTATCTAATCTAAGGTGTATGTAGTCTATGTCTAATTAATGTGTGCTCATATGATAGTTTAAAGATGTGTTTACTTAGGTTTTACTACTCCTTAATTATCTCCTATTGGTGGTTGAATTGTCACGTCCTTATTCCTAGTTGCGTTGTGTGTCTAAGGTTTTATGGTATGCGTTTCTCCCTAACTCTTTGAACTTACCAAAGGGTCTCGTCTACAAAACCCACTAGGGATAATAAACTCTTACTCTAAGGCACTCTTTGGATGGTTTAGCTTACAACTACTCAAGGAGTCATATTCTAAGGTTCACAAAGATTTAATCAAGCATTAAGTACACAATGAATGACCTATCGCATTACTAGATCATTAATCAACTAAGATAAGAAACAACCAATCAATATTCAATAATTAAGTTTCATATTCCCTAAGCAAACACACAAGTAAATTAGCCGGACATGGAAAACATGCAAGCATACACACAAATAATCAAAGACATAATTGTATTAATGAAGTAAAACACTTATCTTGGTGTAAGATAGGGTTTGGAACCTAAAATCTTGTACAAGACAGCCTTGGTTCGGTTTAGGTTTTACTCAAAGACTACACACTAAATCTTGAAAAATTCGGATTATATATATAAAATTACATATGCGACGGCGTCACCTTATGTTTTGTGGCCGTCGTGTTGCCGTCATTAGGGTTTCGTCTTGGCCACGTTATACTTGCGACGGCGTCACCTTATGCTTGTGACGCCGTCCTCTTGACTTTCGACGCCGTCTGGATTACATCTAGGCCGTGCGAGTTGAGACGGCCTACTCTTTTATAACTTGGCGTCGTCACTTGAAAATGGGAGTTTTGGCTTCTATCCGTCACAAAGATCCTCCGACGGCGTCACAATTAACACCGACGCCGTCACCTTATGTTTTCAATGACTTTGGGTGTCTCGATTCGACTTTGGCCATTTTCTTAGTATATTCGCGCATTTTCGTCCAAATAAGTGCCATTCAGCATTTTGCCTTCAAGAGACCTAAAAGTGAAAAGGAGCGATATTAAGCAATAACGGATACAAAAGTGATCAAATAAGGGCTTAAACGACCCTCAAAAGGTACCTTTTAAAACGTTATCGATAATTCACGGTTAATGCACAAGCTTGAAATCTTTCACTCCATCTCTTATGACTATTTATACATGTATGGTTTTTAACTATGTTGGGAATAATAGTATGATTACCATTGATAGTCTTGTGGTTAACATCGCTAAAAATTACACTAGCGGTGGAAACTCATTACCCTTTGCCGATATCATTATTACCACTTCGCCGTTAGGATAATTGTTAAGTATCCGTGTATTGATAAGTATAGAAAAGATCTTGTGTATATTCTATATTGTTAGGTTTATACTTATCTTGTAAAGGACTCATTGTGCTATAAAAGGAGATCCTAGGTCATTGTTTGATGTACGAATTACATACGTATTATTCATATTAGCTTCAAGGTGTAACCCTAGTGATAAACAAGATCACTCGTATTATTTCTTAATAATATTGGAGCTTTGTGTTTATTGTTCTTACGTACATTACATCATATAATCTGTCTTCTAAGTATTACTAAGTCTATTCCGCGTGCTTATTAATATAACTCAAAATATCACTAACACAAGGTGTTTGTTTAGATCCATCAAGTGGTATCAGAGCGAAGGTTATGATATTTTGATTTAGAAGATCCAAGGAATAAGCTTAACCTACTCACTCAATTCAATGGAGATGGAAAACCAGTCCAAATCTTCTACTCCAAGACTTCCTAAGCTCAAACTTAATGAGTTTGAGATATGGAGGATAATGATTGAGCAATACTTTCTCATTCAAGACTATGCTCTATGGGAGATCATCTTAGCGGTGATTCTTTCAAGCTGTGTGCGAAGACTCGGAAGGTTGGTGACACATATGTTGTGACAGTTTACGTGCACGAGACAAATACTAAAAAGCATTAAAGAAGAATGATCCAAAGGCTAGAAGTTTGTTGCTGATGACTCTTTCTAGAGACCAGATCATAGCATTCAACAAGTTCAAGACAGCTAAAGAACTTTTTGAAGAAATTTGCTCAGTGTTTGGTGGTAATGATGCTACAAAGAAGACTCAAAAGACATTGTTGAAGCAAAGTTATGAAAACTTCTCTGCTTCAAGCAATCACTCACTAGATAGCATCTTCACCAAACTCAAGAAGATTGTTACACAACTGACTGTGTTTGGCATTGTGGTAGAAAAGGAAGACCTCAACTTGAAGTTTCAAAGAAGTTTGCCTTGAGTTTCATACTAATGTTACGATGCGGAAAATAAACCGGATATTGAAACTATGAAGCTCAATGATCTTTACAACAACTTCAAACTCATTGAACAAAGATTGAAGAAATTTGGGAAACTTATTACAAGCTCAAGCGACTTGGCCTTGATGTCAACCTTTGTTGTGAGTGATGATCTCAAGATGACCGTGATGATGATATTGCCGCTCTTTGGTTCTACAGTTTCCATTGGTAATGTTAGTGTTACCACCGCAGGTTCAAAGAAGAAGATTGCTGGTATTGGAGATCCTACCTTTTATGCTTTTATCTCCACTCAAGTTAATGGCTCTATATTAACTCATGAAGACATAGAGCAAATTGATGAAGATGACTTGGAGGAGATGGACATAAAATGGCAAATAGCTCTTCTTAGCATGAGGGCTAGAAAATTCTACAAGAAGACTGGCAAGCCTATTCACATCAATGGTGGTGAAACTGCAGGGTTTGATAAAAAGAAAGTAGAGTACTTCAATTTTCACAAGTTGGGGCATTTTGCTAGGGAATGCAGAAGACCAAAGATGAAGGACAACAGGTATACTTGGTACAAGCAAAAGAAAGAACCAACTGTGGAAGAACCAATGGCAATTTTGGCAATTGATGGTGTGAGCTATGATTGGAGCTTCATGGTGATGAGCAGGAGGAAGAACCTTCAAATGTTGCTCTTGTGTCTCTGAATTTGCTCTCATGGCTTTCTCGACTGAGGTACAAAACTTTGAAAGTTGTTCTAAAACATGTAGAACGCTAGAAGTTGAAAGGCTTAATGAATCTTATGAAAGTCAAAGAACGAGTTGTTTGCTACTAATTATCTTGTGTCAAACCTTAGGAAAGGTATAGTTGTATTAGAAAAACAAATAGAGCACTATAGAAAATGAGTCAAAATATAATGATGATATGATTCTTCTTAGAAGAGAGGTAGATCATAAGACAGCTGTGAATGAGGCTTTCCAAGAAGAGCTTGAGAAACTTAAATAGATAAATGAAAATGTCAATTTAACTTTAGACACCTGTTATTATCAGTCTAAGTCAATTGATAAAATTTAGAATTCTCAAATCACTAGTAAAGTTAAGTCTGGTATGGGTTATAATACAGTTCCTCCACCACTAACGGGTGTTCATTCACCTCCAGGTATAGATTTAGCTCATACAGGTCTAGAAGACTTTCAGGAACCTATTCGTGAATATGGTCCTCCCAAAACTGTGAAATGTGAGGAAGAGGTTAAGCATGAAACTGATGTTTTTGAAAGTGCTAGTGACTCATCAGTTGTTGATGAGAATGTTAAAAAGAACGTAGAGGCTTGTATCCCAAAAGTTGTTAATACTGTTACAGAGGAACCTAGGAGAAAAGCTAATAAACCTAGATCAACTGTAAGGTATGCTGAGATGTATAGGAACAAGTCATCAGCTCCTAGGGGTAACCAAAGGAGTTAGAATCATGTTAAATCTCAACAACTAGGTAGTGAATTTGTGATGAACAATAATGCATGCTATATCTGTGGTAGTTTTGATAATTTACATGCTTAGTGTGACTATCATGTTGGGAGAAGGGAAGTCCATGGGAATAAAAGGGTGGAGTCTAACAGGTTTCAAAACAATTTACACCCTAATCCACACACAAAATGGTCCCAAGAGCAGTTCAATTAAGAAGTGGTCTTAAAATTTTGCCACTTATCACATCTTGCTCACCTAAATCACTGTTACAAGTGCAAAATCCAAAACAACTTTTGAAAAATCTGCACAAACAGGAAAAGAAAATTTCAAAATAAAAGGTTCATTATAACCAACGGTGGGTACCTAAAACCAAACCAATGATTACCACTTGCTCATTCAAAAGTTCCCACCGCAAGGGTTGTAAACAAGAAAAGGAGGACATGGGCACGTGAAGGCCTCGACACATTGGGAATGGAAACCTAAAGGAATTATCTCATCAACCAATCCCAATGGTGTATCAATGACCTTTGATAGATATAACTATATTGATACACGAGGCAGATCCAAGTCAATCATGGCTTGGGTCCCCAAAAGAATCTAACTTGTGGAAAACTAGAAGGGGGGGGGTTGAATAGTTTTGCCAATTAAAACTTCCTTTTAAACTATTTAGATCAACTTATGTCAATCTATTTGGATGTGTGTGTTGGATGTTGATAAACAAACATATATAAGTATGTAATGAAAAGATAAGAGTAAGAAGCACAAAACCACAACGCGAGTATTTATAGTGGTTCGGCTACAAGGACACCTTCCTTGCCCTACTTCACTCCCCGAGACACCTACTCGAGAGTTCGTAATCACTACACCAACTCCTTATGGCGGAGAAGCCTTCACAGCGTCGCCTACCCTTTTTAGGTGCTAGGCTAACCACCGGGTTCTTTCACTCAAGGTAAACCACACCTACACAACGTCGCCTACCCTTTATCGGTACTAGGCTAAGTACCTGGTTCTTTCACTCCAAGGTGAACCACACCTACACAACGTCGCCTACCCTTTATTAGGTACTAGGCTAAGCACCTAGTTCCATTGCAATGGAGGAACTACTACCCAACACTACACCAACGACTAATCCCAAAGGAGATCCACTCCTTTTTACAACATCATCAAGGATATCAATATCCTTGGATCTAGTACTAATCTATCTTGTACATCGAAACACACCATATCGAATGTACATCTAAGGCACCTTTCACTAATGCCTTTAACTAGATCTTCAAGACACCCTTCACTAATGTCTTGTGTCTTGACTTCTAAGCACCTTTCACTAATGCTTCTAGTCTTGACTTCTAAGCACCCACCACAAGTGCTTATGATATGGACGATAGATACCCTTCACTAATATGTTCGTCTTGACACTTGATACACCTTTCACAAATGTCTTCAACACTTCTTAGTAAAGAAAACAATCATCAACAAGAAGACTTGATAGTCTTGATGATGAGGAAGCATGGCAAGTCATGGACTTGAGCTTGCTCGACTTCAAAGGTGGTGATCTTGCCTTTAAGAGGAACCTAGAAGATCACACAAAACAAAACTACAAACATAGATCTCTTGGATATGAGGTTAGAGAGTTTTCAACTCTAGGGAAAATATGTTAGAAAGGGTGAGCAACAATGAAGAAATGGCTCACTATTTATAGAAGAAAAAATCTATTGTTCCCCGGATCCCACGGATCCCTCCCACAAGGGATCCGTCTAGCGTAAAGATAGGGATCCGTGGGACGCTCCTCTTTACCCATGGGTATTTTGGTTATGGGTCATGGGTCATGGGTTGATCCATGGGTCTTTAGCTAGATACAATGTATCTCTTGAGTGCAATGCACCTAGTCACATGGGTATGGGTCAAAACCTTAGGTTATGGATATTATCCGTATATGATATAAGCATGATGTCATGCAATGGGTTATGGGTCAAGCTCCATGGGTCATGGGCTTTGGGTTGTACCCAACTACATTCAATGTATTTGCCCAATGGGTTATGATACTTAAGTTTCTACCCATTTATATTACCCAATATACTACATACTAGTTATGTGTATATTTTACCCAAATATGTAAACACCAGTTGTTGTACATATGTAATATTAAATCATAAAATCACTTATACTTGTTTTAGTGTTTTATGTGAAAATGTGAATATGTTAGAAACTATTAGTTCAAACCATTTACGTATTTTATTTGTTTCGTTAAAATGATTTTATGTTTGTTATCGACAAAACATTAGAAGATCGTAAAATATAAATAAACATTTTTACGGCTTATTTGTATTAACAATCTCCCCATTTTTGTTGATGACAAAACATAAAATTATTTTAAGAAAAAGCTAAAAATTCGTAAAAGTTTGAATTTGTAGTTTTTACTTTCTTCTCCCCATTTTTGTCAAAACAAAAAGAGCTTTGAAAGGAAACTAACACATTGTTTTAGGAAAAACATGTGAAAGAAATAAAAAGAAATAGAGAGCAAGTAACGGGAAAAGATCTCGTCTTTACTCCCTCTTGACGAGTCCATCCCTATGTAAGGTCGTCAAGAGACTAATTCTAAGCTAGTTTATTTGCAGCTAAGTTTGCAAAAGATTTCGTCTATGTAACGAATGTGCTCCCCCTTGTTGATTGCAATTTTGCAAAGGGATGTCATGAAATGTAATCCTAATATTGCAAGTGATTTGCAATGTATTGCTTAGACACAAAGCTCCCCCTAGCTTTAGGATGTCAAAGTCTTCATGTGTAAATTGAATAACTACAAAATAAAGATTAGAAAACAAGTATAATGCACAATTTCCTGCAAATGTGATCAAAGTTAGTAGAAAAATAGTTTTCTGAATCACGGATCCCACGGTTCCCTCCTAGTAGGGATCCTTCAGGCATATTAAAAGGATCCGTCTGGTCGATGAATAAATTCAACAAATGATGGTATAACAAATAATGTTATCACCAAAGTGAGATATGAATTATACAACATAATCATATACTCAGAAATATAACAAGTAGCACGTAATTTCACTTAATAAAACTAGAGTTATGATATACATGACTCTAAAAATTAAAAAAATAAATGATACATGACTAGGAATTTCTAGACCAACTAACGCTTGATATTAGGACACCACTAAAATCTTCTAGCTCAAGTTTGTTTAGGTTTAATCTCGTCGAAACGTTCGAGGAGGTGATAGAACATGAAACGTTGGTATTCTCGTACTTCATGTATCCAACTTTCAACATGTTGACAATGATAACAATCTTTGTCATGGCTAGGTAGTGGTGGTGGAAGAAATGAAATGACTTGATGCGAAGGATCAAGTGAGGCGACAATGGAGCCTCAAACAACGGAGGGATTGGTGGAGGCGCATTTGAGAATGGCTCGACCAAGAATGATGGTGGTGGTAGAAAGTGTCAACTTCCATATGGTCGGGTGGTTGACTTTGATGATTTCTCATAATCCAAATGGGATTATATGATGGAAAGCGGAGAAAAGGAAGCCGGAGCTAATGTTGACTCAACACCTTGATTTTGTACCATTATTCACGCTAATGAGGAGAATGTTGTCGGTGGAGGAGGATGAGGCGGCCTAGGAGGTAAATCCTCTAAATTTTAGAGGTGTGGTGATGATAGTGGAGATGTAAAAGAAATAGCTCTAGGAACCAATGGTGATGGTTTAGTGAAAATGATATTCTTTGACCTAGGAGGTATGGTGGTGTTTGGCAGAGGTAGTTTTGTGGGTAATATCCTTTTATGAATTAGTTTGATTGGTTGAGAAACGATCCTTGTATTTGTTGGCTTGACCGGAGATGATTCGGTTGAAGAGATTTCGTGTACAACACGAGCAATTTTCTTGGGTGGTTCTTTGGTGGATAAGTTACTACTTGGAGTTTTCCTCATGATGAGATGATTTCAAGAAGTTTGTAAGGGTTTCTTATGTGCTGAAAATTAGGATGAAGGTGATGACTATGGAAGTCCTAACAATGTGGTTTATAAAGCAAGAGATTTGGCGAGTGCATTTAAGCCTTAAGCCACTAAAATTCATTGGAATGTGATGATTAACATGTACAAGAGTCAACTTCAGAGTTTGTACTGATCTAGGATGTTAGGATTTAGTAAATCCAAGTATTAAAGTGTCGGTCACTTCAAGTATATGTAATCGTTAGACACTCGTAGTCGTAGTTATTTAAAGTTAAGTAGTATTTAGTTAAGTAACACCGTGGAGGACAGACGGTCTTTACCTTGTATGCGATCCACAGCCCATAGGTGGCGATTTGTGTAAGACTATAAATACTCTCTACCTCCCAAGGTAGAGAGTTGGAGCTCATAATAATACTTTTATTTTCTCTCACTAAGTTCCCAAACCTCTATCTCTTTCTCTCTCTAAAAGCATAAGTTATATGCCTATTTGTGATCATGTATTGATGTGTTTGTGAAATCCAATGTGTTACAAATGGTATCAAGAGCCATGGTTTGATCATCTCTCTTACTTATCCTTGGATTTCTAGTGGTTTTATATGGTTTTTGAGTTTGAAAAAGTTTAGTGGTTTTTGCATCATTTGGATCAATTCTTGTGTTAATGTTTGAATTTTGAGTGTAATTTTGTGTTTAGAATCATTGTAAGTGCTTGGGTTTGGATTTGGAAAGCTTGAATCAACGTGGTTGAGCTTGTTTTGGATTGAAAAGTGTGTTTTGAAGTTTTCAAGGTAGCGACTTGAGTCTCGTTGTGAATTTCTTCGTAGCGACTTGCTTTAGTAATTTCTAGCGAGTTGTAGTGTTAGTCGTAGCGACTTGAGCTTAGCGACTTGTCTATTTAGACAAGCCGAAAAACAGTACAAGTTAGTGGATTCTCCACTACTGACTAGCGACTTGGTGGGGTTAGCGACTTGCTTTCATTATTTCTAGCGACTTGTACTTATTGTTCTCGTGACTTGATCTTAGCGACTTGGATACTTAGCGAGTTGCTCTTTAGCGACTTGTATGCTTAGCGGTTTGGTTCGTTAGTGACTTGTGTTCAATGACTTGGGTTTTAGCGACTTGATTCACAACGACTTGAGGTTTAGCGCTACTTAGCGACTTACTTAGCGACTTGGTTCAAGGATTATAGCGACTTGGTTAATACTTTTTCTAATACGGTTTCTCTTGATTTAGTAAAATCCGTGAAAGAATCTATTTCCGGTTTAATCATAGAGTTATAAAATCCCATGAAATCAGTAAACATGTCTACCAACGTGCCTACAATCATTTCTCTGTGGCGAGGGCGTTTAAGCGGTGGTTCGGATACTCGTCCACCTATGCTTGTGAACCGACTACGACTCTTGGGCTCAATGAATCGATTGTCTTGTCTTGGAAAGGAAAATGGGGTCAACATTCTCAAATCCATTGATGAAGGACCTTATCGATTGAGACTACAAGAGACATAATTGATACTGTTGCAGATGGAACCATGATCTTTGGATTGGACGGACTAAAGGCGTATGATGAGCTCGATGATAAGGAGAAAAAGAGAATCGATGCTGTGATATCAGGGCTTCAAACATTATACTTCAAGGTCTTCCAAAAGATATCTACAAGCTTATCAATCACAACACTGAAGCCAAGGCTGTTTGGGATAATGTCAAGATGCTTCCAAAAGAATTAACTAAGGAAGACAGAGAATCACAGCTGTATGATGAATTTGAGCACTTCAAGATGAAACCAGAAGAGAGTATCTATGAATATTACGTAAGATTTCACAAATTGTGAATGATATGAGGAATATCAAAATGACTATGCCAAATATTCAATTTGAACTCAAAGTTTGTGAACAACATGAATCCCGAATGGCACAAGTTTGTCACCTCGTGAAGCTAACCAAAGGATTGAAGAACACCAACTATGAGCAATCAGATGCCTTTCTTCTTGAGAATGAGAGACATGCTATGTTTGAGCGAAGGATTCTTGAGCAGTTCAAATCTAGCGGGGAGAAACTAGTTCATCAAATGACTCTGACTTTTTACACCAATGTTGGAATTACCACGAAAGCTTCTCAAGTCATACCCATGGGTAATGGTAATTACAAGCTCATCCACGATCCAACATATAAGCCTCCGCACTCCAAACACATTTATGGAAAACTTCATCAATCAATTGTCTCTCATGGTTAGTCAAACATGAACTCTCTCCCACACACCAACAATAACCTCGAACAACATCCAATCCACACAATCAAGCTCTTCGTCGAGATGGGAAGGTTATGGTGCAACCGTTCAAGAAAGGCATTATGAGCAGGGAAGAGGTGGTGTTGGTAGAGGATATATGACAAATAGAATCATGGAAGGAATCCAAATCAAGGACAAGCAAATCCGGTCAAGTGCTACAAGCGTGGTGGTGATGGACATATAGCTAGGGCGCACATCACCAAACGCTCACAAAATGCGAGTACTTTAGAGACAAGATTTTACTTGTGCAAGCTCGGGATAATGGAGCGACTTTGGATGAAGAGGAGCTGTTGTTTCTTGTCGAGGAAATGCCAAGACATATGATGCGGATGTGGATGAGCGACCAATTCGGAGATAGGTCATAATCATCGAATGCCTTCCAAGTCACCGATCGTGATGCATACGACTCGACGTTGATAATGAACCCACCGCAGACAATTTTCATTGCTAGCATTTCTCCAATGGTCTCTCCAAAGGTCCCTCACCACATCAAGTGGTCCATCCAAAGATTCAATCATTTGAGGTATTAAAACTATATGATGAAGTTGATGAGCAAAAGATGCATAATAAAGTACAATCTCTTGAAACTTATGAATCATATATTGATGATGAGGGTAATAGCAATATTGTCCCGGATGATCAATATGTGAAGCAAAGTGAAAGTGAGATTGTGCTAAGTAATGCATCTTCCATGATCAATGATGACTATGTTTTTATGAATACACTTGCATGTGCTCCCGATGATTATGTTATCTCTACGAATCGAATGCCTATAAAGAACAAGTTGCCATTTATGAACAACGTGCTAAGTTTGAATTAACTACCCATGAGCAGGAGATGGATGACCAAATGCGTACAATTATTAGAAAAAGTAATTTTAGAGAAGAAGTGTTAAAACAAGAGTTAAATTCCTTACAAGAAAAGCTTTCTAAAATCATAAGCAAAAGCAAGAGCTTGAAGAAAATGTTAAAGTGCTTAAACAAGAATTTAATGCTAAGGAATCAAAACTTTTGAATGATTTTCTAATCTAAAAGTTTGAAAACAAACTTGAAAATAAGTTATGCGTACAAGGAATACCATTGATTGCTCACATGATCACTAAGCATAGAGTTCTCGTGATAAGCATAGTATTCCCATTGTAGAGAAACCTAATCCCGAGTATGGTAAGATAGCAAAAGTCGCTCAAAATGTGATCTATGATGGTAATGAAATCCTTAAGCCTATGCACGAAACCTACTATACTGAGTGCAAGGAAGAGGATAGAAAACTAGATGATGCATCTAGGAGAAAATGGATAAGAAGCTTAAAGATCCTGCGTGTAAAAGAATAACATAACTATCAAACCCCACGATTACACTAAGGAAAATTGGATATCCCTGAACATGTTTAAGCCTCAAACCCAATTAACTCCAAAACAGATCTTTTGGAAGAAAGATATGGATAAGCTAAAAGTTAATGTACTTGTTGAAACAAACACTCCCTTTAGGAAAATGCCTGCAGACTCATGTATCCTCCAAATACACCAATGCATCTAGTTCCTAGATCGATTGCCACTAATAGCAAAACCTTAATCACTGTATGTTGTTTATCAACTATTCATTGATTTTGAGAAGACATGTAAGAAGAGAATCACACCGCAGGGGATAAGCGAGGGGAAAGGGTTTTGAGCAAACTAAAGAATGTTATTTAACCGAGGTCATGCCTTTCTTTAAACAATTAAAAGGTCAATTTGAGAATTTTTAAAAGGAATTAATTCGATATTAAAGAAATGGAAAAGGAATTTGATGCAATGATAGTTGAGGTCAATGATTATGAGCAGAACTCAAATATAATGAAGTTGAAAGGAAGAACTTGCATATCTTAAATGAGAATTTGATTTCGAGTTGTGTTGCTCAAGATGTGTTTTATATCGTTACTAAGCACTCTATTATCGCTTCTCGATTTCATGAATTATCTATTGCATTGAAAGTTTCCCATGATCGTGTCATTGAGCTTGAAAACAAAAACTCGAAATAAATGAGAAAATTGATCGGGATGATCACGATAATTTGGTAAAACATCTTTCTAAACTAGAAGTTGAACATTTTGATTTGCAACTAAAATATCAACATCTTAAAGAAAATGTCAAAACCTCAAATATCAAGACATCCTCGGATGTTCCATAGTTTGATGCAATTTTCGGATAAACAAATGTGACGAGCAGATTCAAGCTCATTGTAACACGATCGAAAATTGAAAGCCCAAATTTCATAATTAAAGGGTGAAAAGAACAATGTGGTGGCCCCACATGCCTCCTCCTTTAGATTCTCGAGATTCTTAGACTTTTCATCTTCAAAACTTGGTTAATGTTTTACAAAAGGAAAACGAGGGTTTTCTTGAAGAAATGAAAAGGTTAAACGACACTTTAAAGAGTTATATGATTCAATTAAAGTCACTCGTGACAAGAACAACGAAAAAATAACGTCTTTACAAAGGAAATTGAGAATCGAGGAGACAGGAAAAGGGAAGCGCCACTTGTCTTTAATGAGAATGTTGCATCAAGGCCATCCTCGGACTACAAATATCTGTGATTATTAAATACATTCCTCCTCATCTTAGGAACAATGAACTTGTGTTTCATAACTATTTTGCTCACCTTAAGGATAGTCTAGAATGTCTCTGTGAGATTGTTGAAGAGGATTTCATAAATAAGCCTCTTGATAGAAATTAGGTTTGCGTGCATTCAAGCCAAACGATCTCGGGAGCTGCTAGAATGTTTAATAGCAACATGTCCTAAATCCTTAGGTGCGAAAGGTAAAGGCTGTGATGCCTTGTTCTATGCCTAGTGCCAAGCATACAAACCATTCTATGCCCGAGATTAAGAAAGTGTACTCTAATGTGCCTTCAGTAGTTCGGATCCCCGCACGTCTAGTTCGGGAATGCAAAAGTAGATCAACCAACTAATGTTCCCATAATTCCTTCTACAGGAGTAATTAGTGACATAAAAGCAAGCGGGTCAAAGCCTCCGTGCAATACCAAGCAAGATCGGACCTCGCAAGCTAGGAATGTGCATTGGAAGAGTAGAAGATCACCCTAGGAATATTAAGTTTGAGTTGAATAAAGCGAATCGTGTTGATTCTAGTATTAGCTATAAGCGTCTTGTAATTAATTCAATTATGCTACTATCCGCAAACCATGTAATGATGATCGCTTGATTTACATTACTAATCATGAATGTGGTGTGAATGATTTGTCTAATCTTTGTCAAATGCCCGATTAAAACTATTAATGTTAAAAACAAGCGAAGAAGGCTAAAAGGCAAAAGCGAAAGAAAGTTAGAAAACAAGTGGAAACCTACAAGAAGGAAATTTAGTAATATAGGTTATCAATGGATACCCTTGGCCGTAAGATTAATGAGTTGTGCCCTAAATTTGCCAAGTCAATGCCCACTAGAAAATGGATGCCTCTTGGTAGAACTATTCCTTAAGAAGTGAACATACTTTGAATAGGTCAAATACGGACACTAGCACCGCATCTATTTCGATGAATCCATTGTTTCTACTACGATGTGGGTGTTCCAATCATCATTACTAACCAAATGGAACCTATTCTTGCATGGGGATCCCAATTATCCAGTTATCCATTCTTGTTTGTGTTCAACTGCGGATCGTTCAAATCGATTACGTGGTACACGGACTCAGTACATTCTAAGCATATATTTGGAGATCGCTCATGCTCATGAACCGTGAGTAAATTCATCGGGATTATTAGATTCGGGAGCGACCATTTTGGTGCAATTATGGGTTATGGAGATTATGTTGTTGGTAAAGTGTAATCTCCGGGGTATATTATGTGGAAGGTCTTGGTCATAACTTGTTCTCTGTTGGTCAATTCTGTGATTCCTATCTAGAAGTGGCTTTTAGAAAACATACTTGTTTCATTAGAGAACTCGATGGTGTTGAATTGCTAAGAGGAACTCGTGGTTCAAATCTATACACCATCTCTATCGAAGACATGATGAAGTCCTCTCCAATCTGCTTGTTGTCAAAGGCTTCGAAAACAAAGTCATGGTTATGGCATCGTCGGCTCAATCACTTGAACTTCGAAACCATTAATAACCTTTCCAGAAAGGATCTTGTCAAAGGGTTACCCAGATTAAAATATGAAAAGATCATCTTTGTTCAGCTTGTCAATTGGGAAAAAGCACGAAATATGCCTGTGGAAAACTAGAAGGGGGGTTGAATAGTTTTGCCGATTTTACGTTAGTTTCAAAAACTTTTAGATTCGTTGATATGTGAGATCTTGTGGATGTGGAGAAAGTATAGATCTAATGATAAAGTAAGTAAATATAGTAAAGTGAAGGAAAGAAAAGACACAACCGATGTATAGTGGTTCGCTACAAGGACACCTTCCTTGCCCTACTCCACTCCCGAGTCACCTACTCGAGAGTTCAAGCACTATGTCAACAAACTCCTTCACTTGGCGGAGAAGCCTTCACAACGTTGCTTACACTTTTCCAAGACAAAGCTAGATACCGAGTCCGTAACACGGTGGACCAAACCAACACGACTATTACACAACAAATATGTGAAATATCAAATACAAGATCTTCGCCATGTAAATCTTGCGGAGTGACAAATCAATCAAGGACCCTTGCTTGGATGACTTGTAGAATGCTCGTGATCTCGCCTTAGAGAAGGACCTATATGAGGATCACAATAGAAAGAAAGAAGAACAACTCTCTAGATCAAGTGATCTATATGTTAGAAGAGAATGAGAGTGTATGAGAGATTTAGTAAGAAGAGGGTAAGTTAGAATGAAGAAATGGCTCTCTATTTATAGGCAAATTCCTTCACTTTTCCCACGGATCCCTTCCACAAGGGATCCGTCTAGTGTAATCCTAGGGATCCGTGGGCGCTCCTCTTTGCCCATGGGTTTTTGGTTATGGGTCATGGGTTGGTCCATGGGTTATCTTTAGATTCAATGTATCTAAGTATACATTGTATCAAGTCTCTTTGGGTATGGTTTAAGATCCATGGGTTATGGTCCATGGGTTATGATTTTTACCCATCCTAATAAACTATTACAACAAATGCTTAATTACTACATTTTTGTATTTAAATGGCTATATGTAAATGCTTTACAAAACTAACATGTATCCTTTATAATTATACTTAAGATAACATTATATTTGTTATCAACAAAACACAAAGAGATCGCAAAATATTAATAAACGGTTTTACGGTTTATTTGTATTAACAATGCCCACAAACCAAAACCCACAAACTCAGTAATGGAAGTCCTTCATACCCTTCATATGGATCTGTGCGGACCAATGAGAGTGGAAATGATAAATGGGAAGAAATACATTCTAGTAGTTGTTGATGACTACTCTCGATTTACTTGGGTAAAGTTTTGAGGACAAAGGATGAAACTCCAGATGTCATCATCAAACTTATCAAATAGCTTCGAGTTCGACTCAACAATCTTTGTTAGAATTGTTCGAGCAGACAATGGCACGAGTTTGTTAACAAAGACTTAATTCAGTATTATGAAAGTGTTTGAATCAGTCATCAAAGAAGTGTTCCACGAACTCCTCAACAGAATAGTGTAGTTGAAAGACGAAATCGAACTCTTGTGGAAGCCGCAAGAACAATGCTAATTTATTCAAAGGTTCCTGATAACGCTACACGCGTCGTTCGGGGTCAAGGAAACTTCCTTTTCTTCGAGCAAGTTTTATAACACCCTAGGCAGTGAACCTAATCGTTGTAGTGTAGTAATTAGGGTAAGCCACGGGTATTGATATCATTCTCTAGGGGAATAGGAATGCTAGTAAGGAGTTACTACGCTAAGATTGAGGTTGAAGAAGATTATTTTTGTATTTTTTATTTTTTTATGAAATTGAAAGGTACGAATCTCGGGTATTGGATTTGGGGGTTGGTATTTCTACCGATTACTCTACTATTATCTAATTATCTAAACTAAGGTTGTGGGAGTCTATGTCTAATTAATGTGTGCTCGTATGATAGTTTAAAGATGTGTTTACTTAGGTTTTACTACTCCTTAATTATCTCCTATTGATGGTTGAGTTGTCACGTCCTTATTCTTAGTTGCGTTGTGTGTCTAAAGTTGTAGGGTATCGTTTCTCCCTAACTCTTGAACTTACCAAAGGTCTCGTCTACAAAACCCACTAGGGATGATAAACTCTTACTCTAAGGCACTCTTTGGATGGTTTAGCCTACAACTACTCGGTAATCATATTCTAAGGTTCACAAAGATGAATCAAGCATTAAGTACACAACGAATGACCTATCGCATTACTAGATCATTAGTCAACTAAGATAAGAAACAACCAATCAATATTCAATAATTAAGTTTCATATTCCTAAGCAAACACACAAATAAATTAGCCGGACATGGAGAACATGCAAGCATACACACAAATAATCAAAGACATAATTGAATTGATGAAGTAAAGACTTATCTTGATGTAAAATAGGGTTTAGAACCCTAAAATACTGTAGAAGATACCCTTGGTTCGGTTTTAGGTTTTTACTCCAAAAGACTCACCCTAAAACTGAAAAATTCGGATTCTATATATAAGATTACATATGCGACGGCGTCACCTTATGTTTCGTGGACGCCGTCGTGTCGCCGTCATTAGGGTTTCGTCTTGGCCACGTAAACCTTGCGACGGCGTCATCTTATGCCCGCCGTCCTCTTGCCCTCCGACGCCGTCGGGTCACATCTAGGCCGTCCGAGTCGCGACGGTCTACTCCTTTAAAGCCCGACGCCGTCTCTTGAAAATCTGAGTTTTGTCTTGACCATTAAAATCCTCTGACGGTGTCGCGATTAAGCGATGACGCCGTCGCCTTCTATTTTCAATGACTTTGAGTGTCTCGATTCGACTTTGGCCATTTTCTTCGTATATTCGCGCCTTTTCGTCCAAATAAGTGCCATTCCAGCATTTTGCCTTCAAGAGACCTAAAAGTGAAAAGGAACGATATTAAGTAATAACGGATACAAAAGTGATCAAATAAGGGCTAAAACGACCCTCAAATGGTACCTTTTAAAACCTTATCAAATATCCCTACACTTGGTATTTGCTTGTCCTCAAGCAAATATGTTTTAGCCAATTAATTTATAAGTTAGGGGTCATGAAGCATTAATTCAAAACGGTCCACAACACATATAAGCCCATAAAGTCATAACAAGCACGGAAATTACATACTAGCACCTCACATGGGGTGTTTGGATACTCACATCTCTCTCGGTGTATATATGAAATATAATAAATAGTAAATGGAAGATAAACACTCATTAACGGTCCTAGTACATAGATTACCATAGGCTTGAGAATAGATCAAACCTCCATCGCTTTGGCGTAAGCACCTAGGAAAGACTATCAAAGAGGTCTTTTAAAGGGTTGTAACGTTAGACTTACGGTAGGAAAACAAGGGTTTGGTGGGATAGGCTATTTTGTGGTGGAAAGTAAAAATCTCTATGTTAAATGCATACGAAGAATGGCGTTGCTAAGCCAAGACTCGACACTCTAAAACTCTAGGTAACGGAAATAAACAAACATAAATTTAAAGGATAAATGTAAGATGGTAGCTTTTTTTTTTTTTTTACACTCTTTTTTTCCTCTTTTCTATTTTTTTCGATTTTTTTTTTTTTTTTTCATACACTTTTACTCTACCATCTTCTAAGGTAACATCAAAATGATAGGGATTTATAGGCACATCCCTACACTTGAGTTTTATTACTCTAATACTAATTTGACCCGAATTGAAAAGATCAAAACACTTGGGGTACATTATTATGCAAACAAAGGAATTTGAATTTAACATTCCCTTCCGTCATTCCATAAACTTTAACTTTTCCATGAATCCCAATCGTCCCAAAGCGTATACAAAAGATATGACTCGACTTAGCAACTCATGCAAGCAACCGGATAATTGAACTAAGGATTTAGGGTGATATGAGAATGCACTAAAAGTGAGTGCACATAGGGTAGGCTAAGGCAATTTGGGTGTATATTTGGGGTGGGGTGTAAACAATGCTCTTCATTGATATTCGAAAAACCGAACATCACGAGAACCGCGAAAAGGATAGGCTACGAAGGGTTAACTAGGGGTATCGTGTACTAAAGATAAGTACAACGCAAAGGGTGCGGGGAATTACTCAACCGATGTGGAAGAAGTAATTATATTACGGGTATCAAACAAGGGTTTATCCTAATGCCTCTTATCATTTAGTTATTCCTAACTACACAAGTGTAGCCTCACTTGCGATCTCGGAATGCATCACAAAACAAGTTCTAGAATCTAATATACTACCGGTTCACACTCTAAGCATTAAAGATGAATGCTTTAATTCCTACTAATCTAAGGCGATCCTCACATTTTGGTGGAATTTGGGTGGTAAAGGGTTTTGTGCTAGTCATACAACTTCCTATCCGTGAGGCGCTTTTGTTAAGACTAATGGCCCTCCTATATGTCATAAAAATTTTTAAATTTGGTGCCAAAATTACCTAACCGACATTTTCTCATGGTTTATTACACAAATGCACTTGGACAAAGCAAATAATCAAGGATAAGCATAGTTTCAAAGTTCCGTTTATTTTCCTCCCTACACTTAAACCGAACATTGTCCCCAATGTTCCCCGAAATATCAAAGTTATGATAATGGAAGGTAATTAAAAGCGAAAGAAACTAATACTCCACGATTAGCTCGGTAGGATCCGTGTAAAGTGGTGGTTAAATCCTTTCCAAGAAGAATTATTGCATGAAAAGCTCCTTCCAATCTTATGTAACTTCTTCTTGACAAACTAAACTCGCACACTTGAAGAAAACAAACGAAACCTTCGCGAAAAAACAGCGGTAATAATATATATAAGACTCGATTTAAACTAGGATATAATGCTTGTGGAATGGATGTTTCTGAATTTCTAAGAAAATTAAGACACAGAAAATTCAAAAATTTATAAGTAGCTCGAAAGCGAGAAAAAGTAATATGATGTTTTACTCCTTCCCGGCGCCAGTTGCAATCTGACGTCAGTTTTCCGACAAAAAGCGGTGCGATTTTACGGAAAAAATTCTAGAAAATTTACATCTTTAGAATCGGAAAATTTTCGCAAAACATCCATCGGATGATGGTCGATTGGAACAATGGCTTGAGTTTGATTAGGAAAATTCGGCCTCTAATGTTCGGATTAGGGCCTTGATTTTGAAAATTTCCTTGATTAGGATTCATATTCCCATGAAATTGATTCCTCGATTGAAATTGTTTTGATTAAGGTTTCCTTGATGTTGGAAACCTTGATTTGGTCGAGGATAGAAATTACCTTGGTTTTGATAACCTTGGTTCATTCTAGGTTGATTCGATTCGGTTAGGATTACGGTTAAAACCGGGTGGTGCACGATAAGTATTATCACGGTAGTTTGGTTCATTTGAGGGCGGTATTGGTTACCTCCTTGATGTGAAGTACGGCTATAGCATTGGCTTCAAGCGGACTACCATCGGTGGCGATCACAGTTGTAGTATGCATGAGGACCACCACAAGTAACACAAACTTCAACTTTCTTCACTTCACCATGTGATGGTGTCGTGTGAAAGTGACTTTCTTTAGTTAGCAGAACCAAAGCTCGAACAATATCCGTGAGTTTGTCAATCTTAGCATCGGTGCTAGATGTACTCACGGGAGATGAAATAGAAGGTCCGACATTAGGCGAGGCGATATGTCTTTGCTCGGAAAGGCGGACTGGGACTTGTTTTCAATGATTTGTAAGGCTTCTTTGGTGGTCTTGCTCAGAAATTACCTCCAGCGGAGGCATTTAAAGAGTCTTGATTAGTGCAGTTCGGACCATTGTAGAAAGTATCCATTTGCATTAACTCGGTAAAACCATGATCACGGACACTTGCGAGCAATTCTTTATAACGATCCCATGCCTCCCGATTGATTCATCAAATCTTTGAGAAAATTTCATTATCTCATTCTTAAGACTTGTAGTTCGGGATGGAGGATAGAATTCGTTAACAAACTTGGTGACTAGATCCTCCATGTCTCAATGGAGCAGGGGTTGTTTCTCAAGCCAATTCCGGGCTTGTCCTCTAGAGAAAATGGGAGCGGAAGAAGCTTAATTGCTTCATGTGGGACATTCTTGTATTTGATGGTAGATGCAATCTTGTTAAACCATCGAATATGTGCATGAGGATCATCCGCTCAAAACCATAAAATTGGCTTTGGGTTACAGTTAAGCAACCCGGTTTTGAGCTCAAAGGTATCGACCACGATGGTTTGGAACAACAATGGCATCTCCGTAACCCTCGATGGGTGCTTGGAAGCTCATTCATCGGTTTGTCTTACGCCATTCTGACGGGGTGGTGGTGGTAGGCGTTCCTCGATCGCGGTGAAGGAGGCGAGCGTCCCTCGTCTCGAGGAATATTTGCAAGCTCGGAAAGTGGACTTGTAGAGGCGGAAGAGCAGTGCGCATGCACTAAGTATAAAAATCGAGTTTTAAAACAAATGCGAGGCAAAGCGACAAGTGAACTTAAACCAATAATCACAAATGTAATGGCTTCTTTGAAAAGGTACACCAAATCACAAGGACACAAAGGCAAGTTTAAATCATTGTTAGAACTTATTATGGTCACACCCCGAGTTAGTAGGTGTCTTGCCTTGATTTGCGGTGGTTGATTTTATGTATTTATTAAGTACCACTTTGAAAAGGCGTAGGTATGGATATGTGCTAAGGGTTTAAAACTTTTGGACAATATTTTGGTATCGTCTCGTTTAACCAAATCGTATCTCTTTAAGAATCACCTCAAAGAAAATACAAGATAGAAAGCGTTACGATTGTTTTGTTGTTTTATATTTTGTTTGGTGTTGTTAACACTTTAGGAAAAGTGTTAATGAACTTTTGATTTTGTTATAACTTTACAAAAATTGTTTACAAAAGTGGTATATGTGCAATCTGGTCTGCGCTTTAAAACACGCTTCTGACCTCCCGTGGCGCCAAAATTTGATTGAGCTCCAAACAGTCAAGTTTAATCACACAAGCTAACCACTTGTGAATGGTCAACCGTAATAAACTTAAAACAACTCAGAAAGCAATACAATTAAGATCAGAGGAATATAGTGGATTCCTGGGTCGTTAAGTCCCACGGAGGATGAATGATGTTTGAACAAATTCAGATGTCGAATAATCACTAAGGATAGTGATCAGTAAGGATTTTGGAATATTTATACTACTGATTGATTGGAATGATATTTGGATACAGAATTGTAAAGCACAACAATCAGATGAGATAAGCGTAAATACGTCGTTTATTAAACTACGTAGCGTATACAATAAAGCGTGAGTTTAAAGAAATAAAGACCTAAAAATATGAAAATGATATTTTGGAATCCTAAAACTAAAAGAAAATTATTAGAAAAATAAAATTATTTTTAAAACTATTTATTTAATTATTATTAATTAAAAACTATTTTGACTATTTAATAATACACTAAAATAAAAGAAAATATGAAATAAGGCTAGAAAAATAAAATTATGATTTAGAAAAATCTAAAATATTATAAAACTTATTTTAAAATTGAAAATATATTTTTTACACTTTTATCTATTTATTATTAATTAATTACTATTTAAAATACACTTAAATACAAGAAATTATAAAATTAACTCGGAAAAATAAAATTTTAACTTAGAAAAATCTAGAATATTATAAAACTAATTTTAAAACGAAAAGATATTTTTATGTTTTTATTTATTTTTATTAAATATTTAATACTTTTAACTATTTAAAATTATAATAAATACTAAACAAACAGAGAAAATTATGAAACTTTTTCTAAAAATATCCTAAGGTGACAAAAACTAAGAAAATTATAAAATGAATTTGCTTAATAATAGTGAAAAGAAAATTTAAAAAGCTAATTAATATTAAATAAACGCTATCACTATTTTAAAAATGATGTTTTGTGGTTTCTTTTTAAACCTACTTAACTACTTAAAATATGAAACTTTAATGAAGACAAAATTTTCAAACTTAAAAATAAGCGGTTTGATAAACTTATGAGCTATGATTAAGGTTATAAGCTTATGTTGATGTTTTAAGCTTAAACAGACTCACAAGCTAAAACCAAAGATATAATAAGCTAAGAACAAGCTAAAGCTACTTATATTAAGCTAAAATACACAAATAAACACACTGATAAGATGGAAATAAGCAAATAAGCACTTGGCTTCTTATTGTTATAAAGACAGTTATGGGACAAGGTTTAAGCTTATTGCGACCTTATCAAATAAGCTAGAAAATGGAAACTTAAGCTTGGATCTTTGAAATGGCTTGCTTAGCTTCACAAAAACTAAAATTCACAAGCTTTGGGTAACTAGAGAGCTTTTACAAGCTTGTGAAAATGGTATCAAAGCGTGCTTGCAAGGCATATTTGAAAAAGGATCTAAAATAAGCTAAAAGTTAAGCGGTTTAAAAAGTGAACTAGAAAATATAAAAATACTAGTATAAAGTCGGCGACTAAATTTTGATATCCCAAAAGCTCAAATGTTGAAAGCTAATAATAAGTGCTATATAAATTAATCTATTTTATTCAAAACGACCAAAATGAAAATTTGACTTTTTAAGATTAACTAAAATGTTGACTAAAGTGAACTTATAATCAAATATCTTGATTGATTATGTTATATTAACCTAAATTATGATGAAATTAAGCTAAGTTACCATATTTTAAGCAACTATGATGAGTTTTACCCTTTTAATCCCAACAGTTATCAAATTAAGAGGATTATAGAGTATTTTGACTTTTGCTTAAACAAGGATTTGGTTTTCTTTGTTTCTTTGAGCTACTAAGACCTATTGGAACATGTAACAATAACAAGTAACAACTACAATGACCTCTATTACGAGTTAACAAAGTAAATCCAAACACTACTTTATAAAGGCGATTTGAGACTTTTCAAAGATTTAAGCAGTTAAGACCATGAACTTTATTACAAACCTTAAATTATCATATAAGAAGACTAATTAAGCATTAAACAACAATACTAACAACAAGAAACTAAGAAATGACAATTATGCACTTTTGATTATTAAACTAAAATTTTTGCTAACTACAAATTTAAAGAACAAGCAAGCGGTTTAAAGGCTTAATTATACTCAAATATGACTAATAAATATGAACATCTGATTTAAGCTAATGAGCAACCCAAACGTTGAAATGCCAAAATGTATTAAAAGGGCTTACAAGTGAGAATCGGTGATAACAAGAACAAGGACCAAATTATACTTCCTATAGAACCTCCAGGGTTCACTAACCCATTTCCATCCAATAACAGTGCTTGACTTACTTGCACCATCTCCATGGATTTTTGAATTTTGGTGATTTATTTGTATTTTTGGTGATTTTGTTTTTTTTTCTAAAGCTGAATTTTAAGGTTTCTAAAAGCTTGAAGAAGCTTTCTAGGAGCTTATATGGGCTTATTTAGTACTTACCAACAACTAACAACAACATTTGATTAATCATGAGATTTTGAACAAGAAAAATAGCATAAAGCGAAAACTTGCATTAAAGCGAAATTGATGACTTCAAAAGAGTTATTGTATGTGTAAACTTGAAATACAAAGTTCAAAAGCTAAAACATACTTTGAATTTAAATTTAAGCTAAAACGACTTAAGAAAACTAAATTTACACTAGATATTATCCCACATTGCTTCTCATCTCTTCTTTATAGACTTTTGAGACTTCTTGTGGACCTCGATTGTTTCCCACTGATTTGACCATTGGATCTCTAAATCATCGGATCGTCCATGTGGAGTTTTGGCGCCAAAAAGTCTATAAGCGAGGTTTGAGTCAATTAATGATCTTTGGGATATTGTGAAGGTGGAGGGGTGGGTAAACAACTTGGAAGGCAGTGTAAAGGTAGAAGGATCAAGTGGAGAAACCACCATGGTATCCGGTTTTGGCGGGGATTAGAGGTAAGGATGAGCGATTGCTCTGTATTTGACTTTTGACCGGATTTTATATTAGGCAGGGGTTCACAATGGGATAATGGCGGGGTTCAAATTGGTTTGTGAAGCGGCTCGAGGTCGGTTTGGATTAAGCTTATATCTGAGGACCTTTTATGTAATTTCGAATCTTTGAGGGACTGAAATTGGAATTTCTCAAAGTTAACACAAGGACCAAACTTGACAAACTTTAATAGTACAAGGATAATATTTGTTCATTTTCCATTTTTTAAATATCCAAGGACTATTTTGACATTTTCAAACTTGAGGGACCTTTTCGCCATTTGACCAAAGATTCATTCAAGGACCATTTTGACAACTTAGAATATTTCGGGGACCTTGAATGATATTTTTCTTTATTTTTGGATTCGGGGACTATATTTGACAACTTTTGAAACTTGGGGACTAAAGCGCCAATTTTGCAAACTTGATCGTTTTCATCGATTTTAATATTTTGCATTTAAAACACATAAAACACTTATTTGTGATATTTTTATCATTTCTTTGCATTTAAAGTGTTTTCGGATGTTTTGGCATTCTAAATAAGACAAAAATGATGAGTATTTAGACACTCATCAATCCCCCACACTAAGATATTGCTAGTCCCTAGCAATGTTTTGAACCTTTAATGGATTTTAAAGAACTCTTTACCAAAAGCCATTACTTACGGAGTAGCCAATTGTTTCGATTCAAGTAAGAACCTTGGTACAATGATAACCAAATGATTTTGAGCAAATCATAAGTCAGAACGGATTTGATTTGTCTTTACGAGCCGTTTGCTACGGACTAGCCAACTATTAGATAAATTATCAATATTATCTTTGGTGAGTCGATTACCAATTATGGTTTTTCCATCGCCTTTACCACAAGCCATAAACTTGCGGGCTAGCCAACTCTTCACTAATTAAAGATATAGTGAGTTGAACACCATACAATTTTGGGCAAATTGCAAGCCATAAAGCGGATTTGAGATATCTTTACCAAGAGCCGTTTGCTCTGGATTAGCCAATCCTTATGTGGGTTAGACATGGCGGATGATTACCATTTCTTTGAGTAAGTGAAAACACTTACTCCAAAAAAAAAAAAATTGGCCAAAAGCGGGATTGGGTGGAACAATTACATGATAAAATTCGTGAGAATTCTCCCCACACTAAGAAATGAATATTGTCCTCAATATTCAAAGTACCGTGTTATGCCGAAACATAGAACATAAAAGGGAAATATTACGGCCATTATTTTGATTTTTTTTTTTTTTTTTTTTTTTAAGAGAACTTATATACAACAATGGGCAACTCCCCACACTAGGGTGGTAGAATAGTAGAAAGAAATCGAAATATGGTGAAAACCCATATGGTGTGTGCTCTTGTTTTTGATTATCGAGTCGCTAGCTTGACTCGATCCCGCATTCATTGGTTCATGGGGAAAGTTTGTAGATCCGGGACAACCACGGAGGAATGTCCTCTCCAAAATAATGCTTCAATCGATGACCATTCACTTTAAAATTTGGACCATCATCGGTGAGATAACTCAATGGTACCATAAGGATAAACCTTAGCAATGGTAAATGGACCGGACCAGCGGGACTTGAGCTTTCCAGAAAATCTTCAATCTTGAATTGAAAAGAAGGACTCGATCACCAACGTTGAAAACGCGGTTCTTGATTTTAGAGTCATGAATCTTCTTTGTCTTTTGTTTGTAGATCAAAGAGTTCTCGTATGCTTGATCACGGAGTTCATTTAATTCATTCATTTGAACTTTTACGTGATCACCGGTTGTCTGAATATCGAAATTTGCATGTTTCAAGGCCAGTATGCCTTGTGCTCGAGCTCAATCGGAAGATGACATGCCTTTCCGTACACTAGCTTGTATGGAGTACACCGATGGGTGTTTTGTAAGTTATACGGAAGGCCCAGAGCGTCATCCGGTTTATCCGACCGGGATGCACGATTTTCGCCTCACCGTCCTCTCGAATTCTTTTAATACCACGGTTGGAAACTTCCACTTGCCCACTTGTTTGAGGGTGGTATGCGGTATAGAGGCGGTGGGTTACACCATACTTTTGCATGACACGATCAAATTGGTCATTGCGAAATGTGTACCACGATCATCGATTATAGCTCATGGATTTCCAAACCTAGCAAAAGAGATTTTAAAATTTTACAACAACTCGGGCATCATTGGTAGGTAAAGCTTTCTCTTCAACCCATTTTGACAAATAGTCAACGGCCACGAGTATGTATTTGTTTCCTCGAGATGATGGAAATGGCCCATAAAGTCAATACCCGGATGTCAAATATCTCACACACTTGAATGGCGTTTTGTGGCATTTCATTTCTTTGAGAGACATTTCCGTGGCGTTGACAAGCGTCGCGGGTTTTAACGAAATCGTGGGCATCCTTATAAATCGTGGGCCAATAAAACCGAAATCAAACACCTTTTTGGCGGTGTAGTTTGGACTATGATGGCCCCGGTGGGTCGGCATGGCAAGCTTTGAGAATGTCCATAGCTTCGTCCATAAACACACCGTCGGATGACTTGATCCACAAGATTTTGAATAAGTAGGGTCGTCGAGTAATGTTTAACATCCTTGAAGAATTTGTTCTTCCGTTGGGTCGACATCCCTTTCACTATGAAGTTACCCGCATGGTAATTTGCAAGTCGACAAACCATGGGGTAGAAGAGTTTCCACGAAAAGAAACCGCATTGAGTGTCTCGAGAGGAAATGTTTCATTTATTTCCTTTTCTCGAAAACATCTTGGTGAGGGTTTTCTAGGCAGGACGAGATGATCGTGACCGTGTTCTCGGCTCCTTTTTATCACGTATAATGATATCAAATTCACGGAGGAGGAGAACCCAACGGACAATCTCGGCTTTGCATCTTGTTTTGCAAAGAGATATTTGAGAGCCGAGTGATCCGTATACACCACGCATTTGGTCAAGATTAAGTATGGCGAAACTTCTCAAACGCATACACCACGGCTAGTAGCTCTTTTACGTGGTGGTGTAATGGGTTTGAGCTTGATCATAGTCTTACTTGCATAGTGGATAGGTGAAAATGCTTGGATCTCGTTGCCCCGGACCGCACCGATAGCAAAATCACTTGCATCGCACATGAGCTCAAAGGGTAAATCGATCGGGAGCAGCGAGAATGGGTGCCTCGAGAAGCTTTTTCTTTAATGTTTCAAAAGCTTGATGCACTCGGGTGAGAAGATAAAAGGAGCATCTTTTCAAGAAGATGGGTCATAGGCAGGCGATTTTAGAAAAATCTTGTATGAATCTGCGATAAAACCGGCATGACCTAAAAACTCCTAATACCTTTGACGGTAGTAGGATGAGGCAATTTAGCAATAACATCGACTTTTGCTCTATCAACCTCAATCCCATTTTGGAAATCTTATGGCCAAGGACTATGCCTTCTTTGACCATAAAGTGGCTCTTCTCCCAATTTAGACAAAGATTGGTGTCTTCACACCGTTTAGCATTTTATCTAAATGGAGAGACATGTTTGAAACGAGTCCCCAATGACCGAGAAATCATCCATAAACACCTCCATTGTTTCCCGATCATGTCGTGGAAAATGGCCATCATACATCGTTGGAGCGTGCGGGAGCATTACATAAGCCAAAAGGCATACGTCAGAGGCAAAAGTTCCGTATGGGCGGTGAATGTGGTCTTTTCTTGATCCTTTGGATCAATGGGGATCGAAAATAACCCGAGAAACCATCAAGGAAACAATAGTATTCATTCCCCGCTAATCTCTCAAGCATTTGGTCCATGAAGGGTGAGGAAAATGGTCTTTAAGGGTGGCGTCATTCAACTTGCGATAGTCAATGCAAACACGCCATCCGTAACCAATGAGTTGGAATTAACTCGTTATCTTCATTCGTGACAACAGATTATGCCACCCTTTTAGGAACACGATGAATTGGGCTAACCCAAGGACTATCGAGATTGGGTAAATTAATCTCGCATCAAGAAGTTTGATAACCTCTGTTTGATAACATCATGGATTTTGGATTTACCCTTCTCGATGTTGAGCTATTGGTTTGAAGTCATCCTCCATCAAAATTTTGTGAGTACAAAATTCGGGGTTGATACCCTTAATGTCGGAGAGTTTCCAAGCAATTACTTGCTTGTGTGACTTCAAGACCTTTATAAGAGCGATCTTTTCATCTTTACTCAAATCTCGAGCAATAATGATTGGTAATTTATCATCACCTTCAAGAAATGCATACTCGAGATGAGGTGGTAAGTCCTTAAGTTCGACCTCGGAAATTCTTGATTTTCTCAAGCGACTTGACTTCCTTGTTATGAAGCTCGACGGAAGGGAGTGATGATGGATCATCATTAAGCAACTTCTCAATGAGAAGTATGTCCCCTCAATGTCGATGGGGCGTGATCAATTTCCCATGGAGCAGAATCACTAGACAAGTAGGCTTCAATCTCTTCCAAGATGAAGTCACTTTCCTCAAACGGGGTGAGAGAAGGAGTAGAATTGGCTATGATAGGTTGAGAAGATGTGGTGGGATCCCACTCACGGAATTATGAGAATAACCAAGAACTTCTTGAGTACTCTTGAAGCAACATCAATGATATCTATTTGGTTAACCGACTCGGAATCATAGTTTGCGGAGTACCTCGAAGTTTGATCAAGGTTAAAGGTGGCGACTTCATTACCAACACGTAATGTGATTTCTTGCTCAAATACATCAATGAGAGCACGACTGTTCTCGGAATCCTCGTCCAACAATGAGAGGAACCCGATGATCGGCATCGAAATCAACAACCACAAAGTCGGTGGAAAATGGAACTTTCCTACTTTCACAAATCGTCCTCGGCAATGCCAAGAGGACGGGATATTATCGCGATCATAAAGCGCAAGCTCGAGAGTCATGCATGTAGGAGTAAGGTCCTAAAATGAACATGTTTTTAGTAGAGAAAGTTTCTTCCATCTTGAATAAGGCATCAGTTGATGCTTGCACCAAGATCGGCTAAGGAAAAGCATTCAACCATTCGGATCGGTGGGCGAAATACACAAGGTAAGAGGAATTTTCCAAGATCTCAAGCTCTTGTATCTGGAAGCTTCTTCAAGATAAGCTAGGTGAGCGACGATTTCTAATTCTCGTCTATGAAGAGGAGTTTTAGCCATTTCAAACTTGTTTAAATGAGTTTGTTGGAAAATACTAGTCTTGGATTGACTTTTCCTTGTTGCTTAACATGTGTTTGAGAGTTGATGCAAACTTGGGCATAGGGGCATCATGGTTGGGGAATCATTTGATAGCATCCACCAAAGCTTATGTGATTCGTATTTTCACTAGAACACTTATTCGAGGAAGCCTTGACAAGCTTTCTTGTTAGAAACTTTTTAATAAGACCTATTTCAAAACAAAAATCCCTTGGGACGATCTCGACTTACCAAACTTTGCTATTACGGACGAGTATACTTGCTCGTATGTGTTAATAGGTTATACGGTTAATTCGTGATTATAAATTTTTAAAACTTGCACCAACCGGAGCACATCAAGTTTTTGGCGCCGCTGCCGGGGATTTTTCTGTAATTTTCTTTGAAATTAGTTTAAAAAAAAAAAAAAAAAAAAAGTTTTGTTACAAACTAACCGATTCGGTTGGTTAGCCAACGAATCGGTTAGACATTCCGTGAAAAAAATTTTTTTAATTTTATATCTATCTTCTTAGTTTATTGTGTTTTGATTTCTAGAGTAATTGTGTGGTTTAATGGGTTCTTAGATTTATTGTCTTTATTTTATTTTATTTTCTTTACATTTGTTATTTAGTTAATCTAGTTTTATTTATTTTAATTTTATAGTTGATGGTAATGGTTAAGAGTATTTTATTTTGATTATAGTTTATTTTATGATAGCATTTATTAGTAGTTTATTTAGTTTTAGTTTTAATTTTGGTTTAATTAGATTTAATGAGTTATTTAATTATTAGTTTATGAAGAGTTTTATTTAATTACACAGAGTTAGTACATCCTTAATGACATTAATTTGCTTTAATTATTATTAGTCTAAAAAAAAAAAAAAAAAAAAAAAATTCGATCAAACCGATCGGTCGCAACCCGCAACCGATCCGGTTCGTGTTTCATCCTAGAATTTTTCAACCAACCGATTCGGTTGGTGATCCAACCGAATCCGGTTGGAGTTTACGTGATGAGTTTTATCATTTTTAGTTTTGAGTTTTATTTGATTTTTTTATTTTGTTAGATGTCTTAGTTGTTTTATTATATGTTTTATAGTTTGTTCTTGTTTTACTAACGTTAACGCTAATCATTCGGATTTGTTTTGTTTTGCTTTGTTAAGTTGTCTAGTAACATGGATAGTTTGAGCGAATCTCGGAATACCTTGTACTTTGGATGACATGTTCAAGGATACGGAAGTTCATTAGAAAAGATTGGAGGAATTCGGAGGAAAGCAAGAAAGAATTGGGAATTGACACGGGTGATATGGAAGAAGTATGTGAAAACAAGGTTCAACTACCCAAAAACAAAGAGTGGTAGTGTTTACATAAGCACCATCAGCGGTGTATGATTCACCGATGATGAGATTTGGAACACCTTGTGAAGTGGAAGGAGTGCGTGCTTGGGATGCACGACAATATGGCTTATGGAGAGAATTATATCTTGGAAGAGGTTCTTGTGAAATCGGTCATGTTCGTATGGACTATGAAGCATATGGGAGAAAGATGGTCAAAATCGAGGTCAATATTCATGGGCATATGTTTGAAACCGATTTTGTTGTTTTAGAGGAAGGTAATGCGGATGAGCCAAATGTTTGTTTTGGTCGAGATTTTCTTGTCACGACCAAGTGTCAAGTAGATTTTGGTATGGGAGAAATGCGGATTAACATAACCGAGTTGGAAGAAGGAAAAGGGATCAACGAGATGCTAGTGGAAGTTTGTGCAAACATGGAGGAGAAAAATGTGGAAGTGGTTAAAATGGGAAAGCAAACCGAAAGAAACCATCATCAAATAAATTAACCCCAACAACAACCTCCACCACCAAAAATGATTACACACCATCATCACCTACCACTACTATCAAACCCTTAACCGAAAGCCAAAAAGAAGCTATCTTAGAGAATCTAGAACAGAAATTTCTAGAGCTCAATGAAAAGAAACCGGTTATTGAAGTTCTCCAAGATTATGTGCTTTACCGAAAGAAGTTGGATGCATTGATGCTAGCGAGGGCTAGGTTGGAAGATAAGAATCTCACGGATGAGGATCGAGATCGAATTTTGTTTAAAGGCATGCCAAGGAAAGAAAAGGATCCGGGTAATTTTGTGTTGCCAATCAAAGTAAATGGAACTACACGGTTTATGCTTTAGGCGTCACGGTCGAGTGTTAATGTGATGCCGTATCCATTGTTCAAAACTTTGGGACTTAGTAATCCCAACCTAATCATTCTAAGCTCACTATGGCGGATAACACTCAAGCAAAGGCAATGGGAGAAGTTAAGAATGTAAGAGTGCAAATTGGCTACCAACCGTATTTGTGATTTTCTTGTCTTGGATATTCGGTGGACAAGAGTTTACCACTATTGTTGGGGAGGCCATTTTACGAACTTATGGAGCAATTATAGACATGGGAAGAGGCACCATGACTATTGACGATGGATTTCGAGGCAAACATACTACCCAAGACCAAGAGGACCAATTTTGGAAGGTATGGAAGATTTGGAATGGATGGATGCAAATGATGATTTAACTTGTTTTGAAGTGGGACGTGATGTCCACGGTAATCAATGTACGGACCTTTAACTCCACCTTATTTCGATATAGAGGACGAAATGGAAGCGTGCATTAGCGATAGAAGCTTTTATAACCCATTCAAAAACATATTGGTTTACAAGAAGTTGACCGACTTTTAGGATCTTTACGGTGCAACTTAAGAATTTGGAGTGGAAACCCGAGGGTTGGGGACTTACAAGAGACAAACCGGAGATGGAGCATGGCATGTTAAGTTTGATATATTATGCCCGGACGGATGAAGATTTATGAGGAAATTTAAAACTTTTGAAACGTTCCGTGAGTTGACCGGAAAATTTCAAAGCGAGGATATTCTTAGGCAAGAATATTTTGAGGAATTTTGAGGAAAGGAAAGACCGTAATAACAAGCAATCATTTGCTTGAATTTCATGAGCTATTTTATTTTATTTTATTTTGATTTGATGCATTAGGATTTTTGTTTCTTATTTATTTTTCATGTTATGATTGAGGTGATTTGGTTTAAATGCATTATGACTATGAGTTTTGAGTTGAGTTTGGATTAGTTCATTTATATGATGAGTTTTTTTTTGGATTGAATGATTGTTCAAAATTTCATTTGGTGAATGAATGTGTGTGAATCTTTAGCAGGAATTTTCGAGTAAAAAATATGTTGCTTGGAGGGTAAATGCCTAAGTAACATGTTAAACAAGTAAAAAGCAAATTTGGCAAAAGCATACCGAATCGGTTGTGTCCTTGATGAACCGTTGCACTAAAGTATAAAATTTCATTTTCCAAAACACACACACACACACACTAATTTTCAGTGGGTTTTGCAAAAATTCATCCAAGAGAGCGATTGAAGTTGTTTGAATTGTAGGATAACATCATGGCACCCAAGCAAGTAAGCATTTACATTCAATTAACTCAATTAAGGTTTTATTAGAACATTTGATTGAATTGGATTTTAGGTCACCAATTTGGGGTTTTTGTTATAATTGAATTAAGTGGTAATATTTTAGGATTGAGTGAGTGATTGATATAGGAGTGCATTACAACAAGAGATTGATTGATTGATTCACCATAGAATGGATTTTAGATGATAAGATTTTTCGAATTAGTTGGGTTATGCTTATGAAATGAGATAAGTTACAATTGGTGATTCATTTTGATGGATGATATGTTTTTAAGAGTGATGGATGCTACACTATTAGAACTAATGATTTTTAAGAATGATGAGATGAGTTCTAAGATGTTAGATGTTTGATGATTTGGAAGCTAGATAGAGTAATTCTAGGACGTGGGAAATCATTGAGGATGATAGAATGCGATCTAAGAGTGGTTTGAGCGTTAGAAATTCGAGATGTTGAGGATTTGAAGGTAAAATACCTTATGTAGTCAGACAACCGATTCGGTTGCGCATTGCAACCGAACAGTTGTTGCTCGATAATAGAAACCGATTCGGTTGGTGATCCAACCGAATCGGTTGTGGTTTCTATGAGGAATTTTTGTGAAATTTTGAAATGTATATTAGAGGTTCTCTAACCTTCTTGTTTGTTCTAACACTCTTATATGATCTTATTTTGTGATTTCTACAGAGAATTATTGTAGGAAGCTCGAGTGGGAGGAAATTCAATTAACCCGCTTGTTACTAAGTTTGGTGAAAGGAACGAGAAGAAGAAGGTTAAGTATAGTGTGAAGAAGGAAGCACATGCTAATTTAAAATTCAAAATCTCACCGATGGAGAGAAACATGCTTTTCGAGAAAGATTGTCGAAGTTACAACATAGGCAATGTTTGGTTCCAAGGGTGATTGATTGGGATTTATTTAACGAATGTGAGTGTGAAGATGAGTTAAGAAGGATGATGCGAACGTCTTATGTATATCCAGGGATGGAGATTCGTTCAATGATTTGTCATGGAAAGAGCATTCGGTGTTAATGAAGAAGTCTATCGAGAATGGTGTATGGAATTCTTTTCAACCATGTATTTTGAAAGAAAGGTGGATGTTCGAATTTGATGTCTGAGATTTGTATTTGGTTTAGACTTTGTGGAAGGATCATGCTTACACATTGCCGACTTTTGGTGTAGCTCTTGGTTTGTATGAGCTACATGAGGTAAATCATCGATTATTTGAAACTCACTTTTCTAGACTTGGGAGGTTTGAAAAGATTACCCTAGTATTCCCGCTTATTGGAATCAAGTGGGAGATCCTACTTGTGCTAGGAGGAATGCTTCAACCATCGTGAATCCGTTGATGAGGATACTTCACAAGTTGATTGTGACCGCCATTTAATAGATTTGGGAAGGTGGACAAATGTCGAAACCGGACTTATGGATTATGAAGTTCTTGGAAGAAACTAGGACGGTAATGCCATTTGGCGAGATAAGCCGAATATTTGTCTAGAGAGCCCCGGAATCAAGAGCATGATAACATTTGTGGAGGACATTTTGTGACAAGATTGGCGAAGAATCTTGGGTATTATGTTGATGAGGAATGGCTAAGTGTGGAGAGCCAAAGTATAGTGAAACGTGAATCGCGAAAGGTTTTGGTAATGCTTTGAACAGGAGATTGGGAACCGAGGGTTATGGATTGAACCAAGACCACAACAAAGAACCACCACAACAATGAAGGGAATATACCAATGGAGAACGTGCAAATGGGTACGTCCAAGTGGTTTTGATTCGAGGATGGGAGGTGGAACCAACATCTAGATGAGATTCAATGTAGGGATGTGTGAGAGACTCGATGATGTTAAGGAACAACTACATCAATGATTATTCGATGCCTATCTTTCAACACATGGCTCGAGAAGCCAATTATGAGTTGCCACCCTACAATCCACCAAATGTTCCACCATATCCTTTTCCTTACACTTCTTATCCCGGACCCTATCCGTATCCATATCCCAGGTACACACCGCTTCTGATCCAATACCCCATATGGTCGATTGCTCGGCTGGAGGAACAAGTTATGAAGTTGGAGGATCATCATCGAGTTGGAGGCAAGAAGAAAAGAGGAGAGTTCGCTCGAAATCATAGACGAAAAATACGTAACCGAAAGTGATGATGATGATGAGTTTGATGATGAAGAAGGAGAAGAAATGAGCGAGGATGACGAGTGATTATGGGTCATTCGTGAATTATGGTTTCAAAAACAATGGTCATGATGTGTTTTAAACTATTTCTATCTTTTGATCGATTTTCTTTAGGATGTTTGGTATATTTTGGTTTTATCTTAGTTTTTAGTAGTTTTGTTTGTTTTGTGCATTTCGTGTTGCGCTTTTTGTTTGCGGGATGGATATGTTGGAAGCTTATTGATGGTCAAATGTTTGAGTTGGATAACTCATGGGCTTGCTAATGACCCAATGTGCTTATTGCATATTTTATCCGTGGTATCTTTAACTATCTTTTTCCCATTTTCTTTACTTTGAAGTTCAATTTTTCATTACATTGAGGACAATGCAAAAGCCAAGTATGGGGAGGAAGAAAATAGGAATATGATACGCATTTTTATTTTTTTACTTTTGGATGCAAGTGATTAGAAGAAATTCGCCCTTGATGGTCTAATGGTTTTCATCGTTATTGATAATTAAAATACATAATTTGGGATTTCCATGGTAAAATAAGGTTTTGAAAATTTTTAGATTTGAACCAAATTATCAAGTAATTCATTTTGGATTCGATAGCATTTTCTAGCATGCATAATAGCCTTTTCCCACATTTTGTGAGGTTTCTTTTGTATAAAACATCTTTTGTTTTATATTTGCTATGAGTGTGCCTTGGTGATTATGTCGATTCTAGAACTTGTACTAGTTATGCATTACGGTTAAAATCACTTTCGAAAGTGATCTAAATATTTTCAAGTGATAAGAGGCACTTTAGGAATAACCCAAATGGCCTTCCATTTTACATCTAATGATATATTAGTGACCGCATCGGTTAGTTAACCACCCATATGGACCCATTTTGTTAGTGCTCATTTTAGCACTAGATACCCCTAGTTATACCCTTTGAGCCATTCTTTTCGCTTTTGATAAATCCGAAAAATACAAAAATATTTTACACCTTTAAACCTTAGCCAACCCTTATCAAGTCTAATGGTTTGTTGCTAGTTGTTTGGAATGATTGGATTGTTTTGATGATTATGAGTTAGCCGCACTTTGCCATTCGTGTGTGCCATTTCGACAAAGACGAAGGATGCATACTTTATTTGTATTTTTGTGGTGATGCTTATACTGGAGTGTGGGGAGTTGTGATATAAAAAAAAAAAAAAAAGTTATAGCCAATGTGCTATATTATTATTATGAAGATGAAGGAATATGAAGTATGTTTGAGTTATCGATTAGCCAATGTGCTAAGGCGTGATATATATATTTGGTGATCGATATGAAAAGAGGAGTAATAATCATTTTTCGGGATTGTGGTTTGTATGATGACTAGCACCATGGAGTTTGGACTTGATTTTATTTTTATTTTAAACCAATTTCATAAACTATCCATGCCTTATCCATACCTATTATGAACCCGTAACCTTATCGTTATAACCCGAATAAAAGACCTCTTTGATGAATTTATTTTCTTTGTTTTGATACTTGTACAAGCTTATGGTAAAAAAGCATTGATCATGACTAGGCATTGAGTGATATACATATACCCACCAATATATGAGTGTTGAGTGAAATCTTAAAGCCATTTGTGAGGTATCCTAGTTATGTTATCTAAAGTGTTTGGTTCATTTTTAGAAGATTTTCTCATATTATAAGCAAAATAATAATTATCTTTATTGGTAATTGTTACATTTTCTGAAACATGGTGTTATGGACCATTGAAATCAATCTTTGCAAATGTTTGACCTACTGAGAGTAGTAGTAGAGCTTAAGTGTGGGGAATTTGATAACGTCTAAAATGAACATGTTTTTAGTAGCGTTATTGTGGGTTTGTGCATGATATTCGCTATATTTACTCATAGCTGTTGCAAAAGTGCAAAGATGCGTATGTGTATGTATATGTAGCTGTGTCGCGAATAATGAAGAAATGAAGTTTTTATGCATATTTGGAAGCGTCTAAAGGAAGGAAGTTGAGATTGGAAGCTTGTGGACTCAATGATATGGAAGCGTAGTGATTTCAAGCATCTGACAAGGAAAGATCAAGTTTGGCTTTGGAAATCATCAATGTAAGCAAAGAATGAAGCGTAAAGGGAAAAGTCGACAAAAAGTCAGGAGCAAAACCCGGCACGGTGCAACCCGCAACCGGATCCGTTGGGCATATGGTCAAAGTGACCGATTCGTCGACATAGAAACCGATCCGGTTTCGCACGCAGCTACACAATTCGCATTTATTGTTGTCTTAACTCCCCATAATCATTGAGTCTCGATCATTTCTTGATATTAACTTGAGAGAACGTTTTTGGGCAGTTAAGCAAGTGCTTTGGCTATTTAAAGGACCTAGTACTTGTATACTAAGGGTGACACAACCAAAAGAGTATTAGTTTACACCAAAACTCATACTTACCCATTTATTTCAACCCAAAAGCTTAGTAGTTCTTGGAAACGTCCGGAAGCAAGGAAGGAACCATTCTTGTCCATTGTTTGGTAGTTTGGAGTTGTGCGGTGATCCTAGGTGATTGGAGCGCGTGGTTGCTACATTCCACGATTTCTAATTCTTGTAATCACAAAAGATTAGGTATTCTATGAACTTTGTTATGGAAGTCTATTCTCTTGAATTGTTTGAATTACTTTGTTATGACTTGTGTTTAGATATGATTGTTTTCATGGAGTAGTTTGTGATATACTTGTGTGTTGGAATGTGATTAATCATAATAATGTTCTCAAAATGTGATGCATGTATATATGATCTTGTTTAAATGAGTTTGTTGGAAAAATACTAGTCTTGGATTGATTTGTCAATAAAACATGTTTTAAGAAAAAGGACCGAAAGTTTCTCTTGTGTTTTATTCCAAAAGTGTTGTGACAAACTAGTATGGGGATATGGTGATTGACATCCACCATGTTTTGCTTATTAAAACAAGACTAGAACGTTTTCATCACGAAGGGTCGAAAGATTCGTAAGAACAAATTTAATGAGAACATGTTGCAAACAAATGGAAATTTTATAGGATAATCATTGGGATAAGGACCGAAAGGATTACCTAAATGTTTTTGTTCTTAGAATGATTTTTACAAACAAATACCATGGTTGGGGAATCATTTGCTTATGATTTGTGCATCATACTAAGAGTATACACCAAACCTTTATGAACATTATCTATGGTTGATTATGAGACTTCACACAAGTATATATTTTATTCTTGGATTTTCACTAGAACACTTATTCGAGGAAGCCTTGACAAGCTTTCTTGTTAGAAACTTTTTAATAAGACCTATTTCAAAACAAAAATCCCTTGGGACGATCTCGACTTACCAAACTTTGCTATTACGGACGAGTATACTTGCTCGTATGTGTTAATAGGTTATACGGTTAATTCGTGATTATAAATTTTTAAAACTTGCACCAACCGGAGCACATCACTACTGGAGGTTCAAAAACAACTCCGGATTGGATTTGGGTTTCGGACAAATTGAGGTTGGACATTGTTGGTACCTCCGTTATTAGTAGGAAGTTCCTTGTCCTTTGTTGCCTCGTGTTCACTTTCCACTACCTTCGGGGAGAGAAGAAGAGGTAGTAGGAATAGCGGTCTATTGTATGAAACACCACTTGGTTGTGATCGCCTTTGCATCGCCCCTCGGGTTAGCGATCGTGTTGCTCGGAAGTTTTCCGAGCCCGTGGGTTGATCATTTAAAGACTTCTTTAAATCGTTGATCCGACCGACCAACAACCTGCTCATTTCATCTTGGGATTTCATGAATTGCTTCAATAACTCATCGATGATGGTCCGGTTGGAACAATGGCTTGAGTTTGATGAGGAAAATTATGGCCTCTAATGTTCGGATTAGGGCCTTGATTTTGAAAATTTCCTTGATTAGGATTCATATTCCCATGAAATTGATTCCTCGATTGAAATTGTTTTGATTAAGGTTTCCTTGATGTTGGAAACCTTGATTTGGTCCGGGATAGAAATTACCTTGGTTTTGATAACCTTGGTTCATTCTAGGTTGATTCTCGATTCGGTTAGGATTCGTTAAAACGGGTGGTTCTCGATAAGTATTAGCACGGTAGTTTGGTTCATTTTGAGGACGGTATTGGTTACCTCCTTGATGTGAAGTACCGCTATAGCATTGGCTTCAAACGGACTACCATCGGTGGCGATGACAGCTTGTAGTATGCATGAGGACCACCACAAGTAACATAAACTTCAACTTTCTTCACTTCACCATGTGATGGTGTCTCGTGAAAGTGACTTTCTTTGGTTAGCAAGAACCAAAGCTCGAACAATATCCGTGAGTTTGTCAATCTTAGCATCGGTGCTAGATGTACTCACGGAGATGAAATAGAAGGTCCAAGATTAGACCGAGACCGATATGTCTTTGCTCGGAAAGGGCGGACTGGGACTTGTTTTCAATGATTTGTAAGGCTTCTTTGGTGGTCTTGCTCAGGAAATTACCTCCCGCGGAGGCATTTAAAGAGTCTTGATTAGTCTGGTTCAGACCATTATAGAAAGTATCCATTTGCATTAACTCGGTGAAACCATGATGCGGACACTTGCGGAGCAATTCTTTGTAACGATCCCATGCCATCCCGAATGATTCATCAAATCTTTGAGAGAATTTCATTATCTCATTCTTAAGACTTGTAGTTCGGGATGGAGGATAGAATTCGTTAACGAACTTGGTGACTAGATCCTCCCATGTCTCAATGGAACGAGGGGTTGTTTCTCAAGCCAATTAGGGCTTGTCCTCTAGAGAAAATGGGAATGAAGAAGCTTAATTGCTTCATGTGGGACATTCTTGTATTTGATGGTAGATGCAATCTTGTTAAACCATCGAATATGTGCATGAGGATCATCCCTCAAAACCATAAAATTGGCTTTGGGTTACCGATTAAGCAACCGGTTTTGAACTCAAAGGTATCACCACGATGGTTGGAACAACAATGGCATCTCCGTAACCCTCGATGGGTGCTTGGAGAAGCTCATTCATCGGTTTGTCTTCCGCCATTACTGTGGGTGGTGGTGGTAGACGCCTCACCACGGCCGAAGGAGCGAACGCCCTCACGCTCACGAGGAATATTTGCAAGCTCGAAAGTGGACTTGTAGAACTAGAAGAACGAGTGCGCATGCACTAAGTATAAAAATCGCTTTTAAAACAAATGCGAGGCAAAACGACAAGTGAACTTAAACCAATAATCACAAATGAAATGGCTTCTTTGAAAAAGGTACACCAAATCACAAGGACACAAAGGCAAGTTTTAAATCATTGTTCGGGAACTTATTATGGTCACACCCCAGGTTAGTAGGTGTCTCGCCTTGATTTGCGGTGGTTGGTTTTATGTATTTATTAAGTACCACTGAAAAGACGTAGGTATGGATATGTGCTAAGGGTTTAAAAACTTTTGGACAATATTTTTAGTATCGTCTCGTTTAACCAAATCGTATCTCTTTAAGAATCACCTCAAAGAAAATACAAGATAGAAAACGTTACGATTGTTTTGTTGTTTTATATTTTGTTTGGTGTTGTTAACACTTTAGGAAAAGTGTTAATGAACTTTTTGATTTTGTTATAACTTTACAAAAAGCATTTACAAAAGTGGTATATGTGCAAGTACGGGTCTAAAATCGCTTTAAAACACGCTACTGACCTCCCAAGAAGCGCCAAAATTTGATTGAGCTCCAAACAAATAAGTTTAATCACACAAGCTAACCACTTGTGAATGGTCAACCGTAATAAACTTAAAACAACTCAGAAAGCAATACAATTAAGATCAGAGGAATATAGTGGATTCCTGGGTCGTTAAGTCCCACGGAGGATGAATGGTGTTTGAACAAATTCAGATGTCGAATAATCACTAAGGATAGTGATCAGTAAGGATTTTGGAATATTTATACTACTGATTGATTGGAATGATATTTGGATACAGAATTGTAAAGCACAACAATCAGATGAGATAAACGTAAGTACGTACATTTATTAAACTACGTAAACGTATACAATAAAACGTGAGTTTAAAGAAATAAAAGACCTAAAAATATGAAAATGATATTTTTGGAATCCTAAAACTAAAAGAAAATTATTAGAAAAATAAAATTATTTTTACAACTATTTATTTAATTATTATTAATTAAAACTATTTTGACTATTTAATAATACACTAAAATAAAAGAAAATATGAAATAAGGCTAGAAAAATAAAATTATGATTTATAAAAATCTAAAATATTATAAAACTTATTTTAAAATTGAAAATATATTTTTTACACTTTTATCTATTTATTATTAATTAATTACTATTTAAAATACACTTAAATACAAGAAATTATAAAATTAACACGGAAAAATAAAATTTTAACTTATAAAAATCTAGAATATTATAAAACTAATTTTAAAACTGAAAAGATATTTTTATGTTTTTATTTATTTTTATTAATTATTTAATACTTTTAACTATTTAAAATTATAATAAATACTAAACAAACAGAGAAAATTATGAAACTTTTTCTAAAAATATCCTAAGGTGACAAAAAACTAAGAAAATTATAAAAACAAAATTTGTTTAATAATAAGCTGAAAAGAAAATTTAAAAAGCTAGTTAATATTAAATAAACGCTATCACTATTTTAAAAATGATGTTTTTGTGGATTTTCTTTTTTAAACCTACTTAACTACTTAAAATATGAAACTTTAATGAAGACAAAAATTTTCAAACTTAAAAATAAGCAGTTTGATAAGCTTATGAGCTAACAGTTAAGGTTATAAGCTTATGTTGATGTTTTAAGCTTAAACAGACTCACAAGCTAAAACCAAAGATATAATAAGCTAAGAACAAGCTAAAGCTACTTATATTAAGCTAAAATACATAAATAAACACACCGATAAGATGGAAATAAGCAAATAAGCACTTGGCTTCTTATTGTTATAAGACGCTTATGGGACAAGGTTTAAGCTTATTGCACTTTATCAAATAAGCTAGAAAATGGAAACTTAAGCTTGGATCTTTGAAATGGCTTGCTTAGCTTCACAAAAACTAAAATTCACAAGCTTTGGGTAACTAGAGAGCTTTTTACAAGCTTGTGAAAATGGTATCAAAACTGTGCACAGGGCACATATTTGAAAAAGGATCTAAAATAAGCTAAAAGTTAAGCGGTTTAAAAGTCGAACTAGAAAATATAAAAATACTAGTATAAAGTCGGCGACTAAATTTTGATATCCCAAAAGCTCAAATGTTGAAAGCTAATAATAAGTGCTATATAAATTAATCTATTTTATTCAAAACGACCAAAATGAAAATTTGACTTTTTAAGATTAACTAAAATGTTGACTAAAGTGAACTTATAATCAAATATCTTGATTGATTATGTTATATTAACCTAAATTATGATGAAATTAAGCTAAGTTACCATATTTTAAGCAACTATGATGAGTTTTACCTTTTAATCCCAACAGCTTATCAAATTAAGAGGATTATAGAGTATTTTGACTTTGCTTAAACAAGGACCGGTTTTCTTTGTTTCTTTGAGCTACTAAGACCTATTGGAACATGTAACAATAACAAGTAACAACTACAATGACCTCTATTACAGTTAACAAAGTAAATCCAAACACTACTTTATAAGACTGATTTGAGACTTTTCAAAGATTTAAACAGATTAAGACCATGAACTTTATTACAAACCTTAAATTATCATATAAGTAGACTAATTAAGCATTAAACAACAATACTAACAACAAGAAACTAAGAAATGACAATTATGCACTTTTGATCGTTAAACTAAAATTTTGCTAACTACAAATTTAAAAGAACAAGCAACGGTTTAAAGGCTTAATTATACTCAAATATGACTAATAAATATGAACATACGAGATTTAAGCTAATGAGCAACCCAAACGTTGAAATGCCAAATGTATTAAAAGGGCTTACAAGTGAGAATCGGTGATAACCAAGAACAAGGACCAAATTATACTTCCTATAGAACCTCCACAGGTTCACTAACCCATTCCCATCCAATAACCAGACTGCTTCAGCTTACTTGCACCATCTCCATGGATTTTTGAATTTTGACTGATTTATTTGTATTTTTTGGTGATTTTGGTTTTTTTTTCTAAACTGAATTTTAAGGTTTCTAAAAGCTTGAAGAAGCTTTCTAGGAGCTTATATGGGCTTATTTAGTCCTTACCAACAACTAACAACAACATTTGATTAATCATGAGATTTTGAACAAGAAAAATAGCATAAACTGAAAACTTGCATTAAAACTGAAATTGATGACTTCAAAAGAGTTATTGTACACTGTAAACTTGAAATACAAAGTTCAAAAGCTAAAACATAATCGGAATTTAAATTTAAGCTAAAACGACTTAAGAAAACTAAATTTACACTAGATATTATCCCACATTGCTTCTCATCTCTTCTTTATAGACTTTTGAGACTTCTTGTCGACCTCGATTGTTTCCCACTTGATTTGACCATTGGATCTCTAAATCATCGAATCGTCCATGTGGAGTTTTGGCGCCAAAAAGTCTATAAGGTGTTTGAGTCAATTAATGATCTTTGGGATATTGTGATGGTGGAGGGGTGGGTAAACAACTTGGAAGCAGTGTAAAGGTAGAAGGATCAGTGGAGGAAACCACCATGGTATCCGGTTTTATGGGATTAGAGGTAAGGGATGAACAAAGGTTCGTATTTGACTTTTGACCGGATTTTATATTAGACAGGGGTTCACAATGGGATAATGGCAGGTTCAAATTGGTTTGTGAACCGCTCAAGGGTCGCTTTGATTAAGCTTATATACAAGGACCTTTTATGTAATTTCGAATCTTTGAGGACTGAATTGAATTTCTCCAAAGTTAACACAAGGACCAAACTTGGCAAACTTTAATAGTACAAGGATAACATTTTTCAAACTATGAGGGACATTTTTCGAGGACCTTTTCGCTTATTTGACCAAAGATTCATTCAAGGACCATTTTGACAACTTAGAATATTTCGTGGACCTTGAATGATAATTTTCTTTATTTTTGGATTCCGTGGACTATATTTGACAACTTTTGAAACTTGGGGACTAAAGCGCCAATTTTGCAAACTTGATACGCTTTTCATCCGATTTTAATATTTTTGCATTTAAAACACATAAAACACTTATTTGTGATATTTTTATCATTTTCTTCGCATTTCGAAAGTGTTTTCGGATGTTTTGGCATTCTAAACAAGACAAAATGATGAGTATTTAGACACTCATCACTAGACTCAAGTCGTGCTCCCACGTTGCTTCACTACCGCCTCTTGACCCTTTGTTTTCCTTCATCGAAGGGTGTAGACGCTGTATGCTCACCGTGGATTCCTTGCCAACGCTGGCCAATTATAGTGACGGTTTTATCTTTTAAATTGGTCTCCTTAATCGTGAAAGGCCCAAACCATCTTGGTTTGTTTCTTCCTCGTAATGCCCTTATCCGAGATCTATACAATAGCACTTTTCTCCCTTTAGAAATTACTTAGGGTCCTTCATGCCTTAGGTATCGAGGTGGGATTGCTTCCTAACTTTTATCGGGTTCCACAACGTCGCATACAATCCTTGAACCATAAAGTCTCTAAGCCCTTTTTCCCGGTCATTCATCTTCTTCTTAACATTATTGCCGGGGCTTTTCGATTTCCACCGTAATCATTTCCATGATCTTAAGAGGGTATCTTGGGATGATGGGTATCCTAGCATACCCTTCCCGCTTTTGAGTATCATGATGCCTTCTCCGCATTTGATGGTTGCCTTGGCGGTGGGTGAACGGTGTCCCAAGAATGAGGGTACGTTTTATCTTCCTCAACATCAATGATCACGAAATCCACCGGATAACGATGTTAGCCACCTCAATCGTAACATCTAAAGCGATTCTCTACTACGGGTGGACATAAGTATGATTTGCTAAGGAAAGTCTAAGGTCGGTCTTGGCCGGTTTCTCCTTAGTTAACTTATTATAGATTGACAATGGCATTATGTTCACATCGGTCCCTTGATTGGCCAAGGCATTTATATTATCCATGTCACCGATGCTAACCGGTATCACGAAATTTCGTGGTGTCTCGTTTTCTTGTTAATGGTTTTTATGACCAACTCATACAGAGGTTCCATAGGTAAGGCGTCATATTCTTCTTCCGTCATTTTCCTTCAAGAGCCTCCTAAGAACTTCATTGTACCTAAAGTTGTTTACTTGGTTTGCAATGGTTTTCTTGTTAATTTCGTGCTTAAGGTAGTACTCAATGGTCTCGTGTTCATCATTAGGCATGAGACTCCTCCTTCGTGCTTTCCTCGCTTTTCCACATCTCAACCCTTGCATTCTCGTGCATAATGGAAACGCGCTCACAAATGAAGTGGGAGGGCAATCGCTGTTTCACGAGCACCTTTTCGAACCTTTGTTTTGGTAAATTCAATTACCAAATTCATCATTTCTTTCATTTTGCTTGCATTTCTCTCTCTCGCCTATAAACCTCCTCTTCAAATCGGCTAATCTCTTCGTATGAGTGCCATGTACTCCCTCATTTGATCCTTGAAGCTTGGTGAAAGTGGTATTGGAGAAGTAGAACGGAAGTGCCTTTCGGAACTTGGGTTTTGCTCTCGACTTGGGGACTCCGAAGAAGGTATGGGGCGGTTGGTGGAGTTGGCGGATTTAACGGCCTCTCGAGGAATTTGTACGGGGGCTCTTTTCTGCCTTTCCATAAGATAATCAATTCCTCTCTCAATGGCACTCAATTGCTCCTCGAGTGTATCGGAGGAATCAGAAGGAGTGGATATGGCATTAACCACGTTAATCGGAGTTTCGGGAGATTCATTCCAATCTTCGTAGCTTTGATCGGCAAGCTCCTCTATAATATCCCATGATTTCTCTGCGTTAAAGTCGCTGAGCCTTCCACCGGCGGCTCGATCAATGGATCGTCGAGTGATGAAATCGGTATGATCATAGAAGATTTTGATTTGAAGCCAAAGATCAATGCCATGGTGGGGAAGTCTATGGAGTAGTTCCTTAAAATGAGTCCACGCTTTGTAAAGAGACTCACCTTGGAGTTGCTGAAACGTCAAGATGTCTCGCCTAAGTTTGGTGGTTCTCCGGTGGGAAAAATTGAGCAAGGAAGCGAGATGTAAGATCATCCCAACTTGAGATGGAGCCATGGAAGTCGCCAAGCCAATTACTAGCTTGGTCCCGTAGAGAGAATTGGAAGAGACGCAGCAGCGTGGTCTCCCGAGTAGTAGCATCAAGGTCGATGGAATCGACAATTTTGAGGAAATCCTCGATGTCGATTTGGATCTTGAACGAAGTCCATGGAATGCACATCCGCTTTGCACCAACCGGATGGTGTCGGATCGCAGGCCGTAGTTTGGGCTTGGTCGGAAGCTCAATGGTGTTCCTATAGCCTAGGTGGCTTGGTCTTGAGTATTCACCAAGAGTACGGGCTCTTGGCGGGTCATTGGTGGTGGGTTGATGAGTGGTGGTTGGTTATCATCTTCCATGATGAAAAGTGATGGGTATTACGAATAAAGGTCACGAAGAAGGGGATAGACTAAGAGAAAGCTAAAATGAGAAAAATTTACTTGATAGGAATCAAGCAAAGAACCTAAACGAGGTGGACTACTAACTAGCTATTCTATTCCCGTGCGCGCCAAAACTTGATAACGCTACACGCGCTGCTCGGGGTCAAGGAAACTTCCTTTTCTTCGAGCAAGTTTTATAACACCCTAGGCGGTGAACCTAATCGTTGTAGTGTAGTAATTAGGGTAAGCCACGGGTATTGATATCGTTCTCTGGGAATAGGAATGCTAGTAAGGAGTTACTACGCTAAGGTTGAGGTTGAAGAAGATTATTTTGTATTTTTATTTTTATGAAATTGAAAGGTACGAATCTCGGGTATTGGATTTGGGGGTTTGGTATTTCTACCGATTACTCTACTATTATCTAATTATCTAAACTAAGGTTGTGGGAGTCTATGTCTAATTAATGTGTGCTCGTATGATAGTTTAAAGATGTGTTTACTTAGGTTTTACTACTCCTTAATTATCTCCTATTGATGGTTGAGTTGTCACGTCCTTATTCTTAGTTGTGTTGTGTGTCTAAAGTTGTAGGGTATCGTTTCTCCCAACTCTTCGAACTTACCAAAGGGTCTCGTCTACAAAACCCACTATGGATGATAAACTCTTACTCTAAGGCACTCTTTGGATGGTTTAGCCTACAACTACTCGAGGTAATCATATTCTAAGGTTCACAAAGATGAATCAAGCATTAGTACACAACGAATGACCTATCGCATTACTAGATCATTAGTCAACTAAGATAAGAAACAACCAATCAATATTCAATAATTAAGTTTCATATTCCTAAGCAAACACACAAATAAATTAGCCGGACATGGAGAACATGCAAGCATACACACAAATAATCAAAGACATAATTGAATTGATGAAGTAAAGACTTATCTTGATGTAAAATAGGGTTTAGAACCTAAAATATCTGTATAAGATACCCTTGGTTCGGTTTTAGGTTTTACTCCAAAAGACTCTCCTAAAACCGAAAAATTCGGATTCTATATATAAGATTACATATGCGCGGCGCCACCTTATGTTTCTTGACGCCGCCTTGTCGCCGTCATTAGGGTTTCGTCTTGGCCACGTAAACCTTGCGACGGCGCCACCTTATGCCTGCGACGTCCTCTTGACTTTCGACGCCGTCTGGGTCACATCTAGGCCGTCTCGAGTTGCGACGGTCTACTCCTTTAAAGCCCGACCGCCTCTTGAAAATACGAGTTTTGTCTTCCGACCACAAAAATCCCACGACGGCGTCGCGATTAGCGATGGACGCCGCCTTCTATTTTCAAAGCACTTTGAGTGTCTCGATTCGACTTTGGCCATTTTCTTCAGATATTCGCCTTTTCGTCCAAATAAGTGCCATTCCAAGATTTTGCCTTCAAGAGACCTAAAAAGTGAAAAGGAACGATATTAAGTAATAACGGATACAAAAGTGATCAAATAAGGGCTAAAACGACCCCTCAAAATGGTACCTTTTAAAACCTTATCAGTTCCAATGTTTCTATGGGCTGAAGCCATTGCCACTGCTTTCTACACCCAAAATCGTTCCCTTATTCACACCTCTCATGGAAAAACTCCATATGAACTTGTCCATAAACGAAAACCTAATCTATCCTATCTTCGTGTGTTTGGTGCTTTGTGCTATCCAACAAATGACGGTCAAGATTTAGGTAAATTAAGAGCTAAGGCGGACATTGGAGTTTTCGTAGGTTATGCATCAAACAAGAAGGGTTATCGAATTTACAACAAAAGAACTCGAGATATCATGGAAACTATTCACGTCACGTTCAATGAGATGTCCGGGCAAATGGCTCCGAGACAATCCAGCCTGGACCGCATTTCAACCTTCATCAAGTAGTCCTATCGGTTCTACCCTTGTTTCTAATCCTTCACCAAAGAACTCCTTATGTACCTCCTTGAAGATGACTTGAAGAAATTATTTGATCCAATGTTTGATGAACACTATGAGCCAAGTGCTAATGGTATGTCAATTCCATCAACAGAGGCTACTTCTATCCCTGTCAATGAAGTTAACCCTTTAGTTTCAATGTCATTAAGTCAAGAATCGCCTGCTGCTGATCACTCTGTCTCATCAACAAATCATCGAGTGTACATCATGGAATTGTTTCAGGCACCCATGATGAAGTTAATCCCTTTGCTACTCCCGAAGATGCCCCTTTGAGAACATATGTGCTCTGAATCATCATCGAACCATCTTCATCGAGATATCGACTCGCTACTTCAGTTCCTCAACAACAACCACATGAACACCTTAGAAAATGGACACATGATCATCCTTTGGACAACATCATTGGAAACCTCTCGTCCAAAGATCCACGCGAAACAACTTGCAACCGATGCCTTATGGTGCTTCTTCAACTCCGTACTCTCTAAGGTCGAACCAAAAGATGTTAAAACCGCCATGAATGAAGACAATGGTTCAATGCCATTCAAGAAGAAATTCATGAGTTTGATCGACTAGATGTATGGGAATTAGTACCGCCCAGATTATGCAATGATCATTGCTCTAAAGTGGATCTTCAAAGTAAAACTTGATGAGCATGGTGATGTTTTAAAGAACAAGGCTCGATTGGTTGCAAAAGGATACCGTCAAGAGGAGGGTATTGACTTTGAAGAATCATTTGCTCCAGTTTCTCGTACGAGGCAATCGTAATCTTCTTGGCTAATGCCGCAAATAAGAACATGGTAGTCTATCGATGGATGTAAAGACGGCTTTTCTTAACGGAGATCTTAAAGAAGTTGTATACGCCACCAACTGAAGGCTTTGTGAAACCGAGCATCCTACTCACGTCTATCGCTTGAAGAAGGCTCTTTACGGTTTGAAGCAAGCTCCAAGGGCATGGTATGATACACTATCAAAGTTTCTTCTATCTATCGGATTCAAGAAAGGAGTTGTTGATCCGACATTGTTCACCGTAAAGTCGTGCAAACATTTAATTCACATTCAAATATATGTTGATGATATTATTTTTTCCTCGATCGACCCCAATGAATGTGATCGTTTTTCCAATGAAATGGGTTCCAAATTTCAAATGTCAATGATTGGACAAATGTCTTTTTCTTGGGATTACAAATTTCACAAAGACTGGAGGCATTTTTATTAATCAATCTAAATATGTAAATGAGATTTTAAAGAAATTTGGATTTGATTCTTGTGACCGCTGACACTCCCATGATAGAGCGTACTAAACTGGATGAGGACCACTCGTGGATCATGGTAGACCAAACGAATATCGTAGTATGATTGGATCCTCGATGTACCTCACGCCAAGAGACCAGACATTCCGTCATTGCTTGCATGTGTGCTAGATATCGTGCTAAGCCTACCAAAAGCACCTTGAAGCGGTTAAACGGATCTTTCGATATCTCCAAGGAACCATCAATATGGGACTTTGGTACCAAGGACACCGGTATGTCACTAACGACCTATGCGATGCCGATCATGCAGATGTCAAGATACACGTCAAATACGTCCGGAGGTGCTCGGTTTTGGGTGATAAGCTTGTGAGTCGGTCTTCAAATAAACAAATGAGTACTTCTATTTCTCTATAGAGGTTGAATACATAGCCATGTCATCTTGTTGTGCTCAAATCCTATGGATGAGATCCCAATTATCGACTATGGCTTTGAATTCAACAAAATTCCTTTGTACCGTGATAATAAAGTGCTATTGCTCTCTCATGCAACAACGCTCAACACTCAAGAGCAAAGCACATCGACATTCGACATCATTTCATCGTGAGCAAGTAGAAAACGGTGTGGTGGAACTCTATTTTGTGAGGACCGAATACCGCTAGCGTACATCTTCACCAAAGCTCTTCCTAGAGAACGTTTTGAGTTTATTCTTCCACGACTTGGTCTATAGAGTCTACAACCGGAAACACTTAAACGTCTTCAAGAGGAAGAAGAGGAGTAAAAGGTCTTTCTTCATCCATCTCTTGTATATATTTATTCGAAATGCAAAATACAAAATTACAAAACCTTCAAAAAGCAAATAGAAAAATATAAAACTTTCAAAAATCCATAAAAATTTGAAAATCTTGAAAATTTTTAAAAAAATATTGTCATTTTATCATGCTTTTCTCGATTCGATAATATCTACGGTCTTTGTGCTGTCATTCAAAGAATAACACGGGACTTTAGATATTGTTCGAATAATCAAAAAAAAAGTTTTGAGAGAAAGTGAATCAGTGGTTTATAGTCATTTCAGTCTATAGCCCGTTTTTAATGAAAGAACAGAGCCATGCTTTAAGGTATGTTTCAAATCTCATGCTCGATTCTAAAACAAATGTTTGTCACCAAAGGACAAATGTTTCTTTCACAAATATTTTCCTTCTATAAACTCTTCGAAAAATATTTGTTGTCTAATGAAAACAATGTTAAACAAAATAACTTGAACTAAATTTTTGAAATTCACTTGGACTTGACATCGGTCAAAATCTCGATCTCTCAATCAACAACTTATGTCATTGATTGAGGGGGAGAATAATTTCAATTAAATCAAAAGGTTATTTGTCATACAATTGTTTTCAAAAGATAATCATGCATGTTTAATCAATGGAGTGTAAAGTCTCAAAATTCGATCCTTATCAGTTAAAATGTTTTCATAATCAAGTCACAATTCTCCTCAAAGCTTTCAAAATCAATTTAATCTACAGAGATCACAAATCTCAAATGATTTGAAAATTGTGATCGAGGAGAATTTGTGATTTAAATTGGAGTTAAACTAATAATTCGATAAATGGTCTCATAAGTGTTTAGCAAGCTTTCCTCCCCGCATGTGCCAAACGATTTCAAATTTTCCATGCACATGTTGAGGGGGAGCATCTTTTTAGACCACAAAGAATTGAAACGTGATTGATCTGTCTCTAAGTACAAAACTCTTTCAAACCTCGAGGCACATATTGAGAGGGAACAAACTTATGAAAACCTCATCCTTCCCCAATATGCTTTATCTACTTGATTTAATCAGGGAAGTGATGTTGATATCTTTTAGAAAATGGTAATCAAATATATGATGCACATGTTAAGGGGGAGCTCTTTTTCTAAAAATATCAAAAACAATTCAGGTACAAAATGCTTTGATAATATATCACAAGTACCTGGATTGATTTTCAAATGGTTTTCAATTGGTTCCAATGGCTAATGAACAATACCAAAAAGACCGACCAAATTTACTTTATGCATGGTGATATAAGGATGGTTAGGTTAGGTATTCTTTCCCACAATCCGCCAGAACCGGAGGATCTACCCAGGGACAATCCACTAGATAGTGTAGAGTCCTTAGGTATGATGAAAAAAGGAGAAAAATGAGAAATGAGAATAGTGCATACTGAGACAGAACTAGTACTGGAATAAACCCAACAAAGTTCTAGTTATGAAGTATCGATAAGCACCGAAGGGGTTTAAGAATGAAAAAGAAATAAATGAGAAAAGGGTGAAAACAAATAGCCCTCCATTATTTTCAACCTTAGGGCGTAAACCGGTTCAACTCATATACTCATCGGGTCATACCGAGGTAACACCGTATTGAAGACAAGACGTCATGGACCCGGTGATGCCACCGCACTACAACTTCCCAAGCTACTCAAGTTCCTCTTAAAATGGCTTGTTTCATTCTCACGGGAACCTACATAATCTATCGACTTTCTCCTAGAGATTGTTGATATTGAAGAAGGAGACCTCTCCCTAGTCTCCGACATAGGAAATCAAATGTGCACAATTGAGTCTAGATCCACGAGATCATCAATAAATCTCTTTAGGACACTATCAATGAAGACTCTTTGTTTCACACAATGTGGAAGAGAGATTTTATATTAAGAGTCCTACACATTATCCTTGTGGTATTGCAAAACATCCGAGTGATATATAAACATATTCACAATGAAGATGGAAAGCCTTTCGAGCCAACATCAAACAAGCTCACGGTGGGTGGCATGTGAGATCTATCCAATAGATCAACCATGTGACAACCGAATGTAAACAATGGGCGATTCATAATTATGAGTCAATCTCGGTTCGGGTTATGGATTGACGGATACCTTTGAAAACCGGTCGTTGTGCTTAAAAACTCTTTTCCTTAGCACATCGATCGCTTATGTTTCAAAATTTAAAAGGTATTCATGATTGATAATTGATTTCCTTAAAACCTTCGTTGTATTGCAAAAACACTTTATTGAGCAAGACACGATTGTTTTCAAATCATTTTCTTCAATCGGTGAATCTTAATTCATTGGTTCACTCACTCCGTGTTGTCTTCTTTGAGACGTTCTGTTTGAGAACAACTAGAGCAATTGCGAAACCCCGTCAAGGAAATTCTTCGAATTATACCTAATCACAGCAAGATTGTTATCGATCAACGGGAACCGTGGGCGTGTACCTCAATTCAACAAAAGTGATCAAAGACACTTTCGTGCACTTTATTACTAATCGTTGTATGCATGCACCGACGTTTATAAATGATCGAATGAAGCGGTCAATCCATAGCCGCATGCTCACACTACACATTCATCTCTAAAGAAATCATGATAAGTGCATCAACGACTACGATATTTTCACTCCATGCTTCGCCACGCATCGCCAATATCATGAATCAACGAAAGCTTCCGCTACTCGATGAGAATATATCATGATCCGTAATGTGAGCATGTCCGTCCAAATGTCACAACATCACATAATACCAACACCACAATGGAAGAGTCGAGATTTATGTTGGTGATGATCTCAATGTTGGCTCAAAACTCATCATCACGTGGATCGCTTAAAGACCTCCACTTAGATTATCCAAACATGCAATAATAAAGAATCAATGACTACGAGCTATTGGGCAAAGAACATGAACAAGAATCCAAGAACAATCTTAATGTAATATTTTTTGTATTCAATGTAATTTGAGGTGACCTCCCTTAGGGGGAGATTGTTAGGATTTAGTTAATCCAAGTATTGAAGTGTCGGTCACCTCAAGTATATGTAATCGTTAGAAAGCTCGTAGTCGTAGTTATTTAAAGTTAAGTAGTATTTAGTTAAGTAACACCGTGGAGGACGGACGGTCTTTACCCACCTGTATGCCCGATCCACACCCGTAGGTGGTGATTTATGTAAGACTATAAATACTCTCTACCTCCCAAGGTAGAGTTGGAGCTCATAATAATACTTTCATTTTTCTCACTAAGTTCCCAAACCTCTATCTCTTTCTCTCTCCAAAACCATAAGTTATACGCCTATTTGTGATCATGTATTGATGTGTTTGAGAAATCCAATGTGTTACATAGGAACTCATTTAAGATGAGATGGAGTGTTTGAGTTAGAAAGATGAGTTGAAATGATTATCTTGGCTAGGGTTGACATAATCTGTCATCCGGATCCCACGGTTCCCTCCTCAGAGGGATCCGTCTAGGCTAATCCTAGAGATCCGGCTCTCAGCAGTTATGAAAGAGTAGAAATGATGTTTCTAAGATCTAAGATCTATATCACCTTGAGTGTTTCAGTCCTCCTAAGTGTCTTAAATGAAGGGGTGCTTAAGTACTTGAAGGTAATGAGTGATGTAGCTTAATGATTTCCTTTTATGGAAGGAATTGGAACTTTCATGAGTACCAATGAATGAACAAGGATGACATTAAAGAGGAGAGTGTCAATTGAAGCTAAATGATCCTAGAGATCAGATAGTAACTTAGATTAATCCTTTGGAGAATATCCTAAAGGCTTAAGATGAAAAAAACTAGAATTTGATCTATTTTGATCAATTTTGTCGTAAGAATGATTATGATCAATTTTGCTATAAGAGGTTTCCAACGCTTAGATATGAGGATCATGTGAAAAATGATGTGTGAGCTTGAGAGCGGAAGAGTAATGAATTAAAGTGAAACGATAGATCTACATGCGTCTTTGAGTGTGATCTAGGTGAGTTATGTGTGAGTAGGAAGGATCTACTTAACTTGATAAGGACTTAATTTGCCTTAAGACACTATGTCTTGCTTAGTGTGAGGTGTTCTAAGGATATGTTTGAAATACAATGCATGCAATTGCATTTTCTATTTACTGGATCCCACGGTTCCCTAAGTGTAGGGATCCGTCTAGCACAAACTTTGGGATCCGTCCATCTGCTAAGCAGAACCTTTACTAAAGGTATGCAATGATCTTGACAATGCATTATATTCCAAGGTTAGTTTAAAAGGGATTCTAACACTAAGATATTAAATGTAAGATGTTTTATTTCATGAAGGAAATTGGATTACATTGATAAAGCACGAGTATAAGAGGATTGATCCTATTTGAAATACTACTAAGTTCCTTGAGCATTTTTGCTAGAAAGATAATCACGTGGTTGATTAGTGTTGGTGGAATCAAGAATGAAGAAAGTCTTCATGAGAGATATGTTTAGCGGTTCCATCATCTTGTTCACAAGCACGCATAAACGGACTTTGAAATTGAGGATGAAAGTGCATAACGTTATGATAGAGGCGTCAAGAACATTCCATAAGGGATGAGTTTATTCTTGGAGCCTTGAAGATTTACAATTCGCCTTATGAAGAAGTAGGCGAGATTGTATGGTTGTTTTGTTAGCAAACAAGACAACATGTGAGCACGACAAGCGGGAAGGATTTTTCGATTTCTAAGACTCCAAACATTCTCACACAGGATGAGTGCAAGAGGCTTGTACTCTTCTCGGATGTCCCGTGTGAAGATAATGTTTGGATCGGAGTAATATGGTCGAGGTTTGCATATTATGCGATTTAAATCTTCCGAGGAGGGTATGTGTGAACAATATGGACTATTTTCTTCACGAAAGTTGAAGAGAGAATCAAGAGACCAATCTTTGGTGAAGGCACATTGTCCGTGATTTGGAATCCGGAGGATGTGAGCAAAATGCCCAAGGGTTAAAGTAAACTTTTGGTTTTTGATATAAAACCAAAGAGATAGAGAGCGATCCTCGTTACGAACGAGTTCAACTTGACGGAAGAATTCCATTATGAACCTTGGACATATCTTCTCGTTGATTTCAAGAAGACATTCTAGTCCTATGGCTCGGAAGGAGGTATTGATACCTTCTTCGAATTGGAGAGAGGTGTCTAAAATACGTCCTTCGTGGAAGTGACGGTTTTCGAGATTATTGAACCCACGGACATGATTTCCAGGTGTGTTGGGTTCAAGGGAGATGTTCGGAGTGTAGACGCTAGTGAGTGAAAAATCAAACTCATATTCGCAAGGTCATAGTTGAACCTATAGAAATGATGAGTTAATAGAAAGTGATTTTTGTGGTCACCAATGAGTATCTAATGTTTTTACTAGATTTTTATTAACAATGGTTTTTATCAACATTGACACTTAACTCACTTATGGTTTTGACATTCTAGTGGAATATTACTTTTAGAAAGAAAGTGGTTTTTATTTTGCATGAAAAACAGTTTTCCAGTAGGACGGTTCCCTTTCAAAGGGATCCGGCTAGTACACTTGTCGGGATCCGTGGATCTGTAGTAACAGAAACAGATTTGATAAAAACATAGGTTTTACAGTTTTGTACCACGATATGTGTTTTAGCCTACATTTTCTTTTAGCATGCATACAAGACTTCTAATGTATCACGAAAGAGTACGAAACATATAAATCAAAAGAAATGACAAACACATTATGATAATAATAACCTAGATAAACTAGACTATTAATAATATTTCATTTCAATGCTTAGAATGATACAAAGGATTGGGTATATAACCCCAATGTAGATTAACAACACAAAGTAAATGTCTCTGTATGTGAACTTCATCATAAGGAACACAAGTGCGATGAGTGTTAAGGTGATGAGCACAAGGCGATGTAAACCATATTGAAGACGATCCTTCTTGGTTTCGGTTGAGATGAAATGGAGAGGAAGATGAAGTTTTGAATGAGAGGAAATTTTGAAATTGGAGGATTTGAAAAGTGGAGATTTGATGGAGTGGATGATGGTGAGAGTATTTATGGAAAAGAGGAATTTTGATATTTGTGTTTTGTTTTATTATTAGAAATATATGTTTTTTTTTTGATTAAGTGAAATAAAACACAAGTTTTATAAACCACGACTATAGACGAAAGAGTGACACGTATGTGAGAAAAAGCTTCCTAATGAAGCTACATGTAAAACATGTATATGCACATAAGATAATCAAATAAATACCTAGGTAATCATACTTATTTGTTAAGCTAATATCATTTCTAGATAAGTGGAAAGTCATACCTCAAATGCACTTAGGAATGTCTTTACAAATGATACATCAAATGTCGAAGACAATTCCATCTCCTTTGTGCTCAAGATACCTTCCTAAGGAAGGTAATCTTTATTATCAAGCAAATCCTATGGCTTGATAGATGTGAGCTTTGACTAATCAACATGACAAAGAGGATTAGTGCAATTAAATGAAAAGTAAATAAGAAAAATGTTGTTATTAAATCAACATCCAAACATATAGTTTTAAAAGACATGGTGTTTGTTTTATGAAAACCTTCTTTGTAGTTTTCAATTAACTATGGATCGATCAAGTTTTTAAAGTACAATATACTTCAAGAAACTTGGTAACGAAGCTCTGATGCCAATTGTGGAAAATTAGAAGGGGGGTTGAATAGTTTTGCCAATTAAAACTTCCTTTTAAACTATTTAGATCGACTTATGTCAATCTATTTGGATGTGTGTGTTGGATGTTGATAAACAAGCATATATAAGTATGTAATGAAAAGATAAGAGTAAGAAGCACAAAACCACAACGCGAGTATTTATAGTGGTTCGGCTACAAGGACACCTTCCTTGCCCTACTCCACTCCCCGAGTCACCTACTCAAGAGTTCATAATCACTACACCAACTCCTTATGGCAGAGAAGCCTTCACAACGTCGCCTACCCTTTTTCTGGTGCTAGGCTAACCACCGGGTTCTTTCACTCCAAGGTCAACCACACCTACACAACGTCGCCTACCCTTTATCAGGTACTAGGCTAAGTACCTAGTTCTTTCACTCCAAGGTGAACCACACCTACACAACGTCGCCTACCCTTTATTAGGTACTAGGCTAAGCACCTAGTTCCATTGCAATGGAGGAACTACTACCCAACACTACACTAACGACTAATCCCAAAGGAGATCCACTCTTTTTTACAACATCATCAAGGATATCAATATCCTTGGATCTAGTACTAATCTATCTTGTACATCGAAACACACCATATCGAATGTACATCTAAGGCACCTTTCACTAATGCCTTTAACTAGATCTTCAAGACACCCTTCACTAATGTATTTGTCTTGACTTCTAAGCACCTTTCACTAATGCTTCTAGTCTAGACTTCTAAGCACCCACCACAAGTGCTTATGATATGGACGATAGATACCCTTCACTAATATCTTCGTCTTGACACTTGAGACACCTTTCACAAATGTCTTCAACACTTCTTAGTAAAAGAAAAACAATCATCAACAAGAAGACTTCAGTAGTCTTGATGATGAGGAAACATGGCAACTCATGGACTTGAGCTTGCTCGACTTCAAAGGTGGTGATATTGCCTTTAAGAGGAACCTAGAAGATCACACAAAAACAAAACTACAAACATAGATCTCTTGGATCTGAGGTTAGAGAGTTTTCAACTCTAGGGGAAAGTATGCTAGAAAGGGGTGAGCAACAATGAAGAAATGGCTCACTATTTATAGAAGAAAAAATCTACTGTTTCCCGGATCCCTCCCACAAAGGATCCGTGGGACGCTCCTATTTACCCATGGGTATTTTGGTTACGGGTTATGGGTTGATCCATGGGTCTTTAGCTAGATACAATGTATCTCTTGAGTGCAATGCACCTAGTCACATGGGTATGGGTCAAAACCATGGGTTATGGATATTATCTATATATGATATAAGCATGATGTCATGCAATGGGTTATGGGTCATGGGCTTTGGGTTGTACCCAACTACATTCAATGTATTTTCCCAATGGGTTATGATACTTAAGTTTCTACCATTTATATTACCCAATATACTACATACTAGTTATGTGTATATTTTACCCAAATATGTAAACACTAGTTGTTGTACATATGTAATATTAAATCATAAAATCACTTATACTTGTTTTAGTGTTTTATGTGAAAATGTGAATATGTTAGAAACTATTAGTTCAAACCATTTACGATTTTATTTGTTTCGTTAAAATGATTTTACGCTTGTTATCGACAAAACATTAGAAGATCGTAAAATATAAATAAACGTTTTCGGCTTATTTGTATTAACATAACTCTTTACTTTTATGTGCAGGAACATCCAAGGACAAAAGATCCGATAAAGGCTACACAGATAGTGGATGTTCAAGGCACATGACCGGCAACAAGTCCTATCTCTCGATTTTGAACATTATGATGGAAGATGTCACTTTGGAGTGGAGTTAATGGAAAAGTTGCGGTAAAGGTGTAATCAAACCGGTAACTTGGACTTTGAACCGTGTACTATGTAAAAGAGCTTAAGTATAATCTTTTAGTGTGTCACAAATGTGTGACAAGAAGAACAATGTTCTTTTACCAAAGATATGTGCTTTGTTCTCTCTAAGGATTTTAAGATGCCCGATGAAAGTCGATTCTTCTTAAGATTCCTAGAAAAGGCAACTTATATAGCTTTGATATGAACAACATTATTGCTAAAGATGATTATGCTTGCTTGCTTGCAAAGGCCACGATGGATGAATCCATGTTATGGCATAGAAGACTTGGTCATGTTAACTTCAAAACCATTAATAAGATTGTCAAAGATGGTTTGGTGAGAGGCTTACCTCGTAAAAGATTTGAAAATGATCAAACCGTGTGGCTTGTCTTAAAGGCAAACAACACGAGCTTCTTGCAGGTCAAAGTTGGTTAACTCTATTGCTCACCCACTTCAAATGTTACATATGGACTTATTTGGTCCTACATATGTGAGCAACTTGAATCTAAAGAAATATTGTCTTGTAATGACTGATGATTTTAGCAGGTTTACATGGGTTTTCTTTCTTAGAACCAAGGATGAAACAATGGCATCCTTAAGATCTTTATCACGAAGTTGAAAACCAATATGATATGAAAGTTAAAATCATTAGGTGTGACAATGGGATGTAATTTAAGAATAGAGTTATGGATGATTTTGCGAGAGATAAAGGTATTAAAGAGAATTTAATGTTGCTAGAACTCCTCAACAAAATGGTGTTCTTGAGAGGAGGAACAGACACTTATAGAGGTCGCTAGAACCATGTTGGCATTCAAAATCGCCAATCACTTTTTAATGAAGCGCTAAATCTGCATGTTATGTGCAAAACAGGGTTTTAGTGGTAAAAACAAAGAAACTTTATTCCATTTATGAAGAAGATTCATTACATTCAGAGGGGGGTGCTAACAACCACAATCTACACAAAAGACAACAATCTAACACATCCTTCATTCCTACACTCTACACCAGCTACTCCATTGGCTTCTTGCCCTTGCCCTGATAGTCATGCTTGTTCTTCTGTGCTCTCTTCTTCTTGTTCTCAAAGGTTGACTGCATTCTTGGACAAGCAAGACCAAGAACTTGTGGAGGAGGCCTTGGTAGTCTTGTAGGTTTCTCTGGTATGGAGATTTTCTTCATATTGGAGATAGCTGTTCCCAAAGCCTTTGACAATGCACTTGACAATTTCTTGGACAAGGCATTGGATTCATCATCATCATCTGATGAGCTGGAGTATAACTCAAGAGAAGGTGCACGCTGGCGGCTGTGCTTCACAATCTTCTTAGTTGGCTCCTTGGAAGAAGAACTAGTGGAATAGCATGGAATGTATTCCCACTCGGATATCTCTCGTGTCGGAAGAAGAATCGATGATATGTCAATGATGTCCGAAGATTGCTCATTGCGATTTTTAGGGTTCTTGTCTTTGGTATGAATGTGTTTGGTACAAATTATGCAGAGTCAAATCACTTTATATAGACAAAGTCAATCAAAAGGTTTAATTTAAGAAGATATTTCCTTCTATCTATTTTGGTAAAGTAAATATAGATATTATTGGATTGACTTTGGGAAGATATTGTATTAAAACAAGTCGGTTATGCATATTCTTTATTCTATACTAACATTTGCAGGTTCATAACCAAGCATAGATGGGAGTTGATCTTAAAAGGTGTGTAACTGAGACACGCAACAAATGGTTATTGATTCACCATGTCTAACCCACATAAGAATCAACTAGTCCGAGCAAACGGCTCATCGGTAAAGACTTGACAAACCGCTTATGGTTGATAGTTTACCAAAACTATATGGTTATCAACTCACCATATTCTATCCGATTAAGAGTTGGCTAGTCCATAGCAAACGACTCATGGTAAAGACATATCAAACCGTTGATAGTCGGTAGTTTGCTAAAACTATGATAAAGAGCAGCTCAATTTTCATATGTTTTACTTTACCAACGCTCTTTGAAAATTTTGTGAAAATTACACCGCTAGTTCACGGTTCCAGCGTTATTTTTACCATATTGATCTCGTTGTAAAATCGTCCAGCGCCGATTAATCTCGCATAATCGCCGATCGCTCACTAAACGCCTTGATTTATCATAATCGCCTATTTAATCGTTTTGGTCAAAGATCGCTTAAAATCGGTCAACAAACCGATTAATCGGATAAAATCGGTCTAATCGGATTAATCGGACAAAATCGCTAAAATCGTCAACAAAATTGCTTAAAAATCGGACAAAATCGCTTAAAATAGGTCAACAAACCGATTAATCGAACAAAATTGGTTAAAGATCGCTTAAAATGGTCAACAAACCGAATAATATCTATGTTTGACTTTAAACTTTGAAGAATTATGTATTATGTTTATATTTTGAACACTTGAAATATTTGAAATTTGATGCCCTATGCTTATCCCATACATATAATATAATATAATATCTAATATTACAATTTTGTATAAAATTCCAACCGATTAATCCCGATTAATCGCTTAACCGATTAATCGCTAGGCCCCACCCGACCGCACTAGCTTCTAGCGATTTTACAACCTGTGTTGATCTAGCCGTTACAACTGATTGTGTCAGTAACTAATTTTTACTAGCCGTTGAAAGAAAACATTGTTTCCGTATATATAGGGTAAAATTTTTGGAAGATTATCTACTTTCCTTATTGCTATTTATCCTCTAAAGATAAATATTTTCCAAAGATAGTTTTTTTCGCGCAAAAATCTTAAACCCTACCACTATATATCTTTATCTTTCAATTAGCGAGTTATTCATTCAATTCTTACTGACACAATATATTTTTCATCAAAAGATTCTATGGCACCTATCACTTTTGCAGATGAGCACAACCAAGTGGCCTACTTACAAAAGTCAAACGAGAAGAGTGGCTCTGTTTTTCATCAGATTGTGGACTTTCTTAATACTACCCATATAAGGTATGCTTTACTTCTAAATCCCACAATCTATATCTCTCAAATTAAGCAATTTTGGACTTCTGCTCAGTCCATAACCATTGAAACTAGAGATACACATGAAACAGTGGATGCTCTTAGAGCCACTATGAACGGGGTAACTATTGATGTTACTGAGGCATCTTTGAGGAGAATTCTCCAATTGGATGATCTCAATGGTATCATCACATTACCTATGCCCGAAATTCATACACATCTTTCATCCATGGGGTATGATACCACTGACAAAAAGGCTACTTTCAAAAGAGTGGTTTTGTCCTCATTAGAGATTTTTGATACATACTTTTACATTGCCTAAGTCCTAAGAAAACTTCTTATGAACAATTCGGTTCAACTATGGTTTACCCTTTGGTTTGTCTAGCTTTAGATAGGACTTTTAATTGGTCAAATTATATTTTCAAAGTATGCAAGGCAATGTAAAGAGTTCAACAAAATTTTGATGTATCCAAGGTTTGTGCAAGCAGTGCTAAATGAGTTTCAACTGCAACCCCACACTAGAGTTTATAAAATCCGTTGCTTTAAGCCTAAAGTTTTTCAAAACATGAACAAAGATAGCAACAAGATTATTACACCTCTTTTTCAACAAATGCTTGCAAAGATTTCACAGGTACAAAACTCACCTATAATCATTGTTCCAAACATTGATTATACTCCACCAGTTTCTCACACCTATGAGAGGATGTCAAAACAGCCAACTTCTCTCATTACAACACAACATGTCCCTGATCCTTTTGGTTTAGGCACAAGCAGTGGTGGTTCTAGACTTCAACCTAGTCCAACTATGGAGGAATCTGAGCCATTGCCCCATGATTCACCTCTCCCAACAGGTCACACAGTTGGAAGTGTTGAGGCGAGGGCAACAAATAGAATTGATGGATATGTGTACCAACTTAGCCAAGCGTGTTGAATCTCTACAACAAGACACCGCACAAGTCAAGAAGCGTGATGCCAAGGATATTACACACTTAAAGGAGGAGATTCGGACCTTGAAAGAAGAGTTGCGGGGGTTGAAAAGCGGAGGAAGACCGCAAAGATAATGATATCATCTCTATCCTCACCGATGATGGTGATTCGGTGATGTTAATCAAGATTTGGGAAATTCTCCCAAACAGGGAGGAAAACAGATGCTGAAACTCGGGAGGAAAATTGATTTTGAAGATGAAGGTGTTTCTAGTAAAGGTGCAGAGGAAGGCGATACTCAAGAAGAGTAACTAGAGCAAGATATTTTAGTATCGCAATCAAGATTTTACCATCGATCCAATTTCCACCGCAGAGCCAAATATTTCCATGTTGGACATGATATTGCCACCGCAAGTGAAGAAATTGATATACGTAAGAAAGACAAAGGTAAAGCTATTATGCAAAGCAAGGAGCAAACAAGAAGAAAGGTTTCAATGAAAGAACAAGTTCGATTGCTCATGATGAAGACGTTGCAAGAAAGATTTATGAAGTTGAAGTTCTTTGAAAAGAAAAAGCTTGAAGAATTGGAGATTGCAAGCTTTATGGAGGCTAAAAGGTGGATAGAATGGAAGATCCACTTTCCTTTGCTCCACCTACAAGATTCGAGAGAAGACTCGGAGTTCACTATGTACCCATCAAGAAGAAATTGATTTCTTGATTGCAAATGATCCAGTGATCAAGAAGAAAGCAATTGATCTAGTAGCTGATAAGTCTTTAACTGAAGATCAAAGAACAACACAGTTAAAGGACTTTATTCAGATGAAGAATAATCAAGCACTTCAAGATGTAATTGGTACAGTCAGAAAAGGTCAGGAGAAACCAAGGCAACCAACCAAGGCACAAGTTATTGCTTACATGAAGACTTATTGTTGCAATGTTGGTGGCTGGAAAAGACATCAATTCAAAGGAATGCCTGATGATAAAGTTGAAAGTATCTACTACAGAGTTCAAAGACAAGATAAAGATTTTATTCCAATGGATTCTGATGAAGAAGCAAGAAGGTATCCTAATTTGAAGAGAAAGGCCAAAGATAGTGAATCTCGGACATTTAAGAAGACAAAGTTTGTTGAAGAACAAGAAGTTCCAACTAGGAAATTCATCAAGAACAACCGATCAAATGATTGTGATTGAAGAAGAAGATTTTTATCCGTAACCACCGCAAGTCATACATCCTATCATTGATCGAAGTGTTTATCGCTAGCAATTTTGCTCCAACATGGAAGATTACAAGGCTAGGTGGTGAAACTTCATCATTCATTCAATTTGAAGATCTCATCAAAGCTTGTGACAGTAGATGATCTTGACACATTATGGAAATTAGTTCATGAAAGGTTTGATGTCAAGATCTCAAAGATATGAAGGAGATGCGATTATGGGTTAATCTTAGAAGGCTCTATGAACCGGATGTTAATGATGATTTACGGAAATTCTCATGTTCATGTCCCGGTACTAAATGGTTCTACTATGATTCATGTGAAGTTCATCATGTTTCTACAACAAATGGAGTAGATGCATTTATGCCATCGAGAAAGAATATCCACTCGAGTGGAACTCTCACCGTGATGTCGTGTACTAATATAAGAGTTCATGAAGATAGTGAGAAGGTCGAGCATTGTTACTCGTGCTTCAAGATCAATGTTCAAGAGCTATTCAAGCATTGAGAAGAAGATGAAGTGTTTGAAAGAATTCCCAAATCCTTGCAGATAATGAAGATTGAAGAAACTTATTGATTTGCAGAGAAATCATAAGTTTAGGGAGGATTGTTGGGAATAATACTACAGCTACTAATCGATAGTCTTGTGGTTAACATCGCTAAAGATTACACTAGCGGGGAAACTCATTACCACCGCCAGTATCATTATTACCACGATGTTAGGATAATTGTTAAGTATCCGTATTCATAAGTATAGAAAAGATCTTGTGTATATTCTATATTGTTAGGTTTATACTTATCTTGTAAAGGACTCCTTGTGCTATAAAAGGAGATCCTAGGTCATTGCTTGATGTACGAATTACATACGTATTATTCATATTAGCTTCAAGGTGTAACCCTAGTGATAAACAAGATCACTCGTATTATTTCTTAATAATATTGGAGCTTTGTGTTTATTGTTCTTACTTACATTACATCATATAATCTGTCTTCTAAGTATTACTAAGTATATTCCGCATGCTTATTAATATAACTCAAAATATCACTAACACAAGGTGTGTGTTTAGATCCATCAAACTATATCCTAAAGGACAATCGACAGTTATGTAAGACAAAATATCGTGTATTTTGTCTCGCTTACAATGGCTATTTAGAGTAAGTGACAAAGTCGCTTTCTTCTTGTCGGTGATGACATTGAGCACAGTAGTTAGCGATTCGTGTGAAAGTTTGACTTTGGTTGATAAGGACTTCTTCTTATCTGCTCAAACTTATCCCCCTTGTCTCGCTCATTCTTCGATCTCTTTAGCCTTTAGTCTTGATCTTCCGTATTGTCTTCATAGATAGTAGTTGGTGAGTTTTAGGATTGGGTGAGTTATTGTCATCACTCTTGAATCCACCATCTTCTTCTTGACCCGCCTTCACCCCTTAAGTTCCGCCCATCGAGTGGAGAGACTTCTTTGTCTCATCTTGAGTATCCGAAGATGACTCACCGAGTGGCTTTGCGCTCGATGACTTGTTTGTGTTTAAGGATCTAAACACTTAGGGTATTTTCTTTTCAAATCCTAGAATTAAGGGTTTGGGTATTTATCGAACCCAACAGTTCCTCACTATGGTATAAAAATTCTTGGACCTCTTCATAAGTGTTTAGAAATATTGTTAAACATCCATAGTGGATGCCCTAACAAATGCAAAACCTTCAAAAGCAAATAGAAAATATAAAACTTTCAAAATCCATAAAATTTGAAAATCTTGAAAATTTTAAAAAATATTGTCATTTTATCATGCTTTTCTCGATTCGATAATATCTACGGTCTTTGTGCTGTCATTCAAAGAATAACACGGGACTTTAGATATTGTTCGAATAATCAATAAAAAAGTTTTGAGAGAAAGTGAATCAGTGGTTTATAGGCATTTCAGTCTATAGCCCGCTTTTAATGAAAGAACAGAGCCATGCTTTAAGGTATGTTTCAAATCTCATGCTCTGATTCTAAAAACAAATGTTTGTCACCAAAAGGACAAATGTTTCTTTCACAAATATTTTTCCTTCTATAAACTCTTCTGAAAAATATTTGTTGTCTAATGAAAACAATGTTAAACAAAATAACTTGAACTAAATTTTTGAAATTCACTTGGACTTGACATCGGTCAAAATCTCGATCTCTCAATCAACAACTTATGTCATTGATTGAGGGGGAGAATAATTTCAATTAAATCAAAAGGTTATTTGTCATACAATTGTTTTCAAAAGATAATCATGCATGTTTAATCAATGGAGTGTAAAGTCTCAAAATTCGATCCTTATCGCTTAAAATGTTTTCATAATCAAGTCACAATTCTCCTCAAAGCTTTCAAAATCAATTTAAATCTCAGAGATCACAAATCTCAAATGATTTGAAAATTGTGATCGAGGAGAATTTGTGATTTAAATTGAGTTAAACTAATAATTCGATAAATGGTCTCATAAGTGTTTAGCAAGCTTTCCTCCCGCATGTGCCAAACGATTTCAAATTTTCCATGCACATGTTGAGGGGGAGCATCTTTTTAGACCACAAAGAATTGAAACGTGATTGATCTGTCTCTAAGTGCAAAACTCTTTCAAACCTCGAGGCACATATTGAGGGGGAACAAACTTATGAAAACCTCATCCTTCCCCAATATGCTTTATCTACTTGATTTAATCAGGGAAGTGATGTTGATATCTTTTAGAAAATGGTAATCAAATACATGATGCACATGTTAAGGGGAGCTCTTTTCTAAAATATCAAAACAATTCAGTACAAAATGCTTTGATAATATATCACAAGTACCGGATTGATTTTCAAATGGTTTTCAATTGGTTCCAATGGCTAATGAACAATACCAAAAGACCGACCAAATTTACTTTATGCATGGTGATATAAGGATGGTTAGGTTAGGTATTCTTTCCCACAATCCGCGTAGCCGGAGGATCTACCCAGGACAATCCACTAGATAGTGTAGAGTCCTTAGGTATGATGAAAAAGGAGAAAATGAGAAATGAGAATAGTGCATCGAGACGTAACTAGTAATCGAATAAACCCAACAAAGTTCTAGTTATGAAGTATCGATAAGCACCGAAGGGTTTAAGAATGAAAAGAAATAAATGAGAAAAGGGTGAAAACAAATAGCCTCCATTATTTTCAACCTTAGGGCGTAAACCGGTTCAACTCATATACATCGGGTACATACCGAGGTAACACCGTATTGAAGACAAGACGTCATGGACCCAGTGATGCACTGCACTACAACTTCCCAAGCTACTCAAGTTCCTCTTAAAATGGCTTGTTTCATTCTCACGGGGAACCTACATAATCTATCGACTTTCTCCTAGAGATTGTTGATATTGAAGAAGGAGACCCTCTCCCTCGTCTCCGACATAGGAAATCAAATGTGCACAATTGAGTCTAGATCCACGAGATCATCAATAAATCTCTTTAGGACACTATCAATGAAGACTCTTTGTTTCACACAATGTGGAAGAGAGATTTTATATTAAGAGTCCTACACATTATCCTTGTGGTATTGCCAAAACATCCGAGTGATATATAAACATATTCACAATGAAGATGGAAAGCCTTCGGAGCCAACATCAAACAAGCTCCCGGTGGGTGGCATGTGAGATCTATCCAATAGATCAACCATGTGACAACCGAGCGAAACAATGGGCGAGTCATAATTATGAGTCAATCTGGTTCGTGTTATGGATTGACGGATACCTTTGAAAACCGGTCGTTGTGCTTAAAACTCTTTTCCTTAGCACATCGATCGCTTATGTTTCAAAATTTAAAAGGTATTCATGATTGATAATTGATTTCCTTAAAACCTTCGTTGTATTGCAAAAACACTTTATTGAGCAAGACACATTGTTTTCAAATCATTTTCTTCAATCGGTGAATCTTAATTCATTGGTTCACTCACTCCGTGTTGTCTTCTTTGAGACGTTCTGTTTGAGAACGACTAGAGGTTGCGAAACCCGTCAAGGAAATTCTTCGAATTATACCTAATCACAAAAGATGCTTATATCGATCAGCGGGGAACCGTGGGCGTGTACCTCAATTCAACAAAAGTGATCAAAGACACTTTCGTGCACTTTATTACTAAGCTGTTGTATGCGTGTCACCGACGTTTATAATGATCGAATGAAGCGGTCAATCCATAGCCGCATGCTCACACTACACATTCATCTCTAAAGAAATCATGATAAGTGCATCAACGACTGATATTTTCACTCCATGCTTACGCTACGTATCGCCAATATCATGAATCAACGAAAGCTTCCGCTACTCGATGAGAATATATCATGATCCGAATGTGAGCATGTCCGTCCAAATGTCACAACATCACATAATACCAACACCACAATGGAAGAGTCAGAGATTTATGTTAGCTGATGATCTCAATGCTGGCTCAAAACTCATCATCACGTGGATCAGTTAAAGACCTCCACTTAGATTATCCAAACATGCAATAATAAAGAATCAATGACTACGAGCTATTGGGCAAAGAACATGAACAAGAATCCAAGAACAATCTTAATGTAATATTTTTTTGTATTCAATGTAATTTGAGGTGACCTCCCTTAGGGGGAGATTGTTAGGATTTAGTTAATCCAAGTATTAAAGTGTCGGTCACCTCAAGTATATGTAATCGTTAGAAAGCTCGTAGTCGTAGTTATTTAAAGTTAAGTAGTATTTAGTTAAGTAACACCGTGGAGGACGGACGGGTCTTTACCCACCTGTATGCACGATCCATGCCCGTAGGTGGCGATTTATGTAAGACTATAAATACTCTCTACCTCCCAAGGTAGAGAGTTGGAGCTCATAATAATACTTTCATTTTTCTCACTAAGTTCCTAAACCTCTCTCTTTCTCTCTCCAAAACCATAAGTTATACGCCTATTTGTGATCATGTATTGATGTGTTTGAGAAATCCAATGTGTTACATAGGAACTCATTTAAGATGAGATGGAGTGTTTGAGTTAGAAAGATGAGTTGAAATGATTATCTTGGCTAGGGTTGACATAATCATCATCCAGGATCCCACGGTTCCTCCTCGAGAGGGATCCGTCTAGGCTAATCCTAGAGATCCGGCTCTCAGATTATGAAAGAGTAGAAATGATGTTTCTAAGATCTAAGATCTATATCACCTTGAGTGTTTCGGTCCTCTAAGTGTCTTAAATGAAGGGGTGCTTAAGTACTTGAAGGTAATGAGTGATGTGGCTTAATGATTTCCTTTTATGGAAGGAATTGGAACTTTCATGAGTACCAATGAATGAACAAGGATGACATTAAAGAGGAGAGTGTCAATTGAAGCTAAATGATCCTAGAGATCAGATAGTAACTTAGATTAATCCTTTGGAGAATATCCTAAAGGCTTAAGATGAAAAAAAAACTAGAATTTGATCTATTTTGATCAATTTTGTCGTAAGAATGATTATGATCAATTTTGCTATAAGAGGTTTCCAACGTTTAGATATGAGGGATCATGTGAAAAATGATGTGTGAGCTTGAGAGCGGAAGAGTAATGAATTAAAGTGAAACGATAGATCTACATGCGTCTTTGAGTGTGATCTAGGTGAGTTATGTGTGAGTAGGAAGGATCTACTTAACTTGATAAGGACTTAATTTGCCTTAAGACACTATGTCTTGCTTAGTGTGAGGTGTTCTAAGGATATGTTTGAAATACAATGCATGCAATTGCATTTTCTATTTACGGATCCACGGTTTCCCTAAGTGTAGGGATCCGTCTAGCACAAACTTTGGGATCCGTCCATCTGCTGCGCAAACCTTTACTAAAGGTATGCAATGATCTTGACAATGCATTATATTCCAAGGTTAGTTTAAAGGGATTCTAACACTAAGATATTAAATGTAAGATGTTTTATTTCATGAAGGAAATTGGATTACATTGATAAAGCACGCAGTATAAGAGGATTGATCCTATTTGAAATACTACTAAGTTCCTTGAGCATTTTGCTAGAAAGATAATCACGTGTGTTGATTAGTGTTGGTGGAATCAAGAATGAAGAAAGTCTTCATGAGAGATATGTTTAGCAGTTCCATCATCTTGTTCTGAAATGCGTTACAGCGGACTTTGAAATTGAGGATGAAAGTGCATAACGTTATGATAAGAGGCGCGTCAAGAACATTCCATAAGGGATGAGTTTATTCTTGGAGCCTTGAAGATTTACATTCGCTCTTGCGAAGAAGTAGGCGGATTGTATGGTTGTTGTGTTAGCAAACGATTACAACATGTGAGCACGACAAGCGGGAAGGATTTTCGATTTCCCTAAGACTCCAAACATTCTCACAGGGATGAGTGCAAGAGGCTTGTACTCTTCTCGGATGTCCGTGTGAAGATAATGTTTGGATCGAATAATATGGTCGAGGTTTGCATATTATCCGATTTAAATCTTCCGAGGGTATGTGTGAACAATATGGACTATTTTCTTCACGAAAGTTGAAGAGAATCAAGAGACCAATCTTTGGTGAAGGCACATTGTCCGTGATTTGGAATCCGGAGGATGTGAGCAAAATGCCCAAGGGTTAAAGTAAACTTTTGGTTTTGATATAAAACCAAAGAGATGAGAAAGCGATCCTCGTTCTGACGAGTTCAACTTAACGGAAGAAGAATTCCATTATGAACCTTGGACATATCTTCTCGTTGATTTCAAGAAGACATTCTAGTCCTATGGCTCGGAAGGAGGTATTGATACCTTCTTGAATTGGAAGAGGTGTCTAAAATACGTCCTTCGTGGAAGTAGCGGTTTCGAGATTATTGAACCCACGGACATGATTTCCGGTGTGTTGGGTTCAAGGAGATGTTCGGAGTGTAGGCGCTAGTGGTGAAAAATCAAACTCATATTAAATAAGTCATAGTTGAACCTATAGAAATGATGAGTTAATAGAAAGTGATTTTTGGTGGTCGACCAATGAGTATCTAATGTTTTTACTAGATTTTTATTAACAATGGTTTTTATCAACATTGACACTTAACTCACTTATGGTTTTGACATTCTAGTGGAATATTACTTTTAGAAAGAAAGTGGTTTTATTTTGCATGAAAAGCAGTTTTCCAGTGGGGCAGTTCCACTTTCAAAGGGATCCCGGCTAGTACACTTCTGGGATCCGGTGGATGCAGTAATAATATAAACATATTTGATAAAAACATAGGTTTCACTGGGTTTTATACCACGATATGTGTTTTAGCCTACATTTTCTTTTAGCATGCATACAAGACTTCTAATGTATCACGAAAGAGTGCGAAACATATAAATAAAAAGAAATGACAAACACATTATGATAATAATAACCTAGATAAACTAGACTATTAATAATATTTCATTTCAATGCTTAGAATGATACAAAGGATTGGGTATATAACCCCAATGTAGATTAACAACACAAAGTAAATGTCTCTGTATGTGAACTTCATCATAAGGAACACAAGTGCGATGAGTGTTAAGGTGATGAGCACAAGGGCGATGTAAACCATATTGAAGACGATCCTTCTTGGTTTCGGTTGAGATGAAATGGAGAGGAAGATGAAGTTTTGAATGAGAGGAAATTTTTGAAATTGGAGGATTTGAAAAAGTGGAGATTTGATGGAGTGGATGATGGTGAGAGTATTTATGGGAAAAGAGGAATTTTTGATATTTGTGTTTTGTTTTATTATTAGAAATATATGTTTTTTTTTTGATTAAGTGAAATAAAACACAAGTTTTATAAACCACGACTATAGGCGAAAGAGTGACACGTATGTGAGAAAAAGCTTCTAATGAAGCTACATGTAAAACATGTATATGCACATAAGATAATCAAATAAATACCTAGGTAATCATACTTATTTGTTAAGCTAATATCATTTCTAGATAAGTGGTAAGTCATACCTCAAATGCACTTAGGAATGTCTTTACAAATGATACATCAAATGTCAGAAGACAATTCCAGCTCCTTTGTGCTCAAGATACCTTCCTAAGGAAGGTAATCTTTATTATCAAGAAAATCCTATGGCTTGATAGATGTGAGCTTTGACTAATCAACATGACAAAGAGGATTAGTGCAATTAAATGAAAAAGTAAATAAGAAAAAATGTTGTTATTAAATCAACATCCAAGCATATAGTTTTAAAAGACATGGTGTTTGTTTTTATGAAAAACCTTCTTTGTAGTTTTCAATTAACCATGGATCGTATCAAGTTTTTAAAGTACAATATACTTCAAGAAACTTGGTAGCGAAGCTCGATGCCAATTGTGGAAAATTAGAAGGGGTTGAATAGTTTTGCCAATTAAAACTTCCTTTTAAACTATTTAGATCGACTTATGTCAATCTATTTGGATGTGTGTGTTGGATGTTGATAAACAAGCATATATAAGTATGTAATGAAAGATAAGGTAAGAAGCACAAAACCACAAGCAGTATTTATAGTGGTTCGGCTACAAGGACACCTTCCTTGCCTACTCCACTCCCGAGTCACCTACTCAAGAGTTCATAATCACTACACCAACTCCTTATGGCGAGAGAAGCCTTCTGGCGTCGCCTACCCTTTTTACGGTGCTAGGCTAACCACGGGTTCTTTCACTCCAAGGTCGACCACACCTACACAGCGTCGCCTACCCTTTATCGGTGCTGGGCTAAGTACCTGGTTCTTTCACCCAAGGTGAACCACACCTACACAACGTCGCCTACCCTTTATTAGGTACTAGGCTAAGCACCTAGTTCCATTGCAATGGAGGAACTACTACCCAACACTACACTAACGACTAATCCCAAAGGAGATCCACTCTTTTTACAACATCATCAAGGATATCAATATCCTTGGATCTAGTACTAATCTATCTTGTACATCGAAACACACCATATCGAATGTACATCTAAGGCACCTTCACTAATGCCTTTAACTAGATCTTCAAGACACCCTTCACTAATGTCTTTGTCTTGACTTTAAGCACCTTTCACTAATGCTTCTAGTCTAGACTTCTAAGCACCCACCACAAGTGCTTATGATATGGACGATAGATACCCTTCACTAATATCTTCGTCTTGACACTTGAGACACCTTTCACAAATGTCTTCAACACTTCTTAGTAAAGAAAACAATCATCAACAAGAAGACTTGATGGTCTTGATGATGAGGAAACATGGCAACTCATGGACTTGAGCTTGCTCGACTTCAAAGGTGGTGATATTGCCTTTAAGAGGAACCTAGAAGATCACACAAAACAAAACTACAAACATAGATCTCTTGGATCGAGGTTAGAGAGTTTTCAACTCTAGGGAAAGTATGCTAGAAAGGGTGAGCAACAATGAAGAAATGGCTCACTATTTATAGAAGAAAAATCTCATCCCCGCTTTCCACGGATCCCTCCCACAAAGGATCCGTGGGACGCTCCTATTACCCATGGGTATTTTGGTTCTGGGTTATGGGTTGATCCATGGGTCTTTAGCTAGATACAATGTATCTCTTGAGTGCAATGCACCTAGTCACATGGGTATGGGTCAAAACCATGGGTTATGGATATTATCTATATGATATAAGCATGATGTCATGCAAATGGGTTATGGGTCATGGGCTTTGGGTTGTACCCAACTACATTCAATGTATTTTCCCAATGGGTTATGATACTTAAGTTTCTACCCATTTATATTACCCAATATACTACATACTAGTTATGTGTATATTTTACCCAAATATGTAAACACTAGTTGTTGTACATATGTAATATTAAATCATAAAATCACTTATACTTGTTTTAGTGTTTTATGTGAAAATGTGAATATGTTAGAAACTATTAGTTCAAACCATTTACGTATTTTATTTGTTTCGTTAAAATGATTTTACGTTTGTTATCGACAAAACATTAGAAGATCGTAAAATATAAATAAGCGTTTTACGACTTATTTGTATTAACATAACTCTTTACTTTTATGTGCGAGGAACATCCAAGGACAAAAGATCCGATAAAGGCTACAGATAGTGGATGTTCAAGGCACATGGCAACAAGTCCTATCTCTCGATTTTGAACATTATGATGGACGGTATGTCGACTTTGGAGGTGGAGTTAATGGAAAAGTTGCCGTAAAGGTGTAATCAAAGCGGTAACTTGGACTTTGAACACATGTACTATGTAAAAGAGCTTAAGTATAATCTTTTTAGTGTGTCACAAATGTGTGACAAGAAGAACAATGTTCTTTTTACCAAAGATATGTGCTTTGTTCTCTCTAAGGATTTTAAGATGCCTGATGAAAGTCAGATTCTTCTTAAGATTCCTAGAAAAGGCAACTTATATAGCTTTGATATGAACAACATTATTGCTAAAGATGATTATGCTTGCTTGCTTGCAAAGGCCACAGTGGATGAATCCATGTTATGGCATAGAAGACTTGGTCATGTTAACTTCAAAACCATTAATAAGATTGTCAAAGATGGTTTGGTGAGAGGCTTACCTCAGAAAAGATTTGAAAATGATCAAACCTGTGTGGCTTGTCTTAAAGGCAAACAACAGAGCTTCTGCTGAGTCAAAGTTGGTTAACTCTATTTCTCACCCACTTCAAATGTTACATATGGACTTATTTGGTCCTACATATGTGAGCAACTTGAATCTAAAGAAATATTGTCTTGTAATGACCGATGATTTTAGCGAGTTTACATGGGTTTTCTTTCTTAGAACCAAGGATGAAACAACTGGCATCCTTAAGATCTTTATCACGAAGTTGAAAACCAATATGATATGAAAGTTAAAATCATTAGGTGTGACAATGGGACGAAATTAAGAATAGAGTTATGGATGATTTTGCGAGAGATAAAGGTATTAAAGAGAATTTAATGTTGCTAGAACTCCTCGACAAAATGGTGTTCTTGAGAGGAGAACAGGACACTTATCGAGGTGCTAGAACCATGTTGGCGATTCAAAATCGCCAATCACTTTTTGAAATGAGCGATTAATACGCATGTTATGTGCAAAAGCAGGGTTTTAGTGGTAAAACAAAGAAACTTTATTCCATTTATGAAGAAGATTCATTACATTCGAGGGGTGCTAACAACCACAATCTACACAAAGACAACAATCTAACACATCCTTCATTCCTACACTCTACACCAGTACTCCATTGGCTTCTTGCCCTTGCCACGATAGTCATGCTTGTTCTTACATGCTCTCTTCTTGTTCTCAAAGGTTGATGCATTCTTGGACAAGCAAGACCAAGAACTTGTGGAGGAGGCCTTGGTAGTCTTGCAGGTTTCTCTGGTATGGAGATTTTCTTCATATTGGAGATAGCTGTTCCTAAAGCCTTTGACAATGCACTTGACAATTTCTTGGACAAGGCATTGGATTCATCATCATCATCTGATGAGCTGGAGTAGAACTCAAGAGAAGGTGCACGCTTGGCGACAGGCTTCACAATCTTCTTAGTTAGCTCCTTGGAAGAAGAACTAGTGGAATAGCATGGAATGTATTCCCACTCGGATATCTCTGTGTCAGAAGAAGAATCTGATGAGATGTCAATGATGTCTGGAAGATTGCTCATTGCGATTTTTAGGGTTCTTGTGCTGGTATGAATGTGTTTTGGTACAAATTATGCAGAGTCAAATCACTTTATATAGACAAAGTCAATCAAAAGGTTTAATTTAAGAAGATATTTCCTTCTATCTATTTTGGTAAAGTAAATATAGATATTATTGGATTGACTTTGGGAAGATATTGTATTAAAACAAGTCGGTTATGCATATTCTTTATTCTATACTAACATTTGCGGGTTCATAACCAAGCATAGATGGGAGTTGATCTTAAAGGTGTGTAATCGAGACATTTAACAAATGGTTATTGATTCACCATGTCTAACCCACATAAGAATCAACTAGTCCGAGCAAACGGCTCTTGGTAAAGACTTGACAAATCCGTTTATGGTTGATAGTTTACCAAAAACTATATGGTTATCAACTCACCATATTCTATCGATTAAGAGTTGGCTAGTCCATAGCAAGCGGCTCATGGTAAAGACATATCAAATCCGTTGATAGGCGGTAGTTTGCTAAAAACTATGATAAAAGCGCGTTCAATTTTCATATGTTTTTCTTTACCATTCGCTCTTTGAAAATTTTTGTGAAAAATTACTTGCTAGTTCACGGTTTCCAGCAGTGTTATTTTCGTGATCTCATTGTAAAATCGGTCGGTGATTAATCTCGCATAATCGTGATCGCTACTCGCGCCTTGATTTATCATAATCGGCCTATTTAATCGTTTTGGTCAAAGATCGCTTAAAATCGGTCAACAAACCGATTAATCGGATAAAATCGGTCTAATCGGATTAATCGGACAAAATCGTTAAAATCGGTCAACAAAATTGCTTAAAATCGGACAAAATCGCTTAAAATAGGTCAACAAACCGATTAATCGAACAAAATTGGTTAAAGATCGCTTAAAATGGTCAACAAACGAATAATATCTATGTTTGACTTTAAACTTTGAAGAATTATGTATTATGTTTATATTTTGAACACTGAAATATTTGAAATTTGATGCCTATGCTTATCCCATATATAATATAATATAATATCTAATATTACAATTTTGTGTATAAAATTCCAATCCGATTAATCCCGATTAATCGCTAACGATTAATCGCTAGGCCCCACCGCTCATCATAGGGCCTAGCGCGATTTTACGACCTTGCTTGATCTAAGCGTTACAAGTTGGTGTGTCGTTAACTAATTTTTACTAGCCGTTGAAAGAAAACATTGTTTCCGTATATATAGGGTAAAATTTTGGAAGATTATCTACTTTCCTTATTGCTATTTATCCTCTAAAGATAAATATTTTCCAAAGATAGTTTTTTTTTAAGCGAAAAATCTTAAACCCTACCACTATATATCTTTATCTTTCAATTAGCGAGTTATTCATTCAATTCTTCTTGACACAATATATTTTTCATCAAAAGATTCTATGGCACTATCACTTTTGCGAGATGAGCACAACCAAGTGGCCTACTTACAAAAGTCAAGCGAGAAGAGTGGCTCCTTTTTTCATCAGTTGTGGACTTTCTTAATACTACCCATATAAGGTATGCTTTACTTCTAAATCCACAATCTATATCTCTCAAATTAAGCAATTTTGGACTTACGCTCGAGTCCATAACCATTGAAACTAGAGATACACATGAAGCGATTGGATGCTCTTAGAGCCACTATGAACGGGTAACTATTGATGTTCTTGAGGCATCTTTGAGGAGAATTCTCCAATTGGATGATCTCAATGGTATCATCACATTACCTATGCCCGAAATTCATACACATCTTTCATCCATGGGGTATGATACCAGCGACAAAAGGCTACTTTCAAAAGAGTGGTTTTGTCCTCATTAGAGATTTTTGATACATACTCTTTTACATTGCCTAAGTCCTAAGAAACTTCTTATGAACAATTCGGTTCAACTATGGTTTACCCTTTGGTTTGTCTAGCTTTAGATAGGACTTTTAATTGGTCAAATTATATTTTTCAAAGTATGCAAGGCAATGTAAAGAGTTCAACAAAAAATTTTGATGTATCCAAGGTTTGTGCAAGCGATGCTAAATGAGTTTCAACTGCAACCCCACACTAGAGTTTATAAAATCCGTTGCTTTAAGCCTAAAGTTTTCAAAACATGAACAAAGATAGCAACAAGATTATTACACCTCTTTTTCAACAAATGCTTGCAAAGATTTCACGGTACAAAACTCACTATAATCATTGTTCTAAACATTGATTATACTCCATGATTTCACACCTATGAGAGGATGTCAAAGCGACCAACTCTCTCATTACAAACAACATGTCCCAATCCTTTTGGTTTAGGCACAAGCGATGGTGGTTCTAGACTTCAACCTAGTCCAACTATGGAGGAATCGAGCCATTGCCCATGATTCACCTCTCCCAGCAGTCGCACGGTTGGAAGTGTTGAGGCGATGGGCAACAAATGGAATTGATGGATATGTGTACCAACTTAGCCAAGCGTGTTGAATCTCTACAACAAGACTGCACAAGTCAAGAAGCGATATGCCAGGATATTACACACTTAAAGGAGGAGATTCGGACCTTGAAAGAAGAGTTGCGAGGGGTTGAAAAGCGGAGGAAGGCGCAAAGATAATGATATCATCTCTATCCTCACCGATGATGGTGATTCGGTGATGTTAATCAAGATTTGGGAAATTCTCCCAAACAGGGAGGAAAACAGATCTTTGAAACTCGTGGGAGGAAAATTGATTTTGAAGATGAAGGTGTTTCTAGTAAAGGTGCGAGAGGAAGGCGATACTCGAGAAGAGTAACTAGAGCAAGATATTTTTAGTCTTGCGAATCGAAGATTTTACCATCGATCCAATTTCCACTGCGAGCCAAATATTTCCATTGTTGGACATGATATTGCCACGCAAGTGAAGAAATTGATATCTGAGAAAGAAAGACAAAGGTAAAGCTATTATGCAAAGCAAGGAGCAAACAAGAAGAAAGGTTTCAATGAAAGAACAAGTTCGGATTGCTCATGATGAAGAGTTGCAAGAAAGATTTATGAAGTTGAAGTTCTTTGAAAAGAAAAAGCTTGAAGAATTGGAGATTGCAAGCTTTATGGAGGCTAAAAGGTGGATAGAATGGAAGATCCACTTTCCTTTGTTCCACCTACAAGATTCGAGAGAGAAGACTCGGAGTTCGGCTATGTACCTCTTGAAGAAGAAATTGATTTCTTGATTGCAAATGATCCGGTGATCAAGAAGAAAGCAATTGATCTAGTAGGCGATAAGTCTTTAGCGAAGATCAAAGAACAACACGGTTAAAGGACTTTATTCGGATGAAGAATAATCAAGCACTTCAAGATGTAATTGGTACGATCGGAAAAGGTCGGGAGAAACCAAGGCAACCAACCAAGGCACAAGTTATTGCTTACATGAAGACTTATTGTTGCAATGTTGGTGGCTGGAAAAGACATCAATTCAAAGGAATGCACGATGATAAAGTTGAAAGTATCTACTACAGAGTTCAAAGACAAGATAAAGATTTTATTCTAATGGATTCGAAGAAGAAGCAAGAAGGTATCCTAATTTGAAGAGAAAGGCCAAAGATAGTGAATCTCGGACATTTAAGAAGACAAAGTTTGTTGAAGAACAAGAAGTTCCAACTAGAAATTCACTTGAAGAACAATGGTGAAATGATTGTGATTGAAGAAGAAGATTTTATCCGGAACCACTTGCAAGTCATACATCCTATCATTGGTAGGAAGTGTTTCTGCTAGCAATTTTGCTCCAACATGGAAGATTACAAGGCTAGGTGGTGAAACTTCATCATTCATTCAATTGAAGATCTCATCAAAGCTTGTGCAGAGATGATCTTGACACATTATGGAAATTAGTTCATGAAAGGTTTGATCTTTGAAGATCTCAAAGATATGAAGGAGATGCGATTATGGGTTAATCTTAGAAGGCTCTATGAACCGGATGTTAATGATGATTTCGGAAATTCTCATGTTCATGTCCCAGTACTAAATGGTTCTACTATGATTCATGTGAAGTTCATCATGTTTCTACAACAAATGGAGTAGATGCATTTATGCTTCTTGAGAAGAATATCCACTCAGTGGAACTCTCCTTTGTGATCTTGTGTACTAATATAAGAGTTCATGAAGATAGTGAGAAGGTCGAGCATTGTTACTCGTGCTTCAAGATCAATGTTCAAGAGCTATTCAAGCATTGAGAAGAAGATGAAGTGTTTGAAAGAATTCCCCAAATCCTTGCAGATAATGAAGATTGAAGAAACTTATTGATTTGCGGAGAAATCATAAGTTTAGGGAGGATTGTTGGGAATAATACTATGATTACCAGCGATAGTCTTGTGGTTAACATGCTAAAGATTACACTAGCGGTGGAAACTCATTACCACTGCCGATATCATTATTACCACGATGTTAGGATAATTGTTAAGTATCCGTGTATTCATAAGTATAGAAAAGATCTTGTGTATATTCTATATTGTTAGGTTTATACTTATCTTGTAAAGGACTCCTTGTGCTATATAAAGGAGATCCTAGGTCATTGCTTGATGTCTGAATTACATACGTATTATTCATATTAGCTTCAAGGTGTAACCCAATGATAAACAAGATCACTCGTATTATTTCTTAATAATATTGGAGCTTTGTGTTTATTGTTCTTACTTACATTACATCATATAATGCATCTTCAAGTATTACTAAGTATATTCCGCATGCTTATTAATATAACTCAAAATATCACTAACACAAGGTGTGTGTTTAGATCCATCAAACTATATCCTAAAGGACAAGCGGCAGATTCTGAGAAGACAAAATCGATGTATTTTGTCTCATTCAATAGCTATTTAGAGTAAGTGACAAAGTTGCTTTCTTCTTGTCGGTGATGACATTGAGCACAGTAGTTAGCGATTCGAGAAAGTTTGACTTTGGTTGATAAGGACTTCTTCTTATCTGTTCAAACTTATCCCGCCTTGTCTCGCTCATTCTTCAGTCTCTTTAGCCTTTAGTCTTGATCTTCTATATTGTCTTCAGAGATAGTAGTTGGTGAGGAGTTTTAGGATTCAGTGAGTTATTGTCATCACTCACTGAATCCACCATCTTCTTCTTGACTCGGTCTTCACCCCTTAAGTTCCGCCTTCTTGAGTGGAGAGACTTCTTTGTCTCATCTTGAGTATCCGAAGACTTCTCCTTGAGTGGCTTTGCGCTGATGACTTGTTTGTGTTTAAGGATCTAAACACTTAGGGTATTTTCTTTTCAAATCCTAGAATTAAGGGTTTGGGTATTCTTGAACCCAACAGTTCCTCACTATGGTATAAAAATTCTTGGACCTCTTCATAAGTGTTTAGAAATATTGTTAAACATCCATAGTGGATGCCTAACAAATGCCCATGACATTGCTTAAAGTGTAATAATTCATCTTGAACTTCCTTTAACTTGAAAATGCATTTAATACACATTAATTGATCTTATAATTTACCTTAATTAGTGATGATTTTATAATTAATAAACTTAAAGTTTCATTATATAACTATCTAAACTAGTGTACGGAGGGCTTTGGTTAGACAATCCCTTTATTGACATTTTATTTGTTGATGCTTTAAAGCTTTAATACTTATTTGTTGTGTGTGTTATTTTGGCTTGAGTGAAGTCCTAGCTATTAGTAAGAAGGCTTTTATGAAGATAACAATTCAAAAACTTGATCTAAAGAAACTTATGAGTAATACTAAAACAATATGAGTGCTTCAATAGTTATGGAAAGAAGAAGCGAACAAACAAGCTTTATGTCGGTTTGTTGCGATTGTTGAATCTTGTTTAAAGATTTTGATTATCGTAATTACTTGTCTCATATCGATGAGAGTTAAATAAATTTTGCAAAGCGATAAGCAATCCATGCAAGTTGAGCTTACATATCCATATAAGGAATAGGTCGGACTTTTGTTTTGCTTAATTTAGGTGGCTCTTTTGGAAAATAAGCAAGTAAAGTCAATGAGCGTCGTATTTCTTCTTAGCAGAGTTGTATAGAACGGATCAATGTTTTGGAATTCTCAATAATATGGAATTGGTTTTGTGACATGCGATTAGGGTTTGTGATAACCATTGTAAACAAAGTTTGGGTATGAAATTGAGGCGATCTAATTGACCGAGATGTTTATGGGGTGGGAAGAGTAATGGACATGTGGAAATAATATCAATTAATTATCGAAAAGCATGAAATGACCATTATGCCCTCCTACTAAAAACAAAAACATACGGAAAAGAATGTTGTTGACCGAGGGATAACGGGTCAAGGGACTCAGATGATATAAAAACTTGGAAAAAGGGACTCCGGATGACAAAAATGCTAAGGTACGACCCCTGGTGATATCTTTTGACAAGTTAGGAACGAACGGTGTATCTTACTCTAAATTAGAAGAAGATCACAACATTCAAATAGTATTTTCATCCATCATTTGGATAACAAAACATCAAACATTTAAATTAAAAAGTAGTCATTAGAAATATGTCCTTGACGATGGACATGATCTTTAAAAAGGATGACTATGGATGACTTCATGCAAAGGCCTTCATAAAATCTTACTGACGATCACCTGAAATGCATGAGAGAACACGGTCAACTACGAAAATAGTTGGTTAGTACACATGTTTTATACAATAAGGAAAAAATTTATAAATAAGTCCTTGTTAATACAAATATCGTCCAAAAACGTTATTTATATTTTATTATCTTTACCTTGTTTTGTTAACGATAAAAGTAAATTTCATTTTTGCAAAGTATAAAGCTTGTCAAGATTATTAGACATTAATACAAGCTTTTCTTTATTAAGTCTTCATCATTTATGTTAATACAAATAAACCATAAAAGCGTTTATTTATATTTTACGATCTTAATGTTTTGTCGATAACAAGCGTAAAATCATTTTAACGAAACAAATAAAATATGTAAAGGTTTGAGCCAATAGTTTACTAACACTTATACTAAATATATTAAAACCATATCAAAACATGTTTAGTAAATAAGTTATATAAAACTAAAGACATTTTTATATAAACACTAAACAAGTAATATTGTTTACATCTTATAAAAATGCATATGTATAACAACTAGTGTTTACATAATATAGAAATGTACATATATACTTTGTATATATTGTAATGGGTAAAAACCAAACTAGTGTTTACATAATATAGAAATGTACATATATACTTTGTATATATTGTAATGGGTAAAAACCAAAGTCCATGACCCATGATCCATTGACTAGGTACATTGAATCTTGTTGGGTATCCATAATCCATTGCCCATAACCCATGGTTCATAACCCATAACCTATAACCCGGTTTGCAACCCGAAATCCGGACTAAACTTACCCATTAGCCGGATCCCCAGGATTGCACTAGCCGGATCCCTCTGGGAGGGATCCGTGGGAACCATGAGACAGTAGAAAATTTTGTCTATAAATAGTGAGCCATTTCTCTTTTGCTCACCACCACTTTACGCATACTCTATCTCTCTCAGTATTGTAACATCTCTAACCTCTGATCCAAAGGATCATTCTATATAGTTTTATATTTGTGTGATTCTCTAGGTTCCTCTTAAAGGTGAGATCACCACCTCTTGAAGACATGCAAGCTCAAGGTCATGAGTTGCTAAGCCGTCATCTTGATGGATTCTGATTTAGTAGGTTTGATAATTTGACGCGAGAGTTTTGACTTGAGTTTTTATCAAGGGTTTGCTCTATTTCTTATAGTTCATCTATTATAGATGTGATCTGAGGTTTGTGACTCTCCATGTTTACGAAACACATTTGATGAAGCACTTTTATGAGTAAACCATGAATCGAGAAAGAACAATAATCATCTCAAATTCTATTTTAATGTAATATAAAAGATTAGATGAGCGATATTGATGTAGATTATTAATGCAACAAAAATATCTCTATCACGAGGAATGATGAATCAAGACTTTTAGTTAGCAATATTTCTTTTTATGATAAAGGCGTAAATTGACTAGCTAATAAAGTCTAGGGAAATCAATGAGGAATACTATTCCCGATGATATGTTGAGATGAAAAGTAGTGAAGAGAAACTTTTTAGAAAATTGTGACTTTGATGTCAGAGACCTAATCTTCGTATATATATATATACATATAGTATTTAATATATGCAATGTATTTATAAGGATGCTTATTATATGAGAGAGACATATACCATCATTTTACCCACAAGCAATTAGCACATTTTTAGATCAACTAATTAAATAAGAATACTTTTGCTATATTCCCTTTTTATGGTTTTTTAAAACCATAGACGCAAAACACTTCATGAGCTTTTAAAATACTTAATCGTATTTTTGAAAAGCAAGTTGTGATCACTTCAGATTCTTCTTTGGGTGTTGACTTCATTTTTCTTCGGATAGAACGAAGTCATTGAAAGAATCCTAGTATGAAGATTTCTCAAAAGAAAGTGTTAAAATGATTTATCAATACCCAACATTTTGTTAAAAGTAAAAAAATTTTAAACATTAATTTTTGTTTTAAGGAATTTTATTCTTTATAGTTTTCAAACATAAGCGGATCATATCAAGTTTTTAAAGTACAATATACTCTAAGAAACTTGGTAGCGAAGCTCCGATGCCATTGTGGAAAACTAGATTGGGGGTTGAATAGTTTCTTGATTAAAACTTTGTTTTAAAGTATTTAGATCGACTTATGTCAATCCATTTAGATCATGTGTTGGATATCGATAGATGGACATATATATAATAATGCAAAGAGATAAAGAATGTGAAACACAAAAGCACAACAAGAGTATTTATAGTGGTTCGGCTACAAGGACACCTTCCTTGCCTACTCCACTCCCAGTACCCAACTCGAGTTTCTTAGCACTACACAACACAAGCTCCTTAATGTGGTGGAGAAGCCTTCCAAAGTCGCATGCACTTTATCCATTACAAGGCTAGACAAGGAGTTCTTCCACGAGGTAGAACAAAACCCATCACAATGTCGCCTACACTTTATCCGGTACAAGGCTAGATACGAGTTCCATTACAAATGAGGAACTACTACCCAACACAACTACTTAAAGGAGACAAACTCCTTTTACAATACTGAAAGGATATCAATATCCTTTAACTCAAACTGAACAACTTATACATCAAAGCACCATATCGAATGTACACCTTGACACTTTACACCAATGCCTTCAACACGACACACTATTGGAGGAGAAGAATTATCAACAAGATGCACTTGATGGTCTTGATGATGACGAGCTTAGCAACTCATGACCTTGAGCTTGCGCGTCTTCGAGAGGTTGTGATCTCGCTTTAAGAGGAACCTAGAGAATCACGCAAGAGAAAACCACATAGAATGATCCTTTGGATATGTGGTTAGAGAGGTTAGAACATAGAGAAAGTATGTCTAAAAGGGTTGGTGAGCAAGAGAGAAATGACTCACTATTTATAGTGAAAACTTGCCCTCTTGTTCCGCAGTTTGGCGGATCCTTACTTAGGGATCACGCCAAAGTCTAAATCGAGGATCCGGTTATTGGGTCGACTTAGTCCGATTTTGGGTTGCAAACCGGGTTATGGGTTATGGGTTATGGACCGTGGGTCATGGAATTTGGATCATGGATACCCGATAAGATACAATGTACCTAGTCGATGGGTTATGGATCTTGGGTCATGGCTCATGCACTTTGAGTCATGGATCATGGATAATATCCAACATGACTTCATGGATAATGTCATGTAATGGGTCATGGGTTATGGATCATGCTCCATGGGTATGCGTTATGGACTTTGGTTCTTACCCAACAAGATTCATTGTACCTAGTCAATGGATCATGGGTCTTGGGTCATGGGTTATGGACTTTGATTTTTACCCATTATTTACCCATTACAAGTTATACAAAGTACATACACATTTTATAAAATATAAGTAAACAACATTACTTGTAAGTGTTTATAAAAATGGTTTTGGTTTTATATAACTTATTTAACTAAACATGTTTTGATGGTTTTATATGTTTAGTAAAAGTGTGTTAAGTAAACTATTGGTTCAAAAGCTTTTCGTATATTTTTTTATTTCGTTAAAATGATTTTACGTTTGTTATCGACAAAACATTAGAAGGCCGTAAAATATAAATAAGCGTTTTTATAGTTTATTTGTATTAACACGACATATAAAAAGGTCCTAGTTAGAAGGCACGCACATGAATAAGGTTTCCTAAGAAAAGCGACAATCTATACACAAAATGACCCGACAAGCAAAACATGGACTGAAAACAAGTATGTCTACTATGAGATGTTCAATAAACTCTACGGTTCTTAACACGAGGTTTGACGGTTGTCCTGAATCAGGCGTTCGCGCATTGCTGCGGGTGCCAAGTGGTGCTGTTTGGTTTTATCTTTTCAGTATAGCACAATTGTAAAGCATATAGTTTTGGTATAGAAACCACTCCATTCAACGTGAACTACCGTATCACTACTCTGTATAATTATTAACGTCAACTATAAATCATTCGGGAGGCACATAGGAGATTTGTGTAACTATTAACGTCAATTATAAAACATTCAGGAGGCACATAAGGCAATAAATGAAGTTGGTAAGAGGAAAAATCTATAAAATAAGAAGCTTACAGTGTATTTCTTTGTTACAATTAGATGTCATCCATATTAAAAGCTATGAATTTTGCATAAATACCATGAAAATTGGGCAAGGTACATGCTAATGCGAACTATATTAGACATGATGCTCGGTTTACGAGTGTAATTCAATTATGTTTTTGACAAGAATACAAAGAAAAAAAAAGATGCTTGCATACCAAATCAAAGTTTTTACCTTTTTGTTTTTTACATTCGTGTGAATGAACCGCTCTTGAAACGATGTCGTTTCATGAGTCGACCAATAAAATATTCCAAAAATCGTTGGGCCGGACCGATTCTTTTATTGCCAGTATCTCTCTCATACACATATACATTCATTTTTTACATTTCAGAAGTTACCATTGTCAATAATCATCTCTCCCATGAGACACACATAATCCAAATCCACAAAATTTGTTAAAAATACTTACGATAACTTTAGAAAAACGAGGAGGAACCACAACCCCACTATAAGTTGTTTTTATTTTTTTGTTTACTAAACTATTTGTTTTCAAGATCAGTCAATATTCTCGATTTTGATCTAATTTACGCAGAAAATATATAACCAAACATATGACCAAACACGATAGAAAAGGTCCCGCCGCAATGATGGGGCGCCAATTTCCTCCTTACACTTTAACTCACTAATATTGCTACTATATTATAATAGTATGCAACCATCTTGCTAATCATCTTGATCTTTGAGTGCTGCCAACATATCTAAAAATTTGTTATGTTTAGGGTTGTTTGGTGAGTGAAGATGAATATCGGGTTTTGTTAAAATACGTGTATTGAGTGAAGATGAATATTTGGTTTTGTTAAAATACGTGTATCGCCAGTTAAATAGACACAAATCAGTTTTTGTCAATATTTAAAAAAGAAAAAAGAATTAGTCGCCCATCCCCAAAACGACACCGTTTGTTTCACATTGTATAAAAGGGTAATATGATTTCCACGTTTCACTCGTGGACTCAGACTAGATATTAGGCGGGAACACCGTCGCTATGGGTGCGTTTTTGGTCGGTATTGTCCATTCATGATGAATAATTCGACAACAATTTCTTACGGCGCAGTGGGTGGCATTGGGTGAGTGACCAAGGCTGGACGCAATTTCTTATTATGAAATCTCTATTGTGTCAATTGATTTTGCGTATGTAGGTCACTATCGAAACAATGCAAATGATGGGACTCGAACGTGAATCTATGATTCAGCGCGAGTCTCCGTCGATTAGGCCAATGGTGAATCGGTGGACTTAGACTAGATATTAATTCTTTATTATGTTGTAATAAATTTACATAACGTCATCTACAATACTTACTCTACATGACTATAACTATCATTTATAACAAAGACGAAAGCAAAATATGAACTCAACGTTTTGGCTAAAAGAAGCTAAGGTGCCAAGGTCTAAAATAGAGTGTGTAACACGGGAGTTGACCACGTAGCATGTATGAAATTAAAGCTGAGCTTCCCAACCCTTGCAAGGGTTAGAAAATTTGGAAAACTGTGAAACTTATTCTTGACTGCAACTTATTTTGGAAAATTTTGTCATTGACCACGTAGCATGTATGGAAACTTATTTTGGAAAATTTTGTCATTGACTTGGAAATGCAGGTTGTTAATTTTGTGTATAAATTCTACTATAATATAATGATCCTGATTCCTTAGTACATACAAAGTTTACTAATAATGTGGCTTACTTCCTTAACCACTACTTTCAGTATGTACACTCTAACTTATGTGCTGATGTTGCTCGTTTTTGTGTTATCAAAAACGACCGCTAATGATTTCGATAAAATACTGGAAAGAAAAGCTTTGCTTGCAACTCATTGGTGGAAAGATAAAAATGTTTCTTCAGATCATTGTAAATGGCATGGAATCACCTGCAACAAAGCAGGAAGTGTAATTTCGATACATCTTTACTCTGAATACCTTGAAAGAAGCATCCCACAGGAGATTGGTTTGCTTTCAAGTCTCACTAGTCTTTCACTTGGACAAAATCAACTCTATGGTAAGTTACCTGTTTCACTCATGAATCTCACCCAATTAGTACACCTTGATCTTTCTAGCAATAATTTCACTGGTACTATCCCATATAAGATAGGGAGTTTGAACAACTTAGTTCATCTGAATCTTAGTCAAAACCACTTTACGGGACCCATCCCTTCATCTATTTGTTACATAGTTAATCTCAAAGTCCTCGACTTGAGCACAAATCAACTGAATACATCCATCCCAAAGGAAATAAGTAACTTGCAAAAGCTAGAAACATTTAATCTTAGTGACAACCATCTTAACGGCCATGTTCCTCTAGATTTACAAAATCTACAGAAATTAGAAAAACTTGACCTTAACCATAACAGTCTTGAGGGTCTGATTCACCATGTATTTGGAAAACTTTCAAGACTTGTTTACCTTGATTTGTCATCAAACCGTTTTTGAGAACTATATCATTTCAAAATCCCTGTAATTTACATCATCTAGACCTCTCCATGAATCTGTTGACCGGAACTATCACAGATATAATTATTGTTTGCAATCATTTAGAGTACTTAAACATAAGTAATAATAATTTTTCTGGAGAGGCATATTTAAACTTCCCATGTGCGAATCATCTCATTCATAATTGTTCGGGCAAGTATAAAAAAAACAGCTTTTCATTGTATGCTCCAAATGAAGAAGGCTCTTCATTGAATGCTCCAAATGAAGAATCAGTCTCCAAAGTAGGTAATCAAAAAATCAAACTCATCCTGTATATTGACATTCTTCCCCCCATCAGCATTGGATTTTGCTTTTTAGTGGCTGCTGGTTATGTCGCTTACCAACGTAAAAATATCAGCATTGGATTTTGCTTCTTAGTGGCTGCTGGTTATGTCGCTTACCAACGTAAAAAGGCAGCCACAAACAAAGCCAGATAGAAATAAAAAACATGGAGACGTGGGCTTGATATTATACTATGACGGAACAATTGCGTATGAAGACTTCATCACTGCTACCGAGGACTTTAGCCTTAAATATTGTATTGGAATTGGGGGATACGGTAGTGTTTATGTAGCAAAACTACCGAATGGTAAAACTTTTGCGTTGAAAAAACTACATCAGTATGAAACCAAACAACCAGCACTTGGCCAGAGTTTTATAAACGAAGTTCAAGTGTTAACCAACCTAAGGCATAAAAACATCGTGAAACTCTATGGTTTTTGTTTGCATAAAAAATGCAACTTCCTTGTATATGAATACATGGAAAAAGGCAGCCTATTTTGTGCACTGAGTGATGATGAATTGGCTGTTCAAGTTGATTGGATGAAGAGGTTAACATTATCAAAGATATAGCCCATGCTTTAGCTTACATGCATCATGATTGCAACCCGTCTATCGTCCATCGGGACATATCAAGTAAAAACATTCTTTTGAACTCAGAAATGAAAGGATTTGTTGCCGACTTTGGGGCAGCAAGATTGCTCGACCCTGATTCATCTAACCTAACAGTATTCGCAGGAACTGTGGGATACATTGCTCCAGGTATCAATTGTACACAATCTTATGCCTCTGAAATTTGCATCTTTTAGCAGTTGAAACATTTCTAACAATTGGTTGGTATGTATGATCAATTAGAACTTGCTTATAGCATGATTGTGAGCGAAAAGTGTGACGTGTTTAGCTTTGGAGTGGTGGCACTTGAAATAATTGGAGGAAAGCATCCAGGAGACCTCCTGTCATCCCTGAATTCTTCTACAAGTCATGGTACAATGTTGGAAAATATTTTGGATGAGCGACTCTCTTATCCGACCGATAGGCTAATTGAAAAAGAAATTATCCGTGTTGGTCATGTGGCACTGTCATGCGCTCTCACAGATCCAAAGGCCCGACCAACTATGAGAGAAGTATCTCAGGAGTTATCATGTTGAGAGCATCATTCAGTCTACGATCTCACAGCTTCGTCATGTTAAGAACCACTATACTTATAATGTATACCGTATTAATATTTTTGTCATGAATGTGTTTATATTAAACATGCTTAGTTTTTAGCATTTAGCCTTTAGAATTTTAGAGCTTTTAGCATTTAGCTATTAGTCGATGGTTATGTTTAGCTAATGGACTATTAGTTGTGTTTTATAGTCCAAGCCCACATTGTATGGTTCTAAACTATTCTATGTATCTACATATTCTAATATTGTGACTTAATGAAATCAGCCAATCTAATAGTTCACGTGATAAACTTGAACTTAGCTGACTTAAAGGTTTTAACATACCACAACATCTATAACAAAGCTTTTCCTCGTACTAGCTATTCCAGCAAATGTTTTTCAGGCGTCTTACTTCCGCAAAACTTTTAGAACCAGGCTGAAGTAAGCGTTTTCGGAAGGTTGGCGTGGCTAGCGAGGAATTGAGCTTGAGATCTCACACATTTTAGTGTGATAGTCATGGCCTTTTTTGCCACTTCTTGATTTAAAAGTGGGTGAAAATTAAAGATCTGTGACGTCTTTTAATTCTGTCTACGTAATATATTTTGTTAAAGGGTCAGTATTGACATCTTTCAATTTTTTCGATCTATTAATATGACGTGTTGGTAGTAGGTTCTGGGGTCACTGGCGAAAAATTTGCATGATTAGTCCTCTGGGACTAACGACCGTTAACTAGATGATAACGATCGTTAAAAAAAAAAAAAAAAAAAAAACTTTTAAAAAATTTACTTTTTTTTCAAAAATTACGTTTTTAAAAATTTAAAAAAAAAAAAAAATTAATTTTACGTTTTTTTAAAAAAATCTTCGTTTTAAAAAAATTAAATTAAATTTAAAAAAAAAAAAAAAAAAAAAAAAAAAAATTTAAATTTCGTTTTTTTTTAAAAAAATTTTACGGTTTTTTTTAAAAAATTACGTTTTTTAAAAAAATTACATTTTTTAAAAAATTTTAAAAATTAATTTTTTTTTTTTTTTTAATTTTTTTTTTTTTTTAAATTACGTTTTTTATAAAAAAATTTAAAAGTTTTTTTTTAACGATCGTTATCATCTAGCTAACGGTCGTTAGTCCTGAGGACTAACATGCAAATTTTTCCAGGTGACACAGTAGCCTCTACTAAATAATTATAAATTAGATCGAAAAAATTTGAAAGTATGTTAAGTACTTTGACCCTTAACAAATATATTACGTAGATGTGTAATTCGAAAAAATCGTTCGCGTCGTTTAGTTTCATCACCTTTAAAGTTGAATAATACATTCGAACATTTGGTTGCAGTTTTTGTTATCGTAAAATTAAATTTACAATCATCCTTCTGATGTCAAAAAAAGTTCCATGTCTACATGCTCAAACATGGATTCTTGGACTAATCAAGATGTTAAGCTAAAAGAATCAGCAATCGTGTAAAAGCTAGTTTTGAGTTCGGGCCATGTTGATTCTGGTGTTTGTGCATTGAGAGTGAACAAACGTCCACCAAGAGCACAACAAACCGCCACATTGTGTCTCCTAAATGAAGGGCTTTCTACTGCAAATTCTAGCACATAGTACTTTACTTTCTTTGCTTCATCTTCTCTTAGGTTTGATTTTATAAGTGTTCCTTTTACGTCTGGTGCCGACCTGTAATTTTCCACAATAGCTTCTCCTACCTCTTCGGACCTCCAAATGCTTCAATTCTATTAATAAGTTCAACAATCAGTATTATTATTTTGGAACCATACCCTTTATTTGGCTCATATGCATACAACTGTTAATGGTCATTCACTTGTCAAAACTGATTTTTTCACTTACAATTTAATCTCTATTTTGTTATCGGTTAACATAAATCTTCTTCCAGTTGTAGTATGCTTACCAAAAGTATGATTTAGTTATTTGCTGTTGCATGAAACATGTAGAAAATGGTCAAGTTTAAAGTTTAGGAATAGCATGTTTGACTTTGTAGGTCTTCACAAATTACAAGTCATTTTCATTTTATAGAAGGAGAAACATGCGACTTACGAAATCAAGAGCTACGGGAGAGACAATGACACTGACATTGAGCTCACCACTCGACCCCGGTGGACCAAAGGCAGCAACCGGTTCATTTACATTTCTGCGACGGTTCAAGGGAGGCAAATCAAGTGATCTTTCCCTCTCCGCCTTCCCAGCTGCTCTATACAATAATGTCTGGTCTCCAACCCAGTTTAGCGGGTATATAAATTCTGGCCATCGTTATAACACATCAACAATAGAGTCAACAAACTTATTTCAAAATCAAAGATGATACAAACTAATAGTTTAATACCATGGTAGACAAAATGTTTATAATGCGAATAAAATAGTTCTAGGAGTATAAAATTTAGCATCATGGGCTTGAATTTTATCATAAAATACGAGTTTCAATCTCGGTTTTCAGATCAGCAAGTTTGACTCAACATTCAACATTGCAACACACAGTCAATAAATCAAACTGTTAAAGTCAACCATCTAATACTCAAAATCAAAACTGCTACCAATGTACTGAAGTATATAGAAAATGCTAAAAGGGTATTGTAGCTTGTATGAAAAAGATAGAGATACAGGAAAAGATTCTCAAACTCTTCACAAAATCAAACTTAACTTTGGTTCAAAAGACCTTTTGTTTTATGTCGAATCCAGGGTATCAATTCCCAAGACGACTTTTGTTGGTGTCGAATCCAGGGTATCAATTCCCGAGACGACTGTTAAAATCTTTCCGCTGCCTCTCCTTCTTCTCACCTGATATGCTGCCTTCTGATCTGCTCATCTTCATCAGACACTTTCCTCACCTCCATTCTATATCTTCTCTAAAAAAAAAAAAAAAAAAAAAAAAGTGGATCTTTATGTTTTTCTATGGAAAAACACGCCCCGTTTGTTTGGAAGGTTAACGGGGTTGAAGTTTTAGAACCAACGTTCGTTGTCTCATTTTGTTTAGTTGTATTGTTTATTACTTTAATCTGGGTTGAGCTTTCGCGATTTCGAGCTCGAATCATGAATATAAGTAGATAATTAGGCGCGGGTTGTGGGTTTTGGGTATTAGGTTTCACTATTATATATTGGTTATTAATAAAGTTATACCCACGGGGTTTTAATGTTCTAACACAAAGTTCAAAACGTTTGACTTTCGACTCAAAAGTCAACATAAAAAGGAACCTTAATAGAATAACAGTTAACTAACCAAATCCTTCTTCAGGTTTAATGCACCTGCTGTAACCTTTAATGGGATAAATGACATCAAGTTTAAGATTACGGGCAGTATCCGCCGACAACCCGAGAAGAAAACTAGTTGTTCCAGCAAAGTTAGCACCCACAGCAACTAATGAAGCTGAGCCAATCCCAGTTAGAAGTCGCCGTCTGAATGTTGCTGCTAATGGCAGAAACTGTTCTGCTGGTACGTTCTCTTTCGGATCATTGGGGTTTTGTTGGGTCATGTAAGTTCGGTGAAACAACTTGTGTTGGATTGCCATTGTGTCAAGTGTTGTGTTTTTTGAGGTGAAGGCTATCTATTTTTGTGTTTGGCTAAGATTTTCATCATTTCGAAATAGCAAGTGATCCAACCAATCATACTAAAACATGTCACATAGACAAGTTTGTTTTTGTTTTTTTTTTTTCCCTCTCTCTCTCTCTCTCAAAATTAAAACAAGAGTAAATTGCATTTTGGTCCTTGTGGTTTGGCCAAATAACATGTTTGGTCCTCATTTTTTCAAAAGTGCATCGAACGCCCTCATTTTGAACTTTAGCTTGCATATTTAGTCCTTTGGTAAAGTTAAATAACTAAAATGCGCTTCAATTTTACTTTCCCTTTAGTTTATATTTTCTTATATCATTCACCCATTTTTGTGTTGTACGAACAAATCTACAACCAAAATCATTATCAAATCAAAATGCCTTTCCTTTTTATTTTCCCAAATCAAAATCATTATCAAAGCAAGATCTAAATTTTAAAAACATTAATATCCGTCAATCCTAATTAAACAAACTCATAAAAATTTAACCAACATCTTCATTAGTTCCAATCCTAATTAAACAAAAATCACCATAACCAATTTAAATACCGCACCTTAAACTTTTGACCACCACAATTGAACAACACTAAAAACCTATAAATGTAATTCATAAATCTCTCAACCCAATTAATTCCATATTCGAACCGAATCATGAACATACCACCATGAGTGTAACATACCACCACCACCTATTACCAGCGGTTAAATAAGATGTGTTTGTTTGTATTCTTTATTCCACAGGTTAAATAGCAACAACAAACAACAAGAAGTAAAGAAAGTCAACTAACTTCACAACAACAACCAACTATAAGACCCGAATAAAAAGAAAGAAAGATCTTAGGTTTTTCATTCGTGATAGATCTTTAAAGATCCAAGAATACCCCCCGCTATGTCACAAATTCGAAATATAAAACTAAAGATTATTGCAAGAAAAATAAACCCTTCATCGATCTTTGTAACTCAAACCCATTTTGAAACACACAAACCTAGGCTATTGAAAACAAAACACGCAAGAAGATAAAAATCACATACCAAAATCGCTTAGAAAATCAAAAGCAATTTTGTGGGTAGTTCTTTTGTGATTTGATATGTTGTGTTTTAAAAGTTATTTGTGGTCAAGTAAAGAATCTATTATATGGTTTATGTTTATTAACAAATGAAACAATAGATTCATGGGTAGCATTATAACGCTAATGGTATGTGGTTGAAATATACAAAAGAAAAGTATATGAAAGTTTTTTTTTGTTTGGGTGGCTACAAAATTAATGGTACTTTAATCCAAACTCAATCATATTTGATGTATGAGATTTTGTTTGAGTGTTAAGATGTTTGAGATCTGGTTGTTTATAGGATATGTGTGATGTGATGTGTGCGTTTGTTAGATTTTATATATAAAAGTTTGATTTTTCTTGCGCATGTGTGTGGTGTGTTCTTGATTTGGGTATGCTTTTGTGTGAATAATTTAGAAAAAAAAGTTGAAGATGGAGGATGGAGAAGATAAGAGAGAGAAAAAGAAAGTGGGTGGTTTTGTTTTGTTTTGTAAATAGGAACCTTTAACAAGCGTTTTGGTTCGAAAAAATGAGAAGTCGGTTTATGCATTGGCCGACTTATAGAAGTTGGTTGTTGTTCGTGTGATTTTGTTTTTGTGAGGTATATTTGTATTTAATGTAACCACCCCGATTTCGTGATCATACGAATTTAAAGCGGGTGTTACTTCATGGCACAACACTTATAACAATAGAAAACGAACTCTAATGGAGTCGTTTTAAAACATTTATCATTCGAATTATATAAATATCATAGTTTAAAAAAATGAGGTCCCAGTAGTTTCACGGTTTACAAATCACGTTAATTAAGTTTTCGAATGATAATAAAATTTATAGCCGTCTTGAGTATCCGTGCTCCTCCATGCCAGCCTCGTACATTATGGACCTGAGATAAACATGCTTAAATCGTCAACACAAAGGTTTAGTGAATTCATAGAGTTTAGTTTGATTGTTGAACACAATATATTCGTAGTGTGAGCTATAGACTCACACTCATAGTTTGAAAACAAAACAGTTATTATTTCACTAAGCTCATGCAACCAAAGCGTTAACTTGTAACAACTAAATTGGCGTGTTTGTCGCCCCTGTAGGTAATTTGCCGTTATACCAATTGTTCTCAAATATAGTGCGTTTGTTTGAGCGTGCTTGGTCAACACTAACGGATTTGTCAATCCCAATAGGCCTATTCACAATATTTGCGCTCACTACCCATAGTGATTAAGCGGTTCATGATATGGGGCCTTATGTTTGGCAATGATGGTTACTTAGTGACAATAAAACAATCGGATAAGCATCTGATTTAAATGTTTGTGTGTTCATGTTAAAAATAACATGTATCTCCCCAGGGTTTATAAAACAATTAAGTAATAAAAGTGGGGCTATGAACTCACCGTGAGTTTTGTAGTGAGTAGTGAAAATAGTAGTCAGTCGTGAAAGTCTCTACAAACAACCTATAATATGGTTTCATATCTTAGTTTATGGAATAATGATGAGAAAGCATAAACATGAATATATATGTCACTTATATTGATCATGATGCTTTATACGGTAGTTTGTGTATGTCGTTCTTTAGAAATGGTTCATAAACATTTATAGTTTATCTCGCACTACCGTTCGGGCCATCATAATTCAGAGGTCATCCAGTAAATTTTTGAGGAGCTAGGACACTTTAATTCGTTAATCCAGCAACTCGTCGATCCGTTTACCCAAATGAAACCCCTCACATGAAGCTCCCTAGTTTTGTAGTGTTTGATATGGAAAAACATATGTTTTGGCGTTTACAATAATTACAATTCGATGGTCGAATAAACTTAGGAAAGTTTATTTTGAATGAAGATTGTTATATTTATCAATTTTATTATGTCTAGTAAGTGTGTGATGATATTTGTAATGTTTCATAGTTTATTGAGGAGTAGATCCAAATTGTCTTGTGTTTGTGTTGTTTTACTACGGTTAAGGACTTGACTATATGTAAGTAACTTAAATATTTTACAAGTCCTCATTGATTACAAGAGATTATACCTTATGAATTCTCGGGACATAGTCGATTTGGAAGAGTGAAAGATGCTGCGTGTTTTCACAATTAATGCACAAGCTTAAACTTTCACCCAATCCTTAGGCTATTTATACAAGTATAGTTTTGACACCTATCCTAAAGGACAAATCGATAGATTACGTAAGACAAAATACCGATGTATTTTGTCTCGCTACAATGGCTATATTGAAAGTGACAAGGTCGCTTTCTTCTTGTCGCTGATAATCGATCGTGGTTGTTAGTGTTTCGTGAAAAGTTTGACCTGGGTTGATAAGGACTTCTACTTATCTCGTCCAAACTTATCCCCTTGTCCCGCTCATGCTTTGGTCTTCTTAGCCTTCGCCTTTAATCTTCGGTTGTCTTGCAATGATAATAGTCGATGAGAGTTAGGATTCGAATGAGTTATTGTCATCACCACCGAATCCACCATCTTCTTCGACTCAATCTTCACCCCTCGAGTTTCGCCTCCGGCGTGAGACTTTACTTCTTTGTCTCGTCTATCGAGTATCCCGAATATAGCTCACCGAGTGGCTATGCGCTCGATGACTTGTTAGTGTTTAAGGTTATAAACACTTGGGGTATTTTCTATTCAAATCTTAGAATTTAGGAATTTGGGTATTCACTGAACCCAACAATTTTAATGCACGTTTAGATATATGTAATTTCCAACTAAAAGAGGAGTTATGAAATTGCCCATATTTTTATTTTTATATATTACTGACGCAAAATATATGAACGAATTGAGTTTTAAATATATTTTCATTGTGATAATTTTATCAAGATTATATAACACAAATAAAAATATTTAATCACGATTGCAAAATAAAAAACTTTAAAAATCAACATTAAGCAATAATTATGAGACGGATGTAGTAGCTAGAATTAAATTTACTTTGTTGTATTAAAACATGAAATCTCAATCTTTTCTTTTATATATAGTGATTTCTATGCATCATTGTCATAGAAATATAATTACACACGTCAACTATAATTACATATCATCAACTATTTAACTCCAACTACATACGGTATTGCACGTATGTGCGTACTATTAGCTGTTGTTTGCTGTCTGTTTAAATATTGCTATTTTAGCAATTGATATCCTTAAAGACTGATTTGGTAACACAACACCCAAGTTAAACCTATATTCGGTTAAAGGCATGTTAACCACACCGCTTGAGAGTTAAGGTCAAGCCTTAAACAATGTTAAGCCCTTAACGCAGTTAAGGCATTTTAATTATTTTTTCTCCAGATGAAGGTTGTTTTGTAAATTGTTGTTAGCTCGATAAAGGGTGTTTTTATTAACTTAGAGGTGAAAGTGTTAAAGTAATGTCAGACGACGCGATAAGTTTAACTTGAGGGCAACACACCCTTTGCTCTAATAGTTTGATTACTCAAGTGTATATTGATTTGTCAAGTGTGATTTGTCAAATGTGATGGCTATGCTCCTTTTTTATAATTATCAACATTTTAAAAAGTTACATTAACTAATGTGCTATGTTGATGTTTGTATCCAATAACTCGAATCACCCGACCAACATAATCCGACCCAAACCCGATAACTCGATTCATAATCGTGGTTCTGGGTCACCTTTAAAATTCAAAACCGACAAAACCGACCCGATAACAAGCCTACACGTTGACTTTTAAAATAAGATCGATTTGAAAAACCCCACTTTGATCGTATAAAATGTCACATCAATCTAATAACAAACCTTATCAACTTTGGATGTTTGTCAATTTTTAAGATGAATTGCGTATATATCCTTACAAAACTTCAAAATTACATATATATCCAACTTAAAATCATAATCGTATATATCCTTCCTAAACTCGAATATAACAAATATATCCAAATATATAAAAGCAGATATTAATAAATTTATTAAATTTTGAATTATCTATTATACCCTTCATTTAAAAGAAGACTTATCATTATCCCTTTAATTTCTTTTCTTCTCCTAACATATCATCGAGACACGAAACCTCAAAATTCTTCAATCTTGAGTCCGCTTTAGGTAGTTCTATGAATTTTTATTGGTAGGAATAATTCAATACGTAAAGATTACAAATGAATCTTACCATGACAAGAAACACTAAGGGCTTGTTTGTTAAAATTTTATATTAAGTCATTAATTAAAAGATGACTTAATGCAAACACCCTCAGATTTATTATTTAATATTTTCAGTCATTTTTCTCTATTAAGTCACAAACAAACAGTTTTCATATGACTTAATAAATTCAGTTTTTTTTCATATTAAGTCAATTAAGTCGCAATCAAACACTACCTAAGTTTACTTTTCTTGGACCTGCATCTCCGGCAAGGCAAACATTGCTTGCCCACTATCTTCAACAAACTTTAATAAACTGTTACTTTCTTTTTCTTTAGTTCTAATACTTTATTGTTACATTGTTCATTTGTTGGTCTTTTTTTCCGTCGTTGATCTCTGGCACCAACAACATTACCGCTCGATCCGACCTTTAATATATTTTCTCCCGCTGACATATATCTGAATATTGTAAGATTCAATTATGTTATCCTCATATTTTTCTCCGAAGTGAATCAAAAAGCTATCCATCAAGAAGTGTATGATAGTGATGGTATGATTTTTATCACGAAACATAGTGTTTTTGGGTAGCCTTGAGAACAAAACTAAGGGTATAATAGTCAAACCATAATCTAAGAGATAATTGTCATTTATTTTAGGTTTTATTTACACATTATTTAATTATTTAGATATATATGATATTTTAAAAGGTTTAAAAGGATATATATGCAATTATGATTTTAGATTGTATATCTATACTACTTTATAATGATTCAGGCCTTCTAAATTAGAAGACTTAAAACTCGACTTTTTACTGCTTATTACGGAAAGAATTAAAAAATAAGATAAGGAACTCCAATCATTGAATGCACTGTCACTTCTCTAACTAAAAATAACAAAAAGGAGTTCTAACAAACTAAATAAAAGCCCAATAAGGACATACGCACTTCCTAACTAATTAATCATCTTTATTTTAAATTTAAATATCTTTAATCGTTTAATTTTTTATGATCTAATTTCACCATATTTTTAAAATTTTTGCTCTTTAATTCAACATCCATTTTGATATATTTTTATGAGTTTTCTTTAGTAGTCGGGAAGCGGAGTTGAAGAGAGAAACTTACTGAATTAGGCGAAAATGAAAACACTTTGTCGCTACTAATAATATCTAAGACCGCCGCATACATGCGTACCCTTCTAGATATATATATATATATATATATATATATATATATATATATATATATATGTAATTTGAAGTTTTAAAGAATATATCTAATTCAATTTCATTTTTAATGCATACATGAGACTAAATTTATTATTAAAAAATAATAAAAAATTTAAAGAAAAATAAATAAATAAATAAAAATACTAACAGGTAAACAACTGTGAGAATTTACTTATAGACTATATTTCTTAATGAATCAATCAATCATACCACTATTTCTTTATTAAAATATATTCACCATTTTTAAAAATTAAATAACTCACAAACCGTTAATCGTTACGCTTAAAATCATATTTCGACGAGATTAATTATCTTTCATAGATTTGCGTTGTTATATACTTTTGACTAACTTTTTTTAAAAATTTAGTCAGACTAAAATCACACGCGATTTGTAAAATCACAGGATTTATTAAAATCGTGATTTGTTAAAATCTATGTGATTTGATTTTACTGAATCACACGTGATTTTTAAAAATTACACGTGATTTTACAAATCACATGTGATTTTTCCATTAAATTAAAAAAACCGTCGAAAGATATAACAACGATATCTATGAAGATAATTTAATTCTGCCACGACGCCATGATTTTTCTAGAAAAGATTCTGTTCATAGATATGTTGCTTTTAAAAACAATATGAAAAATATTTTTATTTATTAAGATAAAAAATGAATGGCTATGATTGGTTGATAAGTTCTATGACAAATATGAGTTCTATATGGATCAACTCAAACAACTACGACTAGATGGCTGAAACTGAAATTTTTTCTAGAAAGCCAAACTGCAAGAAGTCAAGTGAGAATTTCATCCCCATCAATAAATAGCATAAAAAAGCTCCCAACCCATGGCACAAAACTAACACAAACAAACAAAAAAACCAGACAAATATCATAAGATGCCTTGTGTCCAGATCTCCACCAATGTTTGCCTTGATGGTCTTGATACCGATCCCATATTTTCGGAAGCTACCAAAGTCGTCTCGCAAATCATTGGTCGAGCTGAACAAGTAAGTATACGTCTTTTCTTAACTTGGATTATATGTTTATACTTTTGTTTGTTTCATTTGGGTTTTTACACCCGAGGATCACTCTACTTTCCAAAAACGTTCAATTTAGTCATCCTACTAATATTTTGTGTATTTATCTAGGTGAATTTTAGCAAATAGTTATATGTCTCATGAAAATAATACAAAATTGTTACTTCTTCCAATTCACTCTAATATCTAACTTTCATTTGTCTCTCTTCGGTCTTCACTTTTCACCACCACCATGAAACAACATCATGTTACAGCCACCGTCAGGGACGGAGCTAGGGGGTTCCCGCGGGTGCCCAGGAACCCCATGGATTTTTTCGATGTAGTGTTAATTTTTGAAAAAAACATCCGATTTTTCCTAAATGTATCTTAAATGCACCCGGTCCTTCGAAATGTGTTTCCACTATTACGGTTCAAAAGATTTTGTGCACCCGGTCATATTTGGTCCTGGCTCCGTCCCTGGCCACCGTACCACCACCAGTCGAAAGGATTGGCGTGTCTGTATGTGTGTTTCTTCATCATGTTGTATATGCCAGGTCTAGTAATTAGGTGGTGTTTGGTGTGGTGGCTAGATAATTTTACCAAATTACAAGTGTTGGGGTGATGGTGGCGTGTATGGTGGTAGGTAGTCAAGAACATGTGGAGGGCATTGATTAGAATTGATGTTATTAGATAATTTTACAAATTACATATCAATACTACTAGTATTGAATAAGATTTAAAAAAACTAATTAAAACAAATTACGGTAGAATAAATTAGAATTGGACATCTAAATATTCTTATAAATAAAAGGGCTTTATATATATATATATTTGAAATTTCGAAATTACATATATATATCATTTGACGATTAAAAGATTGATTTTACGATAAAAATTGCAGACAGCGATATACACGTAATTATTCATTCGAATGATATATACGAAATTATCATATATCTTAAGAAAGACTGCTCACACTGCAAACATTAAACGAAAGTTTAAACTTGGCAAAAAATCCCGAGGTTTGTGTAGTCAAAGTAAGTCCGTAACATTAATTTAACTTCTGAGTTAGCAAAATGTTCTAGGTTTAAGGTGCAGTAAAGTAAGCCTTAAGATTAATTCTATCTTATAATTTAGCAAAATAGTCCTATCCAAATTACGCCTAAAGAATCCACGTCGCGTCGGCTTTCCAATTCGTTAGCCTAAATAAAATAACATTAATAAAGTGGATAAAAGAGTTTCTAGCTGAAAACAGATAATATACCTTGTGCACGTAAAAGGTTAACATGGTAAAAACTATTGTGTAACTTTATAATGAGTATGATAAAAATGAAAAGGCAATTATATGTAAAATGATAAAGAAATAAATGCAACAGAATACGACATGTCATCAGTAATTGTATGACGTGGAAGTTGATGTGTAGTAGTCATAGAGCTGACGTGGAAATGAGTGACTTTTGTTTGAAAATATTAAAAGTGCAATGACTAGTTTAAAAATAAATAATAATACGATTACTTGAATGAACAGAAAAATTGTACGATGACAAAGTTGAACATTTTGTAAAAGTATAATGACTATAGAGTGCAAAAACCCGCTTGCGTTTCATGAAATTTAGAGCTACACTTTTAGTACTGACGAAAGATTCATGCTTGCTCTTGGGGGTGGCATAGTCACTCACCATACCTCACCTCCACCAATAATTCATTTCACATAATCTCATACCCTCATGCTGTTTTTAATGAATGTATTCCATATCTCACTCATTTTTTTTATTTTTTAAACAAATAAAATTATAACAATTATGAAAGCCAAACTGCAAGAAGTCAAGTGAGAATTTCATCCCCATCAATAAATAGCATAAAAGCTCCCAACCCATGGCACAAAACTAACACAAACAAACAAAAACCAGACAAATATCATAAGATGCCTTGTGTCCAGATCTCCACCAATGTTTGCCTTGATGGTCTTGATACCGATCCCATATTTTCGGAAGCTACCAAAGTCGTCTCGCAAATCATTGGTCGAGCTGAACAAGTAAGTATACGTCTTTTCTTAACTTGGATTATATGTTTATACTTTTGTTTGTTTCATTTGGGTTTTTACACCCGAGGATCACTCTACTTTCCAAAAACGTTCAATTTAGTCATCCTACTAATATTTTGTGTATTTATCTAGGTGAATTTTAGCAAATAGTTATATGTCTCATGAAAATAATACAAAATTGTTACTTCTTCTAATTCACTCTAATATCTAACTTTCATTTGTCTCTCTTCGGTCTTCACTTTCACCACCACCATGAAACAACATCATGTTACAGCCACCGTCAGGGATTGAGCTAGGGGTTCTGCGGGTGCCCAGGAACCCCATGGATTTTTTCGATGTAGTGTTAATTTTGAAAAAACATCCGATTTTTCCTAAATGTATCTTAAATGCACCCGGTCCTTCAAATGTGTTTCCACTATTACGGTTCAAAAGATTTTGTGCACCCGGTCATATTTGGTCCTGGCTCCGTCCCTGGCCACCGTACCACCACCAGTCGAAAGGATTGGCGTGTCTGTATGTGTGTTTCTTCATCATGTTGTATATGCCAGGTCTAGTAATTAGGTGGTGTTTGGTGTGGTGGCTAGATAATTTTACCAAATTACAAGTGTTGGGGTGATGGTGGCGTGTATGGTGGTAGGTAGTCAAGAACATGTGGAGGGCATTGATTAGAATTGATGTTATTAGATAATTTTACCAAATTACATATCAATACTACTAGTATTGAATAAGATTTTAAAAAAAAAACTAATTAAAACAAATTACGGTAGAATAAATTAGAATTGGACATCTAAATATTCTTATAAATAAAAGGGGCTTTTACATATATATATTTGAAATTTCGTAAATTACATATATATATCATTTGACGATTAAAAGATCAGATTTTACGACAAAAAATCGCAGACAGCGATATACACGTAATTATTTATTCGAGAATTATATATACGAAATTATCATATATACTAAAGAAAAGACACGCATGCTCACACTCAGAAACATTAAACGAAAGTTTCAAAACTTAAGAAAACAGTCCCCGAGGTTTGTTGTCATTGCAAAAGTTCGTGAACATTAATTTAACTTTCGCAAGTTAGCAAAAAATGTTCTTATAGGTTGAAAGTGACGTCAGAGTAAGTCCTTAAAGATTAATCATATCTATAAGAATTTAAGCAAAAATAGTCCTATCCAAATTACGCTCTCTAAAGAATCCACGTGATCGCGGGTTTCCACACTCGTTATGCCTAAATAAAATAACATTAATAAAGTGGATAAAAAGAGTTTCAACTGAAAAACAGATAATATACCTTGTGCACGTAAAAGGTTAACATGGTAAAAAACTATTGTGTAACTTTATAATGAGTATGATAAAAATGAAAAGGCAATTATATGTAAAATGATAAAGAAATAAATGCAACAGAATACGACATGTCATCAGTAATTGTATGACGTGGAAGTTGATGTGTAGTAGTCATAGAGCTGACGTGGAAATGAGTGACTTTTGTTTGAAAATATTAAAAGTGCAATGACTAGTTTAAAAATAAATAATAATACGATTACTTGAATGAACAAAAAAATTGTACGATGACAAAGTTGAACATTTTGTAAAAGTATAATGACTATAGAGTGCAAAAACCCGTTTCGTTTTCATGAAATTTAGAGCTACACTTTTAGTACTTCGACGAAAGATTCATGCTTGCTCTTAGGGGGTGGCAATAGTCACTCACCATACCTCACCTCCTACCAATAATATCATTTCACATAATCTCATACTTCATCATAGTTTTTTAGTGGCAATGGTCATTCCATACCTCACTCATTTTTTTTATTTTTTTTTAAACAAATAAAATTATAACAATTATAACGAATAACAAAAAAAACATGTATACCGATTGATTTTTTGTTGCGCTTCGAACATACTCAACGCCATCATCCTCGTAATCATATAACTGTAGTGGTCGCTCGACACTCGGCTCACGCCGCGTAGGAGCCGACACCAGATTCATCGAATCCGGCCGAAATCACTAGTCATCGACATCATTTACGGAGGTGGTCAGATAATATTGGTGTTGATGAGATGGAAGGTTCATCCATGGAGGTTGAGGATAATAGTGATAGGCTGGCGACTCATTCGTGACAAGAGGATATGGTTGCGATCGAACTGCGGACGAACGAGTTGTGATCGAGAGCCTCGTCCACCACCTTTGGATGAGGGAACCATTTTTCCTTTCCTAGCATCCATCTTTTTATAAATATAATTGTTGGCAAGGCACGGTAAGAACGCGATTTAATTGGTGATTTAAAGTGTATATTTATAGAGATTTTTTTTTTTTTTTTTTAAAGTCAAAATAGCCCAACGGCTAGTTTTGTAACCGTTGGAACACGCTCCTCTTCATGCTTTCTTTCCAAACCGCTGCGGCAATTGAAGCCGCTCCCCATGCCACTCCGCATGATGCCGCAACAGTGGCAATGGCATGCCGTACGGTTTGAGATGATGCCGAATTCATACCGAGGGTGTTGCCCCCCCCTTATTATTATGTATTTTTCTTTTATGATTTTGTAATTTGTTACACAATTTATGATTTTTTACAGGCACATGTTATAGCAAAAAAATGTTTGACACGCCAATTTTTTTTTTTTTTTTTTTTTTTTTTTTTTATGTGTAATACACATTCTATAACATAAAATAAAATATTAAACTTAGTTCAATATACATTTTTGTAGTGGTATTTATCGGTTCGGTTTTTGGTTTTGTGGGTTATAAGTTCTAATTTTATTTGTTTGAAATTTTTTAAAATCAAACCATACCAATTATAGAACGGATAAAATCAAATAATACGCCAATTTAAAACCTGTTTATGTTAAAACCAAAAAACCCAAATTCAATTAAATTTCATAATATAATTTAGAAGTCATAAATAAAGACCAAAAGTTCAAGTAAGATTAACAAATAAAAATTTATCATAAAGTGCACAAGTAAATCAATAAAATAAAACCAAAATATTTCACAACTTAACGTAAGTAAATTGATATAAGTAAATTGATTGTAAGAGTACATGATACGACATAGTAAACTTTTGGGGATCAAATACATTAATTCACTCATCAAGATATTTGCATCACAATCAAAGGCGGAGCTAGAAAGTTATGACTAAGAGGGCAAATTTTGATAATTTTTAGAAATTACATTACAAATCGGTTCGTTAAAGGGGAAAATTAAAAAAATAACCAAATCTTATAAAAGATTTACACTACAATTTTTGTCGCTAAGAAGCACGTGCCCATCCTACCCCCATCCTGTCTCCGCCAATTATCACAATGCTTGATTTAAGGATTATATTTTGTTTTTAAAGTATTTTGAGATTTTAGGATTTAGGATTGATAGAAACTATATGTATAACTTAAATTTTTTCTTTTTTCTTTGTGTATATATAGTATGCAGTTTTTTCTCTGTTTGGTTTTATTATATTTTTGTGAAATCATACACTAAACCAAACACCGATTAAATTCTTCTGTTTGGTTTCAAATCAAACTATACGCAAAAATTAAAAAATACGGAATTATTTTTTTGTTTATTCAGTCAACACTCGTACATTTTATGAACTAGTATGTAAGACTGAGCGGAGTAGTCATGAACACATGCATGTTTTAAACACCACAACCAAAACTCATGTCCATGGTCACGGTAAAATTGCGCAAGTTTGGTGAGTTGCTCACCATCGTGCCAAGGCTGAAAAAATGGGCCCCTGATTGTAAAAGTAAAAATGATTTATATTTGTTTTGTGAGTGTGTGTGAAATATTTAGTAGGGTATATTTGTATAAAATGAGTATTTTAATGAAAAGTGAAAGAAATGTGATCAAAACGGATGAATGGTAAGAGGAGAAGTGTGAGAGGAGAGAAAAAGTTGAGGTGACGATGAATGGCTTACCCACCACTCCCTTTAGCCTAAGAAAAGTAATTTTGAAATTAATGACAAATGATAAACTGTATTGACAAAAGCCGGTCATAAAACACCCGTAGTGGCAGGTTCATGAAAATGTTCCTGTATTAAGTAATGAAGTGGTTGTTTAAGATGGCATGGATTCTAAAAGGAGGGTGATTAGCACACTAACTAAATTGATTTGCACACACAATACAATCAGATAAAGCACAGTGTAAACTACTTAAAGCATTAGTAAAAGTGTCTCAATAAATTTTATGAGTGTGCAAATCACTACTCATTCAAAAATGTCCAAGTCCAAGAACATTTTTATTGTCATAAACTCTATATACCTAATACGAGTACTAATTTAATTTATCTTTCATTCATACAACTTTACATATATATATCTATATAGAGTACGGATCCAAATGGTAAGTAAATTAAAATACTGAAGTGGTGAGAAGTGACCAAACCACGATTTGAGATGCAACGACTTGCATTAGATGCATTTCTATTCATATAGATGCAACATCTCGAGTTTCGAAGTTAATTTGATGATAGATAATGCAAATTGATTTTCATGATTTCGACGCAGAGAGACAAAAACAAGAGAAATCATGAAACGATCTAATATACGATATGCATCCGAAATTTAGAAAACACACTATGGTGCGTTAGAACGCATCTAAGATTATAAGGATGCATCTAATTTAGGTCGGTGATCTTGATTTGCGGTTATAGTTCTTCTTATTCCTTATTATTTTAAGTAATCTTCTTATTTGATCCTATATATATATATATATATATATATATATATATATATATATATATATATATATATATATATATATATATATATATATATATATATATACACGATGAGGAAAGTTTAAAACAAAAAAAAAGTTTATAAACTGTTTTTATATAGACATAACAACTCTATAACGGTTCTACAAGTTCATCAATAGACATACTCTTATCTTGTTGAAAATGTTACAAACAATCCTAAACGCTTGAAACCACTGGATAGATCAAGTGATAAAAATTTTGTGACTGCCATAGTTAAAATTTGGAAGTTCCCATCTTCGAATCTGAATATGAATCTATGTGGTAACGGACTTAAGCTCCGTGACAAAGATGTTTAAATATACTAGGGAAAATATTTTATGAAGGTATCATAGTTGACATCAATTTTTTTTTTCTGAGTATCAAACGAAATTTTTTTCTTTTATGGGTACTAATTTTTCAAATTCGGTCTTTTTGAGATATTTTGTGACTTTTTTGCCCCCTCTCATCTAATAGAAGTTTTATTAATTTGAGGAAAAAAGTGTACAATACTGTAAAAGAAATAATTACAATCTTTATAAAACTGAATTTGAAAGATTAAACGCCTTGTTGACTTTTTTATATAAATAAAAAAAAAAAATACGTACACATACTCCATTCAAAATCAAATAATTACAATACCTTTATAAAACATTTGCCCAATATACTATTACCAAAATATTAGCAGCCCAAAACAATTATTTTTAAACTTCGTAAAACTTGTGAGCATTTTTTTTGCAAAATCAATTACTTTTCTTTTCAAATTGTTAATTTTTTTAGAAAGAAAACTATCAACACTTTTAAACACATGTTGTCTTGCATAATACGGAGTACTTTCGAACCCTTGTTAATAAATCACTTTATATGCCACTAACCCATATGCTATTAGAAGAAAAGACTTTTATGCTAAATGGCCTATTTGCTTGTTAATACTCCCTCTTTTAAAATATAAGTCCATTTTAAATTTTTAAATTCAACTTTGATCTTAAATATTTTTGTTTAAGGAGTAAATTCCAAAAATCGTCCCTATGGTTTGCCCATATTGCAAATATCGTCCCTGTAGTTCGCTAAGTACAAGCGGCCTCACTGTGGAGAAAAGTTGGGATCGTTTTGATCTCTGGTTTTGCCCTTTTGGCCAACGACCATTGCAGCGTTCATCCTTTAAACTAACGACTGTTTATAATTTATATTTTTTGATTTATTTAAAGTTTTTCGATTTTCTATATACATTTTTATAAAAACATATACTACATTTTTATACGCTTTTAAATACGTTTTTATATACATTTTTCTAAACGTTTATGTATACGTTTTATATACGTTCTTATATACGTTTTTGTATATATTCTTATATACTTTTTATATATGTTCTTATATACTTTTTATACGTATTTATACAGGGATTTTATACGCTTTTGTATACGTTTTACGCTTTTATATACGTATTTATAAAAACATATACGTTATTATATACGTTTTTATATGCGTTTTTATACATGTTCTTGTATACATTTTTATACACGTTCTTGTATACGTTTTTATACATGTTATTGTATACGTTTTTATATACATTTTCACACATTTTTGTATACCCTTTTATATACATTTTTGTATGCCTTTTTGTATACGTACATAAAAACGTGTATAAAAGCGTATATAAAAACGTTATAAAACGTATACAAGAACGTGTATGAAAAAGTATACAAGAACGCTGCAAAGGTATATGTTTGTATAAAAATGTATATAAAAAATCAAAAAACTTTAAATAAACCGAAAACTTTAAATTATAAACTGTCGTTAGTTTAAAAGATGAGCGCTGCAAAAGTCGTTGGCCAAAAGGGCTAACGTATAGCTGCTAACGGAATCCACTTAATGTCGGTTAAAACCAAGAACCAAAACGATCCCAACTTTTCTCCATAATGAGTAATAACAAACATTTAAATGTAGTAATGAGTAATAATAAACATGTACATAACAGAATCTTAAATATAATGTATATAAAAAATTGAAAAACTTTAAATAATCGAAAATTAGTTTTAATTAGTAATGTGTATCATAATGAGTAATAATTAACATTTACCCTTTAATTAAAACTAATTTCAACCAACTTATGTACATGTAAAAAGAATATAAGCTACAAAATAATAATCAATTTTGATAACTGTTTCATTTTGATCACTCAAATAAATAAATAAAAATTACAAACAATAATAAATATTTAAAAGGATTATATATCCAAAGGCCGTCTAAATATTTGGCATTTTACTTTTAGGTCACTCATTTTTTTAAACTAATTTATAGACCACATAACTATGTGTTTGTTTTCTTTTATACCAACATCGTTCAAATTCTTGCCGGATATTCAAACAATTACAAGAATAAAACTAACTTTAATATATCAACACAATAAAATTAACAATTTAGACGTAAAACATTAGTTAAATTATCTTAATTCACTTTCAACTAACTACAGTTGCACTCAAATAATGAATAATGGCTAAAACTGATATTTTACATTTCAATACTTGTTTGTGTTGTTTTACTATGTTATATTTAGCTTTATTATCGTTGTTTTAAAGATTTTTGAGATAATCCGAAAATTGGTATAAACGAAAGCAAATTAATAAATAGTGGCCTATAATTTAGTTTTGATAAATGGGTGGCCTAAAAGTAAAAAGTTTAAAAGTTGGGTGGCCTCCCAATACATAATCCCATATTGAAACTTTTAGTGGTTTATGATCAACGAGAGTTAAAATCACTAAACTAAAACAAAATTAAACATAATTGCTTTTTGTTTTCTTTTCTTTTAATTTTGAATTTTAAGTATTATGATTGATTATTGATGGCATTTATTGAGTTTTTAAAATTAATCTATTATGGCATCCAACATGGTTACATATTATAAAACTTGTGTCATCATATATCATTAATTTATAAACTTTTTGTTTTTTATAAAGCTATTTTCACTATGGTCAAAATATGTTATAGCATAATAAATGTTTCACATTACGCATACATTAATTGTGTTGAGTTTATGAAAAGGTTAAAAAAACTAAGACTTTTTCATGATACATAAATATAAAATGAGCTTTCATTATTGGTGAAACAGAATATAAATATTTTCAAGTTTTTTAAACCTATTTATAAACTTCTTATTGTGGATCCTTAATGTGTGTTTATATAAATTAAATCACTTGAAAAAAGATACTCTAAGCTATTTGTTAAAACATAAGTGCAAAATATCATAAAAATTAAATGTTTTTAATAAAAGAAATTGTTAATTAATTAGCCATGTGACATTTAACTAATTTTGAAGCAACTACAATTATTAAAGTCCATACTGAATTTTTATTAGGTCAGATATGAATCTTACAAAATTAAAACTACCATATAAATAATGAGATGCATCATCTACTAGAAGAGTTGGTGTCTCGTCCAATTTGGTAAAGCATTATTGGTTGATTCAAGTGGACACTAATATATATTGGACTTGATCATTTCTATATCGGTTGGCAGGGGAAACACAAAGGCTTGACTTGAAAATTGATCATATCTTCTTGATATTTTAATATATTAGATTATTTTTATTATTATTATTTTTTTATTTTTTTTAAAAACCTTGTTTCATGAGTTCTTGGACATATCTTTAGACTTCCTGCTTTGGTACTGGCGGCAAAGAGAGTGTGTAATTAGTACGGTCGCACAGGGTCCCACAATCTAAGGGCCCTCACTTTGTATATATTTATGTTATGTATCCGACTGATTCTTCTTTGTAAATCCCATTACTTAAATATGATCCATCTTGTCACAATAAATAAAACGTTATTAAAAGGCCTCATTATAAGAAATTGTTATTAATAAACATCTTTTATGCACACCTTTTAATTTATTTTAGTTTTTGTGAGACTTCTTTTTAATTTTCGCCCGAAGACTTCAAATTCATTTGCCTCCTGTTTAAGCTAGAGAAGAAAAATGAATATATATATATATATATATATATATATATATATATATATATATATATATATATATATATATATATATATATATATATATATATATATATATATATATATATATATATATATATATATATATATATATATATATATATATATATATATATATATATATGTTAATGTAATGTCACCGAAAAAGTGAAATTCATTCAAATTATGAAACATATGTAGTGTGTCTTGTTCTTTTTCATTTATCCATATGTGAAGTGAATGCATCCTATTTGTTTTCATGCTCCTATCCGTTTAGTATGATTCAAACAAACTGGTGTTTTAGTGAAACAAATTTGACCGATTACATACATGAAAAAACAAATAGAAGAAACACACTCCATATTTCAGTTTATTTTCAAACTTGCTTATTCTTGTTTGCAGTAAAATGAGAAGACCAAAAAATAAAATAAAAATTGTTAATCATCATTACGAAGTTTTATAACAATTCGAATTTCCCATTGTCTTAGCAACCTAAGGCCAACGAAACACAATAATATATGTTATTAGACACCAACCTTTCAAAAGCCGAAATAAACGTACCATTAAAAATATGATCAAAGTCGAGCAGTGCTTTGAAAAATTAAAAAAAAAAAAAAAAAAAGAATAATAATAAAAAAAATAAAAATTATAAATCAATGATTTCGATGTGATCTCTATTCTTAATGTGGTTATGCTCATATTTAACATTTATTTCTAGAGACTCTGGTTTCTTTCACTATTAAAGTTGGATTTTGTGTTGATTTTTGTAGTTTGTGATGGTGATATTGAAGGGGTCAGTGCCTATATCATTTGAGAAGAACAAAGAACCAGCAGCATATGCGGAAATAATATCAATGGGAGGCATAACTTCTAAAGTGAAGAAGAAATTAATATTTCAATTGGGCACAATTTTACTAGAAAAGTTATCAATTCCAAGAACAAGATTTTTTGTCAAGGTGTATGATACCACCATGGGCACTAAATATTCTAAACTCTAGCCTATTTAGGTTAATGCATTGAAATGGTCAAATCTGGCTAGTATACAACCTTGACAGCATAACGTATAAAACATTAATGGGGTGTACTTCGCATTTAACCATGTAAAATTCTCATGTGTACTCTTTTTACAATTTGTTGTCTCTCATAAAATTGAAAAATAAATTCCCCTTTTTGAGTTTAGTCCTACCAACATCTAATTATTTCAAGGGTAAAAAAGATAGAGTGGTATATTAAACACTTGAAGTGCAATGGTACATCTTTTAGAAATGTGCAGAGTATCACTAATTCAGTTTATTTTCTTTCTTATAAATTTAAATCTAAGCATGTGAATTGATTCATTCAGTGGAATTCATGAGCACTTATTTAACAAAGGTTAGAAATGGTTTATGTTATCTCCACCCATATAAACTATTTGACATTTCATCATATTACGTCTCTTCACATTGCATATGTTTAAACTAAAAGTACTTGATAGTGCTTTGCCTTCTTTGTCCACCATCAACTTATCCTGTCCACCAATCTCTCCCACCATCGTGTTTATTTGTTGTAATAGATGATAAGTATTGGGTTAATGGTCATGCTTTTTTCTTACATAAGTTTTGTTTGGCGGAACTAATTGTTACGGTTACTGTTAGCGGTGTCAGCGGTGTCCAAAAAAATTGAAGAGTCGTACCGATACCAAATAAGAACCGAACCGTGTAGTAGAGCCATGGTACATGATACGGTTCTTGGTTCTTTAAATTCTAAATTTTCGGTTTTCAGAACGGTTCGGGTCGGAACCGTCCGGTTCTGGCACGTTCCGAAAATACTGAATCTTTTGAAAATATGAAAATTTAGAGGTTTTTTTGTGACTTTGTCTACATGCAATCTTTTAAACAATAGAAACAAAACACTACCCATTACTAAGTTGTAACAAAAAAATATAAAGAACCAAAATAAATTAAAAGCCTAACCTTTAATTTATTCCAAATAACACTAAACTATCGATTTTACAATTACTAATATCATTAAAAAATTCAAATATCATCATCAACATCATTGTGATCATAATTGATTAGATATTATGTTACATTAAATGTGGATGAAAGAAGATCTTTTAAATGATGACTAGGTTGTTAAAGAGATGGAAGAAGTTGTACGAAATTATAAAGGGAAACAAGTGATGAAGCATTAAACGTTTTTGGAAGTTTGGAACACAAATGCGTGTTCTTGATACTTTTTAACAATTATAAACTTATAGTTTGACATTTTGTATTTTTGTTTATGTTATTTTGAACAATTGGAACTATTGGAAAGAGTTGCATTGTTTGAGACATTTTGTATGTCTTTGTATTGTTATAGCATGTATTTTATTAATGAACGACAACGCAAAAATAAATTTATTAAACACTTTGGTACTCGTCGGGAATTACCATAAATTCCGTACCGGAAACGAACCGAAGAACATGGGACGATTTTCGGTTTCACCTTTTTCTTATTTTCGGTTCCAACATTTTTTTATTTTTACGGTTCGGTCCGGTTCCAATACCATGAACAACACTAGTTACTGTAATTGAAGATGGAGATGTAGATGAAAATGTAAAACAAGATTATGAAAAGATAATATTTTTATAAACTACATGAAGTAGCAATTGATTTTTAAAAATTATGATCGATTATTGTTGTTTATAATCTTCTATAATTTATATGTTTTAAACAAAACATAAGGATTATACCTATCTAGTTGTAGAAAATACACAAGCTGGTTACTAATGCTTTCAAAAACAAATATCGTCCTCAAATTAATAGTCAGTGGCGATTTTGCTAAAAAAAACAAATGTCGTCTTCATAACAGAAAAGTTTTATGATGGAAAGAGATGTACCATAAAACAATAATACAAACAATCATCATTTATATAGAAGGGTTTAGGCCGTACAATACACGCGTACTTTTTCAAATATACCGTTTTGAGACGTGTACTAAAATCTGTCTCACTTTATGTTCGCGACTTTCATGTTTTGTACCCTTTGCACGCGTGTTTACCCGCAACTGTTGGGAATGTATAAACCGCAAAAATGCCTATGTGCATATTTTTGAGTAAATTACATAGATAGTCCTTCTTGTTTGTCCCAAATTGCATCTATCGCCCACGGTCGTTTTAGTCTGCTTTTTTACGTTTCGTCCATTTTTTTTACTAATTCATCCGCTTTTACGCCGCCCGCTCTTTTACGCTTTCATCCATTTTTTTATAAATTTTTGTCATTTTTACGCTGCCTCGCTTTTACGTGATATGTCCGCTTTTTGGTTTTCGCCTGCTTTTTTACGCCGTCTGCTTTTACGTGATATTTCCGTTTTTTTGGTTTTGGTCTGCTTTTTACGCTTTAGTCCGCTTCGCTACGTTTTCATCATTTTTTTCGCTTACGCTTTTTTACAATTTCATCCGCTTGTTTTCATTTTCAGATGTTTTTACGTTTTCATCCCGCTTTACGCCGCCGCTTTTTAAGTTTTATCGCTTTTACGTTTGTCTGCTTTTTACGCCAGATGTTATTTTAGGTTTTCATCCGTATCTTTACGCTTTTGTCCCTTTTGTTCGGCCGTCTGCATTTTGATGCATTTAATACGCCAAAAATATAAAAATGAACGACAACATAAAAACGTAAAGACACAAGAACAAAAAGGCATTTAACACGTAAAAATTTAATACGTCAAAATGGACGAAACATAAAAACTTAAAGAAATGTATTAAAACGAAAAACAGATAAAAATTTAAAAACGGACTAAAACGATAACATCGGGTAATAACATAAGAAAACGATAAAATGGGGGTAAACGTTTGAAATCGTAAGAAAGGGACGAAACATATAAAACGAACAAAACGATAAGAATGGGTAAAACGTAAGAAAACGGACGAAAACGATATAAAACGGACAAAACTTATACATGTACCAAAACGGTACATTTGAAAAAGACGTAGCTATATAATGCCAAACCCTATTATTTAACTTATTTTTGTTAGTGGAAATCCCACGTGTCGCAAGCACACGTGGCAATAGTGATTATGGTTTCGGTAAAACAAGTTTTGCCGTGCAAAATGGTACAAAACATGAAAGTACGCAACATAAAGTGGGACAGATTTTAGTACACGTACCAAAACGGTATATTTGAAAAAGTACGCGTGTATTGTACGGCCTAAACCCTATATAGAAAGTGTTGGGTTTTACTAATTATAACAATTATCAAAAACATATAAACATCACCAAAACATGCAGAGGAAGTAATAGATTAATACTTGTAAATTAACTAACCGAATTAAAAGTATATGCGTACCTTTTACGAATTAAAGAACAGAATAGATCAAGAACCAAGGAAACTCTAAACCCTAAAAATTAGGGTTTATTATTTTCGACTTAACCCTAAGTCGAATACCAAGAATCTCCCAAACACACTTGTATTTGCCCTTCGTTCTTGTACACACGTACTACAATCGAATCAACGTGAAAGGCTAGGTTCTTGAATCGCAAACAACCAAACACTTTTATTTAAGCTTGGAAAATCGACCCCTACGATGTTTAGGGTATGTATATGATCGGCCAAGCACAAAGGAGAGGGGAGGAGAAGAAGTTAGGGTTATTAGGTGATCCAAGATTAATTAGAATAAATACACGGGGTTTGTATTTATACTAATGTAAACTTGATGACCAAGTTAGGGTAGAATTGGGTTTGGGAACCCATTCGACCGGCCATGTAATCCCAAGGGGATTCTAGATCCTTCCCGACTTCTATTTTCATCTCTAGTCCTTTAACTTCACATTTAACGACCGCTAGTCAATTACCGTTAAGTACTAACATTCGTTAAGTATTTATTTTTGATCAATAATTAAATATATAACATTTATATATTAATTATTTAGAACATTGATTCTCATACGTAATGTGTGCACTCCCGAAGCCTCGTGTTCGAATCCGGTCATACATATATTAAAATTATCTATTAAACCTTTCAGAAAGTAGGTGGCAAGACAAATTAGCAAATAATTGTAATGTAAATAACCAAAGCCACACTATAAAACATTGTGTACCATGAACAAAATGACTATTATGGAATATTTATACTCGATTCCTGATGATTAATTTGCATTTAATCGATTCTTAATGACTAAATTGCGTTTAAGGAGCCAACATCATATGCATTTCTCTAACTTGTAATCGGCTAATATGAATATTTATAGAATATACATTAGTACAAATCTTCATGGGTGGGCCATGGCTCACCACGGCCTCCACATAGCTACACCCCTGATAATATAGTTCAACAGTTGAGGAAATAAAGCGTAAACGGATGTCATGAGTTCAAATTATGTAGGTTACCAGTTAATTATGGTTCCACTTTATCATGGTGTTATGCGATTCACTTCTCATATGTTAGCTGTGAGACTAATCAGTGAATGTCGCCATAACGTCGATTACCTTTTTTCATAGACAAAAGATTTTCAATGTTATTTATACCTTATGCTATCATTCTCTCGTTATTTCTAAATAGCACGGTCACATGGTTAGTAGACTAGTAGTAAATGATAACTTAAATGAAGAGGCTATGATATGGGTGATCTTAATTTAAGAGTGTATTTAGAAGACTTGTTTTTTTTAAGAAGGCCTCTTCGTAAGCTTTTGTATAAAGAGGGGAATATTCATGAGAAAGTTGTTAAGCTTCGTCATGAGCTTGATACTGTACAAAGGCCGCTTGATTTGGATCCTTTTAATGTTGATATTCGAGAGGATGAAGCTTTCTATCTTCTTGCTTTTAATAAGGCGCTTGTTTTAGAGGAACGTTTTCTTAAGCTAAAGGCTAAAGTGGATTGGTTAAGGGTTGGGGATTATAAAATTCTTAATTCCATAAAGTGGTCAAAAGAAAGAAAGGTTAGAAGTCGAATAGAATTCGTGTAAAATAGTGATGGTATTAGATTCGATAATGAGCAGGTTCCAAATGCGTTTGTTAGTCATTTCTATTCGTTTCCAGGTCAAGAGGGTGTTACTATTCCGTCTGATGATCATAACCTTTAATACCATTCTTGATCCGACTGTTGCTCTTGATATGGTTAGAAATGTGATGGCTCAAGAGGTTAAAGATGCTTTATTTTCTATAGGGGATGACAAATCCCCGGGTCCAGATGGGTACACGACGGATTTTTTTAAAGGAGCATGGGATATTGTGTCGGATGATGTTACGAAGGCTGTTCAAGAGTTTTTTTTTATCAATGGTAAGCTTCTGAAAGAAGTTAACCATACTATTATTTCTCTTCTTCCAAAGGTTAGTAATCCGACCCGCATTAATGACTATAGGACTATCTCGTGTTGTAATGTTCTCTTTAAATACATTAGTAAGATTATTTATAAACGGATGAAGGAGTGGTCGACCTCTTTAGTTAGCTTAAACCAGCCTGCTTTTGTCCCGGGTAGAAGAATTTTAGATAACATATTGCTTACCCAAGAGCTTATGCACAATTATCATTTGGACCGTGGCCCTCCTTGTTGTGCGTTTAAAGTTGACATTCAAAAGGCTTATGATATGGTTGACTGGTGTTTATTGAGGAATATTCTGGTTGGTTTTGGTTTTCATCCTTGGAATTATGTGATCATGGAATGTGTTACTTCTACTTTCTTTTCTATTAGTGTTAATGGTATTTTTCACGGCTACTTTAAGGGTAAGAGGGGTCTTCGGCAAGGTAATCATATGTCTCCTTATCTTTTTACTCTTGTGATGGAGGTTCTTACTCTTATGCTGCATCGTCGGGTTCACAATTCTGAGTTATTACTTTTCACCATTATTGTTCTAAGCTAAATATTATTAACCTTTGTTTCGCTGATGATCTTTTTTGTTTGCGCATGGTGATGTTAATTCGGCCCGGGTTATTATGGAGGCGTTAGATGAGTTTAAACAAGCTTCTGGTCTTATTTCTAGTTTACCGAAGAGTACGACTTATTTTTGTAATGTGTTGAATCATGTTAATAATATTTTACATGTTCTTCCATTTGAAGAAGGTGTTCTTCCTGTTAAGTATTTGGGTGTTCCTCTTATCACTACAAGGTTGATTTATAGGGATTGTAAAGAGCTGGTTGAGAAAGTGTCTAATCTTATCAATGATTGGAAGAACAAATCTCTTTCATTTGCTGGTAGGCTTTAGCTTATTCAGTCTGTACTCTATTCTATGCATATTTATTGGGCTTCGGTTTTTATTTTGCCTTCTCTAAATATCCATGATCATGAGCAACTTATGCGGGGTTTTTTGTAGTGTCATGGGGATTTGCGTAAAGGCCAGTCTAAGGTGGTTTGGGAGGTAGTTTGTTTACCTAGGCAGGAAGGTGGTCTCGGCTTGCAGCATCTTGATTCATTTAATGCTGCTCTTATTATGTCGTATATATGGAGCGTTCTTACGGGTAAGGAGTCCTTTTGGGTAAAATGGATTCATGTGTATAAACTTAGAGACCGTAATTTTTGGGATATTTCTCTTCGAGGAAATATGTCGTGGGATTGGCGTAAAATCCTCCAATCCGTCAGATTATTCATAGGTTTGTTTGGTACAAGTTGGGGGATGGTAGTAAGGTGTCTTCTTGGTTTGATGACTGGTATGTCTAAGCCCGATTTCACTTATTGTCTCTAATTGTGATATTCATAGAGCGGGTTTTTCGGCTACTTCTACTGTTTGAGAAATTATATCGGATCATGGATGGGCTTGGGCCGCTGATTGGGCCGTTAAATACCTTTCTCTTAATTTAATTACTGTTCTGAATCTTGTGGATTATAGGGAGGATCGGTTATTCTGGAGGACTGATGATGGTTCTAATGTAGAATGGTATCATTTGGTTTGGTGTTCGCATCGGATATCGCGACATGCTTTTTACTTGTGCTTAGTCATGAAGCGGAGGTTGAAGACTCATGACATGTTGAGGCTTGGGGATGTTAGTAGCAATACTAATTTAACCTTGCTTCAATGTCCTTTATGTGGGATGCAGCCAGACCCTCATGATCACCTTTTCTTTGACTGTTTATTTTCTGAACAGGTTTGGGATTCTTTGAAGGTTTTTGCAGGTTTTATTACTATTCCTTCTTCGTTGGATGCTATTGTGCAGTTTCTTGTTTGATCGTCCAAGTCAAGATTGGCTAGAAGTGTTGTTTCCAAGCTTTTGTTTGCCATTGCTTCGTATTTTATATAGAAAGAAAGAAACACCAGGATTTTCAAGAAGTAAAAAAGATCTGAAGCTCAAGTTGTTGATTTGATCAAGTCCACTATTCATCTCAAGCTTCTCACTTGCAAACTCAAGAAGACGACGAACGTGAAAGATCTTTTGCATGTTTAGAAACTTCCCAACTCTCTTATACATTATTGGTGTCGACTCCCCATTTTGAAGATCGCTTTCTTGAGGAGGGTGCGTATTTGTTGGCTATTTCTTTTGGTGTTTCTGTTTGTTCGGCGGAGATCCAATTGAGAATTGTACTTTTTTTCCTTCTCCAAGGGTTTTCCTGTTGGGTTTTACTTCAGAAGGTTTTTTAAGGAGGCAGTCTCAGGTGGGCCATCAATCTCCCTCCAAATGGCGTATGGATATTTGTGGTGATTCTTGTTCTTTTAAGTGGTTGTTTCCTATTGGTGATTTAGTGATTGTATGTTTTTAGTTTTTTGTTCGCTATGTGGCATGTCACTAGCGTTCTAAAGGATGTTCGTCGTTCTTAAGGTTAATGTGCTCACCACATTCCATCAGACTTATTTGGTTATGTGATTAATATATTTAGCCATGGTGAATCCCCTTTACCCAAAAAAAAAAAAAAAAAAGAAAAAGAAAACATGTTTAGTCAAACAACAAGTTTGAGTTGGTTTTAGCCAAAGCCACAAGACAAGACCATATAATCATCGCAAATAAATCAATTATTCTACTTATGTTAGTTTTCTTAGATTAAGCTATCTCTTTTCTTTTTTAATTTTTTTTTTTTTTTTTTCATTCTTTATTTTTTATTTTTTCGTTGTCTTGTAAACAACCGCAACGTCCTTCTATTAGAGCATTTGCTATCATAACTTGCAAATGCATGGTAAGGTTTAACATTTGGGTGTTAACCCAAGTTATCTATACCGTCTTCCATGTTACTTGGGTGTTAAAGGTTGGGCGTTACCCTTCTAACGTGCGTTATTTTTTTTTATTTTTATTTTTTATTTATTTATTTATTTATTTTTTATTCTGGCCCTAAATGAGAAGTTGTTTTTGTAAATTGTTGGTGAGTTAAGGTTTAACCTTGGGAATGTTATGATTGCAAGTGTTTTTTTTCATGAGTTACATTGAAACGTTAAAGTTTAATGCGATTTAAACGCCGCTGTTAAGTTATGGCACATAACCTAAGTTATGATAGCAAATGCTCTTATGGGCAAGTTTAATATCCAGTAAAAATATGTGAAAATGTTTTAGAGCCACGACCGAACCATGTTACCCATGAATTAAACCAAATTGTTTGGGTATTTTCTTAGTTTATGATAAGGGAATTGTCCAATATGCAACATTACACCATATTGTTAGATTTCTTGACAAAATAGTGACCTTTATTATTGTATACGCAAAATGCATTTGCTGCGTGTTTGCGGTAATCTAGAACATTTTGGACCATTGTTATTTTATCCTTTTAACAATAATTAGAACTACGGGACCATTGGCTTTCAAAACTTGTCCGTAAAGGGGTACCACCATTTAAGACCCTAAAAAGAACTTCTAGATCGTTCAAAAATAATGAAGCATGCCAAAATTGAGAAAACTTATACTAGCTAGGATGCTAGTTAATTATCCTCGATATTAACTTGTGTAAAAAGTTATGAATAATTCACTTGGATGTCACATTGAATATCTAGCATGTTACTTGCGCAAAGCGATGAATAATATTCACTTGTATTTCCTTTTGAGCAAATAATCACAAAATAGCCTAGTGAAACACATAACATCATAACATTGATCAATCTTAAATACAAATGAAACTACTAGGTGGCAGCCACCTATCTTACCATCAATTTCCTTCATAAAAAAAAGTATGGTTCCAAGGTACACTAACAGTTTGACTTGTATACAAGAAGTGTTTGAAGGCATGTCTCACCCCAATTTGATCCGAACTCGTTTTAACCTATTATCCAGCCTGTTGGTCCAACCTTAATTTATCTATAGCTTGATGTTATATTTGGGTATCGTCAATTTTCCCACAACAATTAAAGTACTAAAAGATTATTATTATCTTCATAGCTACCAGAAAGATTAGACAGATTAAGTTGTCAACAGCAACCAAAAAAACGGAAAACTATAACAACCATAATTAAAGAGACAATAAAGTTACAGAAATGTCATCCAACAATAGGCAAAGACCAAGGCCATTCTTGCTTTCTTTGCAAAAAGGTCAAGGATCAGATATTTACTCTACGCACACATAAAATCCTCGAAATCACGTTCCAGTTCCAGCGACTTGCTCTCCTTGGATAACCAGGATTTTTTTTGGTAAAGGGTTTTACCGGTAAATATATTAACAAAAACTTTGAGGTTCACGCAATATGACAAAACACCGTATTGACTATTGACTATTACAAACAAACACACCATTTGTGCTTATAACCACTAATCATCACAAGATTGACATACCAACCTTATGGAAAACAAATCTATCTCGACGGAAAAATAAAGATAAACAAGAAATTCAGTATCACGCCTAGGTTGCCCATATTTAACTTGAGCCTCTTACATATCTTGAACAATAAGACGTGAAAGTTGCCAATTCTCCATCAGCTTGTCTACCCGAGCTTTCTTTTCGAATCTAAACGTTAACAGCTTGAGACGTATTGTAGACAAAATGACTTCTATTACTTGACTTTAGCCCTCTTCTTCTTTTTAAAAATAACCTAGCTTTACGCTCTTGCCAAATGAAGTATGACGTAGCTGCAAAAATGAGCTTACCAAGAATGCTTTGAACCGATCTCTTCTTGGCAATAGGGGTCAGCCAATAAACAATATCATCCAAAGATAACGGAAAATTATGGAAACTAGTTAAGGAAGACACCAAAGACCAAACCTGTGAAGAAAATAAACACTTAAAAAATAAGTGCTCATGAGAATCCGGCTCCAAGTTACACAACGGGCATTGAAACAGGTTTAAGTTGGCAGAATCACCAACATCCCATTATCTCAAGAGATCTCGTGTCTTAAGTTTGCATTTCATTAAAAGCCAAAGATAAAATGCGTGTCTTGGAATACAATAGGAAAACCAAACAACGTATGTCCAAGCCACTTCAGCCCCTCTTGGACAAAGAGCTTCCCAAACAATGCCAATCGAGAATTCCTTTAACAGACCTTTATTATCCCTCCAACATAGCACAGCGTTGGATAAATAATAGGAACATCAAGATTATAAAGCAAAGGGTACATGTCAGCCCAATCTTTAGGCCAAGCCCATAAAACATTGCGAATTACATCAACCAATTTGTTCGATGTTTGGAAACCAGCACGTGAGATATCCCGCATTGTAGTAGCTTCAATTAAAGGACATTCAATACACTATCTATCACGTCTTATTGTAATGATTTACGCCAACTCCAACTCATACTACCACTATCTATCTCGAAACAAAATTCCCATCACTAATACAATACCAAAAATGCCGTCGAACCATGGGCCGAACTTGTAATAATTTACGCCAACCCCAACTCATACTACCACTAGGTGGAACATCCCAAAAATTTCTACCTCTTAATTTATGCGTATGAATCCATTTAACTCAAAGAGATTCCTTTAGTGTTAAAATACTCCAAATGTGAGATGTAATTAGCGCCACATTTAAATATTCAGGCCTTCAAATACCTAAACCGCCTTCATTTTTTGGAAGGAAAATAGAGTCCCACAAAACCTTTTCTTTACCTCGATGCATGTCACCTTGGCACCAAAGAGAACATCTCATAAGTTGTTCTAAATCCATTTAATACGGGAAGACATACATAAAAACCGAAGACCAATACACATGCATAGTAGAAAGAACTTATTGCACAAGTTGCAATCTACTCGCAAAAGAAACTTGTTTTTCCAATCGCCAATCCTACTTTAGAATTTCCCCACAAGCTCCTTGAATCTCTATAAACCAATCGAGTAGAAACTAGAGGGACACCAAGATACTTAACCGGAAGCGTACCTTCTTTAAATGGAAGAACACTAAGAATAACAATCTTAGAGTGATTCAACTCAAGAGCTTCTATAATAACATGAGCTGAATTAACATCACCATGACAAGAAAAGGTCGTCCACAAAATACAGATTAAAAATATTTAGATTCGAACAATGATGATGATAAATGAACTTCTCTGAATTCTGAACCCTTCATTGTAAAATAAGAGTTAGGATCTCTATGACAAGCGTAAAAAGGTAAGGAGACAATGGATCACCTTGTCGGAGACCCCGTTTCCCTTTAAAAAAAACCCATGCAACGTCCCATTAATGCTAAGAGAAAACGAGGTGGTAGAAACACATTCCATGATCCACGGAATCATCTTATCATGGAACCCAAAACCATAAGAATCGTCTTTAAGAACTCGCAATCCATCGTACCATATGCTTTTTGAATATCAACTTAAAAGCACATCTCGGGGTATCTTTATCTACGTGATAATTATGCATTAGTTCTTGGGTCAAAAGGATATTATCAGACATACGTCTACCCGAAACAAAAGCTGATTGGTTATAAAGGAAGAATATCCTTGATGCGGTTAGAGATAACCTTTGTAGTGCGTTTAAAAATCACGTTACAGCAAGAAATAGGTCGATAGTCATTAATACATTAGCAGGATAAACCTCATAAAAAAACTTCTTTGTGTTATATATAATTATGGAATGTATGCTCATATCCTTTTAATGTAACGAGAGATATATTTTACTATAATTACGAGATCCTTTCTTTGAGGATACTCCATCTTATAACATTATATGTATCAGAAGAGATCAAATAAAAAGACAAATATCTGTAAAAAGGATATAAAGATTTTTATTTATTTATTTACTTATTTTTATTTTTTTAAAGTTCTTGAAAATTTTCAAAAAAATTCCACAAGATCGGGTATATTGGTGTAAATAAGTTGTGAAGGAAGTTTTTATAAAAGTGCATATTTTTTCCGAAAAAATTTTGAAAAAAAAACCATTTGTCAATTAAATCGCTTTTTTGTGCATAAAAAAAATATTTTTGTACCCTACTTCTTTTGACTTTTTGCACATCACACTATAACAAGTTGAAAATTTTGTGCATCAAAATTTCGTTTTTTTTGCATTAAAAAAATGTATAAAAACTCAAAATTAAATAACTTCTTACACAACTTTTTTATTCACCAACATACCCGATCTTGTGGAATTTTTTAGCGATTTAAAAAAAGTCCTTTATATCCTTTTAACGGATATTTGTCTTTTTATTTTAACTTTACCCCCTCATTTGGATTTCTCTATATTGTTCTTGTTATTCTTACTATTACTCTTTATGTATTTACAATACATTGTCAACACAAAAAAAAAGACTAAAACACACCGTTGGTCCCTAAACTTGGTAAGACGCTTCGTTATGGGACAAAACCCGGCCTTATCATCGCCATAGGTCCAAACCTTGGCCTTTAAATGCCAGAATCGTCCCTTGACCAGGATTGGGATAGTCAAACCTAATTTTCTGGATTTCATTCGAGGGTATAATAGACCATTCACATTTTTGACCCAACCTTCAACCCAGGGACCAATTGTGAGTATAGCTACTAGCCGTTTTACCAATACACCCACCCAACAAACAACTTTACTGTTAGAAATTAGAAATTCCATAGTGAAGAGTTAGTCACCCCAACTCTAATCTCGCATATGTTAGCTCGTAGACATTATGTTATTTATTAGTTATTTAGTTTAGAGTAGAGGTGGCAAAATGTGCCCAAAAGCAAAAAGATGGGCTAAATGGGCACATTTTTAAAAGATTTGGTCACATTTAGCCCCCTCATTTTTTTGAAATGGGCACATATAGCCCATTGAAAACATAGATGGGCACTAACGGGCACATTTTTTCCCTCTCAGTTGTAGAACATTACGATCGTTTTAAAGAGTTTTTTTTATATAATATATTTAAGTTTTTTTTAATATTAATAAGATATTACGTTTAAAGAATTTATTTCGTCGTTTTAGGTCTTTTATTAATCGATTTGTATAACATGTGCCGTTTAAGCCTCGTGCCCATTCTAGCCTGTGTCTGCTTAGCTTAGTGCTGCGTGCCTTGCCCGCCTGCTTTGCCACCTCTAGTTTAGAGCAACACCGTGGAGGACGGACGGGTCTTACCCATCAGATGCACGATCCACAATCAAGGAGGACATGTAGTATGTAACTATAAATACCTCTACCTCCCAAGGTAGAGGTTGGACCTTTCATTCTAATCTAACATTTTCTCTTTTGTTTACTTTCTCTCTAGAAAGGCTCCCATTCTACTTTTCTCTCTAAACTCTTAAACTATACGCCCATTTATAATGATATGATGTGTTTGTGAAATCCAATATGTTACAATTGGTATCAAGAGCCATGGTTTGATCATCTCTCACATATCATTGGATTTCTAGTGTTTTAGATGGTTTTGAGTTTGAAAAGTTTTGTGGTTTTGCATCATTTGGATCATTTCTTGTGTTAAAGTTAGAATTTTGGGTGTACTTTTGTGTTTACAATCATTGTAAGTGCTTGGGTTTTGATTTGGAAAGCTTGAATCAACGTGGTTGGGCTTGTTTTGGATTGAAAAGTGTGTTTTGAAGTTTTTCTTGCTAGCGACTTGGCTCGTAGTGTTTTTCATCGTAGCGACTTGCTTGATAAAAGTTAGCGAGTTTAGTGTTAGTTGTTAGCGACTTGAGCCTAGCGACTTGTTTATTGAGACGTCGACAAATAGTACAAGTTAGTGGATTCTCCACCACGGCTAGCGACTTAGTGAGGTTAGCGACTTGCTTGTAAATTGTTAGCGAGTTGTAGTGTAAATCGTTAGCGACTTGATACTAGCGACTTGGATCTTAGCGAGTTGTTCTTTAGCAACTTAACTGTGTCTAGCGACTTGGTGCTTAGCAACTTGTTGTCATAATTCTTAACGACTTGGTGCTTAGCGACTTGATTTCATAATTCTTAGCGACTTGGTGCTTAGCGACTTGTCTTCATAATTTCTAGCGACTTGTTGACTTTTCCTGACAAAACTTCAAACGACCATAACTTTTGAACCGTAACTCCGTTTTCAGCATTCTACCCATCAAAACGACCGTGAGAATGAGGAGAATGGTATGCCGAATTAACTAAGTTCATTTGGGTCAAACTTCGAGGCCTAAATCTGCTCCGAACAGAAGTTATTGAGGTTTTTAAGTTTTTAGACCTAAATTTATCCGTAAAATCGTGCAACAACCAACCCAAATCACAACCAAACAACATCTCTGCTAATACTACAAACAATCATAAGACCCAAAACACAATTTTCTATCATTGTGTCGATCCATCAGCTATCTTAACACGTTCTATTGGTCACTATATCACGGTTTCTTCTTGATTTTGTAAAATCCCGCGAAAGAATCTATTTCTCGGTTTTAATCATAGACTTGTAAAATCCCGTGTATACTACAACATCATGTCTTACTCTACTGACCGAGTGATTTCGGAGGTACTTAAATTGTATGATGCTGTGGACAACAATGATAATGTATGCTACACTGAACGATTAAAGATGCTTGAATTAAACAATGAGGATGTGAGTTCTTCGTGTTCGAGTCCAAGAGAGAGAATTGCACTGTTTAGACTACGAATGCCATGCAAAGGAAAGTAGCATTGAACCTTATCATCAACTTCACTCACACCTCATGTTACTCACACCGATTGGAATGGAGCGAACATGCAATGCCCTTTTCCGTCAAGATTTATCCACATTAACGGAACATTACTATTGAACTTAGGACAATTGGAACAACAACTTGATAAAGAAAAGGTTCAAAAGGATAGTTCGGTGTTTGCACTACAAGTGATCCACAACCAATTTGGTCATTCATCGTTGGGAATTTACATCGATTATGATCAAGACATGGTGAAATGTCTTTCAAAAACACTTTGGAATGGAAATTGGCGTGTTCATAGAGACACTTATCTATCTCATGGACAAAGTGGAGAAGTATATTGAGGAAGTTACTCGGAAAGATGAAATAATAGATGAGAGTCAGTGCGGTTGATGAAAGTTGTGATGAGTTGGGTAATGTGTCGGTTGAAGAATCGGGTGTTCTTGAATGCGTAATAACAGAGACAACAAAGAATGATGCAACAAATTGTTCAAGAACTCATGTTACACATGATGTGGATGCGAGATATCGACGAGATAAATGAATAGGTGTCATGTGATGAGGTACCTTTAGCTGTTCAACATAGTGCATCCGCTAATGTACCTAAACATACCGATCTTAATCTTGAACATGATTCGATATATGTTCCTTTGTTGAGGTGAGTCTAATAATTTCAAAACATATGATATGGTTGATAAAAAGGCTTTTGATGAACTTTCAAACAAATTCTCAAAACTTAAAAAAATTGCATTTCACTTGAAATTGCGATACAGAGTAAAGAAGAAAGTTTTCAACTTAACAAACCATGTAAAAATCCAGAACTTTCCTGAATTCCTTGAACTTTTTGAAATTGCCACTTTGAAATCTCAGCTTCAAGACAAAAACTCAACTATCAACAATTTGAAGAAACATATTTCTAATATGCATATGAAAAGTAATTTGGTTACAAGTAATTCTGATGTTAATACTATTGATGATATTCAAATGAGAAATGATGAATTAGCGGTTTGTGTGGCCAAATTACTAAAGGAAAATGAGTCTTTGAGAAAGCATCACATAGAACTAAGTGACTCTGTCAAAGAAGCTAGAACTAAGTCAATAGAACAAACAAACTCTTTGATAGCAAAAATTGATGATCTCAAAGCTCAACTTCAGGAAAAGAGTTTCGCTATTGTTGCTTTAAAAAATGAGCTCAGAAAAACAACAGGGAATAGTGTGAACACAAAGTTTGCAAAACCATCAATCTTGGGGAAACCAGTTATTAGACAACCGAATGCGTTTAGATCTGAACGACCAAAAATTTCAAAAACACGGTTTGCCTCCCAAGTTGATGTGAAACAAGTTTTGACAAAACCAATCACTTCACCTCACTTGACTAGGAAAATTGATATGAATGACTTGTATAAGAACTCTTATCTAGAAATGGCTAGAAAGAAGGCACATATTCGAAAAGATAGAATTTTAGGTGCAAGACCTAGGGTGATGCATTCCACGAGATTTTAAGGCACTGCTGGTAGTAGTAAACCATTACCTAGGAACACTCAAAAGACTAGGGGTTGGCTTGCATCTAAGAGTAGTTATATGAAGAAGAATGCTAAGCATGTAGAAAATGAAACTAGAAATTCGAGTCTTTTCCGAATAAGAAACATTTTCCTAATTCACATGCTAAAGTACAATCCACTAAGACTACTAACATGGCTAAGGTTTAACATGTTATGATCCAAAACAAACCTAAAACTCCACCTAGATGGATCCCAACTACTAAATCTTTGGAGTCTAGGAATACCAATAAGTCTTCGACTGTGCATAAGTATGTCACCAATCCTAGACCTTGCCATAAGTGGATTTAAATCGGTAAAATGTTTAAGGATGTTGGACTTAGGTGGATGCCTCACGGAAAGCTCTTTACCGATGACAAAATCAAGGTTGATTGTGAAACCCCAAAGGGTTTGAATACTAATGTCACTAACCAAAATATATGCAATCAAGTTTGTAATATTAGTGCGGTAGTCCTTACTCGCCAGAGATACTTGATCCTTCACTACATGGGTGGCTTAAAGTATGGATTACAAATGGATTTATATCTCATAACTCACGGGTTCAAGTAACTCAATCTTGATATTCATTCGCTATAACGCCTGCTCACATCGATTCGGGCCTCGTACTTCATCATTATGGCGTCTGCAGATAACACTTCAGCCCCGTTCCTCAAAAGAAAAGAAAGGTGTACGCTTGAGGCGCTTTATCTTCAAAAGAAGAGAAATCTTCATGTTTATGACCATTCTCATCGACATTCTTCATCAACAAGCTTCATGTTTTTCCACCCTCTTTCAACCCTCAGTGGATCTCGTTCATTGGTGTATATTCTTATTCACTTGTTCAAATCAAAATGGCAACTTCGGATGCAATTTTGAGGGGAGAAAGTGCATATACTACATGTTGATGGATGCTTGAATTATGGTCATATGATTCTCCTTCAACGCCTAATGCTTCACTTACTAAGGATAACTGTGATTCATTGTTTGGGATTCATTGTTTTTCAAAGATATGTTTGATGAGTACTTCCAACCTCCAACGAATGTTGATTATCTAGTTTCTGAAGCTCATGCTCCGGTTCCTACTGACTCAACTGGTTCACCATCTATGAAGTACAACTCAGACTACTCAAGAAGCCCAATCTCTAGTTATTCCTCAAGGCGTTGATAATGACTATCATAATATTGCAGTTGCACTCATGAATAATGATCCGCTCTTTGGTATTCCTTTGCCAAATCTTCACGGATTATTGTTCCTCTCAACGCACGCTTATAAATCAACCACATGAACTTCAAGAAAATGACTACCTCATCCGCTCGGTTATTGGTGAATCTTCCAGATCAGTCTCTACATGTATACTTTTAGGAAGAATGCATTGATGTTGAGGAATCATTTGTTCCGGTTCATTCAGTGGGTCAATGTACATCCGATTGTATGTTTATTCACGTGTTGGGCATTTGACACAAATTGATTACTTCAAAGTTAATCATTTATCACTTATTTGAGATTGAAGTTGACTTTCACAAAGGCGTGTTCTTATTAGATAACTTGCTCGAGCTTAACAATTTGAGTTGAAGACTTGGCTTATCTAGTTACCAGCAGTAGCTTTGGATGGTTAAAGACCTGGTTAACTATCACTTTAAGGAGTTACGTTGTTTTACTCAGTGACACACGATAATGTCATTGTGGATAATCGCAAGAGGTATTAATGTCTCATACTTTGGTTGAGTATTGAGTACTTAGATATTTGCTTGGTGCATAAATTCTCAACACCGTTCTTCCATCATTAAGTGCAATCTTAAGATACAAATGTAGGGAATTCGACTTCAGTTTCAAGTTTGGTATATCGGTTTTTCTTCTTTAGTAGTCACTCCAAGTTGTCTACGTATGGGTTGATAAAGATAGTCAAGGAGAGTTTTCTGTAATAGTTGATTCTCATAGGATTCATTTGAGCAAATTCTTGTTCTTCTCTATTTCAAGAATATTCGGTATGTATAATGTGTTGCTGATTCTGAGGTATCAAAACCAACAAGGGGGAAGGAGACATACATCTAAATACACAACGAGTACACATGATGAACCTAATACTTCTTCTCGATTGAAGTAATCCCGGGAAAGACAAATGTCATAACCGTAGAGATACTCAGTGTTTACTCATAGCTTCTGGTGTATTATTCCAACTATTTGGGGGAAGGATATATTATTCCAACCATTTGGGGGAAGTGATCTCTGGATACTTTTGGTATGTGTTATCTCAGCTTTCAGTAGGAAGAAATATGAGAACAATATGTGGAGCGTGAGATGATATTGCTTATCGACATCTTCTATATGATTTATGATAAAGTGCTTCCGGTTAGTGCTTCATGTACACAATGTAATGATGATTCCGATGAGATCGCAACCATCAAGGGAGAGATATGTGTACATCTGGGTCGCACAACATATTCACATGATCGAGCTTAAATCAGTTATTCCGGAGTTGACATCCGCAAAGAAGATCAGTGATTCAACCAATTATTGTGATGTCATTGTCTCTTCTCTTGTTGGGTACATGTGTACGTTATGGGCTGATTGGTTATATGTTAGATAAACTGGAGTGTTTTGGTGAAATGAAGGTGTTGATATTTTGTTCTCCTGAATTGACAACTGCTCAAACTCGAAGAGTTATGTGTACATCGGGGACACACAACAAGTTCATGTGATAGGGCTTAATCATTTATTTCGGGTTTGATAACCACATAAATGATCCGTGTTAACTTGTTACTTTGGTGTTATCGTCTTCTTCGGGTTCTTGAGCTTCATACAATTAGAATTTTTGCATCACTTCTTCTTCTTGGGGGAAATGGTCTTTTTACGTGGATTGTCGGTTTGGGGGGAAGCTACCAAAGATTCACTCTTTGAAGGCTCAAGTTCTTGCGACGATTTAAGAGCCTCAAATGCTTTGGTGGTGAAAGTTTAAGAGATGATGACTTATCTTCTACAAAGTCTTGAATGATTTCCTTATCTCGTATCGTATCATCATCTTCTTAAACTATTTCTCTATCTTTGTAAATAATTTTCAAAAAGCAAAAATACAAAAATATAAAACCAACAAAAACAAAATAGAAAAATATAAAATCCACAAAAGCCTATAAAAATCAGAAAATTGAAAAATACCAAAAATATGTTTTCAAAGACATGTCTTCTGGTATCGATAACATCTGCGGTCTTAGAAATGTCATTCAATAATGGCACGGGACCATAGATGAAGTTCGAGCAGGAGGTGTAAATATTATTTTCCAAATCATGTCTCAAAATATGGCTTGCAGTTATTTCAGACTGTAACCCGTGCTTAAACTATGGTTTGCTATTATTTCTGATAGCAACCCGCTCTTCAAAAAGGAAAGTGCTGCGCTAAACCAATTTTCAAATATTTCGTGCACTTATCCTAAAAACTATTTGAGGAAAGTATGTCGAAGGACTGTTGTTCCTACACAAATGTTTTTCCGTCTAAAATTATCCATAAAAATATTTGTTGTTTTCAAAAAGTGGTGGTAAATGAGTTGCTTGAAAATCAATCAGATTCAGAGTTTTTCGTAATAATTTAAAACTCAATCAATGACTTCTGTGCTTTTAAACTTTTCAGAAAATAAGTCATTGATTGAGGGGGAGAATGTTTTCAAATTTACATAATCTAACGGGCTTTCTTAATTATCCTATATGCTTAATTAAAAACCATGTTAACCTACGTTGAAGGACTAGGTGCTTAGGATATGATTGTTAGGATTAGATGATTAGAGTTTGATAAACACATTATTCCCATACATTTGAATAATCTGATTGATATGTTGAATTGACTTTTATTAGTCGATTGTTGTTTGGGTGATGTCGACCACCATATATCTATATGTGTGTTCACTAACGAATGCAGGTATATTGGAATGTTCCCGATCCGGATCCCACATAATATGATGATTGGATGCCGAAAGGAAAGGGTAACTATCTCTTAGGTTGACAAATGAAGAAACGGAGCTTAATTGGACTTCTATGGAGTGTTGGCATGAAAAATGCAACGTAAGAGGTCTCACTGCATCAGCAGATGGTTTTCTTCTAAGTGATTGAAGAAACGGAGCTTAATTTGACCTCGGTTGGCATTAAATGCAACCTAAGAAGTCTCACTGCATCTGCAGACGGTTTTCTTCCCGCCCCTACAGAATCAACAGAAGCTTCTCAACCACCTAACGTATCTTTGTGCAGGATACCATTTTTAAACAATTTTGAAAATTTTGATTAAAATTGTTTTGAAAATGGAAAAATATTGTTTTTGAAAATAAATTGGACTAAATTTTGAAAATCACCGGACTTCATTTTATCAAAAATATAAGTCACTCAATCATCGACTACGGTCATCGATTGAAGGGGAGAGTGATTTAAAATAAATTATTTTCAAATGATATTTCTTCATAAAAAGTCCGGATTGTACAAAACAAAGTGGTGATCTAAAGATTTAATGTTATGTCATGATATGATTTTCTTTAATACTCAAAGATCTTACAAAATGAAATTTTTTCTGTTCTTGTTTGATTGTGAAATTGTTTTATTTTACTTAAAGATCTCTTAAAAACTATCATACCTGACACTAACAATCTTTAATGTTTTAAATTGATCCTTATCAGTTGATTTCAAAAATTAAATTTTGCCACGTTTTTCCCCAAAATCTTTTAAATGATTTAAATCAATTGGGATCACAAATCTCAAAAGGTTAGAAATTTTTGATCGGGGGAGAGATCGTGATTTAAATCTCAAATCTGTTTTATTGGAATCGGTTTTAGTCCTTTATAGGCACTCCTGCCTCCATGTGCCAAACTATTTCAAATACACAATGCACATGTTGAGGAGGAGCATTTATCCAAAAACAAGATGAGTGTTTAAATCAGGCACATATTCCCCCATGTTTTCTAAACCTTATTAAATCACTTGGGATCCAAAATCTCAAAGGGTTTGATATTTTTGATCGGGGGAGAATTTGTGATTTAATAATGAAATTTGATAAATGATGATCGATTTGATTCAAAAGTGCAGGCTGCTCTCCCATATGTGCTAAACGCTTTCGAATCTCGAAGCACATATTGAGGGGGAGCATTTCAAAAAGAAAATAAACTTTCATGGTACAAAGATTTATATGTTTCAACATAAAGTACCTTGATTGATTTTCTAATGGTTTCTCTATGACTAATGTGATCGTGAAAGTACTTCAAAAACCTCTTGCCTCTATGTGAAAAATGATTTTCAAATATCCAACGCACATATTGAGGGGGAGAATTTACCAAAGAAATTCAAATGGCTTTTCCTACGAAAATTGTGATCAAGAAATTATTTCTAAGAACTCTTTCCTCAATGTGCTAAACAATTTCTAAATCATATGCACATGTTGAGGGGGAGCATTTCTAAATGATCAAAACTATTAAGGTACAAAATGCTTTGATCTCGTATCACAAGTACCTTGATTGATTTTCCAAATGAATTTTCAATTGGTTTCGAGAAGGAAAGAACAATACCAAAAGACCGACCAATTTATTTTATGCATGGTGTTATAAGGATGGTTAGGTTAGGTATTGTTCCACGATCCCTTGAGATCGGAGGGATCTACCGAGGACAATCCACTAGATAGTGTAGATTCCTTAGGTATGATGAAAAATGGAGAAAGTGAGATATGGGAAGAGTGCGGACTTAGGCAGAGCTAGTAATGGAATAAACCCAACAAGGTTCTAGTTATGAAGTCTTGGTAAGTAATGAAGGGTTGAAGAATGAAAAGAATTGAATGTGAAAAGGGTGAAAAGAAATAGCCCTCCAATAATTCAACCTTAGAGGCGATGGCGGGTTCAATACATATACTCTTGGTGGTTACTAAGGTAACACTGGTATTGAAGACAAGGCGTCATAGACCCGGTGGACGACCGCACTAAACTTCCCAAGCTACTCAAGTTCCTCTTAAAGGGCTTGTTTCATTCTCATGGGAACCTACATAATCTATCAAATTTCTCTTAGAGATTGTTGATATTGAAGAAGAGACCCTCTCCCTAGTCTCCGGCATAGGAAACCAAAAATGCACATTTGAGTCTAGAGCCAAGAGATCATCCACAATATCTCATTAGGACAATATTCTTGAAGACTTGCTGTTTCACACAATGTGGAAAGTAAGTATATCTTAAGAGTCCTACGCATTATCCTGGTGGTAATTGCCAGAACATCCGAGTGATATGAAAATATTCACGATGAGGATGGAAATCCTTCTAGAGCCAACATCAAACAAGCTCTTGGTGGGTGACATGTGAGATCTTTTCTAAAGATCAAGCTTGTGACAACTGGATAGAAACGATGGGGCGATTCACTCTTAAATCAACCTTGGTCTAGGAAATGGATTGACGGATACCTTTGAAAAACCGGTTGGTGTGCTCAAACTCTTTTTCTATTGCACATCGACTGTGTATTAAGTTTTCAAAATTAAAAGGGTATTTATGATTGAAATTTGATTTTTCTTATAAAACCTTCGCCGTATTGCAAAACTCTTTCTTCAAGCAATACGCGATTGTTTTCAAATCATTTTAATCAATCGGTGAATCTCAATTTGTTGGTTCACTCACTCCGTGTTGTCTTCTTTGAGACGTTCGGTTTGAGAACAACTAGAACATTGCGAAACCCTATCAAGGAGATTCTTGAATTATACACGATCACAGGCGGTACTTGTCTCGATCAGCGGGAACCGTGGGCGTGTACCTCAATTCAACGAAGTGATCAAAGACACTTTCGTGTGTTTTATTGCTAACTATTGTTTGCGGTACATTTCGACGGTTGCGGTGATCGAATTGAGGAGTCAATCCAAAGCCGCATGCTCACGGCATCCACACTTCTAAAGAAATCATGATAGGTGCATATCTTCATCAACTGGCTCTGATATTTTCAATCCATGCTTCGCTACTGTCACTTTGGAAATATTATGAATCAACTAATGCTTCCGCTACTCTGATAAGAAGATATCATTATCCCGAATGTGAGCATGTCGGTCCAAAAGTCACAACTTCACATAATGGCGATACGACAAAGGATGAGTCAGAGATTTACTGTGGCTGATGATCTCAAAGATGGCTCAAAGAATCATCTACTCGTGGATCAGCTCAAAGACCTCCACTGAAAGTACAAAGTATTTGGACTTTGAAGAATTCACTGCTAAAGCACAAAGAATGCATAATTTGAAGAATTGAAGTCTACGAGCTCAAGAACAAAGTCAAGAATAGAATGCTAGGACACAAAATGTAATTCATGAGGTGACCTCCCTTAGGGGGAGATTGTTAGGAATTAGAAATTCCATAGTGAAGAGTCAGTCACGCCAACTCTAGTCTCGCATATGTTAGTTCGTAGACATTATGTTATTTACTAGTTATTTAGTTTAGAGCAACACCGTGGAGGACGGACGGGTCTTTACTCATCAGATGCACGATCCACATCCAAGGAGGACGTGTAGTATGTAACTATAAATACCTCTACCTCCCAAGGTAGAGGTTGGACCTTCATTCTAATCTAACCTTTTCTCTTTTATTTACTTTCTCTCTCTAGAAAGGCTCCCATTCTACTTTCTCTCTCTAAACTCTTAAACCATACGCCCCATTTATAATGATATGATGTGTTTGTGAAATCCAATATGTTACATTTACCAATCATAATACACCATTATCCAGAAACGTTAAACTGAAAATCGAAATCAAGAATATAAATCCTCATTTCCAGAACTCAAAAAACCAACCCAACTTCCAACAAAACCATGTCGATCGATCGTATTAGCAACATGCCAAATCAAGTGATCACTAACATTTTGAATCGGTTGCCTTTGTTAAAAGCGGTGAGAACCTCTAGTTTAGCGCGAAACTGGAGGTCTAAGTGGACTTTGCTCATCGATGTCATAGTTGATGAGGATTTCTTTTATTATTTAACATATAAGTTTGATGGGAGGCTTGTTACTAGATTCTTAAATCGGCTTATGGGTCCAATAAGAAAGTTTGTCTTTGCTGTAGAGCCAAGATCAATGATTGGAATAGACAACTTTCATTATGAGCAGTTCATGAGTGGCTCTTGTTTTGGTGACCATGGAATTGAGGGTCGATTATTACAAGCTGGTATGGTGACCCGATTCGTTCCCAACCCAACTTTACTCTCGTAGTGAGTTGAAACATCCGTACTTCATGTTTGTTCTTTGGCTACTCGGAATATTTTCATGGCTTTCCAAATCTCTACCGAGCTTAGAATTGTTTCATGTCAATTTTCTAAGCGGTACATTTGGGACTTTATTCTTTGGTTGTCCTCACTGAGTCTCTTAAAATGAATCGTCCTAGTACAAACGAGATGAGACTAAGGGATATTGCAAATGTTAGGAATTTGAGGAAGTTAGATTTGAGATTCGGTCGTTATAATGTTGTGACGACAATCACAACATCCGATATCATTCAGCTGACAAGACTTCAAAATCTTGAGACCCTTACATTGGATTTTGATGATTGCACGGTAAGAACAATTTGAGTTTTACACTTATGATTTTACAATGTTAAAGAAATGAGTAACACTAATGACATTTAATCTTTATAACTTGTTGTAGTTGATACGGGAAGGTAATTCTAGGATGAGTGTGCCCTTTCAATCCCTAATTAAACTTAAGCTGTCTTATGTCGATTTTAGGAATATTGTTATGTTATCGTTCGTCATTGAAATGATTCGTGGATGTCCAAATTTGGAAATGCTGGATACCAGAGTAAGTGTTTTGGAGTAATGCATATGTAGCAAATAAACATTCCTAAATTGCCATGTTTAAGTATCTCTCAACACTATTTGATTTTTCAGGCTGCAAACACGCTTAGTGTTCTACCTTTGGAAAATTTTCCCAATGTTGTACAGAAACACATTCACCATGGCAAGCTACGACTGTGGTATTTCGAGCTTTTCCCGAGCGAGCATGACTTAACTTTAATAAAGTTTATACTTACGTGTTCCAGTCCCTAAAGTCAATGAATATCGGGATCGTGATAGGAGTCATGATGGGAATGAAAATATCAACAACAAGCGGGAGTTGGCTAGGAAGCTTTTGAAACTCCACCGAGCTTCCCCCACAGCCGTGGTAGATTTCTTTGAGTGGTTGTAGTTTATGTATGGGTTGAATACCCTATGACAATTAATGTTGCAAAATTCTTTTGGTATTTTGGTACACTATTTGTTTATATGGTTTGGTTAAAATTAGCTTGTTCATATGTTGTTGTTTGTGCGTATTCTAGGTGATGCAAGTTTGATAATAGAAAGTCAAACTTTCATTTAGCATTTCAATTTGATTGTGGCAATTTGATTATAGGTAGTATTTGCAATTTGGGAGTGTAAAGTCAAAATTGCAAAACCATTACTCAATATTTGACTATGTAAAGTCAAAATTGCAAAACCATTACTCAATATTTGTTTGGAGTTAATTGATAATTTGATATGTTTTAGAAGTTTGACTTAACAAAGTCAAACTTTTAATGGTTTTGTGTTGTTTAATCTTCAACTAAGTTGTAGTTTACGTAAGTTGGCAACTTGAGGGACCAATTGTGTATTCTAAAGTGATTATTGGGCGGGAATTTTAAGTATGATGACGGTAACCAAGACAAATTCAGGGACCGAGTGTGAAAAAAAAGTAACTATTAGACCCTTGACCGTCTCTTACCGGAGACGATATTAACTAGTGCACACCAAACGATAAACTCATCTACCACTTTTTCCACACACAAACAATTTTCCAATGGCATATTTCCCTATTTTAAACGAACTCATGGAGGTTGCTGATTCACCAAATTTGAATGATCGTATGGCTATCTGGTTTGAACAAGAGGCTGCCCAAGAAGGGATTATAAAAAGCTAGTTCTTGATGCATTCAAAGATCGAAGGCGAGGAATCATCAAGCGTAGGGAGGCGATAGAAGAGAATCAAGCTCGGGACCTCGTGGAATTGCACTTGACTATGTGGATGCGTGACCAAAATCCGATCGAGGCAAACAAAGAAACTTGCCCAACTCATACAGATTGTTGGTCAAACAGATGAAGGTATTCGGTTCAACCAAGAGTTTGTTAAGAAAATGGTGAACATAATGCACGAATTTTGGGTTTTCCATGGGGTAGATAAAGGCGGTCTTTTGGGTGATAGTTTTGGGAATATAGGTTGCTAAAAGGGTATGTAAATTAGATTTGATGTAGTTGGTTATGATGTTTAACATACTTTATTAATGATAAAATATTATTTGGGTTATGGGTTGTTTAATCTGTTCTTGTATTGTGATATTGGGTGTATTTTAGTGTAATTAGTATCAAAAACCAAACATCCCTTATATCAACAAAACCAAACGACCTCTTGTATCGATAAAACTTTAATCAAGAAACCAAACACCCCTTGTATCAAGCAAAAGCAAAGGCAATGGTTTAAAAGATGTGGTGAAAATGCAAATAGTTTAGCGATAAATCATAATGTATCACCAAACATCCCTTGTATCGCTTAAACCAAACAGCCCTTTTATCAATAAAAGTTGTTACAAGAAACCAAACACCACCGTGTCGGCAAAATTAGAAGCGGTGGTTTACAAACACGGGTTGAAAATGCAAACGCTTTAGCAGTAAACAACAATGTATTGACAATGGTGTGTTGTAACATCTTGAATTTTGACTTACCAAAGTCAAACAAACTTATGAAAGCCAACAAATTGTAACTTACTATTGTGGTATGACTTGGGTAAGTCAAACCTATTAAGAAATGCAAAACGATTTCAAGCACAATTACTTAAATAAGAACCAAATTTTTTATTCATCAATTTCATGTTCTCAAGAACTACAAATGTTTACTATCATCTAAACATACATGTAGCTAGACCCACAACTCTCCCTATCATCGTTTTCCTTTTTTTCCTTCATTTCCTTAAGATATTTAAACAAAATTTCCAGATTTTTAATCCTTTCTCCCAAACCGTTAAACTTTGATAACAAGATGTCAGCCTCTTCCTTCTCCTTCTTAACACCCAAACCCTTTTCATTTGGGCAGTCTGCTTTCCTCAACGAACTCAACAAAGCCTTCCCCTTATCGTTTTGTGCAATTATTGTTTTTTTTGCTTTGGGTAGAATGTGTGTTGATTGTATTTTAGGGTCCACTGTTGGTCGTAGCCGATACATATATGGTTGAAGGTTGGGTTACATTTTAACTAGGTTGGGTCAAAAATGTGAATGGTCTATTATACCCTTGAAGGAAATCCAGAAAATTAGGTTTGACTATCCCAATCCTGGTCAAGGGACGATTATGTCATTTAAAGGCCAAGGTTTGGACCTATGGCGATGATAAGGCCGAGTTTTGTCCCATAACAAAGCGTCTTGCCAAGTTTAGGAACCAACGGTGTATTTTAGTCAAAAAAAAATTGACTCTCTCGTTTGGATTTCTCTATATTGTTCTTTTTAGTTCTACTATTACTCTTTATGTATTTACAATACGTTGTCATCACGAATGCTACATCAACCGAAACGTTTTTTTTCCCCGAAGATCTTGAATCAGCATACGATGATACTTAGAGAGGTGTACGTAAACGGCTGACAAGGAGAACATGTACTTCGTTTCCATCGAAGTTCAGGTTTTAGATTCAACTTTTGATTTAAGGAGGTAAATATTATACACCCAATTTACATTAATTATTACTAGCTCTGTGTTAGTATTTATTTATTTTTGGACTAATTTCATATATCACTTTACTTTCATAATTAATTCATATATACCCAAAATAAAATTATTAAATGCATAATGTATAATATTTTTAAAGCATGTTTGGGTATGTATGAAATTTCCATATTTAAGAAAAGGAGATATGATTTTTTTCTTGAAAAACATGATTTTTTAAGGTAATAAATTAAAATATTTATACACGTCATAGTATTATTTGTGGTTTGATGTAGGGGTGTCCAAAAAAAACGAGGAACCATACCAGTACCGTACCTAAAACGAACTATATATTAGAACCATGGTCCAGTTCTTGGTTCCTAAATTTTCAAATTTTCGGTTCTCAGGATTGTTCGGGTCGGAACCGTTTGGTTCTGGTACTTTCTCGAAAGAACCAACTCTTTTGAAAATTTGAAATTTTATAGGGTTTGTTTTGACATTGAGTACATGCAACCTTTTACGAAAAAAAACCCTAGCCCGATAGTAAGCTGTAACAAAAATATATATATAAAACCTAAAAAGCCTAACCTTTTAATCCATTTCAAATATTCAAATAACATCAAGCATAAAGTACCATATCGACTAACTAGTACCTTATTCATGAAGAAATGATAGTTATTGTTTTTAACTTTAACTCTATTTTACGTGGAAAATGCTAAATCAAGGCAGATAAACATAATTAAGGGTGTGCTTGGTTTAAACTCGGGAAAGAAAAAGGGAAAGGCAATGATAATAGTTGGGCAAACGAAAGAGAAAGAAAATCATTTCTCTAATTTATTGGGTAATTTCCCATTACCAACTATTGGGTAATGAGTCATTGCATTATACTCTATCAAGCATTTTTTTATATTACTTTCCCATTCCTTACCCCCCATAACCCCCTACCAAGCATGCCCTCAGTTTTAGTGTTTTACAATTACTAATAATTCAAAGATTTATTTATCATCATCACCCTCATTCATCCAACATGAAAGTACTGGTAGACGCATTTTGGACCCTTATAGAACTTCATTGTCAAGTCAACTTGTGGAAGCGTTGCTTTGCACCCAAGATTGGATAATAAGGGAGAGAATGAAAATAAATGTGGAGTAAATTAAAGATCTTTATAATGACGATGAGGTTCTTAAGGAAATGCAAGAAGAGGTACGGGTTTATAAAAGGAAACAAGTGATGAAGCATTAAGCGTTTTTGGAGGTATGTCTAAGCCCGTTTTCGCTTATATTCTCTAATCCCGATTTTGGTTTGATGACTGGTATGTCTAAGCCCGATTTCGCTTATTGTCTCTAATCGTGATATTCATAGAGCGGGTTTTTCGGCTACTTCTACTGTTTGAGATATTATATCGGATCATGGATAGGCTTGGCCCCGCTGATTGGGCCGTTAAATACCTTTCCCTTAATTTAATTACTGTTTCGAATCTTTTGGATTATAGGTGGTGGTGGCTGGTGGTGGTGGTGGTGGTGGCTGCTGGTTGCTGATGGTGGTGGTGGGTGTTGGTGGTGGCTGTTTTTGGTGGTGGTGGTGGCTGGTGGTGGTGGTGACTGTTAGTGGTGGTGGTGGCTTTTACTGCTGGGGGTGGCTGGTGGTGGTGGTGATGGTGGTTGCTGGTGATGGCTGGTGGTGGTGGTGGTGGCTGGTGGTGATGGGTAATCATTATCATTCATTCCAATTTATTGGGTAATTACTCATTACCCACTATTGAGTAATGGGTGATTGCATTATAGTCAACCAAACACTTTTTTTCATTAGCTTACTCATTCCTCACCCCCCCCCCCCTCAAAAAAAAAAACCTTCTACCAAGCACGCCCTAAAGCTATTAATTAATAAGCAAAAGCATAAAGTACCATATCCACTAACTATTACCTTACTCATGAAGAAATGATAGTTACTGTTTTTAACTTTAACTCTATTTTACGTGGAAAATGCTAAATCAAGGCAGATAAACATAATTAAGGGTGTGCTTGGTTTAAACTCGGGAAAGAAAAAGGGAAAGACAATGATAATAGTGGAGAAAGAGAAAGAGAAAGAAAATCATTTCTCTAATTTATTGGGTAATTGCCCATTACCCACTATTGGGTAATGAGTCATTGCATTATACTCTATCAAGCACTTTTTTCATTACTTTCCCATTCCTCACCCCCCATAACCCCCTACCAAGCATGCCCTCAGTTTTAGTGTTTTACAATTACTAATATCATTCAAATATTTAAATATCATAATCACCATCATTCATCCAACATGATAGTACCGGTAGACGCGTTTTGGACCCTTATAGAAATTCATTGTCAAGTCAACTTGTGGAGGCATTGCTTTGCACCCAAGATTAGATAATAAGGGAGAGAATGAAAATAAATGTGGAGTAAATTAAAGATCTTTCTAACGACGGCGAGGTTGTTAAAGAAATGGAAGAAGATGTATGGAGTTAGAAAAGGAAACAAGTGATGGAGCATTAAGCGTTTTTGGTGGTTTGAAACACAAATGCGTGTTGTTGATACTTTTCAACAATTATAAAATTTTATTTTGACATTTTATGCCTTTGTCTATCTAATTTTGAACAAATGAAATTATTGGAACTATTTGCATTGTTGGAGACATATTTTGTGTGTTTGTATTAATATAGCATATCCTTTATGAATGGTCGACAATGAAAAAAAATGAATTTTTTAAACACTATGGTTCTTGTTAAGAATTACTAAAAATTCTCGTACCAAACCGAGTACCGTACCGGAACCAAACCGAAGAATATGGGACTGCTCTCGGTTCACATTTTCTAATTTTAGATTCTTGATTTTTTCGATATCGGTGACGGTTCAGTCCGGTTCCAATACCATAAACACCCCTAGTTTGATGTGATATGTTGTTTGGTAAGTATAAGTAAATCATAGGCGGCAACATATCTTGTTTATCAATAATTTTGAGTTCCAATAGTTTAATTGTTATACCATCTCATATACATATTACCTTGCTTCAGTTATATTGTCTATCGAGTTTGATCTTAAAAAAAAGGTAGGCTATTGTTACATTTTTATTTTTCTTAAATTGTGTTAAATCCACAAATTTTTAACTTTAATTATTTTTCGTGTATAACCCAAAAATGTATTTTTATCACTACAATTATCTGCAGCAAAAAAATCCCGTTGCTATGCATGGGTACTCGTGTAGTATATGTCAATATATATATATATATATATATATATATATATATATATATATATATATATATATATATATATATATATATATATATATATATATATATATATATATAGGAGAGAGTTAATGTTAAATCAAACTTAAAGTTGTAAAAATAACATCTAGTCTAAAAAACGACTAAAACATTTATAAATAACAATTTTAGCAGTAATACACAAAAAATTAATATATTAATACAAATTAACATGTGGAAAAGGCATAAGCCTTTCTTATGAGTGTAACCAAACACCCCCGTAGTTTTTATAATTAAGCTCATAAACAAATTCAATGACTTTTAAATATTGGAATTGTCATAGAGATATGTAATTAGTTTTATACCGAAGTCGTAAGCTTTTCTTATGAGCCTAACCAAATGCCCGTTTAGTTTTTAGACTAATCTAATAAGCAAATGCAAACTGTAACATATTGGTTTTCATAAACTCACAACCAACAATGATATGATTCGAATCTATGTGAGTCTAGAGAGAGAAAGATGAGAGAAATGGGAACTTCTAGTGAGAGAATGTAAAGTATATTATGAAGCTCCACCCTTTGCCTTAGGAGGCAAAGGGTATTTATAGTGTCTTACAATATACGCCACCTACGGGATGTGGATCAGGTATACAGTGGGTAAAGACCCGTCCGTCCTCCACGATGTTACTTGAATAACTACTAAACATAACTAAAAGACTACGACTAGGAGCTTTCTAATGATTACATATACTTGAGGTGACCGAGTCTTTAACTAACGGATTTTCTAAATCCCAACAATCTCCCCCTAAGGGAGGTCACCTCAATTACAAACAGATATTACGTTTTGTGTTCTTGGATTCTATTGTTTGTTCATTGCTCTGTAGCTCGTAATCTTTGATTCTTCATATTTCGCATGCTTTGTACTTTAAGTGGAGGTCTTTAACTGATCCACGGATTGGTTATTCTTTGAGCCTTCTTAGAGATCATCAGCCACCGTAAATCTCTTGACTCATCCTTTGTTGTGTTGCCTTCATGTGATGTTTGTGACTTTTGGACCGACATGCTCACAATATTGGATCATGACATCTTTTCATCAGAGTTGCGGAAGCTTCGTTGGATCATGATATTTGCATCAGCGTAGCAGAAGCATAGCATGATGGAATCAAAGTGAAAGCAAATGTATCATGATGATATCAGAGCAAAATATTGAGATGTGCACTTGTCATGATTTCTTTGTCATGATATCAGAGAAAACGTGAGTGTGATGTGTGAGCATGTGGTTATGGATTGACTTCTCAATTATGATCAACTGCAACCGTCCGATGTTCCTGCAAACAACAGTTAGCAATAAAACACATGAAAGTGTCTTTGTTCACTTTAGTTGAATACAATTTCAAGAACCACGGTTCCCCGTTGATCAGTATAAATACTGTCTGTGATCATGTAGAATTCCTAAGAATCTCCTTGACAGGTTTTCTTAGCTTGATCTAGCCGTTCTCAAACCGGAGCGTCCCAAAGTAGAAAACACGGAGTGAGTGAACCAGCGAATTGAGATTCACCAATTGATGAAAAATTGATTTGAAAAACAACCGCGTATTGCTTAAGAGAAAGAGCTTTCCAATACGACGAAGGTTTTATGAAAAAGATCAATTTTCAATCATAAATACTCTTTTGTATTTGAAAAATTAATACGCAGTCGAAGTGCTAGATAAAAGAATAGTATTGCACATCAAAAGGTTTTTCAAAAGTATTCGTCAATCCATTTCCTGGACCAAGGTTGATTCAAGAGTGAATCGCCCCATCGTTTCTATCTAGTTGTCACAAGTTTGATATTTTGAAAGATCTCAAATTTCACCCACCAAGAGCTTGTTTGATGTTGGCTCTAGAAGGATCTCCATCTTTATTTTGAATATTTTACATATCACTCGGATGTTCTGGCAACTACCACAAGGATAATGCGTAGGACTCTCAATACATATTCTTACTTTCCACATTGTGTGAAACAACAAGTCTTCATAAATTGTGTGTCCTAATGAGATTTATCGATGATCTCTTGGCTCTAGACTCAATTGTGCATTTTGGTTTCCTATTCGGAGACTAAGGAGAAGCTCTCCTTCTTCAATATCAACTATCTCTAAAAGAAAGTCGATAGATTATGTAGGTTCCCTGTTAGAATGAAACAAGTCGTTTTAAGAGAGCTTGAGTGGCTTGGGAAGTTTATTTCAGTGCATCACTGGGTCCATGACGTTTTTCTTCAATACCGGTGTTACCTTAGTAACCACCAGTAGCATATCTATTGAGCCCGGTTTCTGCCATAAGGTTGAATTATTGGAGGGCTATTTTTTTTTCACCCTTTTCACTTTTCATTTCTTTTTCATTCTTCAACCCCTTCAGTGCTTACCGAGACTTCATTACTAGAACATTGTTGGGTCTGTTCAGTTCTAGCTCTATCTCAGTCGGCACTCTTCCATTATTCTCACTTCTCTTTTTTTCTTCATACCTAAGGACTTCTACACTATCTAGTGGATTGTCCATGGGTAGATCCCTCCGGCTCTGGCGGGATCATGGGAACTAATACCTAACCTTATCATCCTTATAACTCCAATGCATAAAGTAAAATGGTCGGTCTTTTGGTACAGTTCTTTTTGTAACATCTTGGTTTTCACATACACATCATAAGCATAATACTAGGCGTATGGTTTATAGTTTTAGAGAGAGAAAGTGGGAGAGAATGGGAACTTTAGAGAGACAAAGAAAAATGATTTATGAAAGCTCCAACCCTTTGCCTTGGAAGGCAAAGGGTATTTATAGGTACAAACATGAGACGCCACCTTTGGGCTGTGGATCAGGCATACAGTGGGTAAAGACCCGTCCGTCCTCCACGGTGTTACTTAACGAACTACTAACTAACACTAAATGACCACGACTACGAGCTTTCTAACGAGTACATATACTTGAGGTGACCGACACTTTAAGTACTGGATTTTCTAAATCCTAACAATCTCCCCAAGGAGGTCACCTCGGTTTACATTGATTACAAGCAGTTATACATTTTGGATGTTCTTGGATTCTTGTTAAGTTCTTTTGTTCTGTAGCTCGTAGTGTTTGATTCTTCATGTTCTGCATGTTTTGTTATTACAAGTGGAGGTCTTTGACTGATCTACGTGATGTTTGAGTTTTGAGCCAGCTTTGAGATCATTAGCCATAGCAAATCTCTGACTCATCCTTTTGTTGTATTGCCATGATATGAGGTTGTGACTTACGGACCGACATGCTCAAATTTTTGATCATGGTATCATCTCATAAGAGTTGCGGAAGCATTTGTTGATTCGTGATATGTATATCAGAGTAGCAAAAGCATGGTTTGAACATATCCGAGCCAATTTATGAAGATATGCACTTATCATGATTTCTTTAGATATGAATGCGTCGTGTGAGCATGTGGCAATGGATTGACTCCTCAATTCTAATCAGCTGCAACCGTCGGGAGTTCCTGCATACAACAGTTAGTAATAAAGCACACAAAAGTATCTTTGATCACTTTTGTTGAATTGAGGTGCACGGCCCACGGTTCCCCGTTGATCAGTACAAGTACTGCATATGATCAGGTAGAATTCCTAAGAATCTCCTTGACAGGGTTTCGCAGCTGATCTAGCTGTTCTCAAACCGAAACATCTCAAAAAAGACAACACGGAGGGAGTGAATCAGTGAATTGAGATTCACTGATTGATGAAAATGATTTGAAAACAATCGTGTATTGCTTAATAGAAAGTGTTTTGCACTACTACGAAGGATTTATGGAAAATCAATTATCAATCATAAATACCCTTTATTTTTGAAACATTAATACACAGTCGATGTGCTAGAGAAAAGAGTTTTTGAGCACAACGACCGGTTTTTCAAAGGTATTCGTCAATCCATTTCCTGGACCAAGGTTGATTCGAGATTGAATCGCCCCATCGTTTCTATCCAATTATCACAAGCTTGACCTTTTGCAAGTCCTCACATGTCACCCACCAAGAGCTTGTTTGATGTTGGCTCTAGAAGGATTTCCATCTTCATCGTGAATATTTAACATATGACTCGGATGTTCTGGCAATACCACAAGGATAATGCGTAGGAATCTTAATATATTCTTACTTTCCACATTGTGTGAAACAACAAGTCTTCATTGATCGTGTCCTAGTGAGATTTATTGATGATCTCGTGGCTCTATACTCAATAGTGCACATTTTGTTCCTATGCCGGAGACTAGGGAGAGGGTCTCCTTCATCAATATCAACAATCTCTAAGAGAAAGTCGATAGATTATGTAGGTTCCCTGTGAGAATGAAACAAGTCCTTTTAAGTGGAACTTGAGTAACTTGGGAAGTTTAGTGCAGTGCATCACTGGGTCCATGATGTCTTGTCTTCAATACCAGTGTAACCTAAGTAACCACCAGTAGTATAAGTATTGAACCCGGTTTCTGCCCTAAGGTTGAATTGTTGGAGGGCTATTTCTTTTCACCCTTTTCTCATTTCATTTCTTTTTCATTCTTCAACCCCTTCAGTGCTTACCGAGACTTCATAACTAGCACCTTGTTCGGTTTATTCTAGTACTAGCTCAGTCTCAGTCAGTACTCTTCCCATTTCTCATTTTCTCCTTTTTTCATCATTCCTAAGGACTCTACACTATCTAGTGGATTGTCCCTGGGTAGATCCCTCCGGCTCTGGCGGGATCGTGGGAACGAATACCTAACCTAACCATCCTTATATCACCATGCATAAAATAAATTTGGTCGGTCTTTTTGGTATTGTTCTTCTGCCATTGAAAACCATTTGAATAATCAACCCGGGTACTTGTGATATAAAAACATTTTGTACCTGAATTGTTTTTTGATATTTCAGAAAAAGAAGCTCCCCCTCAACATGTGCATCGTATGTTTGAAATCGTTTTGGCACATGGAGGCAAGAGGAAGAATTCACTTCTTTGATCAACATTTGCTAAAAATATCGATATCACCTTCCCAATCAAAATTAGTATTTCAAATACTTAGTTAAAGATATTTATTGGGAAAGGATGTGATTTTCTAAAAGTTGCTCCCCTTCAATATGTGCATCAAGATTCGAAATTGTTTTGCACATATTAGGGAAAACCTGCACTTAGAAACAAATCAATCATGTTTCAATCCTTTTTGGTTTGATATAGATGCTCCCCCTTAACATGTGCATGGAAAATTTGAAATCATTTGGCACATGTAGGGATGAGAGCTTGTTGATCACTTACAAAACCATTTATCGAATTATCAGTTTAAATCCAATTTAAATCACAATATTCTCCCCCGATCACAATTTTCAAATCCATTGAGATTTGTGATCTCTGTTGATTTAAATTAAATTTGAAAGCTTTTGAGGAAAAATGTGACTTGCTTTTGAAAAAACAGTTTAACTGATAAGGATCAGATTAAGAGACTTTAAACTCCGATGTTCAGGCATGCTTAAGTGTCTTATGAAAACATAACATTAGCCTTTATCGAACCAATTGTATAAGACATTGCAATTGTTTGACAAATAACCTTTTGATTTAATTGAAATCATTCTCCCCTCAATCAATGACTTAAGTTGTTGATTGAGAGATAGAGATTGGACAAATGTTAAGTCAGACGATTTTCAAAAATTGAGTCCGAGTTAGTTTTCAAAGCTATTTAGTTTTCATTAGATGACAAGTGTTTTCGGAAGAATCTTTAGAAGGAAAAATATTTGTGAAGGAAACATTGTCTTTTGGTGACAAACATTTGTTTTAGAATCGAGCATGAGATTTGAAGAATAAGATTAAGTATGGCTCTGTTCTTTCATTTAAAGCAGGTTATTGCACGAAATGACAATAAACCACCATTTTCTCCATCTCGTTTTTTTTTTTTTTTTTTTTTTTTTTTTTTTGTGTTTTTTATGAAAATTCGAACTTCATCTAGAGACCCGTGCCATTCTTTGAGAGATAATTCAAAGTCCGTAGATGTTATCGACCCAAGAGAAATATGACAAAATGACAATATTTTTAAAATTTTTCAAGATTTTCTAATTTTTATGGATTTTTGAAAGTTTTATATTTTTCTATTTTCTTTTTACTGGTTTTCTATTTTTGTATTTTGGTTTTTGAAAAGATATATACAGAGAATAGATAGAGACAAAGACCTTTACTCCTCGTCTTCCTTCTGAAGACGTTTGAGTGTTTCTGGTTGAAGGCTCTTTAAGCCAAGTCATGGAAGAATAAACTCAAAACGTTCTCGAGAAAGAGCTTTGGTGAAGATGTCTGCTACCTGATATTCCGTTCTCACAAAGTATAGTTCAACCACACCGTTTTCAACTTGCTCCCTGATAAAGTGATGTCGAATATCAATGTGCTTAGCTCTTGAATGTTGAGCGTTGTTGCAGCAGAGAGCAATTGCACTTTTGTTATCACAATGCAGAGGAACTTTGTTGAATACAAAGCCATAGTTAGATAATTGAGATCTCATCCATAAGATTTGAGCACAACAAGATGACATGGCTATGTATTGAGCCTCTGTAGAGGATATGGAAGTACTCATTTGTTTCTTTGAAGACCAGCTCACAAGCTTATCACCCAAAAATTGTGCACCTCCTGATGTGCTTCGACGTGTATCTTGACATCCTGCATGGTCAGCATCTGCATAGGCTGTTAGTGACATACCGATGTCTTTCGGGTACCAAAGTCCCATGTTAATGGTTACTTGGAGATACCGAAAGACCCGTTTAACCGCTTCAAGGTGCTTTTTGGTAGGCTTAGCCTGATATCTAGCACACATGCACACAACGAACAAAATGTCTGGTCTACTGGCTGTGAGGTACATCAGGGATCCAATCATACTTCGATATTGAGTTTGATCAACCATGATCCCTGAGTGGTCCTCATCCAGTTTAGTACGCTCCACCATGGGAGTGTCGACAGGGTCACAAGTATGAAATCCAAATTTCTTTAAAATTTCATTTGCGTATTTAGATTGGTTAATAAAAATGCCTCGGGACATTGTGAAATTTGTAATCCCAAGAAAAATGACATTTGTCCCATCATTGACATTTGAAATTTGGAGCCCATCTCCTTTGAAAATCGGTCACATTCTTTAGGGTCGGTCGAGGCAAAGATAATGTCATCAATATAAATTTGAACATGAATTAAGTGTTTGCCTGACTTTCTGGTGAACAGTGTTGGATCAACTGCTCCTTTGCTGAATCCATTAGATAGAAGAAACTTTGATAGTGTATCGTACCATGCCCTTGGAGCTTGCTTCAAACCGTAGAGGGCCTTCTTCAAGCGATAGACATGAGTAGGATGCTCTGGATTAACAAAACCTTCCGGTTGACTGTCGTACACTACTTCTTTTAGATCTTCATTAAGAAATGCAGTCTTTACATCCATTTGATAGACCACCATGTTCTTACTAGCATCATTAGCCAAGAAGATGCTGATAGCCTCGATACGTGCAACTGGAGCAAATGATTCTTCAAAGTCAATACCCTCCTATTGACGGTATCCTTTTGCAACTAGTCGAGCCTTGTTCTTTAGCAAATTACCATGCTCATCAAGTTTTACTTTGAAGATCCATTTTAGAGCAATGATCATAGCGCAGTCTGGAGCAGGTGCTAATTCCCATACATCTAGTCGATCGAACTCATGTATTTCTTCTTGCATGGCATTAAACCAGCTGTCCTCAGTCATTGTTGTTTTAACATATTTCGGTTCGACCTTAGATTGTACGGAGTTAAAGAAGCACCACAAGGCATCGGTTGCAAGTTGTTTACGGTGAATATAGGGACGAAGGGTTCCCAATGATGTTGTCCAATGGATGGTCATGTGTCCATTTTCTAATGTGCTCGTGTGGTTGTTGTTGAGGCTGAAGTAGCGAATTTGGATCTCGATGAAGATGGTTACGAAGTTGGTTCAGAGCAAAGATGTTCTCAAATGGAGCATCTTGGGAGTAGTAAAAGGTTATCTCCATCATAATTAGCAGCTAAATTTCCATGATGTACAGCTGAAGATTGAGGATTTGAGGATGAAGATGATTGATCTGCAGCGGGAGCTTCTTGAGACAGAGTCATTGAGACAGATGGATTCTCTGTGTTGATTGAATTATAAGTCGCCACTGTTGATGGTGCAGAATGATCATTATCAATGGGTTCAAAGTGTTCATCAAACATCGGATCAAACAATTTCTTCAAATCTTCTTCGGATGGAGGTACATATGGGCTATTTGGGAGTGATTACGTACAAGAGAAGAACTAATGGGACTTATTGATAAAACTTGAGGTGCGGGTCCAAAACTGGTTTATCTAGTAGCCATAAGCTCAGTCAGCTCATCGAACGTGACGTGAATAGTTTCCATGATATCTCGGGTTCTTTTGTTGTAGATTCGGTAACCCTTCTTGTTTGGTACATAACCCACAAAAATTCCAATGTCCGCCTTAGCTCTTAATTTACCTAAATCTTGACCATCATTCATTGGATAGCACAAGGCACCAAATACACGAAGGTAGGAGAGATCAGGTTTTCGATTATGGACAAGTTCGTATGGAGTTTTTCCATGAGTTGAATGAATTAGGGAACGGTTTTGGGTATAGCATGCAGTGGCAATAGCTTCTGCCCAGAGAAACATTGGAACCTTTGAAAAGATAAGCATAGTTCTTGCAGCTTCTACAAGAGTTCGATTTCGTCTTTCAACAATGCCATTCTGTTGAGGAGTGCGAGGAACACTTCTTTGATGGCTGATCCCAATGCTTTCATAGAACTGACTAAGTTCTTTGTTGACAAATTCAGTTCCATTATCTATGCGGATGATTCTAACAGTTTTATTAAGCCGAACATGCAACTGTTTAACAAGTTTGATGATGATGTCGGGAGTTTCATACTTTGATCTCAAAAACTTAACCCAAGTAAACCGAGAGTAGTCATCAACAACGACTAGCACATATTTCTTACCATTTATGGTTTGAATTCTCATTGGTCCACACAAATCCATATGAAGAGTATGAAGAATTTCCATGATAGAGTTAGCATGGTTTGGGTTTGTGGGTATATTTTTTGGTTTTTCCCAATTGGCATGCTGAACAAAGATGATCTTTTTCATACTTTAATCTGGGCAATCCTCTTACGAGGTCCTTTCTAGAAAGACCATTTATGGTTCTGAAGTTCAAGTGATTGAGATGACGGTGCCATAACCATGAATTTGTTTTAGAAGCCTTTGACAATAAGCAAATTGGAGAAGACTTCATCATATCTTCGATAAAGATGGTGTATAGATTAGATCCATGTGTTCCCTTTAATAGTTCAACACCATTGAGATATCTAACGAAGCAAGAATGTTTTCTAAAAGCCACTTCCAGATCGGAATCGCATAATTGACCAACAGAGAACAAGTTATGACCAAGGCCTTCAACATAATATACCCTGGAGATTACACTATTTCCAACAACATAGTCTCCATAACCCATGATAGATCCAAAATGGTCGTTCCCAAATCTAACTGTTCTGATGAATCTATTCACAAAGTTCTTGAGCCGTGAGCGATCTCCAGTCATATGTTTTGAGCAGCCTGAGTCCAAATACCACAGAACGATTTGTACGACCTGCAATTGAACACATACAAGTCTGGATGACTGGATAATTTGGATCCCCATGAGAGAATGGGTTTCGTTTAGTTAGTACAAAGTATTGGAGTACCCACATAAGGAATGGAAGATATGACCTCATTAGTAGTGGATGCAAAACTAGTAGTGGCCATGGACCTATTTGAAGTGTGACAACTTCTTAAAGGTATGATTCTACCAGTAGGCTTCCATTTCTTAGAAGGCATAGACCTAGACATCTTAGGACACAATTCATTCAATTTGAATTTCCGGCTAGTAGGTTTCCATTGATAACCTAGATTTCTAAGTTTTCTTCCTGTAGGCTTCCAATAATTACTAACCCTTTTTTTGTGGGCTTCCAGACCTCCTTAACCTGTTTAACATTTTTTATAATATTGACTGAAGGATTGCCATTATTTTCCACCTCATTCACAACACATTCATGATTAAGACCAGAAACCAAACATTTCTTACATGTTATGCAAATAGTAGCGAATTGAATTAATTCTGAGACGCTTATAGCTAATACTAGAATCAACACGATTCATTTTATTCAGCTCAAACTTATTCTTCCTAAGGTGTTCTTCAACTTTGTTCTCTTCAACACTCTTGGCTCGCATGATCCTATCTCACATTGTATTACCTAAAGGCTTTGACCGCTAACCTTAGTATTGATGTTTACTCCTGTAGAAGGAACGACATGAATATTAGTTGGTGATACTACTCTTTGCATTAGTGTTCTAGAAGTGATGGGATCTGAAGCTTTGTTAGGTACATCAAAAGTCACATTCTTAACCTTAGGCATAGAACTTGGTGCAACTATTCTATCTCGCCAATTACTAGATTTCGTACTTGTGACAATTACATATTCTAAGAGTTCCTGAGATCGTTTGGCATCCATGCAGGCATAGGAAATTGTACTATCAAAAGGTTTTTCTATTCTTTCATCTTCAACCATCTCACGGAGACTCTTTAAACTATCTTTAAGGTATGAGAGATATGCTTTATGTGCAACTTCATTATTCCTAAGAGGAGGGGGAATATATAACATATCGATAGCATACTTATCACAAGCAGAAACCTTAGGAACATAATATTTGCAATTAGGAATTGGCAATTTTCCTTTCACCTCACGCTTCAGATTCTCTATATTGTTAAGCAAAGAAGTTATCTTTTCAATTTGTTTATCATGATTAACTTTGAATGAATCACATAACTCTTTGTTTTGATCATTAACCTTTGAAATTTCAGCTTTAAAACAATCATTTTCCTTTTGCAAGTTATCAATAATGTTTTGAAGTTTGAAATTCTGAGAATCTAAAGGTGGAGGTATATGGAAGCCAGTCACATCATACTTTTCACCTTTAAGTTGTGAAATTTAGGCTTTCAATCTTTTGATCGTGTTACAATGAGCTCGAATTTGTTCATCACGTTTGCTAATTTCAAAAACTGCATCAAACTCAGGAGCATCAGAGGATGTCTTGATATTTGAGGTTTTAACATTTTCTTTGAGATGTTGATGTTTTAATTGCAAGGCAAGATGTTGAACTTCTAATTTAGAATAATGTTTGACCAAGTTATCATGATCATCCTGTTCAATTTTATCATGCAATTTTGAATTTGTGTTTTCAAGCTCAATGACACGATCATGGGAAACACATTGAGAAATCAGATTATCATAAAAGATGTGCAGATTCTTTCTTTCAATCTCATTAGTTTTAAGCTCACGTTCATGCATACTGACCTCATGTTCCATATCATTAAACATCCTTTTCATTATTTTAATCTCAGTATCCATTCCCTTTAAGTTGTTTGAAAAAAGGCATGACCTCACTCAAATAGCATTCTTTTGTTAGTTCAAAGCCCCTTTCCCCTTCAGTTATCCCAGTAGGTGTGATTCTCTTTTTACACGTTTTCTCAAAATCAAAAAATAGTTGGTAAACTATATAAAGGCTGATTAAGGTCTTGCTATTAGTGGGAAGGGTTCTAGGCACTAAATGCATTGGTGTATTTGGAGGATACACGATTCTTGGAGGCAATTTCCTACAAGGGAATTCATTTCAATAAGATTATCGCTTTTGCTTATCCATATCCTTTTTCCAAAACACTTGTTCGGCGTTAATAGAGTTTGAGACTTAAACTTGTTCAAGGAAATCAATTTTCCTTGGTGTAATCATGGGATTTAAATGTTATATTGTGATTTACACACCAAGGATCTTTAAGTTTCTTTTCTAGTTTCTCTCTGAGGCATTTTCTAATTCTCTATCCTCTTGATTGCACTCAATGCATGTAGGCTTTTGTCTAGGCTTAAGAATCTCATCGCCATCATAGATTACCTCTTGAGCAGCCTTTGCTATTTTTACACACTCAGGATTTGGTTCCTCTATAAGGGGAATACTATGCTTATCGCTTAAGACTCTAAGCTTAGTGATCATATGAGCAGTCTGAAGGGTGTTTCCTTGTACGTACAACTTGTTTTCAAGTTTGTTCTTCAAAGTTTTTAGGTTGGAAAATTCATTTAAAAGTTTTGATTCCTTAGCATTAAATTCGTGCTTAAGTATTTTCACATTTTCTTGAAGTTCTTGTTTTTGCTTAGCAGTTTTATTAAGCTTTTATTGTAAGGAATTTAACTCTTGTTTTAATATTCCTTCCCTAAAATTACTTTTTCTGATAATTGTATGCATTTAGACATCCATCTCCTGCTCACGAGTGGTCAGCTCAAACTTAGCACGCTGTTCATATATGGCAACTTGATCCTTATAGGTATTGTGGAAAACTAGAAGGGGGGGTTGAATAGTTTTACCAATTAAAACTTCCTTTTAGACTATTTAGATCGACTTATGTCAATCTATTTGGTTGTGTGTGTTGGATGTTGATAAACAAGCATATTAAGATATGTAATGAAAAGATACGAGTAAGAAGCACAAAACCACAACGCGAGTATTTATAGTGGTTCGGCTACAAGGACACCTTCCTTGCCCTACTCCACTCCCGAGTCACCTACTCGAGAGTTTGTAAACACTACACCAATCTCCTTATGGCGGAGAAGCCTTCAACGCCGCTTAACCTTTTTCGGTACAAAGCTAAATACCGAGTTCTTTCACACCAAGGCGAACCACACCTACACAACGTCGCCTACCCTTTATACGGTGCTAGGCTAACCACCGAGTTCTTTCACACCTTAGGTGAACTACACCTTCACAATGTCGCCTACCCTTTATTAGGTACTAGGCTAAGCACCTAGTTCCATTGCAATGGAGGAACTACTACCACACTACACCAAAGACTAATCCCAAAGGAGATCTAGTCCTTTACAACATCATCAAGGACATCAATATCCTTAGATCTAATGCTAGTCTATCTAGTACATTGAAACACACCATATCGAATGTACATCTAAAGCACCTTTCACTAATGCCTTTGACTAGATCTACAAGACACCTTTCACTAATGTCTTGTGTCTTTACTTCGAAGCACCTTTCACTAATGCTTCAAGTCTTGACTTCTAAGCACCTTTCACTAATGCTTCTTGTCTTGACTTCTAAGCACCTTTCACAAGTGCTTATCCTATAGAGCGATAGATACCCTTCACTAATATCTTCGTCTTGACACTTGAGACATCTTTCACTAATGTCTTCAACACTACACTTCTTTGAAGAAAGAAAGAGATCATCAACAAGAGGACTTTAGTAGCCTTGATGATGAAGAAGCAACAACTCATGGACTTGAGCTTGCTCGACTTCAAAGGTGGTGATCTTGCCTTTAAGAGGAACCTAAAAGATCACACAAAACAAGACTACAAACATAGATCTCTTGGATCTAAGGTTAGTGAGATTTAACTCAGGGGAGAAAGTGTGTTAGAAAGAGGTAAGAAATAATGAAGAAATGCCTCACTATTTATAGAGGAAAAATCCTCCTGTTTCCCCGGATCCCTTCCACTTGGGATCCGCTAGCACAAAGCCGAGGATCCGTGGGCGCTCCTCTTTGCCCATGGGTATTTTTGGTTATGGGTCATGGGTTATGGGTTGATCCATGGTTTCTTTCTAGATACAATGTATCTTAAGGATACAATGAACTTGGTTAAGGTATAAGTAAAACCATGGGTTATGGGTCAAAACCATTTGCTAGTTTTACCTATTTAGTATATACTTGTTTTACCCATTTTAGTATATACTTGTTTTTACCCATTTTGGTATATACTTAGTTAAGTATATGTTATCCCAATATGTAAACACTAGTTGTTGTACATATGTATATCTTAAGCATAAAATCACTTATACTAGTTTTAGTGTTTTATGTGAAAGCGTAAGTGTGTTAGAAAACTATTAGTTCAAACCATTTACGTATTTTATTTTTTCGTTAAAATGATCTTACTTTTGTTATCGACAAAACATTAGAAGATCGTAAAATATAAATAAACGTTTTACGGCTTATTTGTATTAACAATCTCCCTTTTTGTTGATGACAAAACATAAGATTATTTTAGGAAAAGCTAAAATTGTAAAGTTTGAATTTGTAGTTTTACTTTCTTCTCCCCTTTTGTCGAAACAAAAGTGTTTGAAAGAAAGCAACACATCGTTTTTAAGAAAAATATGTGAAAGGGAAAAAAATAGAGAGCAAGTAACGGAAAGGATCTCGTCGTTACTCCCCTTGACGAGTCCATCCCTAAGTAAGGCGTCAAGAAACTAATTCTAATCTAGTTCATTTGCAACTAACTTATGCAAAGATTACTTCTATGTGACGGTGTGCTCCCCTAGATGATTGCAATATTTGCAACGGGAAGTCATGAAATTTAAATCAAAGGTTGCAAGTAATTTTGCAACGTATTGTTTTGACACCAAGCTCCCCTAGCTTTAGGATGTCAAATTCTTTATGTGTTAATTGAATAAGCGCAAAACAAGGGTTAGAAAACAAGTATAATTCACAATTTCCGCAAATGTGATTTAAGTTAGAAAAAAACTTTCGACTTCACGGATCCCACGGTTCCCTCCTAGTAGGGATCCGTCTCAGCAATCTTGAGGATCCGTCTGGTCGATGACTAAAATCAGCAAAGGTGATATAACAAGTAATGTTATCACATAAATGAGATATGAATACATATTCTCGGAAAATAACAAGTAGCATGTAATTTCATTTAATAAAACAAGAGTTATGATATACATGACTCTAAAAATAAGAAAAATAGACAATACATGACTAGGAATTTCTAGACTATCTAACGCTTGATGCTAGGACACCACTAAAATCTTCTAGCTTAAGTTTTGTTTAGGTTTGATCTCGTCGAAGCGTTCGAGGAGATGATAGAACATAAACGTTGGTCTTCTCGTACTTCATGTATCAAACTTTCAACATGTTGACAATGATAGCAATCTTTGTCATGGCTAGGTAGTGGTGGTGGAGGAAATAAAATGGCTTGATGCGATGGATCAAGTAAAGCGGCTCAGAGCTTCAAGCGATGGAGGATTGGTGGAGGTGCATTTGAGAATGCCTCGACCAAGAATGATGGTGGTGGTAAGGAAGTGTCAACTTCCATATGGTCGGGTGGTTGACTTTGATGATTTCTCATAATCCATATAGGATTATATGATGGAGAAGGCGAAAAGGAAGCCGGAGCAAGTGTTGACTCAACACCTTGATTTTAAACCATTATTCCTCCTAATGAGGAGAATGTTGTCGGCGGAAGTGGATGAGACGGCCTAGGAGGCAAGTCCTCTAAATTGTAGAGGTGTGGTGATGATAGTGGTGAAGTAAATGAAATATTTCTAGGAACCAATGGTGATGGTTTAGTGGAGATGATATTGTTTGGCCTAGGAGGTATGGTGGTGTTAGGCATAGGTAGTTTTGTGGGTACTATCCTTTTAGGAATTGGTTTGATTGGATGATGAAGGATTCTCTCATTTGTTGGTTTGACGGGAGATGATTCGGTTGAGGAGATTTCGTGTATAACATGAGCCTTTTTCATGGGTGGTTCTTTGGTGGATAAGTTACTACTTGGGGTTTTTCTCATGATGAAATGATTTCAAGAGCTGAAAGTTAGAGTGAAAGTGATGACTATGGAGGTCCTAACAAGGTGGTTTATAAACTAAGAGATTTGGCAAGTGAATTTAAGCTTAAAGCCACTAGGATTCATTGGAATGTGATGATTGACATGCACAAGAGTCAACTTCAGAGGTTGGACTGATCTAGGAACTCATTTAAGATGAGATGGAGTGTTTGAGTTAGGAAGGTGAGTTGAAATGATTGTTTTAGTAAGATTTGACCTATACTATCATCCGGATTCCACGGTTCCCTCCTCAGAGGGATCCGTCTAGGCTAATCCTAGGGATCCGGCTATCAGCAGCTATGAAAGAGTGGAAATGATGTTTCTAATATCTAAGACCTATATCATCTTGAGTGTTTCAGTCTTCCTAAGTGTCTTAAATGAAGAGGTGCTTAGTTACTTTGAAGGTGGTGAGTGTTTTAGCTAATGATTGTCTTTTATGGAAGGATTTGAAATTTTCATGAGTACCAATGAATGAGCAAGGATGACACTAAAGATGAGAGTGTCAATTGAAGCTAAATGATCCTAGAGATCAGGTTGTGGCTTAGGATTGTGTTTTGGAAAATATCCTAAAGGTTTTGAGATGGAAAAACTAGGAATTGATCAACTTTGATCAATTTTGTGGTGAGGATGATTTATGATCAATCTTAGCTATAATCGAAGGATTTCTAAAACTAGATGTGAGGGATCAAGAAAAAAAAATGAAGTGTGAGTTTTGAGAGCGGAAGAGTAATGGATTGAAATGGTAGATCTACCAACGTCTTAGAGTGTGATCTATGTGAGTTGGAATGAGTAGGAAAGATCAACCTATCTTGATAAGGACTTAATCTGTCTTAATACCCTATGTTTAGCTTATTGAGATGTTCTAAGGATATGTTTGAAATATAATGCTTGCAATTGCATTTTCTGTTTGTCGGATCCCACGGTTCCCTAAAGATAGGGATCCGTCTAGTACAACATTTGGGATCCGTCCATCTGCTCAGCAGAACCTTTACTAAAGGTATGCAATGATCTTGACAATGCATTATATCTCAAGGATAGTCTAAAAAGAATTCTAATACTTAAGATATCAAGTGTAAGATGTTTTATTTCATGACGGAAATAGGATTACATTGATAGAGCATGAATAGAAAAGGATTGATCCTATTTGAAATACTACTAAGTTCCTTGAGTGTTTTCGCTAGATGGATCATCAAATGGTTGATGAGTGTTGGCGGATTCAGGAATAAAGAACGTCTTCATGAGGGAAATGTTTAGCGGTTCCATCATCTTGTTCACAAATATGTACAACGGACTTTGAAATTGAGGATGGTAGTGCATAACATTATGGTAGAGGCGCGTCAAGAACATTCCATATGGAATGAGTTTGTTCTTGGAGCTTTGAAGATTTGCAATTCGCCTTGCGAAGAAGTAGGCGAGATTGTATGGTTGTTGTGTTAGCAAACAGTACAATATGTGAGCACAACAAGCGGGAATGATTTCTCGATTTTCCCTAAGACTCCAAACATTTTCACGTAGGATGAGAGCAAGAGGCTTGTACTCTTCTCGAATATCCTGTGTATGGATAATGTTGGGATTGGAGTGATGAGGTTTGCATATCATGCGAATCAAGTCTTCCGGGGAAGGTATGTGAGAGCAATATGGACTGTTTTCTTCACGAAAGTTGAAGAGAGAATCAAGAGACCAATCTTCGGTGAAGGCACATTATCCATGATTTGGAATTTGGAGGATGTGAGCAAAATGCCCAAGGGTTAAAGTGAACTTTTGGTTTTTGATATAAAACCAAAGAGATAAAGAACGATCCTCGTTATGAATGAGTTCGACTTGACGAAAGAATTCCAATACAAACCTTGGAAATATTTTCTCGTTAATTTCGAGAAGACATTCCAATTCTATGGTTCGGAAGGAGGTATTGATACCTTCTTGAATTGTAGAAGGTGTCTACAATCGTCCTTCATGGAAGCGACGGGTTTCGAGATTATTGAACCCCGGACATGATTGCGGTGTGTTGGGCTCAAGAGAGATGTTCGGAGTGTAGACGCTAGTGAGTGAAAAATCAAACTCATATTCATGCGTCATAATTAAACCTATAGAAATGATAGGTTAAAGAAAGAACATGTTTGTGACCAACCTATGATGGTATTTAACACTTAACTAACTCGGGGTTTTGAAATTCTAGTGGATTATTACTTTTAGAAAGATAGTGGTTTTTAATCTTGCATGAAAACTGTTTTCGATGGGGACGGATCCCACGGTTCCTTTACAAAAGGGATCCAGCTAGTATATCTTCCGGGATCCATGGATCTGTAGTAACAGACACATATTTGATAAGAACAAAGGTTTTACAATTTTTATACCACGAAATATGTTTTATCCTACAATTTCTTTTAGCATGCATACATGACTTCTAATGTATCATGAAAGAATATAAAACATATAAATCAAAAGATATGATAAACACATTATAGCAATAACAACCTAGATAAACTAGATTATTAATAATATTGCATTTCAATACTAAGGATGATACAAAGGATTGGGTATATGACCCCAATATAGATTAACAACACAAAGTAAATGTCTCCGTATGTGAACTTCATCATAGGGAACACAAGTGCGATGAGTGTTAGGGCGATGAGCACGAGTGCGATGTAAACCATGTTGATGACGGATCTTCTTGATTTCGATTGAGATGGAATGAGGAGGAAGATGAAGTTTTTGAATGAGAGGAAATTTTTGAAATTGGAAGATTTGAAAAAGTGAGGGTTTGATAAAGTAGTCGACGGTGGGAGTTTTTATGGGGAAGGAGGAATTTTTGAAATTCGTGTTTTTGTTTTATTGGATTAAAAGAAACAAAACATAAGTTTTATATACCACGACTTTATATGAGAAGTAAAACACGTATGTGAGAAAAAGGCTTCCTAATGAAGCTTCAAGTAAAACATGTAATTTGCATAAAAGATAATCATATAAATACCTAACTAGGTATACTTAATTATCAAGCAAAGTAAAAAGAAAATCATACCTTTAGCGCACTTAGGAATGTCTTTACAAATGACACAACAAATGTCACTTAGACTATTCCCGCTCCTTTGCGTTTAAGATACCTTCTTAAGGAAGGTATTCATGTTACCAAGCGACTCCTAAAGCTTGGTGGCTATGAGCTTTGACTAATCAACATGACAAGGAAGATTAGTGCAATAAAAAAAATAAATAAGAAAAATGTTGTTTATCAAATCAACATCCAAACATATAGTTTTAAAAGTCATGGTGTTTGTTTTTATGAAAAACCTTCTTTGTAGTTTTCAATTAACCATGGATCGTATCAAGTTTTTAAAGTACAATATACTTAAAGAAACTTGGTAACGAAGCTCTGATGCCAATTGTGGAAAACTAGAAGGGGGTTGAATAGTTTTACCAATTAAAACTTCCTTTTAGACTATTTAGATCGACTTATGTCAATCTATTTGGTTGTGTGTGTTGGATGTTGATAAACAAGCATATTAAGATATGTAATGAAAAGATAAGAGTAAGAAGCACAAAACCACAACGCGAGTATTTATAGTGGTTCGGCTACAAGGACACCTTCCTTGCCTACTTCACTCCCCGAGTCACCTACTCGAGAGTTTGTAAACACTACACCAATCTCCTTATGGCGGAGAAGCCTTCACTGGCGTCGCTTAACCTTTTTCGGTACAAAGCTAAATACCGAGTTCTTTCACACCAAGGCGAACCACACCTACACAACGTCGCCTACCCTTTATACGGTGCTAGGCTAACCACCGAGTTCTTTCACACCTTAGGTGAACTACACCTTCACAGCGTCGCCTACCCTTTATTAGGTACTAGGCTAAGCACCTAGTTCCATTGCAATGGAGGAACTACTACCACACTACACCAAAGACTAATCCCAAAGGAGATCTACTCCTTTACAACATCATCAAGGACATCAATATCCTTGGATCTAATGCTAGTCTATCTAGTACATTGAAACACACCATATCGAATGTACATCTAAGGCACCTTTCACTAATGCCTTTGACTAGATCTACAAGACACCTTTCACTAATGTCTTGTGTCTTTACTTCGAAGCACCTTTCACTAATGCTTCAAGTCTTGACTTCTAAGCACCTTTCACTAATGCTTCTTGTCTTGACTTCTTAGCACCTTTCACAAGTGCTTATCCTATAGACGATAGATACCCTTCACTAATATCTTCGTCTTGACACTTGAGACATCTTTCACTAATGTCTTCAACACTACACTTCTTTGAAGAAAGAAAGAGATCATCAACAAGAGGACTTTAGTAGCCTTGATAATGAAGAAGCTTGGCAACTCATGGACTTGAGCTTGCTCGACTTCAAAGGTGGTGATCTTGCCTTTAAGAGGAACCTAAAAGATCACACAAAAACAAGACTACAAACATAGATCTCTTGGATATAAGGTTAGTGAGATTTAACTCAGGGGAGAAAGTGTGTTAGAAAGAGGTAAGAAATAATGAAGAAATGCCTCACTATTTTTAGAGGAAAAATCCTCCTGTTTCCCCAGATCCCTTCCACTTGGGATCCGGCTAGCACAAAGCCGGGATCCGTGGGCGCTCCTCTTGCCCATGGGTATTTTTGGTTATGGGTCATGGGTTATGGGTTGATCCATGGTTTTCTTTCTAGATACAATGTATCTTAAGGATACAATGAACTTGGTTAAGTGGTATAAGTAAAACCATGGGTTATGGGTCAAAACCATTTGCTAGTTTTACCTATTTAGTATATACTTGTTTTACCCATTTTAGTATATACTTGTTTTACCCATTTTGGTATATACTTAGTTAAGTATATGTTATCCCAATATGTAAACACTAGTTGTTGTACATATGTATATCTTAAGCATAAAATCACTTATACTAGTTTTAGTGTTTTATGTGAAAGTGTAAGTGTGTTAGAAAACTATTAGTTCAAACCATTTACGTATTTTATTTGTTTCGTTAAAATGATCTTACTTTTGTTATCGACAAAACATTAGAAGATCGTAAAATATAAATAAACATTTTTATAGCTTATTTGTATTAACAGGTATTGAGTTCAGTGGTCACGGAATCATCAGGAACATATGCAGTGTATTCATCATAAATGCATTCATTGTTGACTGTAGAAGATTCATCACTTGGTACAATGAAATTTTCATCATGCTTCACATATTCAGCATATGGGACAACATTGATATTTCCCATATTTTCAATATTTGATTCAATGACTTCAGTAGATTGTACTTTATGGTGAATCTTTTGCTCATCAACCATATCATATAGTTTAAGTACCTCTGATATGATGGATTCCTTGGAGGGACTAGCCCGTTGAGGTGAAGAGACCATTGGAGAGATATTAGCCATAAAGATAGTCTGTGCATATGGTTCATCATCAACGTCCAAGTCAAATGCATCGCAGTCGGTAACTTGAAAGGCGTTGGGATTGTTTTGAGCAGTACCATGAACAGATTGTTCGTCCACATCAGCATCATATTTCTTGGCATTCCCATCAGTCAAGAACAACAACTCCTCTTCATTCAACATTGCTCCATTATCTTGTGCTTGAACCAGTAACATCTTGTCCTTGAAGTATTCTGCGTTTTGAGGACGTTTTGGTTGAGTGCAGTTCCTAGCTATGTGCCCTTTTCCCCCATGGTTGTAAAACTTGATAGCCTTCCTTGACCCAGAGCCATGTTCCTTCCATGATTCTGATTACCCACATATACTTCACCAGCACCAGTATTCCCATAACCAGCACCTACATTCCCCTGTTCATTGTGTGGAGGGTATGCATTTTGTCTTCCTTGCACATTTGGTACCACAATCTTTCCATCATTAATAGTAGCATGATTGTGAAGATTTGAAGCAGTTCTGATATGATTGTTGGTGTGTGGGTGAGATTCAAGTTTTGCTGGACCATAAGATCCAGTTGATTAACAAAGTGTTCCATGACTGCGTCAGAATCAGGAGGCTTATACCCTGGATCAGGAATGAGCTTGTGGTTACCATTTCCAGTAGGTATGACTTGTGATGCTTTGGTAGTAATCCCTACATTAGTGTAGAATGCAGTTGAGTCATTTGAAGAGCTTGCTTCTCCAGCATTGGTCTTGAACTTTTCCATGATCATTCGCTCAAACGCAGACATGTTTCTCATTTTGAAGTAAATAAGCATCTGATTGCTCATAATTGGTGTTCCTCAATCCTTTGTTAAGTTTGATTTGCAGTGAAAAATTTGTGCCATTCGAGATTCATGTTGTTTACAAACTTTGAGTTTATTTGGATATTTGGCATTGTCATTTTGATATTCCTCATATCATTCACAAGCTTGTGGAATCGACATGATACTCGATCACACTTTCCCATGGCATCATTTTGAAGTTCTCAAAGTCATCATATAACCGAGACTCCTATCTTCCTTAGTCGGTTCGAACGGATAGAAGCATCTTAACATTAACCCAAACCGCCTTAGCTTGGTGTTGTGATTGATCGACTTGTAAATGTCTTTAGGTAAACCTTGGAGTATGATGTTTGAAGCCACGATGTCTCGCATCGTGTCTCTTCTTCTCTTTATCGATAAGTTCATCATAAGTCTTTGGTCTATCTAATCCTAATATCAACTGTACCATCGCCAGCGGTTTCGAGCGTCTCGGTGGTCTCAACTTGATATGGTCCTTCATCAATAGACTTAAGGATGTTAACCCCATTTTCATTTCCTTAGCAATACAGTCTGATTCTTTGAGAACAAGAGTCATAATTAGTTCTATCAAGCATGGGAGGACGAGTATCAGATCCTGCAGCTTGAACATCATCAGCAACGGAAGACCAGCTTATAAGTAGATACACTTAGGCTTAGAAAACCAGCTTAGAAGTAGATACAGCTTACGCGTAGACAATAGCTTAGGCATAGAAAAGCTTACGCGTAGATACACCTTAGGCGTAGAAAAGCTTATGCGTAGATACACCTTACGCGTAGACTCTAGGTAAAAACTTGAGTTTATGCGTAAACCAAGGCTTAATAGTATAGACCTTATGCGTAACGTTACCTTATGCGTAACGTTACCTTAGGCGTAAGAAAATCTTAGGCGTAAGAATAGCTTATGCGTAAAGAGTTTACTCGTAAGCTTTCAGGCTTATGCGTAAAACTAGGGTTTTACCCACAAATCTCTTACACTTATACCAGTGTAGAAGATATCCACAAGTCGAAGTGTTTTTCAGGCTTATCCAAGCAAGAAAACACTGAGTACACCAACAACTTTGAAGATCAATGAACAAAAACCTTACGCGTAGACCCTTAAGAGTAGATCCTTACGCGTAAAACTAGGGTTTACTTAGGCGTAGGAATTACCAAAAACACCAAAACTGAATTTTTATGCCCAACAACTTAATGTAAACCAGATATTAATGATGAAACAACATCCAAATCACCAAAACAGCAATAAAGTTTAAAACTTGAAGATCTAGACCACCTTTTTCTCTTATGCGTAGGGTAGTACACCCGAACCAAAGCAAGCTTAAAAACTTATAAAAACACGTAAAGTTTGAAACTTTATGCAAGAAACTGAAATTTTAACACTCAATAAACCTTAACCCATAAGAATCTTGAGTTTTAGAGTGTAAAAACTAAAGCTTTAAGCTTTCCAAAAAATGTATACGAGTGAAAACCCACGAGTGTAGTAAAACCAAAAACTTTTAACCCACTAGAACTATAAAACCAAGAACATGAAAGATGGATGATTAAACCATGGCTCTTGATACCAATTGTAACATCTTGGTTTTCACATACACATCATAAGCATAATACTAGGCGTATGGTTTATAGTTTTAGAGAGAGAAAGTGAGAGAGAATGGGAACTTTAGAGAGACAAAGAAAAATGATTTATGAAAGCTCCAACCCTTTGCCTTGGAAGGCAAAGGGTATTTATAGGTACAAACATGAGACGCCACCTTTGGGCTGTGGATCAGGCATACAGTGGGTAAAGACCCGTCCGTCCTCCACGGTGTTACTTAACGAACTACTAACTAATACTAAATGACCACGGCTACGAGCTTTCTAACGAGTACATATACTTTAGGTGATCGACACTTTAAGTACTGGATTTTATAAATCCTAACACTTTCCGCCTTTGAAACTAAATGAAAACCATTTGAAAAATCAATCAAGGTACTTGTGATATAGAATCAAAATATTTTGTACCTTAATTGTTTTTAATCATTTCGAAATGCTCCCCCTCAACATGTGCATTGTGTATTACAAAATAATTTGGCACATGGAGGAAGGATCCAAATAAGTGAGAGAAAACAAGAAGGTTAGATTTGAATGAAAGCTCCAATTCTTCTTCACGTTATCAATTAAAATGATTTTGTTTTCTAAAATGATCACCATCTCCCCGATCAAATATAGTATTTAAATACTTTTAGAGAAACATTTTGGGGAAAGATGTGGCTTTCTTTTAATTGCTCCCCCTCAATATGTGCATCGAAATTTGATAAGAGTTTTGCAAATATTAGAGAGAACCTGCACTTTGAGTCAAAACAATCACTTCTTAATCCGTTATTGGTTTTAGATAAATGCTCCCCCTTAATATGTGCATAGAAAATTTGAAATCGTTTGGCACATGTAGGAAGGAGTGCCTTTTATTACTTTTCTAAAACACTCACGAATTTATCAGTTTATTTTAGATTTAAATCACAAACTCTCCCCCGATCAAAATTTCAAACCCTTTGAGATTAGGGATCCCAATTGATTTAAATCATTTAGAAAACTTTTTGAGGAGAGATGTGACTTTGTTTAAAACACTTGACTGATAAGGATCAAATTTTGGAATTTTAAGATTGTTAGTGTCAGGAATCAAAACGATTTTTGGGAGTCTTGAAACATCATAACTTTTGAACCGTAACTCTGTTTTAAGATTATACATTGACACATAACACAAAACCATTTAATTACCACTTTATGAAGTACAACATAACATGCTTGATGAGTGTGTAAATACTCATCATTTTTAGTCAATCTGAGCGCAAAACGTTTAAAATGCTCGAAATGCATCAAAATATGAAAATATTCCAAAATTGCATTTATATGTTTCGGATGCAAAATGTTTAAAATCGGATGAAAATGAGCAAAGTTTGCATAATTGGCGATTTAGTCCCCAAGTTTCTAAAATTGTCAAAATAGTCCACGAGTCATAATTTCAAAAGAAAAATCACCAAAGGTCCTTTTAAAATCAAAAGTTGTCAAAATTAGTCCTTTGGTGAAAAATGTCAAAAGTTTGAGAAAATTACAAGTTTGGTCCTCCAACTTTGAAAATTGGCAAAAATGGCCCCTGGAAATTTGAAAATGTCAAGTTTGGTCCTTGTACTTTGTGAGATTATCACTTTCAGCCCTTGGATCAACTTTGAGATATTGGCAGTTATGGTCCTTGCATTTTTCAGAATTTACACATAAGTCCCTTGTCATTTAAACCCTTTAAAACCTTTTTGGCCTGGTCATAACAGCTTTGAACCCCTGTCATTAGGCATTTTGAACCCCTTGATTATTAATATCACCCGGTCAACTTTGGTCAAATCCCACAACACGCGCCAAAGTCTTCATCTTCTACCTGCTTTGTCTGCAACAAGATACAACCCATTCCCCCTCCTCTCATCCACTTACCCATGTCCCCCCCACCTCAACAAGCTTCCAAACTTCATTTAATGCACCCCTGACCTTTCACTCAACCCCCAATTGGATAAAAGGAAAATTGGCGCCAAAATCTGTTTGAACGGCTAGGATCATTTTAAGCAATCCAATGATGGAGATTAGTGATGGGATCTATTCAGAAGTGAGAGAAAAGACTTATGGATTATAAAAGAAGCAAAAGAGGAGCAAGATAGGGTGTCTTGTAGTTTTTTATTTTTATCTTAAATGTCGTTTTTAACTTAAAGTCTTTAATTTAGTATAAAACTTGTAATATCCTGTTTCTTTGTATCAAACAAAGGTATTTGTATCATTATAACTTGTTTCCAAGTATCAATTCGGTTTATGTTAAAATTCCTTGTTTAAAGCTTCTTTGTTGAAATTTTCATTTTCAATTCTCACACAAAAGCTTCCAATAGCTTGTTTCTCGGTTCCACTAAGCTTATATGAGCTTAGCATAGCTTTATAAGCTTAAGTTTAAGTTTCAATCAATATTGAGTTTGGTCAAAGAAAGTCAACTGGGCCAAATTTGGGTTGAAATGGACATGGGGTGATGCGATGATGGATTGGGTTGATTTTGAATGATTTGGGTTGGATAACATAGGATAGAGTTCGGTTTCACTGATTGTTTCAAGCCATTGTGGCTAAGGACCCTTGTAAGTGAATTTTTAGACTTCTTTGCATAATCTTAAATTGTAGTTAAAACTGGCTCTAATCTATTTATTAAGCTATATTTAGGATATATAGATTTAGCTTGATCATTGATACAAGTTTGGTCAGTGTTTGTCTCAGTAGAATTGCAAAACAGCCAAATAAAGGGGTGTTTGGATTGCTTGATATAACTGTTTTAGAGGTCATAATGTTGCAGTAGAATAGTTGGTTTAGGTTTGTCTTAGTTGTTTGCAGTAATATCTATCACACTTTTGTTTCAGTTTTTCACTAAAGTCAAAATAAGTTTGAATCTGCCCTTGTTAAGCTTTACTGTTGGAATCAGTCACTAAAATCAATTCAAATGGGTGTATAACTTGATAAGCTTGCTTGCTATAACTGTAATACATCATATTTCATCATTTTCAGTTCAACATTTGAGCTTAAAATTCACAAAAGTCAAAGTTTCAAACTATCTTCAAAGTCAAAATCATGTCAAGCGGTTTTATGCGGATCTTGCGACATCGCCTGAGAGTTCATTTAAGTAGTTAAGGTCGATTTTTGGTCTACTTGTAGTCTTCCGGTGGTCTTCAAGGCCACATATCATTTTGGCTCTAGCTTATCGATAAGTTGGTGAATAAGCTCAAAGCGAGGCCGATTCATCGGTTTCTTGTCCAAAACAAGTAGCTTATAATCCATTATAATTGCTTATTTTAGGATAGGAGTAGCTTAATCTAGTTGATTTTATCTTATTTTAGTATTAGTTAGCTTGTGTAGAAGATTGGTTGCTTATTGTGCTAAATTGCTTATTTAAAGTCTTATCTCAATTCGGTTTACACTACATCTCATAAATCTTACACATAAGCACCTTATTTGATATTTTCATAGAACCGAATAAGATTTTAGCTTTTTCCGAAGTTTTCATTAATTTTGGTCTTTGTTTGCTATTTTTCTTAATTAAAATAGTTTTTAATCACTTTTAATTAGCTTTAAATACAATTAATTAAGAAAAGCTTCAAAAAATAATTTTTCGTTTTCTTAAGTTAAGATAAATATAAAAAGCCAAAAATATTTTTCTAGATTTTCTTAGTTAAATTTGTATTTTTAAGCCATTTAATTAGTTTTAATAGTTTTAATTCCTAGAAAATAGAAAATAATCGAAAAATACAAAATAGTTTTGAAAATTCTATTTTGTTATTTTAGATTTTTCCAAGTCTTAATTTTATTTTTCTAGCTTTATTTCCTATTTTCTTGTATTTTAGGTTAATATTTAATAGTTAAAAATAGTTTTAATTAATAATAATTAGATAATTAGTTATAAAAATAATTTTCTTTTCTATAAATTTTCTTTTATCATTAGGATTGTAAAATATCATTTCATATTTTTAGGGTTAATATTGTGTAAGTTTCACGTTTTCATTTAGACGTTACGTAGTTTTAATTCAGCTTTATAAAAACATAAAAACAAAAACATCATTTTAAATATAGTAATAGCGTTTATTTAATAGTTTTATCTTTTAATTTCCTTTAATTTGCATTTAAGCCGTTGTAATTTGTTGGCTTTTACGTAGTTATAATCATAATCAATCCTTTTCCGTTCAAATTTCTCGATCACTTTCGTTTGATAATCCATTGCATAGCTCATTGGGACATAACGACCGGAAACTCTATACTCCTCGGATCTTCATTGCATTCGTGCTTGAGCGGTTTTAAATTGATACTGATGCATCATTCACAAGTGGCGAGCTTGAGTGATTTAGCTTGACTGTTGGCACGCATCAATGCTCATGTGCCATTTGAATGAAAAAGGAACAAAGTTAACATTATCTTGTGCCAATTGTAGACAAAATATTTATACAAGGTAACATGCTCTTGTTCCAAATGTATAAACCATGCTCCTTTTTAGTACCAATTGTTTGAAAATATCCTTTTTGAAATGTTTGAAATCACTCTCCGCCTCAATCAATGACCGTAGTTGTTGACTGAGTGACGAAGATTTTGACAAAGATTAAGTCCAGTTGATTTTCAAAAATTAAGTTCGAGTTATTTTCAAAACAATTTTATTTTCATTTGAAGACAAATATTTTTCAGAAGAATCTTTAGAATGAAAAACATTTGTGAAGTAACATTTGTCTTTTTGACGACAAATTTTCCTTATTATTTTTTTTAGGGTCCGAGCACAAAATTTGTTTAAAGAAAATCGATTTTGCATAGCACTGTTCTTTCGTTAAAAGTGGGTTACAGTCTGATATAACTGAAAGCCATGATTTTAATCCCGATTTACTACCTGAAATGACAGTAAGCCATGAATTGAAGCGCGGGTTACAATCTGAAGTAATTGTAAACCATGTGATTGTTTAAGGCATGTTGTGAAAAAACATTTGAACTTCTGTTCGAAATTCATCTAAAGTCCCGTGCCATTATTGAATGACATTTCTAAGATCGTAGATGTTATCGATGCCAGAATACATGCCTTGGAATAAATATTTTTGGAATTTTCTGATTTTTCGAAATTTTATGGGTTTTTGAAAGATTTTCCGTTGGTTTTATATTTTTGTATTTTTCTTTTTGATAAAATATTTACAAAGAATAGGTGAAGAAAGTCCTTTACTCCTCATCTTCCTCCTGAAGACGTTTAAGTGTTTCCGGCTGTAGACTCTTCATGTCGAGTCGTGGGAGGATAAACTTAAAGCGGTCTCTTGGAAGAGCTTTAGTGATGATGTCTGCTAACTGATACTCAATCCTTACAAAATATAGTTCAACCACACCTTTATCTACTTGCTCCCTGATGAAATGATGTCAAATATCAATGTGCTTTGATCTTGAGTGTTGAACGTTGTTGCAGCAGAAAGCTATGGCACTTTTGTTATCACAATACAGAGGAATTTTGTTGAATACAAAGCCATCGTCAGATAATTGGGATCTCATCCATAAGATTTGAGCACAACATGATGACATGGCTATGTATTCAGCCTCTGTAGAGGATATGGAAGTACTCATTTTCTTCTTTGAAGACTAGTTCACTAACTTATCATCCAAAAATTGAGCACCTCCTGACGTACTTCGACGAGTATCTTGACCCCCTGCATGGTCAGCATCTGCATAGGCTATTAGTGACATGGCGGTGTCCTTCGGATACCAAAGTTCTATGTTAATGGTTCCTTGGAGGTATCGAAAGACGCGTTTAACCGCTTCAAGGTGTTTTCTAGTAGGCTTAGCCTGGTAGCGAGCACACATGCATACATCGAACAGAATATCAGGTCTACTGGTAGTGAGATACATCAGGGATCCAATCATACTACGATATTTAGTTTGATCAACCGGGATCCCCGAGTGGTCCTCATCTAGTTTTGTTCGTTCCACCTTGGGTGTTTCAACAGGGTCACAAGAATCAAATCCAAATTTCTTTAAAATTTCATTTGCATATTTAGATTGATTAATAAAAATGCCTCCAGGATTTTGTGAAACTTGTAATCCTAAGAAAAATGACATTTGTCCCATCATTAACATTTAAAATTTAGAGCCTATCTCTTTAGAAAAACGGTCACATTCATTAGGGTCGGTCGAGGCAAAAATAATATTATCAAGATATATTTGAACATGAATTAAATGTTTGCGTGACTTTCGGGTGAACAATGTAGGATCAACAGCTCCTTTGTAGAATCCATTAGCCAAAAGGAACTTTGAAAAAGTATCGTACCATGCCCTAGGAGCTTGCTTCAAGCCATAGAGGGCTTTCTTCAAGTGGTAGACATGGGTAGGATGCTCTGGATCTACAAAACCTTAGGGTTGACTAACATAGATCACTTCTTTGAGACTTCATTAAGAAAAGCAGCCTTCACATCCATCTGATAAACTATCATATTCTTGCTGGCAGCATTAGCTAGGAAGATTCTGATAGCTTCAATTCGTGAAACCAGAGCAAATGATTCCTCAAAGTCAATACCCTCCTCTTATCGATATCCTTTAGCCACAAGCCTCGCCTTATTCTTCAGAACATCACCGTGCTCATCAAGCTTCACTTTGAAGAAAAACTTGAGAGAAATAATTCCCATACATCAAGACGATCAAACTCATGAATTTCCTCTTGCATGGCATTAAACCAGCTGTCTTGAGACATTGCAGTCTTGACATCTTTAGGTTCGATCTTTGATAGTACAGAGTTGAAGAAGCACCATAAGGCATCAATGGCATGCTATTTACTAGTAGATACCGGACGAGAAGGATTCCCAATAATATTATCCAATGGATGATCATGTGTCCATTTTCTGAGATGTTCATATGGTTGATGGTAAGGTATTGAGGTAGCAGAATTAGGATCGCCTGGTGATGATGTTTCATGAGTGGGTTCAGGAGCAAATATGTTTTCAAACGGAGCATTTTCGGGAGTAGCAAAGGGGTTATCTCCAAAAGAACCAGCGGCTGCATTTCCTTGATGTACAGAAGATGATTGGGGATTCGAAGTTGATGATGAATGATCAGCAAATGGCACTTCTTGAGATAAAGACATTGAAACATATGGACCATTTGTGTTGGTTGGAGTAGGAGCAGTTGCAGTTGGTAGTGCATGATTATCATCAGCTGGAGGCTCATAGTATTTATCATACGTTGGATCGAACAACTTCTTTAAATCTTCTTCTGAGGGAGGTACATAAGGGCTGCAGGAGTGGGATACGGCCCAAGACTCGAACTAATGGGTCCACGTGTTAAGAGTTGAGGTGCGGATCCAAAACTGGATTGTCCAGGAGCAATTTGCTCAGTCAGCTCATCGAACATAACGTGAATAGTTTCCATAATGTCTCGGGTTCTTTTGTTGTAAATTCGATAACCCTTCCGATTAGGTGCATAACCAATGAAAAATCCAATATCAGCCTTAGCTTTCAACTTTCCCAGATCTTGACCATCATTGGTTGGATAGCACAAAGCTCCAAACACATGAAGAAAAGAGAGATCCGGTTTTCTATTGTTAACTAATTCGTATGGAGTTTTTCCATGAATAGTAAGTATTAGGGAACGGGTTTGGGTGTAACAAGCAGTGGAAATGGCTTCCGCCCAGAGAAACATTAGAGCCTTTGAAAATATTAGCATAGTCCTTGCAGCTTCTACAAGAGTCCGATTTCGCCTTTCAACTACACCGTTACGTTGAGGTCGTGGAACACTTCTTTGATGGTGATTCCAATGCTTTCATAAAGCCGACTAAGTTCTTTGTTCACAAGTTCAGTTCCATTGTCTGTTCGGATGATTCTAACTGTTTTGTTGAGCCTAACCTGCAGTTGTTTAATAAGTTTAATGATAACATCAGGAGTTTCATCCTTTGTTCTCCAAAACTTAACCCAAGTGAACCGAGAGTAGTCACCAACGAATAGCACATACTTCTTCCCATTTATACTTTGTACTCTCATGGGTCCGCATAAATCCATGTGAAGGGTATAAAGAACTTCCATAATGGTATTGGGAGGTTTGGGTTTGTGGGCATACTGCGTGCTTTTGCCCAATTGGCATGCTGAACAAAGATGATCCTTTCGTATTTCAACCAGGGTAAGCCTCTTACAAGGTCCTTTCTAGAAAGATCATTGATGGTACTGAAGTTCAGGTGATTGAGGCGATGGTGCCATAACCATGATTTATTCTTAGATGCCTTTGACAACAAGCAAATAGGAGAAGACTTCATCATGTCTTCGATAGAGATGGTGTACAATATAGTGCCATGAGTTCCCTTTAGAAGTTCAACACCATCTAATTCTCTAACGAAGCAAGAGTGCTTTCTAAAGGCCACTTCGAGATCAGAATCACAGAATTGACCAACAAAAAACAGATTATGATCAAGACCTTCTACATAATATAACCGGGAGATCACGCTATCACCAAAAATATAATCTCCATAACCCATAATTGCCCCAAAGTAGTCATTCCCAAATCTAACAGTCCCGATGAACTTATTCAAGAAGTTCTTGAGCCGAGAGCGATCTCCACTCATATGTTTTGAGCTGCCTGAATCCAAATGCCAAAGGATGATTGGTACGACCTGCATTTGAAAACAGAAAAGTATGGATAACTGGAAGCTTTGGATCCCCATGAGAATATGGGGTTCGATTGGTTAGTACAAGCAATTTGTAAACCCACAACATTTCTAGATGCCATGACATCATTAGTGGGAGCAATACTAGTAAAGGCAGTGGACCTAGTCGAAGCATGTTGACTTCCTAGAGGTATGATTCTACCAGTGGGCTTCCATTTGTTAATGGGCAGTGGTCTAGATAATTTAGGGCAAAGTTCACTAATCTTTAATATAAGGCCAGTAGGCTTCCATTGATAACCTACATTACTAAAATTTTTCCCTGTAGGCCTCCAATGATTACTAAACCTTTCCCCTGTAGGTTTCCAAGCTTGCTTAACCTGTTTAGCTTTCCTAACATTATTCACTGGAGATTTAACAACATTTCTCAAATAATTTACAACACATTCATCATGATTACCAGAAGCCAAACATTCATTACATGTTTTGCAAGAAGTAGCATAATTCGAATTAATTACAGTACGCTTATAGCTAATACTAGAATCAACATGATTCCTATTGTTCAACTCAAACTTATTATTCCTCGGTGGTCTTCTACTCTCTTCACTTGATCACTTTTAGCTCGCGAGGTCCTATCTTGCTTTGTATAGCCTGAAGGCTTTGACCCGCTAACCTTAGTGTCACTGATTACTCCTGTAGAAGGAACGACGGGAATATTAGTTGGTTTCACTACTTTTTGCTTTTCTAGTCTAGAAGTGCAGGGCTCTGAGACTTTAGGAGACACATCAAAGGTAACATGCTTGACTTTAGGCATAGAAATGGGTGCAACTATTCTAACTCGCCTAGTACCAGATTTAGGACATGTAGCAATTACATACTCCAAGAGTTCCTGAGATCGTTCGGCATACATGTATTGATAAGGATTTAAAAGGTATACTTTTGAGGGGCCATTTAAGCCATTAATCGCCCACTTTTATATCCGTTACTGCTTAATTTCGTTCCTTTTCACTTTTTAGGTCTCTTGAAGGCAAAATGCTGGAATGATGCTTATTTGGACGAAAAGGCATGAATATGTGAAGAAAATGGCTAAAGTCAATATCAAGACACTCAAGCTGCTGGAAGTGCACCCGACGGTGTCACAGACAAAGGGCGACGCCGTCCCTATATTTGTGACGGCTCAAGAGTGAAATTGCTATTTTGTACCTGGAGGCATCAGGCTTTGTAGAGTAGGGTGTCACGAAGACCTTTTCCCTCAGACGACCTGGATCCAGATTGAGACGGCGTCAGAAGTTGAAGCTGACGGCGTCAAAATCACAACGTGACGCCGTCCCAAAGTTGACTTGGCCAAGACGAAACCATAATGGCGGCGATCTGACGGCGTCACAATTAAAGGCGACGTCGTAGTTGTAACTCTATATATAGAATTCATTTTCGAGACTTTTAGAGAGGAGATGTGGAGTAAAACCTAAAGCGACTTTTGTCCGGTTTGGCAATATCTTAGGGTTCTCATACCTATTTTACATCAAGATAAGTTATTTACTTCATTGATTTCATTATGTCTTCGATTGTATGTGTGTATGCTTGCATGTTTACCATGTCCGACTAATTTACTTGTCTGTTTGCTTAGATCTATGAAACCTAGTTATTGAATATTGATTGGTTGTCTCTTATCTTAATTGTAATTGGCTTAGGATTGCAATAGGCCATCGTTGTGTTTTTAATGATTGAGTAATCTTTGTGAACCTTAGTTTATGATCACCTAGAGTAATTGTAAGCTAAAAATCCAAAGATAACCTTAGAGTTAGTTTATGAATACTAGAGATTTTGTAGGCAATAACCTTTAGGTATTCTCAAAGAGTTAGGGAGAAAAGCATACCCTATAACCTTAGAAAACACAACGCGTTAAGAATAAGGACGTGATAATACAACCATCAATAAAAGATAACTAGGGAGTAATAGTATCTAGGTAAACACATTTTTAATCATCATACGAGCACACATCAATAGACATAGACTACCCATTAGCTTAGTTAATTAGATTAGATATTAGTAGAGTAATCGGTAGAAGTACCACCCCCCAAATTCAAACCCCGAGATCATACTTTCAATTTTCTAAAAAATATAAAAAAGGATAAAAAAATAATATTCCTCAACCCCAACCTTAGCGTAGTAATTTCTCACTAGTATTCCTATTCCCCTAGAGAACGATATCAATCCCGAGGCTTACCTTAATACTACACTACAACGATTAGGTTCACTGCCTAGGTGGTTGAAAAACTTGCTCGAAGAAAAGGAAGTTTCCTTTGACCCCGAACGCGCGTTGTACGCGTATCAAGTTTTTGGCGCCGCTGCCGGGGAATAGAATAGCTAGTTAGATCTCTATCTCGTTTAGGTTTCCTTGCTTGATTCCTATCAAGTAAGCCTTTTTCTCATTTTTAGCTTCCTCGTAGTCTATCCCCCTTCTTCGTGACTTTGTTCGTAAAACTCATCACTCACCATGATTCGCATCTTTCGCCGTAGAGTCGTCACACTACCCGCCCCCAATCCTCCTCCCAATCCCGAAATAGAAAATGCAATCCCACAAAACCTTTCACCCGCTCACCACTTTGGAAATAACCTAGGGCATAATGAAATAAATTGGCAAAAACATAGTCCTTTCTATGACTCGGATTCCGGTGAGGAGTTTGACTATGATGAGGCACTTGATAACGGGGAGGTCATCGATGAAGTTAATTTTGAAATGGAAGAAGACTTCTCCCAATGTTTTGAACCTAGGTGTAGAATTGAGGCTAATGACCCCTTTAACATGCAATACCCTTGTAAGATAGGATTTGGAAGTTTTGATGCTAACTTGCACTCATTCTTACCTTTAAACTTAATCTCAAGAAATATATATAACAAAATTAAGGTAGATGAATTAGTCTATCAAGGGGATAATGGTGTTGATGTGGTCACTTACATGGATGTGTTTGTTGGAAGTTTTGCCTATGTGGTTGAATTCATGGTCCTAGAAGATTTAGGAGAATTCATTGATGGAAGCCTCACTCAAGTGATATTTGGAACAAACTTTAAGAGAATGACTAGGTTGAATGAACGGATGGTTGATGGTCTAATCACATTCTCCGATGGAGTTGAAGATTTTTTCTATCAAATGCCCCGTACGCATCCTAGGTTTAAGCACAAAGATATAGAGGCATGCAATCGGATGGCTCTCATTCTGATACTTAGTGAAAGAGATAAACAATGGGGACTTAGGCATACTTATGAAAAAAATGAGCGGTACTATAAAACATGCCTAGAGTTAGGAGATAAGTACAAGAAAAGTGAGAGAACATTGGAATGGCTTAGATATGGGCACGTGAGCGTGCACGAGACCAAGTAGGGGCACGAATTCGAGTCTAGCTACAAGACTCATAAATAAAGAAAAGCGCTTCGTGGGAGGCAACCCATGTTTAATTGTTTGCTTGTTTGTGTGTCATATATCTTTTCATTGATTGTTTATTCTCATGTTTGAATTTGTGAAAATGCTTTATTTTATCTTTAACCTCGTCTTAATTACATATAAAGGTATTTTACAAAAAGGATAAGTGTAAGAAAGATTACACACATTTTTAAAAGAACGTGAACATGAGAATTACAATTATTGAAAAAGATATATACGTGTGTTTGTTAGAGTCAAATGCTTGTATCGAGTCATAATGGATGTTTTGCAGGAATTTTTCCAGATTCTAAAGATATTTTTAATTTTTCGAGAAAAATGCGTGAGACCGGTTTATGTCGGGATAACTGATGGCGTCAGATTCGCTACTGACGGCGGGGAGGAGAAACAACTTATCTAACTTTCTCGTTTTCTGTGCTACTTATAAATTTTTGGAATTTCTCAGGTCTTAATTTTCCAGAAAATCTGCAAACATCCATTCCACAAGCATTATATCTTAGTTTAGTAGAGTCATATATAGTTTTACCGCCAATATTACGAGAAGGTTTCATCTTTTTTCTTAAAGTGTGCAGGTTTTATTTATCAAGAAGAAGAAACATAAGATTGGATGGAGCTTTTCACGCATACATTCTTCTTGAAAAGAATTTAACTACTACTTCACACGGATCCTACCGAGCTAATCAGGGGAGTATTAGTTTCTTTCTCTTTCAATTACCTTCCGTTATCATAACTTCGATACTTTCGGGGAACATTGGGGACAATGTTCAGTTTAAGTGTAGGGAGGGAGAATAAAACGGGAACTTTGAAACTATGCTTATCCTTGAATATTTGTCTTGTCCTATTTCATTTGTGTAATAAACCATGAGAAATATCGGTTAGGGTATATTTTGGCACCAAATTTAAAATTTTTCATGACATGTAGGAGTGGGCCATTAGTCTTAATAAAGCGTCTCATGGATAGGAAGTTATATGACTAGCACAAAAACCCTTTATCACTCAAATTCCACCCCAAAAATGTGTGGTTCGTCCCTAGATTTGTAGGAATTAAAGCATTCATCTATAATGCTTCGAGAGTGTTCGGTAGTATAATAGATTCTAGAACTTGTTTTGTGATGCATCCCGAGATCGCTAGTGAGACTACACTTATGTAGTTAGGAATAACTAAATGATAAGAGGCATTAGGATAACCCTTGTTTGATACCCGTATTATAATTACTTCTTCCATATCGGTTGAGTAATTCCCCCACACCCTTGCGTTGTACTCATCTTTAGTACACGATACCCCTAGTTAACCCCTCAGAGCCTATCGTTTTTGCGGTTCTCGTGATGTTTCGGTTTTCTGAAATATCAATGAAGTGCATTGTTTACAATCCACCCCCAAATGTACACCCAAATCGCCTTAGCCTACCTTGTATGCACTTACTTTTAGTGCATTATTGTTATCATACTAAACCCATAGTTCAATTATCTAGGTACTTGCATGGTTTCTAAGTCGAGTCATATCCTTTGTACCCAGTTTTGGGACGATTGGGACTCATGGGTAAAGTTAAATTTTATGGAATGAAGGAAAGAACGTTAAATTCAAATTCCCTTTATTTGCGTAATAATGTACTCAAGTGTTTTGATCTTTTCAATTCGGGTCAAATTAGTGTTAGAGTAATAAAAACTCAAGTGTAGGGATGTGCCTATAAATCCCTTATATTTTGATGTTATCGTAGAGGATGGTAGAGTAAAAGTGTATGAAAAAAAAAATCGAAAAAAAGGGAGGGTTGAAAAAAAAATGAGAAAATGAAAAAAAAATATACGAGCTACCATCCTACATCTATCTTTATATTTATGTTTGTTTGTTTCAAAGTTATCTAGAGTTTAGAGTGTCGAGTCTTGGCTTAGCAACGCCATTCTTCTCATTCTTGTAACATAAAGATTTTTGACTTGCCACCACTAAATCGCATATCCAACTAAACCCTTTGTTTCCCTACCGTAAGCCTAACGTTACAACCCTTTAAAAGACCTCTTAGATAGTTTTTCCTAGGTGCTTATGCCAAAGCGGTGGAGTGTTGATCTAGTCTCAAGCCTATGGTAATCTATGTACTAGGACCGGTTAATGAGTGTTTATCTTCCATTTCCAATTTGATATATTTCATATACACCCGAGAGATGAGATTATCCAAACACCACTTGTGAGGTGCTAGTATATAATCTCCATGCTTGTTATCACTTTTGCGGGCTTATACTTGTTGTGAATTATTCTAAACCAATGCTTCATGCCCCCTAACTTATAAATTGATTGGCCAAAAGCACATTTGCTTGAGGACAAACAAATACCAAGTGTAGGGATATTTGATAAGGATATAAAAGATACACTTTTGAGGGGTCATTTAACCCCTTAATCGCCCACTTTTATATTCGTTACTGCTTAATTTCGTTCCTTTTCACTTTTTAGGTCTCTTGAAGGCAAAATGTTGGAATGATGCTTATTTGGACGAAAAGGCGTGAATATGTGAAGAAAATGGCTAAATTCAAGATCAAGACACTTAAGCTGCTGGAAGTGCACCCGACGGCGTCACAGACAAAGGGTGACGCCGTCCCTATATTTGTTACATCTCAGGAGTGAAATTGCTATTTTGTACATGACGGCGTCAGGCTTTGAAGAGTAGGGCATCACGAAGACCTTTTCCCTCAGACGGCCTAGATTCAGATTCAGACGACATCAGAAGTTGAAGCCGACGGCTTCACAACTACAACGTGACGCCATCCCAAAGTTGACTTGGCCAAGACGAAACCCTAATGGCGGCGATCTGACGGCGTCACAATTAAAAGGTGACGCCGTCGTAGTTGTAACTCTATATATAGAATTCTATTTTCAGACTTTTAGAGAGGGAGATGTGTGGAGTAAAAACCTAAAACGACTTTTGTCCGGTTTGGCCAGTATCTTAGGGTTCTCATACCCTATTTTACATCAAGATAAGTTATTTACTTCATTGATTTCATTATGTCTTCGATTGTATATGTGTATGCTTGCATGTTTACCATGTCCGGGTAATTTACTTGTGTGTTGCTTAGATCTATGAAACCTAGTTATTGAATATTGATTGGTTGTCTCTTATATTAATTGTAATTGGCTTAGGATTGCAATAGGCCATCGTTGTGTTTTTAATGCGTGAGTAATATTTGTGAACCTTAGTTTATGATCACCTAGAGTAATTGTAGGCTAAAAATCCAAAGATAACCTTAGAGTTAGTTTATGAATACTAGAGATTTTGTAGGCAATAACCTTTAGGTATTCTCAAAGAGTTAGGGAGAAAAGCATACCCTACGACCTTAGAAAACACAACGCGTTAAGAATAAGGACGTGACAATACAAGCATCAATAAAAGATAACTAGGGAGTAATAGTATCTAGGTAAACACATTTTTAGTCATCATACGAGCAGACATCAATAGACATAGACTACCCCTTATCTTAGTTAATTAGATTAGATAATAGTAGAGTAATCGGTAGAAGTACCACCCCCCAAATCCAAACCCCGAGATCGTACTTTCAATTTTCTAAAAAATATAAAAAAGGATAAAAAAATAATCTTTCTCAACCCCAACCTTAGCGTAGTAATTCCTCACCAGCATTTCTATTCCCCTAGAGAACGATATCAATGCCGAGGCTTACCCTAATACTACACTACGATTAGGTTCACTGCCTAGGTGGTTGAAAAACTTGCTCGAAGAAAAGGAAGTTTCCTTTGACTCCGAACGCGCGTTGTACGCGTATCATGTAGGCATAGTTAACCGCACTCTCAAGTGGTTTCTCTATTCTATCATCTTCTATGATCTCACGGAGACCCTCTAAACTATCCTTAAGGTACGAAAGATATGCTTGATATACAGGTTCATTTTTCCTAAGAGGATGAGGAATATACAACACATCAATAGCATAATTATTACAATTCGAGGTCTTTGGAACAAAATAATTACAAGTGGGGATCTGCACTTTGCCATTTACTATACGCTTCAGATTCTCAATTTCGCTAAGCAAAGAAGATATCTTTTCAATGTGTTTATCATGATTAACCTTGACTGAATCACATAACTCTTTGTTTTGAACTTTAACCTTTGAAATTTCAGCTTGAAAACATTCATTTTCTTTTTGCAATTTATTAATGATGTTTTGAAGTTGGAAATTCTGAGAATCTAAAGGTGGAGGTATCTGTGTGCCAACCACTTCACTCTTATTTCCCTTCAATTAGGAAATTTGAGCTTTCAGCTTTCTGATCGTGTTGCAGTGAGCCTGAATCCTTTCATCACATGAATTTATTTCAAAATATGCATCAAACTCAAGAGCATCAGAGGATGTCTTGGCATTTGAAGTTTTGATTTCCTCTTCAATTTGTTGATATTTTAATTGTAAATCAAGATAATCAACTTCTAATTTAGAAAAATTCCTGACCATGTTATCATGATCATTCTTTTCGATTGTATCATGCAATTTTGAATTTTTGGTTTCAAGCTCATTGACACGATCTTGGGAAACTTTCAATGCAATCAATAAATCATAAAATTGAGAAGCAGTAATTGAATAATTCGTGACAGTATAAAACACATCTTGAGCAATACATCTAGAGATCAAATTCTCATGAAGGATATGAATATTCTTCCTCTCAATCTCATTACTTTTAAGCTCACATGCATTAAGTTTAACCTCGTTCTCCATTTCATTAAACATCTTTTTTATTTCATTTACTTCAGTATCTAAGGCCTTTTGAATACCCTCGAGTTGTTCTTTCAATTGTTTAAAGAATGGAATGACCTCTGTTAGATAACATGCTTTTGTTTGCTCAAAACCCCTTTCCCCTTTAGTAATTCCTGTTGAAGTGATTCTCTTCTTACATGTTTTCTCAAAATCAACAAATAGTTGATAAACTACGTATAAGCTGATTAAGGTTTTACTTTGAGTGGGAAGAGTTCTAGGCACTAAATGCATCGGTGTATTGGGAGGATGCACTGTAGCTGGAGGCAATTTCCTAAGGGGAGGATTATTCTAAACAAGTTCTTCAGCTTTTCTTTTTTCCATATCTAACTTCCAAAACACTTGTTCATGGGTTAATTGAGTTGAGGTCTAAACATGGCCAGCCAGTTATCCTTAGTGTAATTGGGAGTTTTGAAATTAATATTATGACTCACACACCAAGAACCACTTAATTTCTTTTCTATTTTCTTTCTAGAGGCATTTTCTATCTATATTTCCTCTTCAGTGTTCTCTACACAAGTTGGCTTTTGTCTAGGCTTAAGAATCTCACTACTATCATAAATCACATCATGAGCTATTTTTGCTTTCTTAAGATATTCAGGATTTGGGTCTTCTACAAGGCCAATATTGTGCTTATCACTTAATACTCTATGCTTAATGATCATGTGAGCAGTTTGAATGGTGTTGCCTTGTACGTACAACTTGTTTTCAAGTTTGTTCTTCAAAGTTTTAAGGTTGGTAAAATCATTTAAAAGTTTTGATTCCTTTTCTTTGTATTCATGTTTAAGCACTTTCACATTTTCTTGAAGTTCTTGCTTTTGCTTAACAGATTTATTAAGTTTCTCTTGTAAGGAATTTAACTCTTGTTTATATGTTTCTTCCCTTAAATTACTTTTTCTGATTAATGTACGCATTTGGCTATCCATTTCCTGCTCACGGGTGGTCAGCTTAAATTTAGCACGCTGTTTATAGATGGCAACTTGATCCTTATAAATATTTAGCTTAGTGGTCATAGAATCATCAGGTGCATATTCAGTGTACTCGTCAAACACATATTCATCATTAATGGCAGAAGATGCACCACTTGGTACAACAAGACTTTCATCGTGCTTCACATATTGTTCATATGGGGCAACATTGCTATTACCCATATTTTCAATATCTAATTCAATGACTTATGTTGATTGTACTTCGTTTGGGAATCTTTTGCTCATCAACCATGTCATATAGTTTTAGTACCTCTGATATGATAGAATCCTTGGAGGTACCGGCTTGTTGAGGTGTTGAGACCATTGGATAGATATTAGCCATGAAGATGGTCTGTGCCGTTGGTTCATCATCAACATCAGAGTAAAAAGCATCACAATCAGCAACCTAGAAGATATTAGGATTGTTCTGTGCCAAATCATATACCGGTTGTTCCTCCACATCTGCATCATATGTTTTAGCATTCCCATCAGCAAGAAACAACAACTCTTCCTCATCCAACATCGCTCCACTATCTTGAGCTTGCATCAGCAGCATCTTATCCCTGAAGTACTCAACATTCTGTGGACGCGGTTGAGTGCAGTTCCTAGCAATGTGTCCTTATCCTCCATAGTTGTAGCACTTAATTGGTTTCCCTTGACCCTAAACCATGATCCTTCCTCGGTTCTGAACACCCACATAACCAGCTCCAGCTCCTACATCCCTCGTGCATTATATCATGGATTCACATTTTGCCTTCCTTGCACGTTATGAACCACAACCTTTCCATATTCAACAGTATCTTGATTCTGTAGATTAGATGAGGTTCTGAGTTGGTTGTTGGTTTGGGGAAGTGAGTTTCTGTTTTGTTGAATCAGTGGAGCCAGTTGGTTCGCAAGGTTTTTAGTCAACATGTCAGATGGGGTAAATCCTGAGTCTGGTATGGTAATCTATTTCTGATTCTGAGAGGATGGTATGACTTGTGATGCTTGAGTACTTATCCTCACATTGGAAAGAAATGCAGTTGATTCATTTGAAGAGTTTGTAGCAGCAGTATTAGAGTGGAATTTCTCCATAATCAAACGCTCAAATGTAGCATGCTTCTCATGTTGAAGTAAGTAAGCATACAACGGTTCATAGTTGGTGTTCCTCAATCCTTTGTTCAATTTGACTGCAGTAACAAATTTGTGCCATTCAGGGTTCATGTTGTTTACGAACTTGGAATTGAGTTGGATATTTGGCATTGTCATGTTTATGTTCCTCATATCATTCACAAGTTTGTGAAACCTCACATGATACTCTTTGATACTTTCCCTTGGGTTTATCTTAAAGTTCTCAAAGTCATCATAAAGTTGTGACTCTCTATCTTCTTTAGTCATTTCTGAACCAGAGAGAAGCATCTTGACATTATCCTGCATCGCCTTGGCCTCTGTTGGATCGATATACTTTAATCAAACTAACTTTAACTAGCTTGTTAAGGTTTAATAACCTCGGATAAATCCTAAGTTATTAACAAAGAAACACCGAGCAATCTTTATCAAGTGCGCGAATTTACTTAACAAAGCTAAGAAGAATAACTTTTATTATAAACTCTAAATCGCTTATTATGCGGATACTCTAAACAACTCTAAGATTATCGAACTTCTCTCTAAAACACTAAATAACTTGTGAATTCGTAAACTCTAAAACTCATAGACTCGTACCTCTAATGCCAATCTAGGAGTCCTTTTATAGGCTCAAGGATATCCTAGTCGGTTTACAATTTGTATTCTTGTCGACAAGTAATCTAAACATAGAATACAATACTTTCCATAAACGAATATAACAGTTCTTTGTTCTTGCGGTACTTTGACTTCATAGTGCGGTACTTTGACTTTGTCTTTAGCGATACTTTGACTCTTTGGCGTTTTCCGGTGCTTTACGACTTACGGTACTTTCATATCTTGATGCTTTCATATCTTGACACTTTCATATCCCAACAATCCTCCCCAACTTGAATTCTACTTGCTTGACTTCAAGTTCCCTTTAATGAATATATCTTTAACAACTTCATCTTTAAGGATGATTGTTTCTTAGTCTTTGGATTGTATCTCTGTAATGTACGTGCTTGTCAAAGTATCTCTTAGAATTATTCTTTTACTGACATCCATCAAGCTCCATCTTTTCGACAACACAACAACATATGACAATTTTGTACATTAATTCGGTTTAAGTTGCATACTATTCTCATCACTTCGGTGTGTTAACTCTGTGAGAGGTGAATCATTGAAAATTAATGGATTTTAGTCTCTTTACCAAAGCCATTAACTCGGAGTAGCCAAATGTTTTGGTGTGTAAGACCATGGTACATTGATAACCATATGATTTTAGCAAATCATCGACTATCAATGATTTGATTTGTCTTTACCAAAAGTTGTACCCTTACGGACTAGTTAGTTCTTCTATCTAATGGTGAACTAATTACCAATAATGGTTTTCCACGACCTTTACCACAAGCCATTTTCTTGTGGGCTAGCCAACTCTTTACATTCTTGATATGGTGAGTTGATTACCATCCAACTTATTAGCAAGTTGTCAACTAAAAGCGGTTTGATATATCTTTACGAGCCGTTTGCTCATGGATTAGCCAATCCTTTTGTAACCATGGTGGATTGATAACCTATTGATGTTATCATCACAAAACCATTTATTCAACCTTTATTTCAAAATATTTATTACTTAGCAAAGGTTTCATTTAAAATTCTTTTAAGCGGTTTATTTCTTCAAGCAGTACTTTGATGAAAATCTTGTCGATCAATCGATACTTTGAATAAAATCTTGATATATCAAAAAGTATTTATTCAAATAAAATTCATACCGGTTATTGATCATCCTCGGCAATAGTAGTCGGTTGATAAACAAGTTGATAACCATGCAAGCGGTTTCATTATCCTCTTCTACTTCCATTCCATGCTCTAGCATTCTTCTCATGAGCTCAAGCTGTGAGAGGGTATCTTCTTTCGCAAACATGTGTATCATTGTTCCATTTTCCGACTCTAAAACATGAACTCGGACTCTTCAAAGAATCTCCAACAAACAATTTCCCGGCTTTCTTGATTCTTCCAAACATCATCGATGCTCTCTTCTTGGTTTCCCATGCGGTTATGAGATCACCATGTAAAACTAAACCAATCCCTTCTAATGGATTATGTTCAAAGTAAGCTTTCACCACATGATATAAATAGAATAGGTCTACTCTATCTATAATGTGCGATAAGTCCCATAGCCTTTTGAAAACTTTGAAGCTTTCATCTTCTTTATGAAAGATCATGTAATCTCCATCCTTGGATTTCACAACTTCAAAACACTAATCTTTGATCATTCATCTTCATGTCATTATCTTCTTTTGAATAATCAAAATCTACTACTACGAGATAATTCCTTAATTCATCACTAGTCTCGGATCTTAATTCAACTTTTCTTTCTTTGAGGCGAACATCGTAACCCGGTTTTCCTTTTCTTTTCAAACTCTTCTTTCTTTCGACTTGATCCGGTAGCTTCTTCTCTAAAATCTTTGATGCTGCAACATCCTTCTTATAATCCTCCTAGCGACATCATATAATCTTTTCATCTCAAAATAATTAAACTTACGCAATCCTTTATACCCTTGACTTTTCGGATAAGCCATCATAGCATTTACATCTTTAGCTTTATTAAGTCTTCTTGGCATAAATCTAACGAGAGCAAGTGTTGTAATGGTTCGTGACTTGACATCTAATTCATCTTGTACCTTTTGAGTCGCTTCTCTATTACGAGCTTCTTGAGCTTCACGAGCTTCTCTATCTTTAGCATTTAACTCTTCTTGAATCTTTCTAGCGCTTGTTCATTCAAAGCATCTTGGCGACTCTTAAGCGTGCTAAAGTTGGTTTCTTCTTCTTAACTTCTACCAAAACACCCTTCCCTTTATCCTTAGGATCAATTTCGAGTTGAGAAGTTCTTTGTTGTTCTTCTTCTTGTACATCTCGAATAGTAACTCCTCCTCTTGGTTGTGATAAATCTCCAAGAATTGTAGCAATGAACTCATCATCACTTGCAGAATGAATAGGTTTGAGAATAGCTTCCTCTTCTTGTATAAGCTGTTGTAGAAGGTCCGACTTCCTCTTCAAAATTTAACACTCTTGGAGTAATTACTTCTTGTCGAAAGTATCTTGAAAGTTATTACTTTGTTGTTCGAAAGTACCTTGATCATCGTTCGATACTTTGAACTTGAACATGCTCATCGATATCTTGAATGATCTTTTCTTGGACTTTTAGAACTTTCGGGTTCATTCTCTTTAACCATATCTTCTTTCAAGTTCATTCTTCTAGATTCCTCCCAAGTTGATGAAGATGGTTTATGAACCTTTTGGTGTTTACTTGTCTTGGGTTGCCTTTGTGCTTTCTTCTTTGATTTGACCCGGATCTGAAATTCTTTAATCAAAGGCCGGACAAAAGTTTTAGCCTTCTAAATTTTATCTTCAATTTCTTTATCTGCTTAGCTTGAACCTTAGTAGTCTTTTGCAACTTAACAATCTCCTTGTCAAAGCATAATTATCCAAAGATAAACCTTCACGAGGTATAGTATGTGGATCTTCACCTTGAATATGTGAATGTTCCTCGATTGAGAAAGCGAGGAGCAGATCGTGGTGGAGATGGAGAAGGTGATCTTACAACTTCTTCTTGAACCTCGGGGCTTGGGAAAGCAGTACCACTGTGGAGATGCGGTACCTTCTTGAGAAGCGGTGCTTGCGGATCACGGTACCTTGAGATGCGATACTGCAGTGCAGTTCCTTGAGATCGATACTTTCACTTGCTTGCATCATCTTCATCATCGCTCTAACGACTGAACAACTTCCATCATAGAAGTAGTTAATGGTGTATCTGGACCTCTAAATAGATCACTTCTTCTAGCCATAAAAGTAAAAATCTTGGATTGTTGAACAATAACGAGCAATAAGTCAGTAGGCTTAGGTACATCGACAAGTTGTTTGTTCGGAAAAACTTGTACAAACACAGGATACATTAACCATTTTGATCCATGATTGATGTGAGAAAGCATGCCATCAAGAATTAGCCTTGAAAAATTAAAAATACGATCGTAGCTAATCCCACCATAGCGGATGCTATATTAGACCCACTGCTCCCAAGAAGTACTTTTAGCACTAATACAATGTAACAATACATGTATTAAAACTTCCATTGAGGACAAAACAAGCTGTTTTACGAATGTTTGTTACATTAAAGAACCTTCATAACCAATATGCCCAAAAGTTTCCCAAATCAATTCCTTGGCAAAGCGAATAGCACCATCATTATCATTAAACAACAAATCCTCTCTAATAGATGCTTGATAATCTTCACAGTTCTTCCAACAAGCTGTAGCCCTAATATAAAATTCTTCATTCTCCATGTTTTCTCTTGCGGTAGCCCAAAATTCTTGAATCAAGGCTCAATAATATCCGGCTCCACTAAAGAGCATAAGCGATGGGCGACCAGTTAGATAATCAATAATATCATGAAACGCCTCATTATCTTGATCTTGTCTAAATTGGCTACCATATTGTGCTTTGAAGCAGTGGGTCGATTCGCCATGAGTGATTATGTAAGCACAATAAAATTTAAATCGAATAAGAATGAGAGAAATATGGAAGCGATGCTAAGGTATGAATATAAGAGGAAAATCGGAAAGTAGTTATTTATAGGTGAGATTTGAAAAATCACGCCCAAAATAAAACAACCGTTAGCATTAATTACCCTCAATATAACCGTTGGAGCGATGCTTTAATCGACAAGCGATTACTTTCCACGTATGCGATACTTTCCCAAAGCGGTACTTTCAAGCGGTACTTTCGGAAAAGCGATTACTTTGCCAAATTCCTCCGTAGAAACTAAGTATACACAAATATCCTCCCTCAAGCAATACGGGACTATACTAACACCTTATAGTCCTCCCTCAAATGTAGCTTAGTAGTTAATCATGCCAATACTCACCACCAAGTGATTGAATCTTGAAACATCAAAGCCTTTGGTGAGTAAGTCACTACATTGTCATCTGTGTGAACCTTAACAACATTAATGAGCACGTGCTCATAACAATCTCGATAAAGTGATGCCTAATCGAATGTGCTTGGTCTTGGAATGATACGGATTCTTCACAATACAAATGGTACTCTCATTATCAATATTGATAGGAGTATTTTGAAATTGAACCCATAGTCCAAGAGTTGATTACGCATCCACAAAACTTGTCCACAACGACTTACGTGACTACTACATTTGACTTGGTAGATGATGTTCTTTGCAATTGTCTGCTTCTTGCATTGCCGGAGACTAACCTTCTTCCAAGATATTGGCATCCCCGGTTGTTGATCTTCTATCATAATTATCACTGCATAATCACTATCGAAAAAGCTTCTAAGTGAAAAGGTGACTCTTTTGGATACCACAACCCCAACTTTGGTTGTTGTTTTAAATAACGAGAAGATTCTCTTTCTTTGCATTCATGTGAGAGATCTTTGGTGAGACTTGATATCTTGCACATAAACAAGCGCAAACATGATATCGGGCCTTGATGCGATAAGATACATAAGAGAGCCAATCATTGATCTGTATAACTTGACTTCAACAGTTTGTCCATCTTCATCTTTGCCCAATGAATTGATAGATTTAATAGGTGTAATGTGACCTTCATATCATCAAAATTAAACTTCTTAAGTATGTCGTAACATACTTGTCTTGGTGATAAAATTCCTTCCTTTGTTGCTTAACACGAAGTCCCAAAAGAAAGTTAACTCTCCCATTGAACTCATTTGAAATTCCTTACGCATCATTGCTCAAACTCCTTAACCATGGATTGTTTGGTAGCCCCAAAGATGATATCATCAACATAGACTTGAACTAACATGATATCCTTCTTGTCTCTCTTGATAAACAAAGTCTTGTCTATAGCTCCCTCCTGTATCCATGTTGTAATAAGAATGTAGAGAGCCTCTCATACCAAGCTCTAGGTGCACGATGAAGGCCATAAAGAGCCTTAACCACCTTGTAGACTTTGTTTGGGTGTTTAGGATCTTCAAAACACGGAGGTTGTTTCACATACACCTCTTACGTAATAGTGCCATAGAAAGGCACTCTTGACATCCATTTGGTAAACACGAAAACCCATGTATGAAGCAAAAGCAAGAAATATTCTAATAGCCTCAATCCTTGCGGCAGAGCAAATACTTCATCATAATCTACACCTTCTTCTTGCATGTAGCCTTGAGCTACTAACCTTGCCTTGTTTTTGATAACATTGCCTCTTTCATCTCTTTTCACTCACGAAGACCCATCGGTTCCAATAACTCTCTTCCCATCGGAAGATCACATAAAACCAAACTTCTTGAAGTTTAAATTGAAGAAGTTCCTCTGCATAGCTTCAACCCGACTTTCTTTAGTCAAGGCTTGAGCAATGTTCTTGGGTTCCTCTTGAGAGATAAAACAAGTAAATAGGCGGGTTTGATGGTCCTTATGATTCGACTGTTTTGTTTGTAGACAAAGCTAAGTAAAGCATTATGAGGTTTTGTGAAACTCTTAGCTTTGTGTCTTGTCATAACTCAGTAGATGGACCAATGATTTGATCGGTTGGATGATTCTTATGAATCCGTAAGATTGGAGCTGTGGAACTCCATATGCATCATCCAAATTAGTATAATCGGCACCTTCATTAGAATCGAGAAAATACCTTCATCTTCAAGCTCATCATCGGTTTCTTCTAATCCGGGCATGGTAGGATCATCCAAATCATCTAAAAAATCATCAGCAGTGCGTGATACTTTGGTCGAAAATCTTGTCAAAATCTTGTGAGAGTACTCTGCGATCTTGTTCTTCTTCTTTGCCTCTTCATAAGCTCTCCTTTGTTCATCGGTGTAAGAATGTGCTAATACATCTTGAAGAAGCATCGATTAAGTTCCTCTTGAATAGATTGATCCTCGTGAGATAATGAGGATTGTGGTGCAATGATACTTTGTTTTGGAGAATCGATTACTTTGCTTGGGAACATCGATACTTTGTTTTGGACTTACGGGATCTTCATCATGAACAACATCGGTCTAATATGAACTCCATGAACAACATATTGTAAATCTTCTCCATTGTGCAGGTTGATTTTCTTCTCTAACGGTACATAATTCATTGAAGGAGTTAAAACCTCAAGATCAAACATCCAATCGGGACCTTTACCTTTCTCATTGTCTTGATCTTCTAAAAACTCAACATGAAGACAATCTTGAATCTTCTTAGTAACTCTGTTGTAGACTCTAAAGCCTTTCTTGTTAGTGCAATAACCCAATAAGTATCCTTCTTGGACTTGCCATCAAACTTCCCAGTTATCAATGGTGTTTAAAATAGTAAGAGGGCATCCAAAAGGCTTCATAAAGCGAATGTTGGGTTTATTGCCCATCGACAATTCATAGGGTGTCTTCATCGTGGTTTGGTGGAGAGACTACATTAAGTACATAGCATGCGGTGCTTACGACACGCCCAAAATTGAATAGGTAGATGGGAATCGCTAGCATTGTCCTTCTTTGCTTCAATCAAAGTCCTATTCTTTCTCTCTGCAACACCATTTCTTTGTGGTGTTCTAGCAATACTAAACTCCCTCTTTATGCCTTTATTTGCACAAAAGTCATCCATAAGCTTGTTCTTGAACTCGGTTCCATTATCACATCTAATACCTCTAACCTTGAGTCTTAATTGATTTTCAAGAGCTATTATGAGAGTCGAATAGCATCAAAAGTATCATCCTTAAAACCAAAAAAGAAAACCCAATGAATCTCTGCAATCATCGTAACAACCAAGCAGTACTTTTTCTTATTTAAACTTGCCACGAGACAGGTCCAAATAAATCCATATGTATGACTCAATGGTTCTCTAATAGTTCTTTCCTCAAGCTTCTTGCAGGAAGCTTTGTGTTGTTACCCTTCTTGCATGCCAAGCATGATTGATCATTCTTGTAAGTCTTTGAAGGTAAACCTCTAACTAGATTGCCTTTGACCGGTTTGTTGATATTCTTGAAATTAACATGGCCCAATCTTCTATGCCATTGATGTGCCTCTTGAGATGTTGCTTTAGCCACCAAACATGTGGCTCTTCCATAAGAATGTAGACTCTTCATGTCTAAGCTATACACATCATTTGTCCTTGGTACTCTAAGTACTACCATGTCATCATCAACGGGTTTAAAATCGGAGGAAAGGATGAGACATTACGTGTCGATGAATAACACGGGATGCTTTTATCACAAATTTGAGAGGCGATAGCAAGTTGAATTTAAGCTCCTTCACATATCTAACATTCTCAAAGTCGATAAGCCTGCTTTGATAGTTCCTTTTCGATAATCTTTCCTCCATTGGGATCATTCCCAAATGCAACTCTTCCTCCACTAATATTTCTAAAATCGATGAGAATCTCTTTGTCTCTGTCATACTTCGAGCAACCACTATCCACAATTAGATGATCTTTAAGCTCCTCTTACGGGTTGCCACGCACACAAAGAAAAGAGTTAGTGATTTTAGGAACCCAAGCCATTCTTGACTTGTGTTCCCTTGTGGAGTTACAAACTCAAATTCTTTGAGTATGTAATTCCACTATCTTTCAAATGATGATCCAAAATTATCTTTTGATCTTTAGCATGTGGATTTTCAAAACTTTACGGTTTTCAACATAAATCTCTTTTACAAGATTATTAGCTTTTCTTGTGTCACAAAACATCGATTCACTTTTTGTTGAAAGTCTTGTTTGTCCTCGGTACCTTCCTCTTAACCCATTCGGTTTAACACGTGGTTCTGTGATCTAGATCCCTATGTGAATTGTAATACCTTCTAGGTTGATAGTGAGATCTCCTAGGATTCCTATTCCAAGTAGTGTGATCGGTACCTTGTTTAAAGCGGTGCTTTGGAAAATCTTGTGAGATCTTGAAGGTTTTGAAAAGGTCTTCTCGATGTGGGTATCGTGATCGGTGTGAAGTTTACGTGATTAATCCTATTTGAATTATTCCAAAGCGGTTTGTGCTCTCTAGGTTTGTGGTTGGCGGATCTGTTCTTTGGAAATTTGCTAAGGTATTACGAGTGTCGATCACAATCTTTGATTAAGTGATTAGGACTATAACACACAAAACACAGTTTTGACCCATATGTCCAAAGTGATTTCTTCTATGTCTATGCCCAAAATTATTTTGCCTTCTAGGTGAATGATTAAACTGTTTTGACCAAAATTATCCCAAAAGGTTTAGCGATCTTGTTTTGAAAAGACTTTGAGAAGTCTTGCTTGTGGAGCGATACTTTGATTTGAAGGTCTTGCTTGATTTTGAACATTATTTTCAACGACTTCTTTGGGTTTTCGGATCTAGATTGAGCAACAAGCTTCTTCCTAAACTCTAGGCTGTCTACTCCAAATCGAGAAACATCGGGCCTTATGGGTTGATGACTAATGGGATGTGGGACGACATTATATCCCTTGTCTTTCTTATACTCGGGAGGTGGTTCACTTATTGAGCCCTCATTACTAGATGTATCTACATAGTTAATGAGTTCATCATCACTAGTGGTTATGTCCTCAAAATCACCTACATCACGATCACTAGGTTGTTTTCTTCTATGTTATCAAAGTTCATACCAAAACCTAATCCGGTTCTAATGTATGCTCTTCTTTGTTTTTCAACATAAGTAACATGGGACAGACAGATTCATTCCAGTGACAAACTTTTCTAACGGATCATCTCTCTCCTTAGTTAATTTCTCAATTTGACAATTTTGAGTTTAGTTTCCATTCACTAAGTTTTAGCTGGTAATCTGTTGTTCATACTTTTCATTGAAGCCATTTCATTATTTTCATGTGTTATAATTTTAGCTTCCATAGACTCTAAAGTAATTTGATAACTGCTACCTCGGACCTAGCCCTAACACAATTATCTCTTTCAATCACATAAGCTGTTAAGTAATTTTGATAAAACTCATAACAGTTTGAGCATACCTCGAGATAGGAGGCGAGTTGGTGAAGTAGCCACCATTGCAAGAAGAACAGGATCATCTTCACTTTCTTTGCTCCAATCAAATCCTCCAAAGCCATCATCGATTCCAAAGCGGCATGTTCGGGTTCTTCATCAAAAGCGGTGCTCGGTCAATGCATCCACTTGTGTCTTCAATTGCATCTTCCACTTGCTACCATCTGATGAAGTCTTGGTTCATCATCAAACTCTTCACTCCGGTCAACTTCGATAACTTCTCTTGAGCAACCAAAGCCTTTGTTTGATGGTGGAATTTCTTTGAGCTCAAGTTTTGGCTTCTCGGATGTTACATTTGCTTGATACTTAGCAAACTGCACTCCCTTGCAAAGTGACCGGTCTTTTGACAATTGAAGCATTCAATTTGGGATTTGTCAAAAGTTATTCCTTGTTTTGGTTTGAAATCAATACTTTTGCTGTCTTCTTCATGTACTTTTTGATCCTTGCGGTGATCATAGCAACTTGCCACGATATCAATTTCTTCAAGTGCATCTTCTTCAATCATGCTAGATCCTCTTCATAAGTGCGGGTAAAGCGGCTTGTTGTGCAAAGAAGGAGCACACAACTTCATCGAGTGCAAAGTGGTAGGTGGTGGGGCTGCTTGAGCATATGAAGGGGTTGTAAGCATGATGCTTTGAGAAGCAGTGCTTTGAGGAGAAGCGATACTTTTTGAAATCGCCCTTCTTTTCGAGATGATAGAAAAGCTATCTTGTGAGACTTAGAATTTGTTTGACCACTCTCTCATGCTCATACACCTTGATTGATGATAGAGATCATCAAAGTCCATGACATCAAACCTTGTTGTCCTCGATCATTGTAGCAATCACATGCCATGTAGATGGCAAACTCATAGAAACTTCAAATTAGCATCCTCAGTGACACTTACGCCTTGTATAACTCCAACATGTTGAGGAGATTTTGAAACCTATCATATCGACATCAAGACTCTCTCTTTCACCTCTGTGAAAGTTTCAAGCTATTGCTTGACAAATTTACGTGCATCTTCTTAGAGGCTTCATTCCTCAAATCTGGTCTTGAGAGCGACCCAGTGCTTAGCATCTTTAGCATCATGAAATTTGAGAAGATGACCATCGGAATGGCGAGATAAGAGAATGTTTAGTGCCTTTTCTTGATTCCTTAGGGTTCTTCTTGGTAAGGCGCCTTTGGTGCAATTGGTTGTCCGGGAATATTAATAGGTTGGAACTACTTCATTGCCATTCACAATTACATTCCATAAAGCATGGTGCGTAATGGCAATATCTTGCCTCATCTTCATGCACGAGATCATATTCTCCTTCTTGATTATTGGAATTACGAGTGAGGTGATTGAGGGTGGTGGAGCGACTTGATCGACATCTTGAATATTGTTGAAGTAGGGTTTCTTCCTAGTCGAGTTTCCACACAAGCTCGATACCACTTGTTGGATCGATATACTTTAATCAAACTAACTTTAACTAGCTTGTTAAGGTTTAATAACCTCGGATAAATCCTAAGTTATTAACAAAGAAACAACGAGCAATCTTTATCAAGTGCGAATTTACTTAACAAAGCTAAGAAGAATAACTTTTATTATAAACTCTAAATCGCTTATTATGCGGATACTCTAAACAACTCTAAGATTATCGAACTTCTCTCTAAAACACTAAATAACTTGTGAATTCGTAAACTCTAAAACTCATAGACTCGTACCTCTAATGCCAATCTAGGAGTCCTTTTATAGGCTCAAGGATATCCTAGTCGGTTTACAATTTGTATTCTTGTCGACAAGTAATCTAAACATAGAATACAATACTTTCCATAAACGAATATAACAGTTCTTTGTTCTTGCGGTACTTTGACTTCATATAGTGCGATGCTTTGACTTTGTCTTTAGCGATGCTTTGACTCTTTGGCGTTTTCCGGTGCTGCGACTTACGGTACTTTCATATCTTGATACTTTCATATCTTGACACTTTCATATCCCAAGTAACTCGAGACCATGCAACCGGATCGGTTACACTCATAACCAGTTCGGTTACACTCGCAACCGGATCGGTTGCCTTTTTGACCATTACCCAGCCGGATTCGGTTATGGGTCACGAACAAACGGCTGGATGCTGCATTTTTTACTTTTTTGGCTTTCTTGGTCCATGCCTCACTCTTTGCTCTCGCTGATGATTTCCAAGGCGAAACTTGATCTTTCCTTGCTGTAGATACTTAGAAATCATTGCGCTTCCTAATCATTGAGTCCAAAAGCTTCCTTGCTCGACTTCCTTCCTTGGGAATCTTCCAAATGTGCATAAAAACTTCATTTCTTCATCATTTGTGATACCTGGCTACATATACATACACAATACTCATCTTTTGCACTTTTGCAATAGTTATGAGTAAATATAGCCGATTATCATGCACAAAACCAACAATAACACTACTAAAACATGTTCATTTTAGGCGTTATCAAATTCTCCTACACTTAAGTTCTACTAAGCCCTCGAGTAGGTCTAACATTGCAAAAATCAATTTCAATGGTCTTGATACCGTGGTTCAAAAATTTAACAATCATCCCAAAAGAGATATTCATTAATTTGCTTTTAATATGTGAAAACTTTAAAATGAACCAAACACTTTAGATAACATAACTAGAACAACTCACGAATGATTTTAAGAATTCACTCAACACTCATATATTGGTAGGTATATGTAAATCACTCAATGCCTAGTCATGATCAATGCTTTTTACCATAAGCTTGTACAAGTATCAAAACAAAGAAAATAAATTCATCAAATAGGGCTTTTATTCGGGTTATATCGTTAAGCTACGGGTTTATAAAAGGTATGGATAAGGCATGGTATGGTTTATGAAATTGGTGTTAAAAGAAAAAATAAAGTCAAGTCTAAACCTCCATGTTGCTAGCCATCATACAAACCACAATCCCGAAAATGATTACTTCTCCTCTTCACATATCGATCTCCACAAATATGTATAACTCAATTTAGCTCATTGGCTAATCAATATTCTTCATATAGCTCATTGGCTATAACCATTTTTTTTTCTTTTAATAATAGTTCCCCCACACTTAGTGTAAGCATACACCACAAAAAAATACAAATGAGAAAGACGTCTCCTTCATCTTTGTTGGAGAATGCTACACACTATAGACAAAGTGTAGCTTCTTCATAATCATCAAAAACAATCCAACACTCCAAACAACAAGCAACAAACCGATAGACATGACTTGGGTTGGCTAAGGTTTAAATTGTAAAATCTTTTTGTATTTTTCTGGATTTATCAAATGAAAAGATTGGCTCGAAAGGTGTAACTAAGGGTATCTAGTGCTAAAGATGAGCACTAACAAATGGGTTCATATAAGGGTGGTTAACTAACCAAAGTGGCTAGCTAATATATCATTAGATGTAAAATGGAAGGCCATTTGGTTTAAATCTCACGATGCCTCTTATCACTTGAACATACTTTTATCACTTGAGAGTGATTTTAACCATAATGCATAACTAGTACAAGTTCTAGAATCGACATAATCACCGCACACTCATAGCAAATATAAAACAAAAGATGTGTTTTATACAAAAAGAAACCTCACAATTAAGTGGAAAAAGGCTATAATGCGCGCTAGAAAATGCTATCGAATCCAAAATGAATTACTTCCGTAATTTGGTTCAAATCAAAAAAATTTCAAAAACCTCATTTTACCATTGAAATACCCAAGTTGTTTTTAATATAACCCAATAATGCGTGAAAACAACTAGACAATCAAGGAGAATTCCTTGCTAATTACTTGCATCCAAAAGTTATCTAAAAAAACTAAAAATTTAAAAATGCGTATCATTTTTCCTATTTTCTTCCCTTCCCCATACATAAGTTTTGCATTGTCCTCAATGTAATAAAAATAAACTTCAAAGTAAAGAAAATAGGAAAAAGAAATAGTCAAAAGATACCACGGGATAGAATATGCAATACGCATATTGGGTCATAAGCAAGCATGTGAGTTATCCAACTCCAAATATTTGACCATCAATAAGCTTCCGACACATCCATCCTGCGAACAAAACTGGAATACACAATACACAAACAAAACAAAACAAAACAATCCAAATGCTACTAAAAATAAATTAAACAAAATAAAACAAAGTATGATAATCATCCTAGAGAAATAGTTAAGAGATAGAGAGAAAATTGTTTAACACATAATAACCATTATTTTTTAACCAAAAATCAAGAATGATCCATGATCATTCGTCGTCCTCGCTCATCTCATCACCTTCTTCATCATCATACTTATCATCATCATCACTCTCGGTTATATAGTTCTCGTCCACAATCTCCGAACGGACTCTCCTTTTCTTCTTCTTTCCTCCAACTCCTGATGACGATCCTCCAACATCATAGCTTGCTCCACCAACTTCGGGTAATCTACCATATGCGGGCACTGGATCAGGAAATGGTGCGTATCCAGGATATGGATATGGATAGAGTCCTGGATAAGAAGTGTAGGGGAAAGGATATGGTGGAACATTGGGTGGATTGTAGGGTGGCAACTCGTAATTAGCTTCTTGAGCCATGTGTTGAAAGATAGGCATTGAATAATCATTGATGTAGTTATTTCTCAACATCATCGAGTCTCTCCAAACTTCCCTACACTGAATTTCATCTAAATGTTGGTTCCACTCTCCCCAACCTGAATCAAAACTACTGGACGTACTCGTTTGCACGTTCCCCATCGGTATATTTCCTTGCTGTTGTGGTGGTTGTTGTTGTTTTTGTTGCGGTTCAATCCATGCTCCCAACGTTTTCAATTTCCTATTCAAAGCATTTCCAAAATCATTTGCACTCCACATCTCACTAAACTTTGGCTCTCCACACTTAGCCAACTCACTATTATCGTAATACCCAAGATTTCTTGCCAACCTCGTCACAAAATGTCCTCCACAAATGTTGCTATTACTTTTGATTCTCGGGGCTCTCCTAGAAAAATACTCGGCTATCTGCCAAATCGCATTACCGTCCTTAGATTCTTCCAATAACATCATAACCCATAAGTCCGGTTTTTGACATTTGTCCTTGCTTCCATACCTATGAAACGGCCCAGTCACTATCAACTTGTGAAGTATTCTCATTAACGGATTTCTGATGGTTGCAGCATTCCTCCTCGTACAAGAAGGATCTCCCACTAGATTCCAATAAGCGGTTACACTAGGGTACTCTTTTTCAAACCTCCGAAGCCTCGAAAAGTGAGCTTCAAATAATCGATGCTTAACCTCATGTGGTTCATACAAGCCAAGAGCAACAGCGAAATCCGGCAAAGTGTAGGCATGATCCCGCCCACAAAGCCTAAACCAAACACAAACTTCCTCCATCAAGTTCCGAACATTCACCTTTCTCTCAAAATACATGGTTGAAAAGAACTCCATACACCATTCTCGATAAACCTCTTCATTGATGCTAAATGCTCTTTCCATGACAAATCATTGAGCGAATCCCCATCCATCGGATACACATAAGATGTTCGCATCATTCTTCGCAACTCCTCTTCACACTCATATTCGACAAACAAATCCCAATCAATCACCCTCGGAACCAAACATGTCCTATTTTGCAATTTTGACAATCGTTCCGGAAAGCATGTTTCTCCCGTCGGTGAGATCTTTAAACTTCAGTTGGCATTTGTTTCCGTCTTCAAGTTATACTTGACTTTCTTCCTCTCGTTCCTTTGGCAAAACTTGGTAACAATCGGGTTAATTGGAACATGTGCCGAGCTTGAACTACCTACAACAATTCTATGTAGAAATCATAAATATAAGTCAATATAAGAGTGTTAGAACAAACGGGAAGGTCCATGGAAGCCTCTAAGGTCCACTTCAAAATTTTGAAAAATCCAACATCAGAACCTGGAACCGGATTCGGTTGCAGGGCAACCGGATCGGTTACACCTAATGACCAAATCCAACCATTCGGTTGCGCTTCGCAACCGGATCGGTTACTCATTCTACGTAAGGCTTTGCCTTCTAATCCATCACCCACTCGATTTTCCTAAGTCCAATCTACTCCTAGACGCATTCTAACATCATCAATGATTTCTTCATCCTCAAATTACTCTAAATTCACTTTCCAAACCTCTAATCATCACACATTCATTAACTTAGAACTCAACAAATAAGACCTTAATTCTTCAATCACATGTTCTAATCAACAATGTGGCATCTATTACTCATTAAAAACGCATCATCTATCACTAGAAATCACCAATTGCAACTTAATTTGATTCAATGGCATAACCTAATTAAATCCGAAAATTTAATCATCTAATACTCATTCCATGTTGAATCAATCACTACAATTCTTTTTGCAATGCATTCCTATATCAATTACCCACTTAATCCGAAAATATTACAACTTAATTCGAATTATATCAAAAACCCCCAAATTAGTGACCTAATTTCAATTCGAATCAAATGCTCTAATTAAACCTTAATTGAGTTAATTGAATGCAGATGCTTACTTGTTTGGGTGCCATGATGATATTCTACAACTTATACAACCTTCAATTAGCTTCTATTGGTCGAATTTTGCGAAACCCAGCTGGAGGATTAGTGTGTGTGTGTGTGTGTGTTTTTCTGGAAAAGGTGAATTTTTGGTATATATACTTGTATGAAACCTGTTCAGTCATGGACACAACCGTTTCGGTTTGCATTTTTGTCAAATTTTGCATTTTTCTCGTTACTTAGGCATTTTACCTTCCAAGCAACACTCGTTTACTAAAAAATCCTATTAAAGATGCACACAACATTCATCCACCATTTGGAAATTTCAACATTCATCTAATCTCAAAACTCAAATCATCATACTCATAAACTAGAACTAAAACTAAAACTCAAACTAAAACTCATAATCATAATGCATTAATCAAATAACCTCAACATAATAATAAAGATAAAAATGAAATGAAAAACAAGAAATCCTAAATGCATAAAATTAAAAAGAAGTTCATGAAGTTCAAGCAAACAATTGCTTGTTTATTATGGTGCCTTGTTTCTCCTTAGAATTCCTCGAAATACTCATGCCTTAAGATATCCTCACTTAGAAATTTCCCGGTCAATTCACGGTATGTTTCATAAGTTTTGAACTTCCTTATAAATCTTCTCCCATCCGGACATAGTATATCGAATTTGACGTGCCATTCTCCATCCCCATTTTGTCTCTTGTAAATGCCCGACCTCTCGGGTCTCCATTCCAAATTCTTGAGTTGAACCGGTAAAGAACCTAAGAAATCGGTTAGCTTCTTGTAAACAATGATGTTTTTGAATGGATTGTAAAATTCTTCCACCGCTAGTGCGCGTTTCATCTCATCCTCAATATCAAAGTATGGTGGAGCTAGTGGTCCATACATCGGGTTTCCTTGGACATCACGTCCTACTTCAAAACAAGTCAAGTCCTCGTCCGCTTCCATCAATTCTAAATCTTCCATGAATTCTACAGCTGGTCCCCTTGGTTTGGGATAATAGGTTTGTTTCGAGATCCCATCATCGATAGTCATCGTACCTCTACCCATGTCTATGATTGCACCACATGTGCGTAGGAATGGTCTTCCTAATAGAAGTGGTAAACTCTTATCAACAGGAATGTCTAGGATTGGAAAATCAGCCAAGTATGGTTGGTAACCAATTTGAACTCTTACATTTTTCACCTCCCCCATTGCTTTTGCTTGGGAATTATCCGCTATGGTAAGTTTCAAATGATTTGGTTGTGGCTTACTAAGACCCAATGTCTTAAACAATGGACAGGGCATAACATTAACACTCGAACCCGTATCGGCTAAGGCATAAACTAGTGTAGTCCCATTCACTTTAATTGGCAAAACAAAATTTCCCGGATCTTTCTCCTTACGTGGCATACCTCTAAACAAAATCCTATCTCTATCCTCCTCCGATAGATCTTTATCCTCCAATCTTGCTCTTGCTAGCATCACCGCATCTAGTTTCTTATGGTAGAGAATGTAATCTTGTAGTACATCAATCACGGCTTTTTCTCATTTAGCTCAAGAAATTTTGTTCAAGGTTTTCCAAAATAGCTTCTTTTTGTTCTTGGTTAAAGGTTTGAAAGTGTTTGTAGTAGGTGATGAAGGTATGTAATCATTTTGTTGGTGGATGTGGTAGGAGTTAATTTGTTGGATGAGGTTTTCTTCCTATTTGCCTTCCCATCTTTACGACTTCCACATCTTCCTTTTCCATATTAGCACATAACTCCACAAGCATTTCGTTCACCCTTATCCTTCTTCCAAATCGGTGATATTGATCCTCATTTCTCCCAAAGCAAAATCCACTTGGAATTTGGTTGTTACAAGAAAATCTCGCCCAAATCATACATTGGGCTCGTCGGCGTTCCCTTCTTCCAAGACAACAAAATCTGTTTCAAAAATGTGACCATGAATGTTAACCTTAAGATTCTTAACCATTCTTCTTCCGTATGCTTCGTAATCAAAACGTACATGACCAATTTGATCAAGAACTTTTCCACAATGTAATTTTCACCATAAGCCATGTTTAGTTGCGTCTCAAGCACTCACCCCTTCTACACTACAAGGTGTACCGAACCTCATAAGTGGCGAATCATACTCCGTTAAAGGTGCTTGTGTGAATACCACAACTCTTCCCTTCTTAGGAAGTTGAACTTTGTTTTCACCCATTTCTTCCATACTAACAGTATCAATTCCCAAATCTTTCTTACTTCCTTCTAAGATATTTCCAATCTTCTCTAATGAACTTCCGGTGTCTTTGAACATCTCATCCAAGTTACGAAGGTACTCAGAAATTCCGCTTAAACTATCCATAATAACTAGCTAATCAAGACAAAACAAAACCAAAAACAAAAATCCAAATCATTAGCGTTAGAGTTAGTAGAAACAAAAGCAAACTATAGAAACATATACTAAGCAAGTAAAGACACTTAACAAAACTGAAAACACAAGTTAAAACTCAAAATCTAAAAAGTAGAAAAAAATTTACCGAGAGCTCCAACTGAATCAGTTGGCTCACCAACCGATTCGGTTGATGGTAAACTTCTTAACCAAAATATCCAACCGGATCCGGTTGCGGGTTGCAACCGATCGGTTGGATCGATTCAAAAATAAATTTTTGTTATATAAATTTTTTTATAAAACACGAAAATTAATTAAAATTAAAACTATTAAGCTGTACTTAAACTCTAAATTTATTGAGACTCCTCATTACCCTTTATTAATTAATTAATTAATTAAGCTATTAAATGAAAATTATATTAACTACTCAATTAAACTACTCATTAAGATTACTAAAACCATAAAAACGGAAAATTAACTATTTCTAATCACTAAAATTAAGACAATTAATTCTAAAAAGTAAATAAACTAATAATAACTAAAATAAGAGAAAAACTAAAAATCTAAGAAAAGCATAAACAACCAAAGATATAATCTATAAAAATCCAAAAATGACAAGAATTAATCTAAAACTATAACACAAAACACCGAATAAACTAAAACTATGAAATCAAAATACAAGAATATTTCGAGAGCACTAACGGATTCGGTTGCGAGAGCAACCGAATCGGTTAACTTCTAACAAAACTTTTTTTTTCACGAAATTCAATTTCAAAACTACCAATTTTATCAAGATTGAAAATGAACAAAATCAAATTGCTTAAAAATCCAAAATCAAAATCGAGCAAGTATGGCGCACGAAAAACTTGATGTGTTAGTCGTGGTGCAAGTTTTAAAAATTTATAAACACGATTTAACCGTCTAATACTATAAACTCATACGAGCAAGTATACTCGTTCACGATAGCAAAGGTGGGTAAGTCGAGATCGTCCCAAAGGTTTTTGTGTTTGAAATTGTTTTCTTTAAAAGATTTGTAACAAGAAAGCTTTGTCAAGGCTTCCTCAAAAAGTGATGTTATAATGAAATTCAACAATATGAAAATATATATACTTGTGTGTAGTCTATAGGCAATCATAAGTAGTGTTCATGAAGGCTTGGTGTAAACTCTTGGTGTGATGCACAAATTAAGACTAGTACTTTTCCAACAAACTCATTTAAACAAGATCATATATACATGCATCACATATGAGAACACTAGTATGATTATCTACATCCCAACACACAAGTATATCCCAAAACTACTCCATGATAATAATAACAAAACACAAGAACTAACAAAGTAATTCCAATAACTCAAGAGAATAGAAATCCATAACAAAGTTCATAGAATACCTAAACTTTTGCGATTACAAGAACTAGAATTCGTGGCTTGTAGCAACCACGCGCCTCCAATCACCTAGATTCACCGTATACCTGCAAATTACCAAAACTATGGATGAGAATTGTTCCATCCTTGCTCCTGGACGTTTTACAGTAAAAACTAAACTTTTGGGATGAATAAAATGGTTGGTATTAGTTTTGATGTAAACTAATACACTTTGGTTGTGTCACACCTAGTAAACTAGGACTAGGTTCAATATATAGCCAATAAACTTGCTCAATGGCCAAAACGTTCCCAACAAGTTAATAGCAAGAAATGATCGGCCTCCAATGATTATGGGAGTTAAGGCAACAATAAATGCAACTTTGTGTAATGCAGCCCCTATGACGTGATCGGTTCTACCGGCAACCGGATCGGTTGCCGTTGACATTTTCCCGGCGGATCGGTTACGGTTACGACCGACCAAATTGGATTGTTCCGATTTGACTTTTGTTGACTTTCTTGTTATACGCCTCATTCTTTGTTCTCACCGATGATTTCCAAGGCAAAACTTAATCTCTCCTTGTCAGAGATACTTAGAAATCATTGTGCTTCCCAATCATTGAGTCCAAAAGCTTTCTTGCTTGACTTCTCTTCGGAATCTTCCAAATGTGCATAAAACTTCATTTCTTCATCATTCGTGATACCGGCTACATATACTTACACAACACGCATCTTTTGCACTTTTGCATGATTATGAGTAAATATAGCCGATTATCATGCACAAAACCAACAATAACGCTACTAAAAACATGTTCATTTTAGGCGTTATCATTGCCCAAGCAGTACAATCTGATTCTCTGTGCCCAAGAGTCATAATCAGTTCTATCCAGCATAGGAGGATGAGTATCGGGCTCTGCATCTTGAACGTCATCAGCATGGAAGATATGATTGTAGACATGATTCCTAAGTACACAGGATTTTACTACTCTTTGATTAAACCGAGAAATAGAATCTTTCGCGGATTTTACTAAATCAAGAGGAAACCGTAGAACTTAACACAAAAATGTCAAATCTCAAGTGACAAAACGCAGTCTTGAAAAAACGCACTAGATCAAAACGCAGTGAGACAAAACGCAGTGAACCAAGTCGCAATCAACAAATCGCAGATTTGACAAGTCGCAGGAGCAAATCGCAGTTTTGACAAGTCGCAGAAACAAACCAAAGAAAGTGAAAAACCACAGTGACAAAACGCAGAAAGTAACAAACCGCAATGACAAATCGCAGAAAGTGACAAACCGCAGGAACAAAACGCAGAGGTTGACAAATCGTAGAGACAAAATGCAAAACCTGTCAAACCGCAGAGAACAAAACACAGTGATAAACCAAATCGCAACCTACACGTCACTTTCAACAGTACACCCACTACTTGTCCTTTTGTCCTTTCCACATCAAAATGCATTCAATACCACAAATTGCAGCTAAAAACCTCTCAAATCGCAGCGATAACAATAATAAACCGCAACGAGAACAGATCAAAACGCATCCAAGACTGATCAAATCACACCCAATAACACTCAAATCGCAATCAAGAAAATGACTCTGAGGCTCAAGTGGCTGATAAGGATTTAAAACGTACACTTTTAAAGGGTCATTTAAGACCTTAATCGCCCACTTTTATATCCGTTACTGCTTAATATCGTTCCTTTACACTTTTTAGGTCTCTTGGAAGCAAAATGCTGGAATGATGCATTTCTAGACGAAAAGGAGGGAATATGTGAAGAAAATGGCTAAGTCAAGAGCAAGACACTCAAGCTGCTGAAATTACACCTGACGGCATCCCAAACAGAGGGCGACGCCGTCCCTATTTTGTGACGACTCAAGAGCGAAATTGTTATTTTACACCGACGTCGGGCTTTGAAGAGTGAGGCGTCACAAGACTTTTCTTCTCGACGGCCTAGATCCATATTCGCACGACGTCACGGTTGAAGCGATGGCGTCACAACCATTAACGCGACGTCGTCCCCAATGATGACTTGGACAAGACGAAACCCTAATGGTGGCGATCTCACGGCGTCCCACCTATAAGGCGACGCCGTCGCAGTTGTAAAATTATATATAGAAATTGAATTTACAGACTTTTGGGAGGTAGACTTGTGGAGTAAAAACCTAAAACGATTCTAGTCCGGTTTGGACAGTATTTTAGGGTTCTCATACCCTATTTTACATCGAGATAAGTTATTTATTCCCTTGATTTCATTATGTCTTCGATTGAATATGTGTATGCTTGCATGTTTAACATGTCCGACTAATTTACTTGTGTGTTGCTTAGATCTATGAAACCTAGTTATTAAATATTGATTGGTTGTCTCTTATCTTAATTGTAATTGGCTTAGGAGTGTATGAAGCCATCGTTGTGTTTTTAATGCTTGAGTAATCTTTGTTGAACATTAGTTTATAATTACTAGTGGAATTGTAGGCTAAACATCCAAAGATAACCTTAGTGTTAAGTTTATGAATCCTAGAGATTTCGTAGTCATTAACCTTAAGGTAGCTTCAAAGAGTTAGGGATAAAAGCACACCCTACGACCTTAGAAAACACAACGCGTTAAGAATAAGGACGTGACAATTCAACCACCACTAAAACATAACTAGGGAGTAATAGTATCTAGGTAGACACATTTTTAATCATCATACGAGCACACTTCAAAAAGACATAGACTACCCATTAGTTAGATAATTAGATAGTAGAAGTAATCGGTAGAAGTACCAACCCCCGAATTCCATACCCCGAGATTTTACCCTTAGCTTTATAAAAAATATAAAAAGATAAAAAATAATCTTCCTCAACCTCAAACCTTAGCGTAGTTATTTCTCACTAGCATTCCTATTCCCCTAGAGAACGATATCAATACCCGAGGCTTACCCAATACTACACTACAACGATTAGGTTCACCGCCTAGGGTGTTGAAAAACTTGCTCGACGAAAAGGAAGTTTCCTTTGACCCCGAACGCGCCTTGTACGTGCACTAGTTTTTGGCACCACTGCCGGGGAATAGAATAGCTAGTTAGGATTCAATCTCATTTAGGTTCCCTTGCTTGATTCCTATTAAGTAAGATTTTTTCTCAATTTTAGCTTCCTTGTAGTCTATTCCCCTTCTTCGTGAATTTGTTCGTAATCCCATCACTTTTTATCATGGAAGGTGATAACCCATCAAACAATAACCCACCACCAAATAAACCACTTTCACTAAAACCCCAACCCACTGACCAACACAATCGCCGCAACTAGGGGTGTTAATCGGGTCGGGTTGGTCGGGTTCGGGTCATTCGGTTTGGGTCGAAGTCGGGTCAAGACTAAAAAAAACATACCCGAACCCGACCCTATTTGAACTCGGGTTGGTCGGGTTCGGGTCAAATCGGGTCGGGTCAAGTCGGGGTCAGTCTGTGCCATTTTCAAAATCACATAATTTGATTTTTAAAATTTAGTAGTTAAAATCTTAAACAAGTAAAAGGGACATGTATAAATCACCTAATTTTTTTGTTGCATTTGTTTGTTACTCGTAGGCTTGTTGCACATTTGCAATTTGCAAATATATAAATATTAAAGAACCACAAATGTAATGGAAATTTGTAAGTTGTAACCATGCAGATGCATGTATTCATGCATTGTAACAAGCTAATAATGTCATGAAGTGTCTATAACTAGTTATCAAATAAATAATTAAAATAGCATTTATGTTGGAGACTTGCAGACTACTGCAGTAGTCTTACTGCATATTTGAAAATTTGCAATTTGCAACAAATTGAAGTACTAATAACATAGTAATAAGAAAATTAAAAAGCATGACTACCATGACTTGACCAGGTTCACCATATTGCAACAATGCACATTACCACATCCAATGATATTTGCAGTAGATCTAATATGAATGTCCCACTAGATAAAACCAAGCATGGAACAACCTATAATAAACAAAGATTGAGTACAGACGCATAGTTATAAAACCACAAGGAAAAAAACTCGGGTTAGTCGGGTTGACCCGAACCCGAATAGAAAAATATTTTGACCCCGATACCCGACCCTAGTTCGTAATCGGGTTTTTCGGGTTGACCCGATTGACCCGAGTTAGATTTTGGACCCGAGTAACCCGACCCGATTATCCTTATTCGGGTTCGGGTCTGGGTCGGGTCGGGATTTATGACACCCCTAGCCGCAACCGATATGTGAGTAGAAACAACGATGTTTAAGATTTACAAAGGGTATTTGACAGTAAATTAGGGATGATGTTGAAAAACTGGTTAGCGCCTCAGTTGTTGGCTTCATGATTAGCAGTAGTTCTGGTAATGGTTTAGTGAATGAAAATGAGGAGAATAGTGCTTACTTCAATCTTTACCCCACTAAGGAAGAGGTAGTTTACCACCAATACATAATCGACAATCGTCGATCACCCATCATTAGGATATGCCCAAAGATTAGGAGAGGAAATCCTTGGAACATCAAAATCCCTTGTATGGTTGGATATAGGAATGTCGAGCACGCTTACATAGATACGGAATCTCCCATTAATGTGATGTCATCAGCTGTTTACAATGACATTATGACTGAGCGAGTTAAGATTAGGAGAGACCCTAAGTATCCGGGTGGGGTTTGCAATTTTGTGGGAAGAGTCAAGGATGTACACGTCTTTATAGGAAACTTCACCTATTTAGTTGATTTTATGGTCCTAGAAGACATAGGATGTGTCATTGACTATAGCTTGTCCCAAGTTGTGCTAGGAAAACCGTTTGTTGAAAAGTCTGAAATGAGCTATAACAAATTCGAAGGAACGGTTAGGTTTATGGAAGGGGACGATGAGATCACTTATAGGATGCCTTGGAAGATGAATGGATATGGCCCTTTATCCCTTTATGAGCGAGACAACATTAGAGCTTTTGAGGAAAAAAGCGAAGACGATGTTGAAAAAGGTTTGAACTTCATGTGGGAGAAAAGGAGACTTTACTATAAGGATTGTTTGACCCTCGGACCTAGGTATAGAGTAGATGAGAATTTTGTCAATATGATAGAGTTTTCATTGAGGATGAAAAACGAGACCACGTAGGGGCACGACTTCAAGTCTAGCTACAAGACTCATAAATAAAGAAAAGCGCTTCGTGGGAGGCAACCCATGCTTAATTATTTGCTTGTTTGTGTGTCATATATCTTTTCATTGATTTTTTATTCTCATGTTTGAATTTGTGAAAATGCTTTATTTTGTCTTTAACCTCGTCTTAATTACATATAAAGGTATTTTACAAAAAGGATAAGTGTAGGGAAGATTACACACGTTTTTAAAAAAACGTGAACATGAGAACTACGATTATTGAAAATGATATATATGTGTGTTTATTAGAGTCAAATGCTTGTATCGAGTCATAATGGATGTTTTGTAGGAACTTTTCCGATTTTAAAGGTGTAATTTTCCGAATTTTTCCGAAAACGCAAAGAAACCGGTTTGTCGGGATAACTGACGGTGTCAGGATTGCAACCTGACGGCATCAGGAGGAGCAAAAATAGCTTATCTAACTTTCTATCGTTTTCTGTGCTACTTATAAATTTTTGAAATCTCTCAGGTCTTAATTATTCAGAAAATCTGCAAACATCCATTCCACAAGCATTATATCCTAGTTTAGTTGATTCATATATAATTTTACCGCCGATTTTACGTAAAGGTTTCGTCTATTTTCTTAAGGTGTGCAGGTTTTATTTATCAAGAAGAAGAAACAGAAGATTGGATGGAGTTTTTCACGCATACATTCTTCTTGGAAAGAATTTAACCACTACTTCACACGGATCCTACCGAGCTAATCAGGGGAGTACTAGTTTCTTTCTCTTTTAATTACCTTCTATTATCATAACTTTGATACTTTCGGGGAACATTGGGGACAATGTTCAGTTTAATTGTAGGGAGGGAGAATAAAATGGGAACTTTGAAAATATGCTTATCCTTGATTATTTGTCTTGTCCTATTTCATTTGTGTAATAAACCATGAGAAATATCGGTTAGGGTAATTTTAGCACCAAATTTAAAAAATTTCATGACTTTTACGAGTGGGTCTTTAGTCTTAATAAAGCGTCTCATGGATAGGAAGTTATATGACTAGCACAAAACACCCTTTACCACTCAAATTCCACCCCAAAAATGTGAGGTTCGCCCCTAGATTTATAGGAATTAAAGCATTCATCTTTAATGCTTCGAGAGTGTACCGGTAGTATAATAGATTCTAGAACTTATTTTGTAATGCATCCCGAGATCGCTAGTGAGACTACACTTGTGTAGTTAGGAATAACTAAATTATAAGTGGTATTAGGATAACCCTTATTTGATACCCGTACTATAATTACTTCTTCGACATCGGTTGAGTCATATCTTTTGTACACAGTTTTGGGACGATTGGGACTCATGGGTAAAGTTAAATTTTATGGAGTGACAGGAAAGAACGTTAAATTCAAATTCCCTTTATTTACATAATAATGTACTCCAAGTGTTTTGATCTTTTCAATTCGGGTCCAATTAGTGTTAGAGTAATAAAAACTCATGTGTAGGGATGTGCCTATAAATCCCTTATATTTTGATGTTATCGTAGAGGATGGTATAGTAAAAGTGTATGCCAAAAACAAATACTGGCTACCATCCTACATCTATCTTTATATTTATGTATGTTTGTTTCAAAGTTATCTAGAGTTTAGAGAGTCGAGTCTTGGCTTAGCAACCGTTCTTCTCATGCTTGTAACATAAAGATTTTTGACTTGCCACCACTAAATTGCCTATCCAACAAAACCCTTTGTTTCCCTAATAGTAAGCCTAACGTTACAACCCTTTAAAAGACCTCTTAGATAGTTTTTCCCAGATGCTTACACCAAAGCGGTGGAGGTTTGATCTAGTCTCAAGCCTATGGTAATCTATGTACTATGACCGGTTAATAAGTGTTTATCTTTCATTTCCATTTGCTATATTTCATATACACCCGAGAGATGAGAGAATCCAAACACCACTTGTGAGATGCTAGTATATAATTTTCGTGCTTGTTATGACTATTCCGGGCTTATACTTGTTATGAATGATGTTAAACCATTGCTTTATGCCCCGTAACTTATAAATTGATTGGCCAAAAGCACATTTGCTTGAGGACAAACAAATACCAAGTGTAGGGATATTTGATAAGGATTTAAAACGTACACTTTTAAGGGGTCATTTAAGCCCTTAATCGCCCACTTTTATATTCATTACTGCTTAATTTCGTTCCTTTTCCCTTTTTAGGTCTCTTGGAAGCAAAATCTTTGGAATGATGCATTTTGGACTAAAAGAATGGAATATGTGAAGAAAATGGCTAAGTCAAGATCAAGACACTCAAGTCAGCTGAAATTACACCGACGGCCCCAAAAGAAGGCGACGCCGTCCCTATTTTGTGACGATCAGAGCGAATTGTTATTTTACACCGACGCGCCAGCTTTGATGAGTAAGGGTGTCACGAAGACTTTTCTTCTCGGACGGCCTAGATCCAGATTCGCATTTACGTCACAGTTGAAGACCGACGGCCACAACCATTAACGTGACGTCGTCCCAGTGATGACTTGGACAAGACGAAACCCTAATGGCGGCGATCCGACGGCGTCCCACCTATATAATGACGCCGTCGCGCTTGTAAAATTATATAGAAATCGAATTTTCGACTTTGGGAGGTAGACTTGTGGAGTAAAAACCTAAAACGATTGTAGTTCGGTTCGATGATTTTAGGGTTCTCATACCTATTTTACATCGAGATAAGTTATTTATTCCTTGATTTCATTATGTCTTCGATTGAATGTGTGTATGCTTGCATGTTTAACATGTACGGCTAATTTACTTGTGTGTTTGCTTAGATCTATGAAACCTAGTTATTAAATATTAATTTGTTGTCTCTTATCTTAATTGTAATTGGCTTAGGAGTGCATGAAGCCATCGTTGTGTTTTTAATGCTTGAGTAATCTTTGTTGAACATTAGTTTATAATTACTAGTGGAATTGTAGACTAAACATCCAAAGATAACATTAGTGTTAAGTTTATGAATCATAGAGATTTCGTAGTCATTAACCTTAAGGTAGCTTCAAAGAGTTAGGGATAAAAGCACACCTTACGACCTTAGAAAACACAATACGTTAAGAATAAGGATGTGACAATTCAACCACCAATAAAAGATAACTAGGGAGTAATAGTATCTAAGTAGACACATTTTTAATCATCATACGAGCACACTTCAAAAAGACATAGACTACCCATTAGTTAGATAATTAGATAGTAGAAGTAATCGGTAGAAGTACCAACCCCCAAATCCAATACCCCAAGATTTTACCCTTAGCTTTATAAAAAATATAAAAAGATAAAAAATAATCTTCCTCAACCTCAAACCTTAGAGTAGTAATTTCTCACTAGCATTCGTATTCCCCTAGAGAACGATATCAATACCCGAGGCTTACCCAATACTACACTACAACGATTAGGTTCACTGCCTAGGGTGTTGAAAAACTTGCTTGATGAAAATGAAGTTTCCTTTGACCCCGAACGCGCCTTGTACGCGCATCAGTCGCACTGAAGAACAAACCAAAAACCTTACTTTAACAATCAAAAAACACCACAACCAAGATGAATCAAGCCTTCCAAACCAAAAACTAAACTAATATGATGATCCCAAACACAAAAGTACAATCAAAATCTCAACTTTAACACCCTAAATAAGATCAAAAGAGTGAAAATGTCTCTAAACTCATTCAAACCAAAACTTATGAAAAACCAATCAACAATCCAAGAACACACAAAGTAGATGATCAAACCATGGCTTTTGATACCATTTGTAACATATTGGTTTTCATAAACACACAAACAACAATTATATGGTTCGAATCTATGTGAGTCTAGAGAGAGAAAGATGGAGAGAAATGAGAACTTCTAGTGAGAGAAAGTAACGTATATTATGAAGCTCCACCCTTTGCCTTGGGAGGCAAAGTTATTTATAATTTCTTTCCAAATACGCCACCTACGGGCAACACAAACACCATCCTTCGCATTGTCTTTTGAGAAAACATGAAAAGCAGTGTTATAATTACATATGCCCATTTAATAGTTAATTATGTTACCCCCGTCTGACGCATGAATATCAACTCTTAATTTCTCCATTTAATGGCTTTAGAAATTGATTTTTGCTGTTGCAATTCAATATGTGATTCTGATGATTTGCTGATTGTCCTGTTCACAACTACTGCATTTAAAAGTTGATTATCGGCTAATTAATGATGACGGCAGTTAGTTATATACAAATGGTGCCTCAGCCCACATTGAATCTTGATCATTCATTAACCAATGTAGAAAAAACTAAGTTATAGAAGAACTCGATTGGTGGCAAAAAGGTAGGAATTTGTTTATGTTTTTTCAGTCTGGTATTTTGGGTGCGGATATTTTGATTAACTTTGGTCTTTATGTGTGATTTTAGTATGAAGCACCTCGATGCTTATGCGGTGGCTTGGGGTTTTCTTTCGATCTCTTGGGTTGCGGAGTGGGTTTCAAGTTGTCGTGACATGTGAGCAGGGTGCAATTGCACTTCAAGGCGGTATTATGGGTTCCAATATTATTCTCAACTATAAGATTTGCCATTTTGGTTTTGGTTGCAAAATTAAAATCAACTTGGACACTGCAACTGATGCACTTCTGCCAGTGTTAACAGACACTCCATGGAACAAAATGCAGGCACATCATCCTCAGCAAGCCATACAATGATCGAAGAGAATGTCGCCAAAGAGTTGCCACTAGAGAATATAAGTCCACCTTCTAGCAGTGATGAGCCTGCAGAAAAGACTAAAACAAAGTCAGAGCATGTATCCACAAGTACCCGTAAAATTTTTTTTTGCAAGTACAGAAGACAAACCCAGTGGACCGAATGCAACGAAGGCCAAACATGACTAGCAACATCCTCAAACCACTATGTTGCACCAGTATATACAATAATCGTTATGACATAAATTACTCTAACTAAGTACTGTAACATGTATGAGAACTATTTCACTTACCTTGTAAGTCTGTCGCCGAGCATGTTAGCCACCACTAGGCTCAAAACATGCAATTTTTTTTTAAAAACAAGTAGCCATAATGTATGTATCTATTTGAAAAAGACAACGTCCAACAACAACAATTCCAAACACAACAAATGCCCCCGCCGCAACGCGGCGGGCTACAGCACCTCGTTACTAAAAAAGACTAGTACACCATCTCTTTTACAAGAATGGACCAAAGTTTAAGATATTACAAAGACAGACCAGGGTTTTGTGAGCCCAACCGTTTTCATATGCATGTCATTTTCATGATTAAAAAAAAGTATTACGAGTTACTTTTGTTGACTAAAAAAAGAAGCTACTTTCTTAAATTATTGTTTGACTTTATTTGTCACTTCCGACGTAGATCATAACTTGCTTTAGTCGCCCATGAAATCGCATGGAGGTCGTCTGGGATTTCTATTTTTTCAAGGTCGCATACAAGGTCGTCCAACTGGTTGCCTATCAGGATTTTTATTTTTCAGTCGTTTACAAGGTCGCATAGAAGAAACAAAGACACGTGCTGTTGAAAAGGTTGTCCTGGAATGAATCTAATGGATGATATGTAGAAGGTTAATTTTGGTAAAAAAATGCTGGTGATGTTTACTTTCCTAAAGTAGTAATCTAAATGGGTCATTTAAAAATTTTCTATTTAAAAAATTGTGTAAAACAATAATATTTTAAGACGACCTGGGTGCACGCGGAGTAATATGGCTAGTATCGAGTAAAAGACTTTACAATGTGATAGCTTGCTTAACCAAGCAAAATTTATCCTCGCCCCTTTGCTCGGCTGAGGTATCCAACTGAACAATGTCATCATTGCGTTCGTCAACAACCACATCATTCAACTCTTCAATAGATGATCCACCAGAGAGTGGTTCAGCTACAAATTTTGATGTATCTGCATCCTCGTAGGAGGTAGATCCCACTGAGTGTTCTAGCCGGTGGAGCATTGCGTTAGCTATTGGGTGCATAGGTGATAAAGTTGAATGGATGGGACTTGCAGCAAGATCATTCCCAAATGCTCGGGTCGGGGACTTGCCACCTTTATCTCCATGCTTCTTCTTCACTGCCATTCGCCACTGTTTGAGGGCTTTGGCTGTTTGTTCATCAAAAATGGTTTTCTTCATGTCCGACCCCATCTGAACATACAAAATAGCCACTACCTTTAATATTGTATCTCTTTATGACATAAATGAAAGTTCTTATAGAACAAACATATCTACTGCAATATGAGTACGTTTGTGATTTAATGATACGAACAATGGTGTCCATATTTATGCATGTATATGTGTGCATACACTGATATGCAAATTAATATACAATCAAACTACACGATATAGGACTGATAACTATAATGATGCACTATGGTATGATAGACGTTATTCTCAAAATTAATATAAATAAAAGCCAATTCGCGAACCTGGGATAGGAGTGCATATAATGGAAGTGTTATATAGCTACACAAGAATAAACTTCCGACCCTACGTATATAAAAGACAAATAGATATTACTCCTTGTAGAATGAAAATTCCAAGGTTGCTAATATGGCCAATTTCATAAAAGAAAATTCTTACCCAATAACAAGTTTTACAATCAAGAGTCGTATATCATCATTGACGCATGAATTGATGCCAAATTCATACTGCACAAGCACAAGAAAACAGTTTTGGTTACCAATGGCTCAAAAACCGAGTGATCAAAAAATAGAATCTATAAAATAACACTAGAAGGCAGATTTATACTATACCCATATCCACAAGAAGTAAGTTATCTGAAAAGCATTCTGTGAGCACAAAAGAAGCAATAAAACAGTTACTGACATGAGAATGAAGAAATATCAAATGAGATTCCGGAAAGTAATTAAGTACCTGAAAGAGAGCAAAGTGTATGAGATGAAGCAGTAGGCGAGGCCTTGAGAACCAAAAATATTTATCGGAGGACAGTACAAGCGGATCCCCTTGGACGACTGCATGTCTTTGGGAGGTATCTAGAGCCATTTTTGTCAAGATGACTTGAAGTTCTGTTCCAACAGCTAGGATTATCTGCAGAGCCAGATGAAATGCAATAATATAGGTCAAGAGTCATTTTTTCCTAATTAATGTTAGAAATAAAATCTGTAACTTACGATTAATGGAATAAGTGACGCCCAAAATATTACCCGCCATCCTGCAAGAAAATTATTTTTTTTGTATAGTTTGAGAAGTCGTGAATATATTCTCGTACAAATTCAGATTTCATTTTAAAGTCTATAGAGGGGAAAAATGAACGTTCTTGTTGAGGTATTGAAATAATGGGAGTAGTGACAAACCATTAACGTTTAGAAGACAGAAGATCACAAATGATGCCCATAGTACAGGACTGCCAACATTTTAACCGTTAATGCAGATGTAGAAGATAATAATATGGAAGAATGATGTGATATACTTTTGGAAGTTAAACTTATTAACCGTTAATGCAGATGTAGAACATTCATTTACCTGATTCCCACGACAACTTGGAAATCGTCCTCCAAGGACCGTTTGATATACTTTTGGAAGTTAAACTTATTTCCAGGAGCTAAATGAAGCTGAAAGATTCAAACAGTTCATGTAAGACAGGAAAAGTACAGAACATTAAGAGTAAAGAAGCAAGAGCAAAAGTCTCACATTTATGAATGCGTTTCGTAAGGTCAAATAATCAGATCTACGAATGGACCCGAAAAATTGACGAAAGAAACAACCCTACATGAAAGAAGCTAGCTTGCATAAGAAAAAGACGTAACAAAAATCTACTATTTACAAGAAGATCTAATCTAGTCTCAAGCATTTACAATGTAAAAGATGACAGGAAGTCGAGTCCAAGAACTAGTATGTGCTCTTACGAAAGACGTCTCATGGGTAAGCCTGATTTGTGAAGCATCTGTAATTTTATCATGTAAGAACAAATAGATATAACTTCTTGAAATGTAAACTGTTATCAAATTATTAACCTATATACCGGTAGGATACGTATAGTCAGGGGACAAAGTCTCCGCTTCCCAGTGCTTCCAACCCCGAGTCTGTAGGGCAAAAAAGTCGTACTCAAATCCTAATTATCAAACTTGTAAAACATCCAATTTCACCAAAACACAAAGATGTCTGCTCTCTTCTCAGTGAAATAAATTCTATAATCGATACTATTACTTAAATTCTTGACCATAGTAAAAAACTTGAAATTTGATACTCCGTATATAACTCATTATGACGTAAAGAATAAGACAAGTGTTGATGCTAGTTAAGATATTGTACCTTTAGTCTACCAAGAATCATAGTAATGGCGCTGAACACAACATGAAATATGGCAAGAAAGAATATGAGGATGTGCAACTGATGTAGCCCATCAACAGTTATAATTGATGCTTTCCCCTATAAATAAAATCTCAAAATTAAAAGTAGTGAACGTTCCTCTTGCACGTTGTTTTATTAAGATGATATTTCTGACTTAATGATGATTAAGATACCTTCTTGCAACTGGATGCAGAGGAGTCAGCCAGAGATCTACCGTGCTCGTACCATAGAAGCACTCGGTGGCTTTCTTCTTTCACGGGTTTATCTCTCTTGGCACACGGCAACATTGTATCAGCAACGCTAACGGGTAAGCATATTTTTGCAATGTAATACTGACTAAAAGTCAGTATTAATGAGATAAACCCAAGAATCATTAACTCTGCAGATTCCCAAAATACAAAGATTTAAAAACCTAAACTACCTCTTGAAAAGATTGGAGGTGAAAATTAAATCATTCTGTTTACCAGCCTTGACCTTATCCAGAGCTTTAAACAAAGCACTGGTAGTAACTTTTATTATATTAGTAACCTCCATCTAACCAACTACCAAACTAGACAATCATACTATCCAGGTCAACTAAGAAAAACAAATTCATGTTTATACACATATGTTATACTCGGGTGCATGAAAAGCCTCAATAGATACATAATATGTTAAAAAATTCAAAAACAAAATTTTTCTTCTTGGACAACAAGAAATGGTTATTATACATACTTCCAAGGAGCTAGAAGTTAACATCGAAGAAAACGTGACTAAACACTGATACACACAGAAAACTCCTTAGATTCATAAAAATATCGAAGGAAAATTAAAAATACTCTCTTTTAGTTTTAAAAAGGGAACATGACGCACAACACTACTAATAAGAGTGTGCTATTTAAAAATTTGGACAAGTTACATGTAAAACCAAAAAGCAGTTACATTTCCGAATATGTGAAGAACTTTCTCTAAGGTTATGGAGATGACGATGATGACTGCGCAAACACCAGCAACAGCCCATGTTGGTGTTTGATCAAGTTGCCTTTTAACATCACTTGTATCGCCTGCCATGTTAGTATTTATTTATGTACCCTCAGCTCAAACAGACAGTTTAGTGATAAATATGAGACATGGATTTTTGAAGAAAATAATGAAGATTATCATACATGAATCTTGATGAGATCATGAGACTATTAATTAAACTAACAAACCCAAGGCTGCTACTTATGATGATTACTTAAAATATTACTGATGTTGTTAGCTACTGTATTTAATTATATGTTACCTTTCAGGCTCGTTCCGAAAGTTTGTCCTCGTGCCTATTATTTAAATTTTTTTCTATAGATGCAGCCTTGGGAGAAAGGTTGGCAATTATTGAAATCTGGTATTTATATACGTACTTCTTATTTGGTGTTGGCCAAGTACGAATTATTGAAATCTGGCACATGTTTTCATTTCTTTGATTTTGACCAACTTTTTGTTGGATTCTTTGAAAATATTATTCTGTGTTCCCAAACTCAAATTCAGTCCCCAACCAAATGGTTTAAAAAAAAGTTTAAACATGTCAATATATCTTCTTGATGTAGGCTCAAATACCTTGAAAATATACACAAAAACACTTGTTGATGATACAAGGTCAATTCAAGAGTGCTAAGAGCAATCGGTATGGAAGTCTTTTCACTCGCCAAATGCTCTTAAAATTAACAGATGGCGTGCCATCATGGTACCATCAAATATGTTAAATGCATGCCAATTGAAATTAAGCCATTTCAGTGGCTCACGCTAAAAGCAAAACCACCTTTTGTCTATTTTTTTTTTTTTTTTTTTTTAATTTATTGTGAGTGAGTGGGTATTTTTAGTGCAGATTTTTGGCACCCAATAACACGTTAGTGGTGTGTTATGAAGGGCGTGTTTTAGTTATGATGTGTTATCGAGGAGTGATGATGCTAGCTTAGAAAGATACCAATAACGTGTTATTAGTATCTCCTCACCTTGGCTTCTAATAGCTCCAAACTAGCTTTTATTTTTAGATACTTTTTAGAAAAAGTGCTAATATCTTCTTGATGTAGGCTCAAAAACACTTGTTGATGATACAAGGCTTAAATACCTTGAAAATGCTATCTCGATTTGAGTTCAACCAAAGAAGATACACCTAAGCATACCATAACACTACACTGGTATCATAACACTTCATATATATATATATGAGTCGGGTTCTTGGACGTCTGAAATTTATTCCTATGTGCTTTGAAAAAAGCTCCTGAGATTGATTTCGAATAATAGATGAATGTTGCACGTACACAAATTAAGTGTTTTGCTTAATAGGTACTTGTTATTCTACATTCACTTTACAATTGGTGTGTACTATATGCTCTCATATACAACATATTAGATGGATAAGTTAATGGACCCAACCCACAAGTCGGATCCAAGCCCGACGGTGGACATATATTTACTACTCCATCATGAACATATTTGTTTATTTGAAGACGCATATCGAAGGATTTGTTTGGTTTGATGATTACGGTTTTTTACATCTATTGTTATTAAGAAAAAAATAATAATAAAAATAAAAAATAAAAAAAATGTTATAGTTGTTTTATTGTTTGTTTGTTAGTCGATTGTTCGTACGGCTTCGTTGTCAGTCGACTAAAGTTGACCACTGTTACCAGTCCCTAAAGTCGACCGTTGGTACGGTTTTGTTACCAGTCGACTTAGCCGACCATTGGTACCAGTTGACTAAAGTCGACCGTTGGTATGGTTTTGTTACGAGTCGACTAAAGTTATGTTTTTATTACGTTAATGTTTTGTTTTTCTTTTCTTTTCTAGTTTACTACAACAGTCCGAGCTTTCGCAATTTCGCTGCTCGAACTGCGAGGGAGTATTAGATGTGTTTCTAGTTTTACCAGTCGACTAAAATATTATTCCGTGTTCCTTAGTCCCGCGGAAAAGCCTACAAAAATGAACAAGTCAAAACAGCAAACCCTCGTCAATGTGTTTCTAGTTTTACCATTTATCATGCTCAATGTTCTCAATGGTTGGAGTGGTTTGGGTCTATTCGGCTAAGCAATATTCAGAAGCAATTCTTGGAAGCGTCATTTATATCGTTATGGTGGCATGTATGGTGCTATCGGAACTTATGTGTGTTTGGAAGGATGCCTCCGAGAAAGAGTTTATTTTTTGATAATCTTGTTATGACGTCTTTTCTATGGGTTAATAGTAGATGTCGCTCTAAACGTTTGAGTTGGGTTGGTTGGCTTCAAAACCCGACTCTGTGTACTTCCATTATGTAATTGTTTGTTTTGTTCTAGCTCCTTGCTAGCTTAATAAAATTTCCGCCGTTCAAAAAAAAAATGTTCTTTGTACGTTATTAAGTGTACTTGCGAAACATAGCACAAGGATAATTTACCAAGAACGCCAAACAGTCAACTCCCTTCAGTTTGACTATTGACATTAGATACAAAATTATGACTTAAACAACATATACGTCTAAGTAAACGATATCTGTTATGGAAGGTGTGGCCATGGAGAAAATGTTTTGTGAAAACTCAAGAAGCTAGCTTAAATGTTAATGTCAAATATAGCATTGAGAGAATGTATATTGATAATGAAATTTTTACCTACAAATTCCCATCCGTTTTTGGTGAATTCGTGGCCAACTATACTGAATTGGCAGCTGGTTGAAAGGAAGAGTTCGATGTACGGACGTTCATCAACAACTGCTGCAATACCGCCATTGCTAGGACCATATTTTAAGGCCTTATCATAGTCTTCAGGCAAGTTAAGAGGAATAAGTCTAGACTTAGACTTTTTGTGGAATAAGTCTAGTTTCAGAAATGCCACTTCAACCAGATAGTCTCGACAAAAGAGTTTTGTTGGTACCCAATTAAACTATTGATTCCTTGGTTAACATTAAACTATTGATTCCTTCAATAGGTGAAGAGAGTTTACGTACTGTTAAGATTGAAGTAAGACTTGTAGTATAACTGGAACTGATAATCAGAACCATGAATAACCATAGAATTAGTATGATTCGACTGAGAGTGCTCAGCATGTTCTGTTCTGCCTTAATCATGGCTAAGATTTTTTATTTTATTATTATTTATTTTTTTTAGTGGTTATATCTTTGACAGAGTAAGATTTTTGTACCATCTGATGTGTGGTTTAATGTAGCTATGACGACTTCAAATTTGAAGGCACAAAATTTACTGTGGGATTTTTGTAGAGTAAAATTTATTCAACCACACATCAAAATTTTCTCCCACAGCTACATCGAATTTGTTTTTGACATAGAGTTAGATTTTTGTACCATTTGATCAATAAGAAACTCCACATAATTTCTCCCACAGCTACATTAAATTTGTTTTTGACATAGAGTTAAATTTTGTACCATTTGATCAATAAGAAACTCCACATAAATTTTTTCAGCCGGTTTTATGTTAAGAAACTTACTGTGGGAGAAAAATAAGGTCGAAAAGCTAAACCTGAAAAGATCATCACAAAAACTGTTAATCACCGAGTAACATAATATGTGTCATACTTAATAATATAACAGAAAGTTACCATAGGGTTGTGATGATATGCTGTTTAGGGGAGCCACAAAATTCGTCATTTATGCGATGTTCAAGAATCCAAACGACTACTCCCACAACTATAAAAAAGATGCCAGTTACACACGACAGTTTAGCAGTAAATGGCCTGAGAAACGCCCATGTTCCAGAGTTTAGCCTCCTTACTGGTGCCACTACAACTAGCCCAGACTCCGTAAACGGCTGGGTAAAATCTGTCATTTGTGTACGGTTAGTGATGATCGCAATGTCACCCACTGTAGCATCAAAGACCTACATTGATCATAAAAAAACACACAATAATTAACAACTTTTAGCAAAAACAAATTAAGCAAAAGTCAGTCAAAAGTTTTGATATATCCCTTAAATTTTAAATTTTCAGATGTAGGGGAATCCGTAAAAATGTGACATGGTAGCTGAGTTGTCAACTATGTTTACGTTTTCTCTTGTTAACATGGCGTCTGGAAAAAGGTTACTTGCTGGCAAGGCTAGAGAGTACCTTACATCGTAATATTTGAGGACTTTGAGTTTTTCGTGGGCATAAAAAGTTTATTAAGCAAAACTGAAATTGGTCTATAGATAGGTACTCATTGCCCGCAGGTAAACCTGTGGGTTTGTGAAATATAATATATACACACATGTTTATGAATGTTTTGAAAATTAAACTTGATTAGAAGGTGCATAAATTACGACATAAATTATTCCTCGAAAAATGAATATATACTATATAGTTCTTTAAACCCATGATTCAACTTAACACCATAATAATTAGGAAGTAAGCTAAATTATAAAATAATAAGTTGACAAGTAAATTTGTTTTGATGTTGTATATTTGTATCTGATTGATTAAACTATTCGAAATTTCAATAGAAATAAGAGGAGCTTGTTGAAAATATTATTAAAACTAGGTTATGGGCTATATAACTAATGAAGAAACTGTGTTGATTAGGGGTGATCTAGTGTCACACCTCACCTGAGGCGGAAACACAAGGTGCAACGGTTCGGAACATCGCATAAGATAGTAGAACAACACCATACTTGATTTAAGAAATAAGTTTACAATGTCACATAAATGTTTTTATCCAACACCGGATAATGAAAACATTAAACATAAGTCTTAACTTGTCAAATAAAGGTCTTTAGAAAATGTCTTGGCCAAGTTAACTCGGTCTTTAAAATGAGAAACGATGAATAACTTCACTGCAATTTCCTTCAAAATATTACCGATGATCACCTGAAAATGGATACTCGAAAACGTCAACATAAAGTTGGTGAGCTCGTAGGCTTAAGAGTTAAACCACGAAGCTGTGAAATATAATAGCGTAGGACAATAGTGAGCATGATATACCAATATAAGCACTTAATGAAACCAAAAAGTTTGCGACAACTGAACCTACCAAATGCCACACACAAGTTGCTAATAGTGGGGGAACTACCCCGATAGTACTATCAAATGCTTCGGCTCCAACATGGAGTTAAACAGTTACGCACAATGAACACATATAATGAAACCACATAACAAGGAAAATATTGCAATCAAACGCACATATTGTCCAAAAGAAAGCATGAAAACATTTAATCACAGCATGTAAAACAGTCAAAACATCATTTGAGTATCATTTTCCCCCAAAGAAAACATCATGAAAAAAGGGCACGAAAACTCACCTTTAAAGGCAAGGATAATGAATACCAGAACGTCTCAACAACTCGACAACTAGGAACCCAGGCGAACGTGTACCTCTACTCACGACCTGGTCCGTTAAACAATTCTTGAGTCCTATCAAATGTCACAAAAGCTCAATCGCCTAAAAATAATTTGATGATGCTATAATCAATAACTATGCCATTTGTAATAGTCACCAACATACATACTTAAGCTTCTAGCCAAATGACCCATATATATTTTGTACTACTCTTGTGAATAATCTAATGAAATCCACATATCATAATGTCTCAAGTCTTAAGCTTTAACTTATTAATATAGTCCCATGCTTACCACAAATAATTACTTTAACAAACTTGAGAGTAAACAGTTGCCAACCTATTAAATATGAGGGACTTAAACGTAAATATTAAAACTACTCCAAAAGCCACGTGATACGGACCCGACACCAATGTCTCACTTTCTCGTTTTTGTTTTCATTTCTATCTTCTTCTATTATTATTTTTTTAATATCAATATTGTTTATTCAAAATGTTATTCAATGAACTTGCTTCCATTCATAAAACCCATTTTATGTTAAAAAATTTAGTGCATTTTTGACATTAGTTCACACCTGGTAATGGGTCAGGAGGTATGGAGTGTATACTCATAAGATTCATGAACAACCTGACTCTATAGTGGTAAGATTCAGAATCTTGGTACCGCTGGGCAAAGTTAATACTGCTAGTATTAATGTTAGCACTGCTATGCAGAGTTAATACTGCTAGTGCTAATATTAGTACTGCTAGGCAGTGTTACTACTGTTAATGCCAATATTGGTACTGTTAGGCAGTGTTACTACTGCTAGTGTTGTGTTACTACTGCTAGTGCTATGTTAGTACTGCTAGGTAGTGTTACTCCTGCTAGTGTTGCTGGAATCAACTTGTAACAGGCTTTAACTTATTCAAGTGATAGTTTCAACTACTTAATGACCATGTCTAATTGGTCATGTAACCACTATTAGCTTTAATGAGGATAATTATGAGGCGATTAATGGGTCGATTAATCCTCAAAATTCCATTTGACTAGCTAAGAGTAATTTCCTATAAATAAGAAATCAGATTATGCATGAAAAGATACAGACATAAAACATAAACACTTGGATGCGCAAGGATTATTGATTTGTGCCTAATTTAATAACATACATTTGGTCTTATCCCAAGTAGATATTTGTGATACCCAGGCATTAGGGTCGAATAGTTTACTTGGAAAGTGATAACATGATTCCAAGTGATATCCGGTAACCTGTATTGGTATTTGATTTGCTATTGATTATCTTCACCCTGCTCTGGGAAATAACCACCAACAATCAAAGTAAACTATTTTGTAATAATCAATGGTTGCTGCTATGAAGCATATGGCTGCTAACTTCTCCAAACTGGATAAGTTTGAAGGAGTGGATTTCAGAAGATAGCAAAATAAGGTGCATTTGCTGTTGTCTAGCATGAGTGTGGTGTATGTTCTGAGCACACCAATTCCAGATGATGGGGATGATGCTACTGTGGAACAGATCAGGAAGAGGAGCAAATGGGAGAATGATGATTACATTTGTAGAGGTTTAATCCTCAATGGTATGTCTGATTGTCTCTTTGATATCTATCAGAATGTTGAATCTTCCAAAGAAATATGGGATTCCTTGGATGCCAAATATATGGCCGAGGATGCATCAAATAAGAAGTTCCTTGTAAGTAATTTCACAAATTACAAAATGACTGATTCAAGACCAGTTATGGAACAATACAATGAACTTATTGGTATACTTGGAAGGTTTACATAACACAAAATGCACATGGATGAGGCTATTTTAGTATCTTCTGTCATTGATAAACTTCTTCCTTCTTGGAAAGTTTTCAAGCATACCTTGAAACATAAGAAGGAGGAGTTAACTCTTGTTGAGTTGGGCAGTCATCTGCGCATTGAGGAATCACTCAGGGTGCAGGATAATGACAAGCCAAATAGTAGCAATGCTACTAGTGCATCTGTTTTTAATATGGTGGAGCATAACAACTCTACCAGGTACAATGACAAAAAGGGTAAACGTAAACATCAGGATAACACAAGGGCAAACCCTAACAAGAAGGCAGCACCTACTTGTTGGAAATGTGGCAAATTTGGTCACATTAAAAGGGATTGCAAAGGTGTTAAGATTAGTGGTAAAACCAATGGATCAGGCACTAGTGGATCAGGGAATGGTTAAGTTCCTCTAAAAGGTCAGAATATGTTTAATAAATCTCTTCAGGTTTATTATGTTACATATGTATCTGAATCTAACTATGTGCAGGATGATGATGTTGCGTGGTGGGTTGACTCTGGAGCAACTGTTCATGTGTGCGAAGATAGAATCTGGTTCAATACTTATGAGTCACTGAATGACGGTTTTATTCTTCACATGGGAAATGAGTCAACAGCCCTGGTGCATGGATGTGGTTGTGTAGATTTTAAGTTTAGTTCTAGAAAGATTGTAACTTTGTTTAATGTTATTCATGTTCCTGATATAAGGAAAAGCTTGGTTTCAAGTAGTGTTTTGAATAATCATGGTTTTAAACAAGTTATTGAATTTGATAAATTTGTTTTGTCTAAAAGTGGTGTATTTATTGGTTTTGGATATTTGTGTAATCGAATGTTCAGGTTGAACATTGTTAAATATTGTGACAATTCAGCCTTTATGACCACTGTTGATACAAAAGTTGGGCGTTCCTTGTTCGGGGCTCCGGCTCTCATACCAATTGAGTCTTGATTCTTGAGACCCGCGCTAAGTAACGAGAAAACACCGTTAGGCTTATCGTGGGATTGTTTCACGATTATCCTCCGCATGAGAGTAAGTAATCGGTTTAGGTTAAAGGAGAGTTAGGGTTTTAATCGCACCTTTAACAAGGGATAGGATTCCTTTATATACACACGGAATCCTTGTTGGTTCGTGTTCCCAACCTTCGCGTATCCGCCTAAGTCGGTTGGGGAATGATTATCTCTAAAGATTGAAGATATCCGATATCGTATTCCATAAATAACTTTCGGATTGGGCCTTCGGCCCAAACACTTATCGGCTTAGCCCGCCAGGCCGGGCTTGTTAGTATCGGACTCTAGTCGGGCGCGTGACCCGAATATAGACTATACGTCATCATGTCCCCCCAGTCTAGTATGCGCAGTAACTGACTGCGGATGCTAGACTAATAACTACAGGCAATGAAAAACTACGAAGCGTAGCAAAGAAGCCAAAAAAGAAAGTTCCGCTTTGAAAGATAAACATTGTATCTAGACATAGTATTTTAAAATGGACGCCTCAGAATCGGGAAAGTAATCGCCACAAACACACATCAAGTGATCCTAGCCACATATTGAAGATAGTGGAATCCACGTGTCGCTCATCGCATGGAGTAGAGAACTTATATAAACACCTTCACCTTTTACGGTGATTACCATCGTAAAAACATTTCCGCCATTAACAAAGCTTCAAACTTTTCCAAAGAAGAGAACCGTAATATTCCACATGTAACCGCGGCGTGCCAGATAAAACAATACAATGGTGAAAGTGTTATCGACTTCACATCCGAATAACCGAGGCGAACTTAGAGTTCACCTCGGATTACTTTATTCCGCTGACGTGCATCCGCTTGTCCCGAATGCGCGAGCATCGATCATGAAATTCCCGTAGGGAAAGTAGGGTATACACACGCTTTTTGAATTCGCGAATCAACGTGTGCCCCTATCCCTATTTCTGTACGACGTCTTAAATTATTAAAGTCTGCACCTATCCCAGCTGCACTGTATCGATGTGGCTAAAATCACCAATTTTGAGGTTAACTGCCGTCTACTGGCGATTAACCCCACTATCCATCTATTCCGCGCATTTTATCACACGACGTGGTCACACGGGTGGGTATCCTTTGCTAAGCTACCGGTAGGCTTCAAAGTGTTATACCGAAAAACTAGACGCTTAGAAATTGGAGGAGTCCTTTTCGGGTAGATGACTTGTGCTTCCCATAGCGTTATAACTTCTACACTGTGGTTCATTGTCAAGGATGAGCGCCCCTTCTCGGACTATATAGTGCGGAGGATGCGAATCGATAAACGCCAACCGATACCCATTAGTTCCTATCCCGAGGAATTTTTGGTTCATATGGGCATTAGTCGTAACTACTTTGGTATGCGGATGAGATACCAATCTTCTTAGGCGCTAATGGCTGCGGTGGTACTCGTCCTGCGCATCCCTTTTGTAGTTAATGTAAGAGCTTTCTTTTCCTTTTGCACATTATGTAACCTTTTATTTGTTGGCTTCATTGCAGAGATGGATCTTTTCACAGTTGTGCAGCTGGCAAGGCCACGCCAGGTTGACGTGGGAGTGCGCGCCATGAGGGAAGGAGAAGAACCAATTCTAGAGGCCACTAAAGGGCGCACTTCGGAAATGAATGTAGGAGATGAGGGGACCAGTTCATCAGTTGCGCTGGAGGCTATCCCCCTCCAAAGTGTTCTGAATCCCAGGGCTCCTTCTCCACCTCCGCAAATGAATGTGGCCGGAGGCGCAGAAGAAGAAGAAGAGGAGGAAGAAAGCGCTATCTTGAAGCGCAAAGAGCGCTGGTGGTGACGGGCGCAGGGCCTCCAGAAGAAACGTCCCGTTGTTCTTACCGTGGAGTCGTCAGCGGCGTCGCATCACCTACTCCATCCGTTGATACGCTACTCGACGGTAAGTATTAATTGCAAAAGTCGTGTCGCATTTCTTACGATATTATGAAACAATTGCTAATCCATTTGTGTATGTGCAGTCCGAGCACCGTTAAGTCGCCCCAAAGATAGTCATGCGCTCGAGTCCTCCCACCTATCACCAAAACGCCGAGCATGTGGCGGCCGGAGATGCACCCATGGACCAACTTGATGAAGAATTGATGGTGGCTGCGCGATCAGCCTCATTAGTGGAGAGACTAAAGGCTAAGATTCATTGGGAAGACACCAAGGCGCAGCAGAAGATCAAAAATTGCACACTGGAGGCGCAGCTAGCTAGTGCCAAAGTTGAGGGTAGGCTTGAGTGTATGCTCGTAAAGTCGCCGAGAGAAAATGGCTAATGGGCCAAATAAACCAAGAGCGCAGAGTCATCCGTGGTACAAGGCTTCGTGTCTCGGGCAATAAAATATCCGGAGAAGGCAAGGATACGTTGACCGCGAGCTGGAAGATTTTGGTGCCACGCGAAAGTGCTTTGAAGCACAAGAGATGAAGTCACGTAAGCTCGGTTTGAGTATGATGAGGAATTATATCCTCACCGATGTCCATCATTCTGAGCCGCAGTGGCTTATCGCCCATGGCGCGCTTCTTTGCTCTTACCACCGAGTCCAAGGAAGTAGTGGACGCATTTGGTGGGGTGGTCCAATGTGCCTTGGCGAGAGGGAAGTCGAGGCTATAGAGGCGCCGCAAGAAGGTCGACTTCTTCAAGGTACCGCTGAAAAGGTACCGTTATGATCTGTGATTCTATGATAACTTGTTCTCGCTATGAATAGAATGAAGATCTTAGAGTGCCCATGATTCTTTGAAATGGGCGCGACCAAGATTATCCCATAAGCTGTTATTATGGAAGGGTTGACCTTAGCTCGCCATCGTATTGAGAATCTGAAGCAATGGACTATTTTGAAGCCCGATGTCTCTCGACTTCAAGTGCCTTTTTGCTCGCCTCAGGACATTCTAAATCCTTTTCTTTAGAGAAAGAAATGTCATTGAAGGAAGTGTTGGGCGCATGCTTCGGACTTGCTAAAAGGAAGGTATTAAAGGTAAAGCGATTTTGTGCGGGTTGGTGCGGCTCATCTTCCAAGGTCCGACAGGTGCCGTGAGTGTTGCCACCGTGTCTCGCCAAGACTCGGACTTGTTGAAGAGGCTAAGCGAGATCGGAGATGCCGCAAGCCGTGGGAACTTCATCATTGGAGCGGTCTAAGAGTATATAGATAGGATCTTATGTTTTATGAACATCCTTTGTAATAACTTAGTTATTAATAGAAATCTCCTTTTGTGAAGTGTGTTAATATTATTGCGACATGTAATGTGCGATTGTATGCATTTGTCTTTGCGTAAAGACATGTTCATTGTCTCAAAATCCAATGTGTACGCAAGCGCGAATAATACAAGAAATTCATAGTCATGTATGAAGATCATAGTATACTTAAAACGTAATTTCTAAGTAAGTTTGTCATAATCGTGTATGATGTGATATGCAGCGTACTGTAAATATCATCTTAAAGAATCAAGTATGGTGATTCCTCATTTTGTTAAACGTGCACCATATGCTTTGTTGCGCACCCGTCATGGGATGCGTACAGAACTTATTCCAACGTCTTGAGAACAAGGTGTTTAACAAGGATACATGATCCAATGTTGACGGGTTTGCAACCCTCTTACTCAACGAGTTATTTTGTAGGTTAACTCATCCTTTTACCATCGTGGGTGTATTAGGTGCATGCACGCCATGTAGGCAAAAGATCAAAAAATAAACATAAAGTATATGGAAATAACAAATTGAAATGTGTCATGAGTTAGCTAAAACCGCATGACGCTTTATTAATACTTGCAAGTTTTTATGAAAGAAAATAAATAAGACATATGCCTAAGTAAAACAAAAAATAAATACACGGATATTTATTGGGCACTTCACTAAAGTCTTTGGAGTGTCCGTCTTATTTGGGTCAGTAGCCATTCCTATAGGTAACACCTTTTAAGGTTGCAGATGTTCCATGTGTGTGGTAACTCGCGACCTCTATGTCTCGTAGCACTGACGCTACTGTTCCTAATGCTTCGGTGACCTCATAGGGTCCTTCCCACTTTGGTCCAAGTTTGCCCGTGTCTTCTGCGTGGCTTGCATCATTGGCGCGGTAAACGAAATCACCTGGTCTGAATGAAACACTTCGTACTTTAGCATCATAGTATCCCTTCATCATTGACTTTGATCTTACCTCGCGTATAGCTGCGTGTTCGCGCCTTTCTTCCAGCAGGTCTAAGTTGTTAGGTCACTAGATTTACAACACAAGCTTATAAGAAAGAGATTAAGGCGATTGAACAAGAAATCAAACACAAACACACGTTATACTAAGACGGTTATGCGTAGAGTGTAGGTGAAAGAAAATAACTTGAACAACCAACCCTCAAGTGAGGGTTATACAAGAGTATTTATAGGAGGGAAGCTAGGGCAACACTCCTAGTTCCCTTCCTTTCCTTTATGGGCTTGGGCCTAAGCTCATAGGCCTTCTACATAAGCTTAAGGCTAATAACAAACATAAAGACCATAATTAAGCTAACTATTACATGTAAATTGCTAACACTTGATTTAGGTTTAGGAGTGATTCCAACAATCTCCCCCTAAGTGTTAGTGATGAAAAATGGTGAAGGTGTTGATGTAATAGTAGCTTTGACGTCTTCTGACATTCTTCTTTCTTGTGAAAAGAATTGCCTTGATTTGAACAATCTCCCCAGTGTAGAGAAATTGTTTTCTTTAAACGGTTCTGCTTTGACGTCATCATTAACTTTGTTCTTTGATCATTGTTCTTTGATCATTGTTCTTTGTGGTGTAAGTGATAGTATGTTGTTGTGCGCATCAAGTGCGCCTCAGTTCCTTACGCCACAAAGGTGTCCACGTCATTCTTCAACATGCTCACACACTCTTTGACGTTGGAATTCAAAGATCTTGATGAAGTTCTTTAAGTCTTTAACTTTGTAGATTCTTTGATTTGACGAAGAATCATTCGATTGATGAGTTGCTTTTGGATAGAACTTCCATTAGTGATGATGTTGGCGTGAGCATGAGAAGAATCGCACGATCATCCCGCTCCGGAGCTTCCATAAGAAAACATTTCAAACGGTTAGTAATAAGCGGATTCCGCACTTACAAGTTTGAACTCGAGAGTGTTAACGAGATAGTGTGAAAACACAACTCTAATTCTTACAAAGGCCATTCTGAACTGGAGTCCCACAAGTGAGATAACGCGATGAACCGAAGTACATCTACATTCGGATGAGTCGGTGAGGTACATCAAGCATCACCTCACGATAGACCGTTTAAGACATACTAAGCGTAATCCACGGGAGTTACCGAAGTGACCTCTTGTCCGGGCTGTTTGATGTTGACCCGGCGGAGTTTCCATTCAATCATCGAGGATCACGGTTGTGAACCTCTCATAAATGTTCTCGACATTGCTAAGATCCATGAAGGACTCGATAATGTACCACCGAAATTCTTATTGTTGAGCGTCAAGTGATGAAATGTCAAGTGTACCTAAGAGATCTTTTGATGAATGTCGTGGCTCTAGACTCAATAGTGCGTTTTGGTTTTACGAGCGGAGACTAGGAGAGGGTCTCTTCTTCAATACCGGCTATCTCTAAGAGAAAGCCGATAGATTATGTAGGGTTCCACTGAGAATGAAACAAGCTTCTTTTGAGAGAAACTTGAGTGGCTAAGAAGGTATAGTGCATGCGTCCTTTGGGTCCATGACGACTTTTAATCTTCAATACCGGCGTCACCGAGTGACAACCAAGAGTATATGAATTGAACCCTTATGCGCTTCTAAGTTGAATAATTTGGAGGGCTATTTCTTTTCACCTTTTCTTTTCATTTCTTTTTAATTCTTCAACTCCTTCTTTCTCCGATTCTCAATTTCTCCTTTTTTATCATCTTACCTAAGGACTTCTAAGTACTAACTATTTGTGATGTCCTTGGGTAGATCCTCCGACTCTCTACCGGATCATAGGATGTTATTCCTAACCTTAGTCACCTTATCACCCATGACTAACCTATGTTGCCATAAAACCAATTTTCAAGAAAATCTCTCAAAGGGTTTGTAAATGAAAACATGTTTGAACCACGTGAGAGTTTTATCTTTTAGTAAAACTCCCTCCACATGTGCTTTAGAGTTTTGACAAAAATCACCTTGTGTGGGAAGAAGCGCGACTTTTGAATTGATCAACTCGGATAGACAATCCTCGCGAGACACGGTTACGTTGCATAGTTAAAGAGTTACATTGTTAGCTTTTAGGTGACAACTAGCTCTAATAACTACCTTGAAGGTGTAGACCAACCTCGAAAGGTTGTCATACCCGTCGAGTTCATGTCTACCAAGAGTTTCTCGAATGGTACTTTCTACTTGGACAAGTCCTTTGCGAGACACGTTTACATTACTAGAGAACTAGTTTGAAATTATTACCCGTCCGGACAAGTCTTTTCGAGTTACTAACAGCTTAGTACCGTCAATTCGTTGGTTAAGTCTATTACACAAAGATTCATTTGTCGTTACACAACATATTTCTTATCACATAATTTTCTCCCCTCAAAATGGCATATAAAATGTTATTTTTGAAAAGTTGAGAATAAATATGACCATTTCGAGTGTTGCGGGAAGATGACCACTATGAACAATTTGTGAACAAAATTTTAATTCAAATACTCCCCTCAACAAGTGATATAAATGGTTGAGGTTTTGAAAATCATCTGTGAAGTACTTGTCCTTTGAGCAAAACCTTGAAAATGAAAGGTTTGATAGGTTTTACTCAAAAGTAAGAAGCTTCGCTCCTTTTATAAGGATTGTGGCAATCAAGCGTACCACGGGTCCTTTCTTGACAAGAACGGGTTGTACCGTTATGCGTGCACAAGCCATACACATATATAAATCACACATCCAAATTGATAATGAGAGAAGCGGTTCAAGGGTACCGGAAGTGCGGTGATGTTGCTGAGTGCGAGCAGGCGTTGATAGCGGTGATGTTAATCCCGGTCGACCACCAACAAAGCTTTCCAACGTTTTGAGGCGATCCTTCAAACAACCTTTCATCAATCATTCGATGATCCTCCGCGCATCCCTTCGATCCCGAGAATTCCATCGCTTAGGAGACCCAATCTTTTGACGATATCCTTCAACCTATAAGCCAATCCATCCCTAACCATCTTCAAAGTGTGATCCCAACTTGTGAAGATCACTACACGCCATTAAGCAATTTCGTTGAAGTTCACTGCGGTAAACGACGTCGAATGGTTTCTTGATGAGTGTATATTGTGAGAGCCGGTTGATGTCGGAAGATCAAGTCGAGGTGGAGTGAAGTTAACACGGGTTTGATATGATTCAACGACTAGTGGAGATCTTCTACACGTTCTTTGATGACTATGCTTCGATGAAGATGAGCGGTGACTTGATGAATTCACGTTGTTCTTCGCTTGAAAATTGCCTCATGCGACCACACTTTGGCAAGGTACATGTCTTCAATGTCGTTGATAGACAAATTCTCAAAGTCGACTTGAGAGAATGCATAATCCGTTCATCTTGTCTTTGACCACAATCTTCTTGAGAAAAGTGTAGTCCCATTTGGTCGAAAGATCAACGATTTGATGGCAACTATATCCTTAGTCTTGAACTTCGCATGTTGAGACTTCGAACTGGCGACACGTAGTAGATTCTTGGTGTTCCGCCAATGATGAATCCCGTACATTGCATCTTGTCGTATGCTTCCGTTGTTGGAGAACAAGTGATTAGCTCTTTCCTCGATAGCTATGCGGTTTGAGTATATGGGCGCTGGGAATGGAAGTGTCAAAGATGTAGCGTATTTCCTTGATCCATCGCCACCGTGTAGAAGAAATTCCAAGTCTTTGTTGAAGAAATATCTGAATGGAATCCTAGGTTCATCTGGTTGGCGATCGTTGGTAGTGGTTTAGACCATCGGTGTAATATGGAGGGTTGTCCCGTTTGGTGAAGTCGATGTTTGCTTCGGGTTGAGCCAATCCATGTTGTTAGACATAGCTCTAGCAATGTTTTCAAGGTGATATTCGACCTCGATGGCACTTTTCGAGCTATCTTTCCACAGTTGAAAAGCTTCATTCTTGATTCGTCATCTTCTTCACATGGAACTTTTCTTGCATAATTTTAGCATGCTCCAATGTATTACCGTCTACGGATCTTGACCTTCTTGAGGTAGGGAGTGGAATTGACAAGTGTAGAAAACCATTCAAATTCACGTGTTGTATCTTCATCTAGCCATGATACGACGCCGACCCATGGGCGCCTTCTTCGTCTTTTGTTTTGGCCTAGATGAGGATTCGGTTTCTTAACTTGTTTGGGAGAGGTGGGTTGTTGTAGGGCTCACGGACTTCTTCATCGTCACCACCAGATACTCAAAGTGATCACCGATTTTACGAGACTCGGGCGGTAACTCGAATCCCGAGGTTTATCAATGAAGAACGAGGAGGTGATCTTTGTTCAGCAGAGTCCGTTGTGGTAGAGGTTGCATCGAAAATCGAATAGAGGATGATACATCGACTTCTTTGTGCGCTTAAGCTCTTTATCCTTATCTCGATCTTTGTCTTCATCATCTCTTGAGCGTTTGGGCCTAACAACTTCTTCTGGAATGAGGACCCGAGTTGGTATTCCAATAAAGCTTCAAGCAGCTTTAGCTTTGTGTGAGGCAAGCGTTGCGAGCGTTTCGACATTTGTGCTACTAGCCTTTCACCATTTCATCATCGAGAAGATTGTAGATTCAAGCTGGATTGATGCTTAAATTCATCTGAGTTGATTTCATGGCTTGTTTGGCTAGATGCAAGAGATTTGGATACGCTTGTCCGGTATACATCCGCTTTGTCGATTCGAACGACCTTCATAAGGAACCGTGAGTGTATCCTTTGATCATATCATCCATTTTCCTTGAGATCATCTTTCATGAGCTTCGACATACTCCTTTCATCTTGCATCTTGTCGAGATCATCATGAATATATCAGATTCGATCAAGATAGAAATTCATCTTCCTTTGTAGGATGTCTTTCTTTTGACTTGTTTGACAAAGATTCCCAATTCTTTTATGAGCATGAGATATCCAAGATCGAGTAGGTTTCTTCACCGATTGGATGTTGATTTGGTTGATCTTTTAGATGGTGGTGGTGAAGAGTGAGATGATGAATCGGATGAGGAGGAGACATGAGGAGACTTGGGGTCTTTAGGGGTTCAAGTTTTCTCCTTAGACATGGTCTTGTCATCGATCTTTGTTTCATCGCAGTATTTCCTCGATCTTTTCTTTTGTTGGTTCCTCAATCTCATATTCAATAGAATCCTCCAAAAGTTGTTGTTGTTGCAGAAGAGTGGTGGCACCGGCTCCCTTATCGGGTCGATTAACCGCATCAGATCTCGTGAAGAGTGGACACCACCACCGACCTCCCGGCCACCATTTGTTCTTGTTCAAATTCTTTAGCCTTTTGAAGGTGTCTAACAATTTAAACTTCTTCCGTAGGATTTATCCAGTTGCTCTTCATCACTTTCTCGAGCTTTCTTCATAAGGCACAAGCATGAGTCTTCCCTTTCCTAGGTCATTTGGAGGACTAGGAGGTTTTGCATCGAGGAGGTGGTTCGGTTGCAGATTCAGAGTGGTAAACCTCCTCGTGCGATTGTGTATCTTCGAGCTTTCAATCCAAGAGCTTTCTTGGTGGTTCAGTGAAGGAATAGGACGACTTCCGTGAGGGAACTTTCTTCTTTGGAGCAGTTTCCTCTTTGGGACATTCCTTTGACTCACCGTGCTTATCGCACTTCTAGCACTTCCTCTTACGGTTCTCCGGTAGGTGTTCGAAGGTTTTCATCGAGATGACCAACTTTGCCTTCTCTTCGCTACCCGATACCTTTTGTACGCTTCAAGCTTCTTGATTTCGTTAGTCGGAAGGTGATCGTGCAACACAAAGACCTGTTTCTTTGTTGACGATTCCTTGATTACGATCGATAGGGTAGGCTCGGTCAACATGTCGTGGTTATGCGGGTCATTGAGCCTTTGTGTAATATCGGATTAAGTCCAAGTGCTCGGATCAACAATTTTGTGTATCGACATAGGAATCTTTGAGCCAAGTTTCTTGTGAAATGACATCATATCTTCCCATAAATGCTTGATTTCGATGTCCTTTTGTTGATTAATGACGGAAGATTTGTAGTTCCATGAGCTTGGGATGCTCATAGCCACTATCACGACCGCAGACCGATTGGTGATGATGATGTAGAGGGTTCTCCACGGTTGAGGAATATTCTTAAGCTCCACATGAGAATGCTTAGAGATAACTCTCAAGCTTCATCATAGCCAATATCAAGCAAGAATTGTAGAAACAGTCTCCTCAATGGGTGTGGCAAAGAAGTCGGTTGGCTCGATTTGGGAATGAAGAAACGACCCGTAAGTCCGCATGAGTGATGGTGACTTGTTTGTGATTGAGAGTTACATCACGCACTTTGACTCTTGATCCTTTGCATTGAATTCGTAATTGTTGCATGTAGATCTCCCAGATCAGAAAGCGAGTGAGAGCATGTTCGGTAGGGATGATTCTTTAGAACATCCACAAACAATCAAGCAGGAAGATTTCGAGCATGTGAGGGTTTCAAAGTCAACCACGAGGTTGTTCTTTCCAAGATTTCTAGGATAGCCATTAGGAAGATATCAAGAATTGTGAGAACTTCCGGTGCATCCACATTCATTTGAGCTGACCATTTCGAGATCCAAATAACATTAGCCAATGAACCAACATATCGAAGACATAATGTTAGTCAATGAAGGTTTTATTGTCTAACTATTGAATATCAGTGTCAAAGATTGTTACGAGTACAAAGTCACTTGTTTGTTCAATAGTCCAATGTCGTCGTGATAAGTTTTGTGAGTTAGTTAACTTTAAGTTTTAAAGTTTATGTTATCACTTGTTTAACACAACATTTTAAACGATTAAGTTTATTAGTGACATTATTGGTTTCGTGACGTTATGATTCATTTATTTACAAGTTTGTACACGTAACAATTCATAATGAAGGTCAATCATGGCTTAGGCGTAGATTTGGCAAAGTTACGCGTAAATGTAGTGATATACACGTAGACGAAAGCTTGTCGTGGGATCCTAACTACGCGTAAGAAATGTTACGCGTAGGAAAAGAGACCTTATGCGTAGAGCTTACGCGAGACGATATAAAGACCTTACGCGTAAGGCTTACTCGTAAGAGTAGACCTTATGCGTGAGATCCACACGCATATCCTTCACGGGATACGCGTGGTCCCATTGTAGAACCTTCACGCGTAAAAGTTACGGCGTGAGGATTTCTCTTCGATAACCCGCTCACGCGTGGGTGATCCTTATCGTAGAGTAACAATCAACCTTGATTCTGAATTTTATTCATAGCAAGCCCGAAATAAGATCATCATATCATCAATCTTAACACATATATTCATTTTACAACAAATCATGGCATGAAAACATGTTAAGCAGTTACGCCAGAAAGTCATGCGTAAGTCAAAACCCTAAAGTTTATGAATTACGCATAAGATTTCTAACCATAGGATTTGCACCAAACGTTTTCTGGTAGGTCTTAGATGTTATAATAGTCTAATAACCAAGTTTTAACACTCAATTCATGGTGAATCAAAAATACCCAAACTCAAGAACATTAAACCCTAATTTCTAATTCTGACTCAATTAGTGTTTCTGGGTTGTTATAGGGCCTGGAAATCTTTAATACAACATGATATAAACTATTCACAACAATCTTTTTGACCAGAAACCTTCACATTTGAAAACACCCAATTCGACTTAAGAACCCTAATTTTGAAAAACCCTTCAATTCGTGTTTCTGGGTGGTTTTAGAGGATAGAATTAGTGTCATTGATGTTAAAGACATGTTTTGACACAATCCTTTTAACCATAAACACCCTTTCATGATTTGGTGTTCTTGCACTTATGCGTAAGACACAAAAATGATCATAACTCAAGATTAAACAGTTGGATTTTTTGAAAAATTCAAAACCATTGCTTAAAAACTTGTTATAAACACGAAATCACTTACAAATTGATGATCTGATACACGGATTTGTCAAACGATTCTTAGGCGTAGGATTCTTTTGGTGTAAGTAATAAATGTGATGGAATAGTTAGGTGGAGAGTGTTTTATTGAAAAATACTTTCATCTTTTGACGCTTTGGTCCTCCACCTTTCCTTTTTTTCATCCAAAGCCTTTTAACTTCCATTTTGGTTATCAAACAAAGATTTTAAGAACTAAACATGACGACCACCCCTCGACTTAGGTAAATAATGAAAGGTTATAGATATAAGTCCGAGGGTGTCATTGAACCGAAAAGATTTACCACCATTGATAAAAGAAACAACCGGATATGATAACATGCAAGTACACGATGTTTTGAAACAGTTAAGTTATAGTTTCTCCCCTCAACACTTGATCGGAAAATATTGAATTTTGAAAGATTATAGTGTTGATGGAAGAAATGTATTTGCCATGTTGAAAGAAAATTATATTAGAAGAATATTTTGTTGTTTTATCGTGTTTTATATTTTGTATTTTGTTTTTGAAAATGTATTTACAAAAGATGTTTTGGTGTTTGACAGGTTTTAAGGCTGTTTTAGGAGGTCATCCAATTTCTTTTGAGTCAAACACCTCATACCAATCCGGTGGACCAACTCATTAAACCTAGCGGAGGCAAGGCTTTGGTGAGAAGATCCGCCAATTGGTATTCGCACTCCATGGGCATAATTCAACTGCACTGCTCCACGCGGGTCCTTGATGAAATGATAGCGTGATTGATGTGCTTTGAAAACCGCTCAAACACTAATGCAATTAAGATCCGAGGAGTAGTCTAAGCAGTGTTTCCGGTCGTTAAGTCCCAAATGAGTTGTGCAATGGATTATCAAACGTTTAGTGATCGGGAAATTTGAACGATAAAGGGATTTGTGAACAGATTAACTACAGAAAAAACCAACAAATAAAGACGGCTTAAATGCAAATTAAAGAAAATTAAAAAGATAAAACCTATTAAATAAACGCTATCACTATATTTAAAGTGATGAACGTTTAAAACCTAAAACGTACGTTTAAATTAAAATAACGTAAACGTACAAAATAAAAAGTGAAACTAGATCAATATTAACCCTAAAAATATGAAAATGATGTTTTTACAATCCTAATGATAAAAGAAAATATTTAGAAAAATAAAATTATTTTTAAAACTAATTATCTAATTAAAAACTATTTTTAACTATTAATTAATTACCTAAAATATAAGAAAATATGAAATTAGGCTAGAAAAATAATATTAAGACTTGGAAAAGTCTAAAATATCAAAATGGACTTTTTAAAACTATTTTTGTATTTTTGTGACTATTTATCTATTTTCTATGAATTTTAAACTATTAAAAACTAATTTAATTACTAAAAATTACCAAATGAACTATGAAAAATCTAGAAAATTACTTTTTTCACTTTTTGTATTTATCTAAACCTAAGAAAATTGAAAAATTATTTTTTGAACCTTTTCTAATTTTTATATTAAAAGCTATTTAAAATGATTAAAAACTAATTTAAATTGAGAAAAATAGCAAAACTACTTAGAAAAATCTGAAAATTTCAGGAAAAGTCTAAAATAATATTAGGAATATAAGAAAAATATAAAAATAAGGTGCTATGTGGAGAAATATGAAACTGCTAGTGAAGTGCTTATGGAAATAAGCACTTGATAAGCCAAAAGCTTACCAAAAGCTACCAAACTGAAACACCAGCTATGATAAGCTACAATGACCAAAATGCAATAAGTTTTAACAAGCTAGACCAACAGAATCACAATATGCTAAGATTTGAGGTTGTGAGTTTTTAAAACTAAAACAGCCTCGGTAGCAACTTTTGCTAATGCATAAGCTTATCAATAAGCTCAAACTGAAACTAGCACTTGGAACTTGTAAAGGACCCGGTGAGATTATGTGTACAAAATTCAAACCATGGTGAGCTCTTATAAGCTCTGCACCTTGCACAAAACCGAGTAAACTCAAGATTCACCGAGTTCGATGGAGCAGGGATCAAGGACCTAAAGCACAAGCTTGTTTGAAGCTTTTAGAAAAATGACAAAATCAACAAAAATAGTAATAAGTACAAGGACCATTTGAAGTTTTTGAAACACCAAACCTTATTAAATTTGACCCACAATGAATCAATGAAAATCTTCATCGCTGGCTCAAAACCTATTTTTCCTATTTTGACTTTTTGATGAAATGAAGATTTTGACTTTTGCCAACTTAAGATCCAATTTTAAAGTCGAGATAGTGTTTATATGATGTTATAAACTTGATGCAAGCAGATTATGTGATTCTAAACACAAAATGATGGATTGCAATCCCAAAATTTCCAACAAAGGGCGATTAAGATCAATTTAAGTACAATTTTGACTTAGGTGGGTTTAGCACCAAGACTAAGATTGAAATGTGCTCAAATGAGCTTGAGCAACAAGAACTAACAGATAGCTATCACTGAATAAGCCTTAAGGGCAGAGTAAACTACAATTCCAAACACTCCTTTTCCAAACTGTTTTGCAAATGAAACTAGTCTAATACTGAACAAACATAATCCAGTGATCAATCTAGACTAATGTTACCTAATTACTTCTTTTAAAACAGAAATGAACCAGTTTTAACTATAATTACTGAGTGTGCACAAAAAACTTGAAAATGACTTACAAGGGTCCAAAGCTGCAATGGTATGCATACACACCCCATGAACCATGAACCACTAATCTATTCCAAATCAACCCAATACCTCAGTAACAAACCCATTCCATTTCTGCTTCACCCAATGACCAATTTTTGCACCTTTTACCCCTGCTTGACTTTTGTTGACCCGATTCCAAAATGAGTGTAACTTGAATTCGAGCTTGTAAAAGCTATGTTGTTTATTTAAGCTCAATGGAAATGATAAACAAGTGTTATGAGGCTTTTAGTATGCTTTAGAAATGGAAAATTTCAACAGTGACATAAACTGATGAATATAACATTAAACTGAAAATTGGTACTTGGAATCAGTTTTAATACATTCAAATACTTAAAGTGAATACATTTTAACAAAACATTACAAGATTTATACTAAGTTGAGAGATTAAACATTAAAACGACATAAGTGAAAAACTAAAAACTACTAGACTCTCCATTTGCTCCCTTTTTCAGACTTTTTATAACCCAATCACTTTATCTCTCTTCTCTGTTGAAATCCCAACAAATCTCTGCCCTTGGATTGCTCAAATTAATCTCAACCATTCAAAATGGTTTTTGGCGCCAATTTCTTGTCTGCCCATTGGAGGTTGAGTGAAGGGGTAGGGGGGGCATTTAATGAGGCTTGGAAGGTAGTTGTGGAGTGGGGAACAGGTTTGAGTGAAAATGGAGGAGGGATGGGTGTAGAAGTGCAGCACAAGTGAGTAAGTGGTGACTTTTGGCTGTTGAAGATATTGACCAGAGGTTGACCCGTGCAAGAGATAATAATAGGGGGTTCACAATGGTATTATGACAGGGTCCGTAATTGGTGAAAGGTCCAAATTGGTATTTAAAAGGTTTAAAACTATAGGACTAAAGGTGTAAATCGAAAATGTAGGGACCTAAGTCGCCAACATCTCAAACTTGCTTCAAGGGACCAAAAGTGACAACTTTCAAAAGTACAAGGACCAATGTTGCCTTTTTCTCATTTTCCAGGACCATTTCGCCAATTTTGAAACTCGAGGACCAAAGTTGTAATTTCTCAAACTTTTGATAATTTTTCACCAAAGGACTAAATTTGACAAGTTTTGATTTTAAAAGGACCTTTGGTGACTTTACTTTTGAAATTATGTGCTAGGACTGCTTTTTGACAATTTTTGAAACTGGGGATGAAACGCAATTTTGCAAATTTGATATGTTTTTCATCCGATTTTGATATTTTGAATTTAAAACACATAAAACACCGATTTGTGATATTTTGATCATTTTGATGTGTTTTCGAGTGTTTTCGATGAATTTGCGCTTATTTTGTACAAAAATGATGAGTATTTACACACTCATCAATCCCCACATCGAGATATTGCTAGTCCCTAGCAATGATTTGAGAAAACATAATGGATTTTAATCTCTTTACCAAAAGCCATTACTCGAGTAGCCAAATGTTTCATTCAAGTAAGAACCATGGTACACCGATAACCATGTGATTTTGAGCAAACCACCGACTTTCAACGGATTTGATTTTGTCTTTACCGAAGCCGCACTTTCCGGACTAGCCAACTCTTAGATAAATTATCAATATTATCTTTGGTGAGTCGATTACCAATTATGGTTTTTCCATCGCCTTTACCACAAGCCATAATCTTGCGGGCTAGCCAACTCTTCACTTTTTAGGATATGGTGAGTTGAGAACCATACAATTTTGGGCAAATTGCAAGCCATATAAACGGATTTGAGAAATCTTTACCAAGAGCCGTTTGCTCTGGATTAGCTAATCCTTTTGTCTTACGTACATGGCGGATCGATAACTCGATGAGAAAGTGTAGAACACTTACTCCAAAAAATTTTGGCCAAAACGGGATTAAGCGGTATAATTACATGATAAAATTCGTGAGAATCCCCCACACTTAGAAATGAATATTGCCCTCAATATTCAAAGTACCGCGGTTATGCCGAAACAAAGAACGAAAAGGGAAATATTAAGGCCATTATTTAGAAAGAGGATTTTTTTTTTTTTTTTTTTTTTTTTTACTTGAAACATGTGGCAACCCCCCCCACACTAGGGTGGTAGAAAGAGGTGAGAAGAAAGAAATATGGGTGAAAACCCATATGGCATGCTACTGTTTTTGATTACCGAGTCGCTAGCTTGACTCGATCCCCGCATTCATTTGTTCATGGGGAAAGTTTGTAAGTCCGGGACAACCATGGATGGAATGTCCTCTCCAAAGTAATGCTTCACTCGATGACCATTCACTTTGAAATTAGGACCATCGGGTTGAGATAACTCAATGGTACCATAAGGATAAACCTTAGCGATAGTAAATGGACCGCACCTAACGGACTTGAGCTTTCGAGAAAATCTTCAATCTTGAGTTGAAAAGAAGGACTCGATCACCAACGTTGAAAACGCGGTTCTTGATTTTTGAGTCATGAATCTTCTTTGTCTTTTGTTTATAGATCAAAGAGTTCTCGTAAGCTTGATCACGGAGTTCATTTAGTTCATTCATTTGAACTTTCCTATGATCACCCGCCGTCTCGAATATCAAAGTTAGCATGCTTCAAGGCCCAGATGCCTTGTGCTCGAGCTCAACCGGAAGATGACATGCCTTCCCGTACACCACTTGTATGGAGTGCACCCGATGGGTGTTTTGTAGGTCGCACGGAAGGCCCGAGTGCATCATCTAGCTTATCCGACCAAGAGGCACGGTTTTCACCAACCGTCCTCTCCGTAATCCTTTAATCCCCGGTTGGAAACTTCCACTTGCCCACTTGTTTGTGGGTGGTACGCAGAGAGGTACGGTGAGTTACACCATACTTTTGCATGACTCTTGCAAATTGGTCATTACAGAATGCGCACCACGATCACCGATGATGGCTCGTGGAGTTCCAAACCTAGCAAATAAGGATTTTAAGAATTTCACCACAACTCGGGCATCGTTGGTGGGTAAAGCTTTAGCTTCAACCCATTTTGACAAGTAGTCAACGGCCACGAGTATGTATTTGTTACCATGAGAAGAAGGAAATGGCCCCATAAAGTCAATGCCCCGGATGTCAAAAATCTCACACACTTGAATGGCGTTTGCGGCATTTCATTCCTTTGTGAGATATTCCCGTGACGTTGACAAGCGTCATGTGTTTTGACGAATTCATGGGCATCCTTATAGATCGTGGGCCAATAGAATCCCGAATCAAACACCTTCTTGGCGGTGTAGTTGGGGCTATGATGTCCCCAAGAGGTCCGTAATGGCAAGCCTTGAGAATGTCAACGGCTTCCCGACCATACACACATCGCCGGATGACTTGATCCGCATGTATTTTAAACAAGTAGGGTCGTCCCGAAATAATGTTTCACATCCTTGAAGAATTTATTTTTCCGTTGGGACGACATCCTTTCATTAACAAAGTTACCCGCATGGTAATTTGCAAAGTCGGCAAACCATGGGGTAGAAGAATCTCCACGAAAAGAAACCACGTTGAGTGTTTCGAGAGGAAAAGTTTCATTAATTTCCTTTTCTCGAACACATTTTGATGAGGGTTCTCTAATCGGGATAGATGATCGCAGCCTGTGTTCTCACTCTCCTTTTTATCACGAATGATGATATCAAATTCTTGTAGGAGGAGAACCCAACGGAGCAATCTCGCTTTGCATCTTGTTTTGCAAAGAGATATTTAAGTGCCGAGTGATCCGTATACACCACGCATTTAGTCAAGATAAGATATGGCGAAATTTCTCAAACGCATACACCACCGCTAATAGTTCTTTTCCGTAGTGGTGTAATGGGTCCGAGCTTCACCATAGTTTTGCTCGCGTAGTGGATTGGTGGAAATGTTTGGTTTTATGTTGCCCCAAGACCGCACCGATTGCAAAATCACTTGCATCGCACATGAGCTCGAATGGTAAATCCCATCGGGGCAACTAGAATGGGTGCTTCCGTAGCTTTTTCTTAAGTGTTTCAAAAGCTTCGATGCACTCGGGAGAGAAGATGAAAGGAGCATCTTTTCGAGAAGATGGGTCATAGGTCGAGCGATTTTAGAGAAATCTTGAATAAATCTACGATAAAACCCGGCATGACCAAGAAAACTCCTAACACCTTTGACAAGTGGTAGGATGAGGTAGTTTAGCAATGACATCAACTTTTGCTCTATCAACCTCAATCCCATTCTTAGAAATCTTATGGCCGAGGACTATGCCCTCTTTGACCATAAAGTGGCTCTTCTCCCGCTTTAGACATAGATTGGTGTCTTCACACCTTTAAGCATTTTGTCTAAGTGGAGAGACAAGTCCGAAATGAGTCCCCAATGACCGAGAAGTCATCCATAAACACCTCCATAGTTTCCGATCATGTCGTGGAAAATGGCCATCATACAACGTTGGAACGTGCTGTGAGCATTGCATAAGCCAAAAGGCATACGTCAGTAGGCAAACGTCCCGTATGGGCGGTGAATGTAGTTTTCTTGATCCACGGATCAATGGGGATCCGAAGTAACCCGAGAAACCATCAAGGAAACAATAGTACTGTTCCTCGCTAATCTCTCGAGCATCCGTCCATGAAGGGTAGAGGAAAATGGTCTTTACGGGTGGCTTCATTTAACTTTCGATAGTCAATACACACACGCCATCCCGTAACCAATCGAGTTGGAATCAACTCGCTTTCTTCATTCGTGACAACAAGAATGCCACCCTTTTTGAACGCAATGAATTGGGCTAACCCAAGGACTATCGAGATCGGGTAAATCAGCCGGCATCAAGAAGTTTGAGAACCTCTTGTTTGATAACCTCGTGAATCTTAGGATTCACCCTTCTCTCGACTTTGACCGCTGGTTTGAAGTCATCCTCCATTAAGATTTTATGAGTACAAAACTCGTGGTTGATACCCTTAATATCGGAGAGTTTCCAAGCAATTGCTTGCTTGTGTGACTTCAAGACCTTTATGAGAGCAGTTTTCTCCTCCTCGTTAAGTCCTTAGCAATTATGACGGTAATTTATCATCACCTCCAAGAATGCATACTCAAGATGAGGAGGTAGGTCCTTAAGTTCAACCTCGGAAATGCTTCAAGAGATGATTGCACCGATTTGATTTCCTCAATTGTGATTTCTTTCGGAGGAGTGAAGGTAATGGATCTTCATTAAGCAATTGCTCAAGATAAAGAATATCCCCTCCGAATCATACACACCATCAATTCCAGCGGAATTGATTCATCAAGAGCTAGAAATTCATCGATCTCTTCCAAAGGAAGTCACCTCCTCAAACGGAGTGAGAGAGGGGAAGAGTCGGCAATGATAGGTTGAGAAGATGTGGTGGGATTGGAATTCCCACTCACGAATTATGAAGATAACCAAGAAACTCTTGAGAGTACTCCTCAAGCAATGTCAATTAAATCGACTCGATTAATTGATTCAAGATCATAATTTGAGGAGTACCTCAAGTTTGATCGAGGTTAAAGGTAACGACTTCATTACCCACACGAGAGTGATCTCTTGCTCAAATACATCGATAAGAGCACGGCCCGTCCTTAAGAATCCCGCCCAACAATGAGGGAACTCGAGGATCAACATCGAAATCAACGACCACAAAGTCACCGAAATGGAACTTTCCTACTTTCACGAATACATCTCGGCAATGCCAAGAGGACGCGAGATAGAACGATCCGCAAGCTCAAGAGTCATGCGGTAGGAATAAGTTCCGGAAGAGACAGTTGTTTCCATATCGAATACGGCATCGATTGATGCTTGCACCAAGATCGGCAAGGGCAAAGCATTCAATCATCCTAGGAAAACACAAGGAAGAAGAAATTTTCCGGATCTCCAAGCTTCTCGGAAGCTTTTTCAACAAGATCACGAGCAATTCTCATTCAAAGGAGTCTTAGCCATTTCAAATAGCTTTTCTTTGTTGCTCAAAGATATGTTTTAGAGTAGATGCAAACTTTGGCATTAACATGATGGCATCCGCGAAGCTTATGTCAAAGTGAAGTTCTTGGAAAATCTGAAAGAATTTTTCCATCCGATGACTAGCTTTCTCATGGAGCTTTGCTCATGTAACCGTGAGGATAAGGAAGAGAAGATTTGGATTTCTGATTCTCAACAGGAGCTACAGGAGGTTCAAAAACAACTCCTTGATTTGACTTGGGTTGCTGGACCACTTGAGGTTGGACTACCGAAGGTGGGACGTGTGCGGTACCTCTTGGGCTTGAATAATGCACCTTGTCCGTTGTCTCCTTGGTAACTTGACTAAATGCCACAGGAGGAGGGGGCATTGGAGTCGTAGGTCCATTGTGTTTTGGAGGTTCGCTTTCCACTACCTTCGGGATAGAAGAAGAAGAAGAGGTAGTAGGAACAGCAGGTCCAAAGATATGAAGCACCACTACGGGTTGTGATCGCCTTTGCATCGCCTCGGATTAGCGATCGTGTTGCTAGGTAGAGTACCGAGCCCGAGGGTCGATCATTTAAAGACTTCTTGATGTCGAAATTTGGTCGACCAACAACCGATTCATTTCCTCTTGGGATTTCATGAATTGTTTCAACAACTCATCAGATGATGGTCCTGGAGGGGTAATGACTGGAGTTTGCACAGGGAAATTCGCCTCTATTGTTAGGATTAGGGCCTTGATTTCGAAAATTCCTTGATTATTTCCATGAAAATACCCGGGTTGAAATTTCCGACTGGTTTCTATTGTAATTTCCTTGATGTTGGAAATTTTGATTCGATTTTGAAAACCGTTGTTTTGATTGAATTGACCTTGGTTTTGAAAACCTTGGTTTGGTCTATTCGATTTCGATTACGGTTTTGGTTTTGATTGAAACCGGAGGTCCAGAGTAGTGGTTAGGACGGTGGTTTGGGTCTCTGTGAGCACGATATTGATTGCCTCCTTGATTAGACATCCCGCCCACAAGATTAGCTTCAAAGGGTTACCATCGGTGGCCATACGATTATAGTAAGCATGGGGCCACCACAGTAACACGACTTCCACTTTCTTAACTTCAGCAGGAGGTGAAGTTTGTGAAAAGAGACTTTCTTCCGGTTGGAAAGAACCAAAGCTTGAATAGCTTCCGTGAGTTTATCAATCTTAGCATCGGTGCTAGATTGACTCACAGGCGATGAAGAAGAAGGTCCAACACCGACTTGGGAAACAACCGCTTGCCGTGCGGCAAGGCGGACTTTAGACTTGTTTTCGATTATCGCCAAAGCTTCTTTGTGCTTTGTTAAGGAAATTTCCTCCGCGGAGGAATTGAGAGAATCTTGGTCGATTGACTCACCCATTGTAGAAAGTGTCGAGTTGCATCAACTCGAGAAACCGTGGTGAGGACATTTATGAAGCAATTCCTTGAAACGATCCCACGATTCATCAAGGATTCATCAAACTTCGAGTGAACTTGATGATTTCATTTTAAGACTCGTGGTCTTGGAAGGTGGATAGAATTCATTCACAAATTTCTTCACCGATCTTCCCATGTCTCTATAGATTGAGGGGTTGTTTTCAAGCCAACCGGCTTGCCCTCAAGAGAAAACGGAATGTAAGAAGCTTAAAACCTCGAAGGGACATTCTTATACTTGATGGTAGATGCAATCTTGTTAAACCATCTTATATGAGCATGAGGATCATCCCGCCAAAACCGTAGAACGATTAGAAGTTACAAGATTCAAGAACCCGGTCTTGAGTTCAAAATTTTCACCACGATGGTCGGTATAACGATAGCATCTCCATACCCGCCGATGGGTGCCCGAGAAGCTCTCACATAGGAATCTCATCCGCCATGATAGCGGAAGAGTGTGAGCGATCCGGATCTCGATCCGATCGATGGAGCAGAAAGTTCGCGAACACGCCTTCTTGGAATCTTGACAAGCTCACGAAATGGGCTCACGGATCTAGAAGAGCGAAAAGATATACTAGAGTTAACTCTAAGGAAACTCGAGTTAATGAGAGAAATGGAATTATGAAAATCTTTCACATGAGAATGAGAATTATGAAGACGTTTGTAAAAATGGTGGTGAGAAGAATGTTTATGGGTTTTCGGTTCAAACGTCGATATCACAACAAAATCAATTAACACAAAATCGAGGCAAAACAACAATGAACTTAACCAATAATCCAAGATGAATGGCTTCTTTGAAAAAGGTACACCAATCACAATGGACACAAAGGCAAGTTTTATATCTTTAGTTCGGGAACTTATTATGGTCGCACCCCGCTAGGTAGTGTAATCGCCTTGGTTTTCGTGGTAATCTTTTAAGTTGTTAATTATTAGAGAAAACGACGATTCTTTTGTATTTTTATTTTTGATACATATATAGAAACAAAAGAGAAAATATTTTTGTGTTTTATACGTTTTGCTTGTTTTTGGGTTTTGGATTTTTAGAAGAAAATATGGATATATATATATATACAGAGATGGATGATATAAACAATGAGTGAGGATTCAAACAACTAATCTGCTAAAACGGAGATAAATCAAGACAACTCACTCCAATGGCGCCTAAAATTTTGATCGGTGCTAAACATCAAGTCTAAAAGACTAAAACCGCTCAAACACTAATGCAATTAAGATCCGAGGAGTATAGAGTGTTTCCGGTCGTTAAGTCCCAAATGAGTTGTGCAATGGATTATCAAACGTTTAGTGATCGGAAATTTGAACGATAAAGGATTTGTGATGATTAACTACGTAAAAAACAACAAATAAAGACGGCTTAAATGCAAATTAAAGAAAATTAAAAGATAAAACCTATTAAATAAACGCTATCACTATATTTAAAGTGATGAACGTTTAAAACCTAAAACGACGCTTAAATTAAAATAACGTAAACGCACAAAATAAAAAGTGAAACTAGATCAATATTAACCCTAAAAATATGAAAATGATGTTTTACAATCCTAATGATAAAAGAAAATATTTAGAAAAATAAAATTATTTTTAAAACTAATTATCTAATTAAAACTATTTTTAACTATTAATTAATTACCTAAAATATAAGAAAATATGAAATTAGGCTAGAAAAATAATATTAAGACTTGGAAAAGTCTAAAATATCAAAATGGACTTTTAAAACTATTTTGTATTTTGTGACTATTTATCTATTTTCTATGAATTTTAAACTATTAAAACTAATTTAATTACTAAAATTACCAAATGAACTATGAAAAATCTAGAAAATTACTTTTTTCACTTTTTGTATTTATCTAAACCTAAGAAAATTGAAAAATTATTTTTTTGAACCTTTTTCTAATTTTTTATATTAAAAGCTATTTAAAAATGATTAAAAACTAATTTAAATTGAGAAAAATAGCAAAACTACTTAGAAAAATCTGAAAATTTCAGGAAAAGTCTAAAATAATATTAGGAATATAAGAAAAATATAAAAATAAGGTGCTATGTGGAGAAATATGAAACTGCTAGTGAAGTGCTTATGGAAATAAGCACTTGATAAGCCAAAAGCTTACCAAAAGCTACCAAACTGAAACACCAGCTATGATAAGCTACAATGACCAAAATGCAATAAGTTTTAACAAGCTAGACCAACAGAATCACAATATGCTAAGATTTGAGGTTGTGAGTTTTTTAAAACTAAAACAGTTCCCTGGTAGCAACTTTAAGCTAATGCATAAGCTTATCAATAAGCTCAAACCGAAACTACTTCTGGAACTTGTAAAGGACCGGGTGAGATTATGTGTACAAAATTGAGACCATGGTGAGCTCTTATAAGCTCGTGCACCTTGCACAAAAACCGAGTAAAACTCAAGATTCACCGAGTTCGATGAGCAGGGATCAAGGACCTAAAGCACAAGCTTGTTTGAAGCTTTTAGAAAATGACAAAAATCAAGAAAATAGTAATAAGTACAAGGACCAGTTGAAGTTTTTGAAACACCAAACCTTATTAAATTTGACCCACAATGAATCAATGAAAATCTTCACTTTGGCTCAAAACTTGATTTTCCTATTTTGACTTTTGATGAAATGAAGATTTTGACTTTGCCAACTTAAGATCCAATTTTAAAGTCGAGATAGTGTTTATATGATGTTATAAACTTGATGCAAGCAGATTATGTGATTCTAAACACAAAATGATGGATTGCAATCCCAAAATTTCCAACGAGGGCGATTAAGATCAATTTAAGTACAATTTTGACTTAGGTGGGTTTCAGCACCAAGACTAAGATTGAAATGTGCTCAAATGAGCTTGAGCAACAAGAACTAACAGATAGCTATCATCGAATAAGCCTTTAAGGCGTGTAAACTACAATTCCAAACACCCTTTTCCAAACTGCTTTTGCAAATGAAACTAGTCTAACATCGAACAAACATAATCCAAATGATCAATCTAGACTAATGTTACCTAATTACTTCTTTTAAAATGAAATGAACCGCTTTTAACTATAATTACTTGAGTGTGCACAAAAACTTGAAAATGACTTACAAGGGTCCAAAGTCGCAATGGTATGCATACACACCCCATGAACCATGAACCACTAATCTATTCCAAATCAACCCAATACCTCAAGAATAAACCCATTCCATTTCGCTTCACCCAATGACCAATTTTGCACCTTTTACCCCTGTTTGACTTTTGTTGACCCGATTCCAAAATGAGTGTAACTTGAATCGAGCTTGTAAAAGCTATGTTGTTTTTTAAGCTCAATGGAAATGATAAACAAGTGTTATGAGGCTTTTTAGTATGCTTTAGAAATGGAAAATTTCAACAGTGACATAAACTGATGAATATAACATTAAACTGAAAATTGGTACTTGGAATCAGTTTTAATACATTCAAATACTTAAAGTGAATACATTTTAACAAAACATTACAAGATTTATACTAAGTTGAGAGATTAAACATTAAAACGACATAAGTGAAAAACTAAAAACTACTAGACTCTCCATTTGCTCCCTTTTTCAGACTTTTTATAACCCAATCACTTTATCTCTCTTCTCTGTTGAAATCCCAACAAATCTCGCCCTTGATTGCTCAAATTAATCTCAACCATTCAAAATGGTTTTTGGCGCCAAATTCTTGTCCGCCCATGGAGGTTGAGTGAAGGGTAGGGGGCATTTAATGAGGCTTGGAAGGTAGTTGTGGAGTGGGGAACAGTTTGAGTGAAAATGGAGGAGGGATGGGGTGGAGAAGGTTGCAGGCAGCGGAAGTGGTGACTTTTGGCGGGTTGAAGATATTGACCGAGGTTGACGTGCAAGAGATAATAATAGGGGGTTCACAATGGTATTATGATGGGGTCCGTAATTGGTGAAAGGTCCAAATTGGTATTTAAAAGGTTTAAAACTATAGGACTAAAGGTGTAAATCGAAAATGTAGGGACCTAAGTCGCCAACATCTCAAACTTGCTTCAAGGGACCAAAAGTGACAACTTTCAAAAGTACAAGGACCAATGTTGCCTTTTTCTCATTTTCCAGGACCATTTCGCCAATTTTGAAACTTGAGGACCAAAGTTGTAATTTCTCAAACTTTTGATAATTTTTCACCAAAGGACTAAATTTGACAAGTTTTGATTTTAAAAGGACCTTTGGTGACTTTACTTTTGAAATTATGCGCTAGGACTGCTTTTTGACAATTTTTGAAACTTGGGGATCAAACGCAATTTTGCAAATTTGATATGTTTTTCATCCGATTTTGATATTTTGAATTTAAAACACATAAAACACCGATTTGTGATATTTCGATCATTTTGATGTGTTTCGAGTGTTTTCGGATGAATTTGCAGCTTATTTTGTATAAAAATGATGAGTATTTACACACTCATCAGTTAATCGGTGGTGCTTCTTCAACGAGTTGTTGTAGCAGTGTATCGTATAGGAATATTATCGGGTTGCGCAATGGAACAATGGATACACCGAGCACGTTCATCAATATCGCCACCAACAGTGAGCAAATGACCTTTCCATTTTTGACGAGTGATCGGGGGCTTTGTTCACCGATGATGGGGTTGAGGAAGTTTAAACGGTTGTGTCCGGGTTCTAAGATGTTATACTCGGAAGCCATTTCCGTAAGTTCATCAAAATGAGCATGAATCGCTTCCATCACCGCTTTGTACGACGATTCCGATTCGGTAACCTTTAGAATTCTCACAAAGATCCAATAAATACTCCAATGTCACTTTGGCTTTGAGCTTTCCAAAATCATCACGATCATTATTCGGATAGCAAAGGGATCCAAATACATGAAAGTGTTCGAGATTCGGTTTATGGTTGTGGACAAGCTCGAAAGGTGTTTTGTTGTATGCGTTTGTGATCATAGAACGGTTTTGAGTATAGCATGCGAGATACGACACGCCCACAAGTAATCTGGAAGTTTAGCATTGATTAACATTGTTCTTGCAGCTTCCACTAACGCTTGGTTTCGTCTTTCAACAACTCCGCTTTGTTCTCGTGTACGTGCAATAGATGTTTGATCTTCGAATTCCACTTTCTCATAAAATTCACGAAGGGTTTGGTTAACAAATTCGGCCTTTGTCCGTTCTTATTTGGCGGACGGTGTTCGGAGTCGAACTTGAATTTTCGTGAGAAAGGTGATGATCATTGTGGAGCTTGGTCTTTGCTTCAAGAAAGTAGACCCAATTCCATCGTGAGTAGTCATCAACAATTACTAAGATGTAGCGTTTGCCATTGATCGTTTGCACGCGCATCGGGCCACACAAACCATGTGAAGAAGATGAAGCACATCTTCGAGATGTGTTCCACCTTTGAAGGAAAATGAGCACGAGTGCTTTTTCCTTGTTCAAGTCGAGCAAGGTGATCTTTTGAATACCGGAATCGTGGGAGACCTTCAACTAGTTTGTGTCGAGCAAGGTTGGTGATGGTTTGAAAGTTTAGATGTGAGAGACGACGGTGCCATAGCCGTGATTTTGTTGATGTTGCCTTTGAAAGTAAGCGAGATGGGAGATGAAGCAACCATGTCTTGCATAGAGATAGTGTAGAGACTAGAATTACGCGAGCGGACATAAGGTCATTTCCTTGTAGATCACGAATGAAACAAGTTGTCTCTCCGAAAGCAACCTCCAAATCTCCATCACAAACCGACCCATCGAAAGCAGTTGTGACCGAGGCCTTCCACATAGTAAACCTCGCTAATTTCGATGTTCCCATTGATATAGTCTCCGTAGCCCATGATAGCTGCAAGTGATCATTCCCGAATCGACAAAGTGCCAATGAACTTTGCAATAAAGTTTGATAACAGCTTAAGGTTGCTTGTTATGTGTGGGAACATCCGCTATCAACAATCGAGAGAATGATCAGATCACCGTGCATTACACGCAGGCGACACGGATGGAATAAGTAGATGTGGAACCCGAAAATGTTAGAGGGTTCCGGAGCGATGATAGTAGACATACACACATTAATAACTTTAGGCATCCATTTAAAACCTAATGTGTTATATATCCATTTCGCCATCTATAACTATTGTTTGCTTTAGTCTTTGTGAATGCACTAGGTGGTACTACATTCTTAAGAGGTGAAACCTGAGCTCTGTGGACTGTAATGCTTGCCTTAGAATCTAAAGAAGGTGGTCTACCAAGCATGACTTAGAATGATTAGTGGGCCTAGAGGTATGCCGATTCTTAGGATTCCGTAACGAGATTATAGCTTTAGCAACACATTTGTCATGACAATCGAATTCATACTTTTACGACAAATAACACAAGGTGCATTAGACTGAATATCAAAAGTACTTAAAGGTTTAGCATTCGTTACATCACTATTTCTATTACATTTTCCACGCAATATCTATAGTTGAAGAAACGTGAGTCTTATTCATAGTCCTAGGGTGTTCTTCTACTTTAGCATTCTTTATTGATCTTTTCCGAGGTCGCAACTTCCTATTTTTCGATTGAGTGCTCTAGGTCGTGAAGTGCGGACGTTTGGAAAAGACGCAACTATTCTGCTTGAAGAGAAGGAAGCACGTTAGCAACTTGTGATTTGGCGGTAGGGATTCTAGGTGCACGATTACTAAGTGTTCTTGGTGCTAATCTCTTAATGATGGTTGGCGGAAGTAGTTCATACTTTCCTAACATTTCTCTTAACTTAGAGATAGTGTGAATCAAATCTTGATTTTCGTAAGCTAATATTACCAAACAAAATTCATAACTTCATCGTGATCAAGATAGTGATCAAGTTCATTTGATGCTTCATGACGAGTCTTATTGAGTAAATCAAATATGACACCATATTCTGTTTAACTATTACAAGTTCTTGTTCATATTTTGAGATTTGACTTTTCAAAGACACGCTTTGATCATCCAGTTGTTCAAGTTTAGGATCAAAAGATTTTGTATGCAATCGAGCGATTTTCTTTGAAAACCAAGTTGTTGATTGTGAATATCTTTTCACACCAATTAAGATGACGCTTTGCATTGTAAAGTTCGTTAAGTAATCGCTCATTTTCGCTTTTAAAGACTCGATCAAGCACATTATCAAGATTCTCAACAGTTACCACGAGTCAACATTATCGCAGAGATATAATCAAATGCATGTGGCAAAGAATGGAATAACACAACATTATGGATATCGCACAGATAACATCTTTCAAGAGTCGATCAACATCTTTTCTCAACATTTTCTTTTACGCTTAGTATTAGAAATAGATGTTTCGATTTTCTCGAAAACCACCTTCATGACTCCAAGTTCCTTATGAAAGTCCGTTCCCAAGACAATGCACAACTTTTCAAATTTTTAACATTTGTAAAATATTTTTCAAAAATGTCTCTTTGTTCTCGCCAGAAAGGCGATTGAAAGTGTTGAACTTTGATTTCGTAATGATATTCTATCTCATGTTCTAAATTTTGAGGTCGACCATGAAAATATCAAAATATCTAAGAATTTTGCGATTTTCGTGTTTTGAGTTTACTTTCTCGATGGAAGGTAAAGGACCATAAATTTGTGCATAATCGGTTGGGGATTAACATTAGAAGACTCAAGTGTTTTGATGATAACCATTGGTGTGTTAGAAGAATCGTGCAGTGACAAAAGTGACCGGCTTTTGAATAATTAAAAGGTTTGTTGTAAACAACAGCTTTTAATTTTGATCGACTCTCGCCTTACGCATCTAATTCCTCTTGACGATGATATTCAACAACACTCATAATGTAATTATCAATTTTATATTCTCGCACCGGAAACTTGTGGATTTGGTTTGAATGTTTTGGTTGAAAGCTTTGGTTTGTAATTAGCAAGATTTGGTCCATATCCTTTTGGATCGGGTTTTAAGGTAAACTTTTCAATAGCGAGCATCGACTCACCATGTTTATAAACAACAGTTTTAAACTCTTTAAGTTTATGTTGCAAGTCGATAATTTCTTCAAGATGATTATCTATTCGGTTCGTGGAATGCTTTTGTATGCAGAGAACTGCTTTTGACAAGTTAACAACTCAAACCTTAGCTTTTGATTTTCCAAGGTGAGAGCGTTAATTTGCTTTTATGTTCATGTTTCGCTTGTTCTATCTCGAGACAATAAAGCATTCTTCAAGCGGCTAGATCACGATCCGTCTCTAAATATTTTTCGCTTTGATGAGATTTAGTAAAGGTCGCTTCAAAACCTTTTCACGTTTTTCTTGAGTTTTGAAAAGTTGAGTTGCTTTTGTAAACATTCAAAATCCTTGGTTAATAAAGTGCATTTTACTTTTAAGTCCTTATTTAATGCACAACATTCTTCAATTTGGGATTCTTTGGTCTTTAAGTAAGAGAGCAAGATCCGGATGAGGCAAGAGTTGGGCTTGTTCAATGAAGTTACGACATGATCATTATTTAGATCCTCAAGTATAACCACTGAGTCAATTTGATTATCAAAGGAAACCATAAGGTCATCTTGATCGTCAAATGTAACTACAGGGTCTATTTGAAAATCGTCGAATGAGATGTAAATGACTCATTTTGAACGAGCCCGAGCCCTCACGGATTCGTATGTTGGCGAAGATATTAGATCGAGAGATAAATATGGTTTGTTCGGCACTGAGACAAGCCATCGATGTCATACACCGGGCCTGTGTCACTCATGTGTAACTCATGCATATTAGCCATCAACATAATCTGCGCATTGCCTCGCAAATCCTCCATATCATCATCCGAGTCTCAGATTTGCCATAAAACTCGTTCTTTGTCCGTGAGAGATCCACCACTTCATCATAAGAGCCAAAAGAAGAGCCTCTTTGAAATAAGCACCGCCCCTAGTCCTCGGCTTTGGGCATGCATTAGCAGTGTTTCTTCTCATTGCGCTTGTAGCATCGAAGACCATTCAACCCATTCTCGAGCATTTCCTGCTCCACCTGCTCGAGCTCATTGTTATTCACCCACAACATTAAACCCTTGACCACCGCCCATCCGACGACCATAACCACGATTCTCGAACTTCAACTCGTCCATTGTTGACAACGGCTGATTGCGTGTGTTAGATGAGGAACGAATCGATTGTTGGATTTGTTGGTATTACGGCCAAAAGCATTAGCAATCATAACAAATCCTTGTTGCAATGCATCGAACGGATCGATGTCCTCATTAGCTTCACTGACAATTGGTTGAGCATTGTTGTTGTTGTATGGAACCATTTGATTTTGTTGAGATTGTTGCTATGAATGATTGTTTTGTGTGACAGAGGCAGTTGGTTGAGTTGCTTGTTGAGGAGGATAACTTTGTTGAGCATATAAGGCAAATTGTTGATTTTCCGGATGTGTAGGTGGAGCAATTTGAGCACGGAGAATCCTTTCCCGATCAACTTCCTTTTCATGAGGCTTCAAGTAATCGTACAACAATCCATATGTAGAATGATGCATATTCTTCGGCGACGGAGAAAATGACATACTTCTCCCATTCGTGACCAAGACTACTCGAAACTTAGTATTCATTGCAATTCTTGGCATGATGATGTTGTGTTTATCCAAATCATTGATGATGTCGAAAATCTATGATGATAAGACTCTAGTGTCTCTCCGTGTTCAATCATGAAGTGTTCATAAGCCAAGTAAATTTTGGATTCCAAATCCTCTGATTGAGTACAAATCCTTCCATAAGAAGATGAATATGGTCCCACATTTCCTTTGCGATCTTTTGAGCATCAACACTTCAAGAATTGGGTTAGGTAATCCTAAAAGGATATATTGCATTGCAAGTTCATCAGCGTCATAGTGTAGAAGTTCTTGAGGATTCAATTCTTCAACAAGAGCAATGTTCGTTTGTTCATCTCTTGGTGGATTAGCATTAGGATCTCCGGTATAATGACATGAGGCATCTCAAATGGACCTTCCAAGATAACCTTCTTTAAGAACTTTCCATGTGGCTTCTTGAGATCACGAACCCAAAGAACCTTATCACCCATTGATCGTAGTTTCTGGAGTGAGCATTCGAGGTCTATCAAGTGATCCAAACCTCATGAATTGATTGTTGGTCGCTAAAGCTTCACACATCTTTGCAAACCAAGTGGGTTCCTTCATAGTGTTCCTTGATGGATGTTGATTGAAGTCATTTATGTAGGGTTGAACATGAAGACTTGGCGGTGTTTGAACCATTTGTGGCGGAGGAATTGCTCCAAGTTGTGGAGTATGTTGTTGATTAAATTGTTGTTGATAAACTGCTTGTTGTTGATTCCATTGTTGATGTTGTGGACTTAGTTGTTGTTGTCGTTGAGAATAAGTGTGCGGAAATAGTTAGAGTATGGTGGTTGTGACATGTTGAAAACTTGTGTTGGTAAAAATGGATCTTTGTAGTCGAATGAACCTTTGTTGATGAAGTGTCCTTAGGCGAGAGATCACAAGAAACCAAGTGGAACTTATGCGTAAAAACACCAAAGTTACGCGTAACAAAGAGAGTTACGCTGTAGTTTTAGCTTACAGCGTAAGTATGGAAAAGACTCTAAAGTTAGCGCGACACAAAGTTAGCGTGGGATTAGCTTATGCGTAAGACTAGGCTTATGCGTAAGAATAATCTTATGCGTAGGATTTCACGCTTAAGCTTTATGCTTATGCGTAAGATAGGGTTTTATCCCAGTGATCTTTTACACTTGACAAAGGCAAAAGATATCCAAAGTCGACGATTTTCGGGCTTATCCAAGCAAGAAAACACGGAGTAAACCACGAACGAAGATCAAGCCACGGATAAAGTTACGCGAAGATTAGGGTTTTGATCACGCGTAATCTTACTCAGTAAAGATGATTATGCCCAAATTTGTTTCTAAACCAGATTTTGTTATGGAATAGCGTTAATAGCACCAAAATAACACAAAAGTGTGAACCTTGATGAACCAAAACGGCTAAACGGGTTACGCAGTAGAACGATACCCACGAACAAAAACAAGCATAAAACTTAGATCCACACGTAAAGGTTGAAACTTTTGCCAAAAACAAGTATTTTAACACCTTAAAACGTTGAAAGTACAATAATCTTGGATTAAAAGTGTAAAAACAAGTTTTAAGCTTAACCAAAGTAGTATGTTATTCTACGTGGGACCAAAACCTACTTCAAGAAATAACGATTCACCCAACTAGTAGGCGATCGATACCACCGTTAGGTCACTAGATTTACAACACAAGCTTATAAGAAAGAGATTAAGGCGATTGAACAAGAAATCAAACACAAACACACGTTATACTAAGACGGTTATGCGTAGAGTGTAGGTGAAAGAAAATAACTTGAACAACCAACCCTCAAGTGAGGGTTATACAAGAGTATTTATAGGAGGGAAGCTAGGGCAAAACTCCTAGTTCCCTTCCTTTCCTTTATGGGCTTGGGCCTAAGCTCATTGTTGGGTTTTAGGTTCCTTGTATGATGAATTACTCTAAGTAATGGAACCACGGACAAGCTTGAAGATAACCACGGACTGAAGAAGTGTAACCACTGATGAAGATAACCACCGCTAGTAGTATTGAGTAGCTAGCCGATAGTATATTGTAAACACTTCGCTAGTTATATATAGTCTGTTAGTTTATTGTATCGAGATAAATATGGAAAAGATATTTATCTTGTAGGTTACGTATTGTATATTGTATAGATTCCTTAGCCTATAAAAGGAGGTCCTTGGCTAGGTTAGATATACGATGTTTTATATCTAAGGTCGATACACTTAAGGTTGCAAAACCTAATATCGTAAGAGTATTCAGATTAATAAATAATATTGAGGTGTTGAATGTTAATTGTTCTTCTTCTTAAGATTAAGTATTAAATTCCGCGTGATACTTAATAAGTTCTTGGTTCAAGTCGGTTTCTATATTAGATCGTTTGCTCAATGGGATCAACAAGTGGTATCGAGCTTGTGATCTAGAAACCGTTATCAAGAAGAAGTCTGTTGATTTGTACTCAAGAAAGTTAAGATGTCCAAGAAACTCATATGGTAATCGCTTTAAGGTTCCCATGCTCAAACATGGTGAATATCAAACTGAGGATGCGAATGAGGCAATACATTCGCATGATTGATTATGCTCTATGGGATGTTGTTGAAAATGGAGACTCTCTTCCTTTGAAGGGTGAAGATGGTAAGGAGATTGCTATTATAAGTGAACCCGATAAAGCTAAGAGGAAGATGGAAATCAAAGCTCACAAGATTCTCTCCATGGGAATACCTAATGAGTTTGCATTAGATTTTGATCGATGAGGTCGGCTAAAGAACTATTGGATGCTCTTGAATTAAGGTTTCTTTGGTAATGAAGCCACCAAGAAGTCAAGAATGAACATGCTTAAGCATCGCTTGAAACCTTCATCGCTTCAAAGTGGAGAAAAGATTGATGGCACATACAATAGGCTTCAAAAACTCATAAGTCAACTGAAGGCAGTGGGTTACAAGTTCCTTCAAGAAGATATTAATTTGAAATTCATAAGGAGCTTATCATCTGATTGGGCTATTCATACTATTGTGTGGAGAAACAAGACGGACTTTGCTACAATGACTCTAGACAATCTCTTCAATAACTTGAAGGTCTATGAGTCTGAGAATACCTTTTCTAATTCGTCTTCTTCTAATCAAAACATTGCTTTGTATCCACAAATCACAAAAGCTCACAAGATGTATCCATCTGCCTATGGTATAACCACTCGCTTATTGCAAACAATACCATCGTTAGTGATAATGTCGGTGATGGTGCAATTTGTGCTTTCATCGATTTAACTACTAGTGTTGATGTTTTGAATCAAGATCTAGATCAAATTGATCCCGATGATCTTGATGAAATTAACCTTCAATGGCAAATGGCAATGCCGACTCTCCAAGCAAGGAAGTTTACGAGAGGACTGGAAGACATGTTAGGTATGATGGTCAAAGTAGAGTGGATTCGACAAAAGCAAGATGGAGTGCTTTAACGCAAGAAGAAAGGTCATTTTGCTAGGGAATGTCGAGCCCTAAAAGACTTGAGGGTATTAAGAAGACAATGAAGAGCCTACTATTTCTTGACTTTGGTTGCTCGTGATGGACTTGGTGATTATGATTGAGTGATCAGTTGAAGAAGGTCCAAATGCGACTTTTCTTGCTAGTGAAGCTTCAAAAGAGCATAACTTTGCTCTAATGGCCTATGCTTCATCTTTCCGTTCGATTCGAGGTATCTAATGATTCTAAAGCATCTACTTGTTCTTTTAAATCATGTTCGAAAACTTAGAATCTCAAAAGGCTATCACCGAGAGTATGAGAAAAGAAGTAGAGATTGACTCTAGATAACTTAGGATATAGAGTTGGCTTAGAGGGTATGGAAGAGAGGCTAAAATTCGTATTAAATGTGAATTTGAGTATGTAGAAAGATCAATATACTAGGTGGCTAAATTGATCTTAAGAACAGAGAGATTAAAATGCTTAAAGATAAACTAGCGTAGCGAGAAAGTGTAAAAGTTCAGCCCTAGAGGAAAAAGAAAACATATTGTTAGGGTTGCTAAATTACAATATGCTTCGATCTTGTACTGAAACCAATTGGCCAAAAGCGCTTAGATGGTACTGGTATAGGATACAATGATATGCCACCACCCCTTTAATGAAACATGCACCACCGCTAAAGAACTGTCATTTAGTAGTGAATTCGCTTTAATAAACTGTTGAAGAAGTAAATAAGACCAATTACCTAAGATAAGTTACGATAAGTTATCCGGTGCTCCCATAATTGAAGATTGGGAATCGATTCGAGGATGTTAGTACCGAATCAACTAAGTCTCGAAAAGATAGAGCTCGTTAAGAAAGTTGATTCTAAACAAGTCAACCCCGTACCTAGATTTGGAGCTAAAGTTACCAAGAAAGTTGTAGAGTACATGAGAAATTCCTAGAGAACAGATGAAACAATTTAAACCTAGGGGAAATCAAAGAAGCTTAAATGGTCTAATTTCTAATGACTAGGTGATGAGTTTCAATGTGTTAACAAGGCTTGTTTTGTGTGTGGTAGTTTTGAACATTTACAGAGGAATTGTAATAAAAGCAGACCACAAGTTTGGAATCATTGAGGAGGGTAAATCATAAAAACTTTTCAAATAAAACACACCCTCATCCTAACAAGAACATGATTCCAAGAGCAAGGTCTTGATGAGGAATGGGAATACAAAATCTATTGTCACTGCTCACAAAATGGATTCCAACCACGGCTAAGCAAAATGTAAACTCGAATAAGCGTGTCTAACCATCGATAAGCCAAAAATCACCACCGATTCAAAAGAAGTTTTAAAAATTCCAAAGGTGATAAGCGACATGTTGGTTGGAAATCATTTTATGTCATAAGGCCTCAAGAAGTTGGCAATGGAAGCCTAAGACAAAGGTTTTACCATATGTCAACTGTGCATCAATGGACCTAACAAAATTTGAATATTTTGATGCATAGAGCACCCAAGTCAAGATCGACTGGGTCCAAAAGAGAACTAATCTTTGAAATCTTATGTGCGTGGCAATCTTCAAACCGAGCTAAAAGATAAAGGAGTATTTGATAGTGGTTGCTCTGGGCACATGACTTGGGATGGAAGCAATTTGGAAGATTTTGAAGCTTATGATGGAGGATATGTGGCATTTGGCAATGATCCAAAGGAGGAAAGATACTTAGCAGAGGCACAATCGTAACAGAAGCTAGACTTTGAGAAGGTCTATTTGGTACAGGACTTAAGTATAATTTATTCATGTTTCTCAAATGTGTGATAAGAAAAACGGGTACTTTTGGGGAAACTGAGTGTGTGGTGTTATCTCCCGAGTTTAAGATGCACGATGAGAAATTTATACAACTTAGGGTACCTAGGAAGGAAAATATATAATGCTTTTGATCTTAAAATGTTCTTCCTAATAGATCCTTATGTTTGTTTGCTAAAGCATCTATTGATGAGTCAATATTGTGGCATAGAAGGCTAGGTCATCTAAATTACAAAACAATCAATAAACCGGTAAAGGAAACTTAGTGAGAGGGTTACCTTCAAAGGTTTTGAGTGTAAGGAACCGTGTGTGGCTGTCAAAAGGAAAACAACATAGAGCCTCTTGTAAGACCAAAATCAGTAAACACCATAACACAACCATCGTTTATGCTTCATATGGACTTATTTGGACCAACCTTTGTTAGAAGCTTGAACCATAAGCGATTGCCTAGTTATCACCGATGATTATAGTAGATTTTCTTGGGTATACTTTTTGGCTACTAAGAGTGAGACTAGTGAGATTCTTAAGAATTTCATTACTAAGATAGAAAATCTAGTAAGTCATAAGGTCAAAGTCATCATATGTGATAATGGAACCGAGTTTAAGAATAATGTGATGAATCGCCTGTAGCTAAAGGTATTGAAAGACAGTTTAGTGTTGCTAGAACACCACAACATAATGGTGTAGGTGAGAGGAAAAATAGAACACTAATTGAGGTCGCTAGGACTATGTTGTCGAATCTAAATTACCAACTACCTTTTGAAATGAAGTCAGTAGGAATTGCATGTTATGTGCAAAAGCAGTAAGGTAGTGAAGCCTCATAACAAGACCCCTATGAGTCGTTACATGGTAGGAAGCCAATGATTGCATTCCTAAAACCTTTGGGGTGTCCTGTTACCATTTTGAATACCATAGACTACCTAGGCAAGTTTCAAGAGAAAGCGGATGATGGATACTTTTAGGCTATTCCACTAATAGCAAAGCCTTTAGAGTATACAATAGAGGACTAGAATTGTTGAAGAGAACCTACATGTTCAATTCAAGTGAAAAGACTCCTAGTGTTGAGACCAAAGGACAGGACCGGTTGTTTAACATTGATATGCTAACCAAATCTATGAATTATGAGCCTATCATTGCGGGAACTTCCACTAATGCCGATGCGGTATACAAAGGATTCTCAAGTAGATAAATCTTCAAAGGAAGCCGATTCTCCAACGAGTTCTATTTGGTTGAAAAGTGGAAACCTGCATCGTTCCTTCCATCATTCACAAGCAAGGTCCTCCGATGATGATATACATAATATCGAGGCAAAGTTGATCATCATCAAGATAAAGATGAGTTGGTGCAAGATAACTCGGTGTCGGTAGAAGAAATTGAAAAGAAGAAAAAGCGATGCATAAGCTTCGCTAAGCCTACTAATTCACAAGATTCATCCCAAGGAATGATTCTTGGAAATTTGAATACTCTGTTCAAACAAGAAGCAAGGAGCCCAAGAGAATAGAAGAAGCTTTAATGTAAGAAGGATGGGTAGAATCAATGCAAGAGGAGCTTCTTGATTCAAACTTCAAGAGGTTTGGACATTGGTTGATCTTCCAAATGGGAAGAGGGCTATTGGAACTAAATGGGTATTCGTAAACAAAAGGATGAAAGAGGAATTGTAGTGAGAACAAGTCAAGATTGGTTGCTCAAGGATACACACAAACCAAGGTTTGGACTATGATGAAGTATTTGCACGAGTTGCAAGGATAGAGGCTATAAGATTGTTTTTGGCTTATGCTTCATTCAAGAATTTTGTTGTGTATCAAATGGATGTTAAAAGTGCATTTTATATGGCACTATTGATGAGGAGGTTTATGTTTGTCAACCTCCGGTTTTGAGGATCCGATCATCCCGACAAGGTTTACTGAGGTGAGGAAGGCTATGTATGGATCGCATCGGGCTCCTGTGGCATGGTACGTAATGCCTATCTACTTATTTGATGGACAATGGGTTTAAAGAGAGACCGATTGATAAAACTTTGTTCATTAGAAACCACAAAGATGATATTTTTTGGTTCAGTTTATGTGGATGACATCATCTTTGGGTCTACTAACAAGGAGCTATCAGAGATTTTGAGAAACTTATGCATGATAAGTTTCAGATGAGTTCTATGGGAGAACTCACTTTCTTTTGGGATACAGTTCAACAAAGGACCGATGGTATTTTCATTAGTCAAGACAAGTATGTAGCAGATGTGTTGAAGAAATTTGGGTTTCAAGATGTGAAAAGTGCAAGTACACCTATGGAGACTCGTAAACCTATACTACCGATGATGGGAGTCCCAAAGTTGATCTGAAGTTATACGGATCCATGATTGGATCTTTGATGTATCGATCGATCTAGGCGGACATTATGTTCTCGGTGATGTGTGTGTGCAAGATTTCAAGTAACACCCAATACCTCACATGAATGTGTTAAGAGGATCTTTAGGTATTTGAAAGGTCATCCTAAATTGGGCCTTTGGTACTCTAAGGATTCTCCTTTTGATTTGGTGGCCTACACCGACAGTGATTATCTTTGGAGCTAGTCCGGATAGAAGTCTACCAACGGAGGATGTCGGGTTCTTGGGAAGCAGATTAATTTCTTGGCAAGGTAAAAGCAAACTATTGTGGCAAATTCTACAACCGAGGTGAATATGTGGTCGCTAGTTGTTGTGGTCAAGTTCTATGGATTCGAGTAATCAATTGCAGGATTTTGGGTACAATTTTATGCATACTAAGATTTACATTGATAATAACAAGACAATTTGCATTATCAAAATCTGCTTTTACATTCTAGAACTAAACATATTGAGATAAGACATCATTTTATTAGAGATTGTAATGAGAAAAGGTTGATTCAAATGGTAAAATCCATACCGATTTCAATGTTGCCGATCTTCTCACAAAAGCTTTTGATGTGGGAGGTTTCAGTATCTTGTTGTTAGTATTGGAATGCTTATTCTCTAAATTTCTCAAAATGTTTTGTACAAGCTTGTAAAAGTATTGGACTGTTATTATGTAATCTTAAGTATTGCTATCTCTTTTATATCCACTGATAGTGTTGCTTCTAACCACTGATAGTGTTGCTTCTAACTACTGATAGAGTTGGTCTATCCACTGCTAGTTGTTCTGTATTTCTTCTAACCATTGTGCAGGAAAATGCTAAATCATTATAGAGATGCAAGAAATCTTGAAATTTCATTGTTCATTCAACAACACAACCATACGACTACGACTTACAATGAAACTTCAAGTGTTAATTAAAGACTACATCTATACATGGTTTCTACTACTACTATCCTTGCGATATCGTTTGAATGTCGGATATGCATTTATCATATGCAAACAAAGCACTAAGGATCAAAATGGAAAGGATGGATTGATGCAAACGAAGAAGTCAAGTCGATTGTGGACGATGATGGCTAATATGATAATCTTCTTGTGCTCCATCTTCTCTTACCATCATTCAGCAACTTACTCCATCTTCCCTTTTCCCTTCCTGGTTACGATATGTGTTGAAGCACCATGACTTGGTGCCCTAAGACCAAGAACCACCTCTCTGTCACTAGGGAGTGGTGGGTTTCTTGCTCGAGGTCTTGGTTGGGGGTTAGAAGATGAAGGTTTGGAGTTTGAAGTTCTCTTCTTAGAAGAGTCATCAGAGTCTTCAGAAGCATCACTTGGATTCACCACACTATCATCCTCAGATGATGGAAGAAATGGAGATTTTCTTGGTCTTGGTGCTAGTGGAGGCAAATAGGTTAGCCATGGGTTTCCATCTTCACTTGATGATGAAGATGATGAAGAGGATGAGGAGGTGGTTAGATCAACCACTTCTGGTTTGTTCCAACTAGGGTTCCACATTTTGATTGATTGGGGATTTTGGAGCAATTACGGTTTTTATCTCTTGATTGGTTTGGGTGTTCTATGATATTTGGGTGCTTTTTATAAGTGAGGATTAGGGTTACTAAAGTAACTAAGGGGCAGGTTAGATGTGGTTGGAAAGTTAATGAGGTTCTTGGGGATTGGACTGAGATATATTCTAGAAGTTGACTATGTTGACTTTCTTGCTCTAACCTCTGATAGGTTGTTTGTAACCACTTACGGTTATTACTAACCACCCGATACTATACTCTTTGTCTTTGTGTTTGTTTTGTGTTGTCTTCAGGAAAGAAGGATGTGTGTGCATAAGGAGCTAATGTGATTGCCGCTTATGTTTGTGTTCATAAAAAAAAAAAAAAAAAAAAAAAAAAATGCCGATAGATAGTTTTTGTGTAATCCTTCATATCTTGTGAGATACCATTTCAATTGACATGGATTTGCTTGCTCTAATGTTGTTCAGTTGGGAGGAATGATTATCTGTCTCCACGGATAGTGTGTTACAACTGCGGACAGATGTTGTGGAAGCACGGATAGTATGCTTCTCTATTTTTCATGTTACAGGGGTTGTTTTGACATTTTGGCAAAAGTATATCTTACTTATCAAATCACGGATGGATCACTTTCGCTAAACTAATAACCACTTCTACTTCTCCACATCCTTAAACCCTAATCACTTTTATTGATTTCTTCACAAACCCACCTTATTCACATCATTAATGGAATCACAGAAAATGCCTGAGACGTACTCCACTTCACATAATCTTGTTGCTATTCTTACCAAAGATGCTCGCTCTGAAGGGTTTCATCAAATGATTGATTTCCTTACACATAGTTCGATCCATTTTGCTTTAACGGTTGAACCTACCATTTTTAAAGCCTATATTCGACAGTTTTGGAAGAATGCTAAAATTGAAGAGGTTAATGGATTGGAGGTTTTTAGTACTAGGGTGGATGAGCATGCTATTTCGGTTTCTGAGGAGCTTATTAGAGAAGTTTTGAGGCTTGATGATGCTGATGGGGTTGATAATCTTTCTGATGTTGAGATTGTGGCTGGTTTAGAGAGATTAGGATACACATACGAGGTGAAAAGGTACAATTTTTAAGAATCTGCTTTTCTCAACAATGGAAGTTTTTGATTCACACTTTGTTGATGTGTATGAGCAATAAGACCACAGTGCTTTAATGATTTTCCTTCAAAAATTGCTACCGCTATTATTTGTTTGTCGGATGGAAGGAAATTTAACTGGTCTAGGATGATTTATGAGGGTTAGTGCGAGAATCTTAGGAAGAAGGAAAATATTATTTGTATCCTCGCTTTGTTCAATTGCTTGTGGAACATCAAATTCAGGATCCTATTGAACATGTTAGAGTATGAGGTACATCACATGATTCCTCAGTGTTTGCCTATGAGGAATCCGCCACGTAATGTTGTTATTAGAGATGTTCCTTTGTTTCCTCATATGCTTAATTTTCCTTACGATTTCGAGATTAATGAGGCTAGCAGAACACGGGGCACCTCGACTTCCTCGGGGCTAGTGCTAGTGGTATGGTTAATGAGGTCATCACACGGTGTGGAGGTGACATGATTGGAAGGGCTTCCACCATCGATCCTTGCTTAGATCTTTGGTCGGGATAGTGGAAACATCAATAAGACCCAACCTTGGCAACTCCTAATGTGGAAAGTTCTTTAGAGCTTACCACGGTGGAGGTATCCCTAGCCAACTGGCTACTGTGGTACATAGATGATCGTGCTCGATGCAGTGCTATGTCTTTATATCCAAGGATTCACCGCTCAGGCGATTAACACAACTCAAGTGATGAGGATAGATTGGAACCCGATAATGAATTGACGGTTGATGACTATGTACATGAGGACTTTTTCGATGATCCACCTCTCGGACGGATAACACGGTCGAAGTGGGAGGATATTCTTGAACGTCTAAATGAATTGACGGTTCGGTGTTCTAAAATGGAGGATAAGATTTCTAGTCTACAGGAGGTCACCGTGCTTGTGGTAAAACTATTCGAGATTAAAGCATCGGGTCTTGGTTTTGGAAAGAGTGAAAAGACCGGACTTCTTTGCTTTGAAAGCTTTGAGGCGTATGAAAAGAAGGTGAACTCTTCTCCTACTCGAATGTGGATGATGTATCCAAGCAGGGGAGGAGTGATGGCATGACTTCGGGGGAGGCTGGAATGTGTCATTGGTGTTACTATGGAAGAAGATGTTGACAGTGGAGATCAAGAATTTGTAGTTTCGATAAAGTTGGGAATGTCTTGTTGTTCTTGAAGAATTGAGGAATGTTGACATAGTACGTAACACAACCATCGATGGCATATCCGAAACCACAGTTAGTACTTTTGTAACCACCGATGTTGTTTGATTTGGCTATTGTTTCTACCACCGTCATACCCATCGCTATTACAACTACTTCTACTATTGTTACAACTCTTTACGAATTACCATCTAAGCCTAAAGAAGTAGAGAACGAGGTGCAAGCACATTGATTAATTTGAGCAAAACATCATCAATACCTACATCAATAATTGCACCTGCTTTATCTATTCAGTCTATTGCTACTAAATCAAAAGGTAAACCAAAAGGTAAAAGTTTGGTTATTGGTGAACCTTTGAAGAAGAAAATGGACAAATCTAATGTTGGAAAAGGCAAAGAAGTAGTCTTCAAGTTCAAAAATAAAAGCAGAACAAGAGGCTTATGATAGAGAGCTTGCTAGAAGTATGGAAGAGGAGGATGAGGCGCTTTGAAAAGAGAAAGAATGATGAAGAAGAAGCTAGTCGAGAAGATATTAGCTATATGGTATGAATCTCAAGAATATCTTAAAGCTTCGTAATTGATCAATGATGAATATACATTACAAGAATGGGCTTTGTTCGATGATGAAGAAAAGGCTAGACTTCGGGAATGTTGGCAAAGAAGGTTAGTAGAGGAAAGAAGAAAATTGTAAGAAAGAAACCTCCTTCTATTGCTCGGTTGAGGAATGTTTTGATGAGGATTATCAAAATTACGGTATATATGTTCGAAAATCTTACTACCTGTTCATTTAAAAGAATTTTGGAAATCTATGAGAGATGTATGAGACTTAATAATGATGATTTCTATCCGATGGATTCTCAAAAGGAGAAAGAGTGGATTAAAGAGCAAGATGCATGGATGCAAAGTAAACGAAAAAGAAAATCTGAGGTTCAGGAGACATCTGATTCTAAGAAGTTGAAAGTTGTTGCAGAAGTGAATCAAATCATTTCTTATGAGTTTAATCTTTTAGATGGAAGTGAAGGAGTGTGGAAAATTCAAAGATTAAATAATGACATTTCTGAGTATAACAAATTTTCACAAATGCTTCAATACTTTGATAGAGATGATTTGATGAATCTTTGGGTACTTTACAAGAATAATTTTGGTGAAGTACATCCAGATGATTATCATGAAAGGTCGATGTATCATAATTTGAAGATTCTATTTGAGCCTACTCATGATGAACACGAATGGCAAGGACTCTACAATGGTCAAGTTACTCGTTGGTTTTATATCAAACTGTGGAGTTCATGTTTTAACTGTTTCGGACAGATTATTCATATGCTTGTAGAAGGTGAATATCCTAAATTGAATAATCATCCGTGAATCATTGCTCGATGTTGAAGCCAGTTGTTTCAAGATGTTATTGTCCTATGATAGTCAAGCTTATGACTTGTTGAAGAAGTATGAGAAGATAATTAAAAGTAAGTGTTTGGTTACATCCTCCACATCGGATGTTTTGAGCTTACAAGAAACTTGAGAATTTGTTAGAATTTATCAAGTTTAGGGAGGATTGTTGGGTTTTAGGTTCCTTGTATGATGAATTACTCTAAGTAATGGAACCACGGACAAGCTTGAAGATAACCACGGAATGAAGAAGTGTAACCATCGATGAAGATAACTTACGGCTAGTAGTATTGAGTAGCTCAGCGATAGTATATTGTAAACACCGCTAGTTATATATAGTCGGTTAGTTTATTGTATCGGATAAATATGGAAAAGATATTTATCTTGTAGGTTACGATTGTATATTGTATAGACTCCTTAGCCTATAAAAGGAGGTCCTTGGCTAGGTTAGATATCGATGTTTTATATCTAAGGTCGATACACTTCAAGGTTGCAAAACCCTAATCTTGTAAGAGTATTCGTGATTAATAAATAATATTGAGGTGTTGAATGTTAATTGTTCTTCTTAAGATTAAGTATTAAATTCGCGTGATACTTAATAAGTTCTTGGTTCAAGTCGGTTTTATATTAGATCGTTTGCTCAATGGGATCAACACTCATGGGCCTTCTACATAAGCTTAAGGCTAATAACAAACATAAAGACCATAATTAAGCTAACTATTACATGTAAATTGCTAACACTTGATTTAGGTTTAGGAGTGATTCCAACATAAGTCGATGCGCCGCTCGTCGTCATTGGTAGCCACATTGATTTCAGCAGTGCGAATAGTTGGCATTTCAATTTTGGCTGGTATGACGGCCTCAGTCCCATAGACTAGAGAAAAGGGGGTGTCCCCTGTGCTCGTTTTGATTGAAGTGCGATGCGCCCACAGAACATGCGATAGTTCTTCCACCCACCTTCCTTGTGTGTGTCTAGGCGTGTTTTAGTGCCTTCACCAGGCTCGATTTGCACGCCTACCAAGCCGTTGGTTTGTGGGTGTTTAAGCCGACGTCAGTGTCAGGTGATTTTAACTTCTCGCACTGGTCCTTGAAGGGGTTGTCGATAATTGTTTCCGTTGTCCGAGATGATTTCCCAGTGCAGCCAAGCGGCATACAATATTTTCCCATACAAAGCGTTTACACGGTTGCCGTGATTGTTACCAACCTTTGCTTTGATCCACTTGGTGAAGTAGTCTATGGCGACTATGAGGAACTTTAATCCTCCTGCCGCATGGGAAAGGACTGCGATGTCGATGCCCCACTTGTAGAATGGCCATGGTGCCGAATTGGTGTTAGCTCCCTGTTGTGGTTGGCGTGAACAGGTCTCGTGAACTTGGCGGTCGTTGCACTTTCTTATTAAGTCCCGCGCATCGCGGTGCATGGTGGGCCAATAGTATCCTGACCTTAGAGCACGTGCCACTACGGACCGTGGTCCTGAATGCATGTTGCATGAACCTTCGTGGATTTCCCGCAGTACATAATTTGCTTGTAGGGGGCCAACACAGCGGAGCCATGGTTGTAGGAAGGATCGTCTATATAGTATGTTATCCCGAAGTTCAAACCTCGTATGCGCCGTATCCTTGGGCTTCCTTACGCTCTTGGGGTAATACTCCTTGCTTATGAATTCCACTATCGGTGTCATCCACGAGGTCCGTCTTCCTCTATTATCAGGATATTTCCATCTACGAGATGGATTTGTTTTTAACGCTTCCACCGGCACTTGTTTTGATAGGTGTGCAAAGCTTGTCGATGCAATCTTGCTTAGTGTATCCGCTTTCGATTTTCCCTCTAGGAACTTGCTTGATAGTAAACCCGTCAAGCCTTGGATTAGTGCCTTGGTCTTGTCGAGATCTTGAATCATGTTTTCCTCTTTGGCCACATACTTGCCCAACACGTGGTTGGCTACTAGCCGGGAGTCTACATTCGCTTCCAAGTTACGTACACCCATTCGATTGCTATGCGTAGTCCGCGATTAGGGCTTCATACTCTGCGTCATTGTTTGTTGTTGTGAATTAAAGCGCGATGCGTAAGTGAATTCCATTCCTTCCGATTTGTGAGAATGAGGCTCGCTCCTGACCCTTCAACGCATGAAGATCCATCCGTGAATAAGATCCATGGATCTTGTAGTTCCTTCTTGCTTAGTGCGGGTGCATCATCGGTGTCTCGGTTTTTCAATGATGAAATCGCTAGTATCGCCCTTTTACCGCAAGATGATTGGTGCAGGGAGATGTTGTGCTCACCGAGCAACACACTCCACTTTTGTAGTCGCCCCGATGCGTCGGTTTGGAAATGATTTGCTTGATTGGTTGATGCGTGATTATCGCTAAGATGCGCTTGGAAGTACTGCGCACCGTTTAGCGGCGAATACTAATGCCGTGACAAACTTTTCCATTGCGCTATAATTCATCTCCGTTTCTTGAGCGCTTTGCTTACAAAATAGACATGTGTTTGCACCGAGTCCTCGTCCGTCAAGAGCATCAGACCGACCTCCTCGTGTCGTGATAAGTACATAATCGTTCTTCCCCGCCGAGGTGCAACTAGCGTGAGAAGCTCGCCAAGTGTTGTTTGAACATGTATAAAGGCGTCTTACGCCTCCATAGTCCAAATGGAAATCTCCTTCTTTATACACTTCTTGAGTGTTTTGAAAAGGGTAATGACTTGTCTGTTGAGTTAGACAAAAATGCATTTAGGCCGGCTAACTTCCCATTGAGAGATTGGACTTCCTTCAATGCGCGGTGAAGGAAGTTCGATGTAACCTAGTTTTTCCGGGCATGGCTTTATACCATCAGGTTCTATCAGGTATCCAAGGAACATGCCTTTTGTAGCGCCAAAGGTGCATTTTTTAGGATTTAACTTCATGTTGATCTCTTTGAGTGTCCTGAATGTTTCCTCAATGTCGCGCACCAATTCCTCTTCGGTATGGATTTTTATTACTAGGTCATCGACGTAAACCTCTAGGTTGCGGCCGACCTGTTTTTCGAACGCATTATCTACTAACCGTTGATAGGTGGCGCCTGCATTCTTCAAGCCAAAGGGCATTTTGGTGTAGCAGTAGACGCCTTGGCTTGTGTGAAAGGCCATTTTTCCTCGTCCTCCTTAGCCATCTGGATTTGATGGTATCTTTTGTATGCATCAAGAAAGCACTTTAGTGGGTATCCACACAAAGATTCTACCGCCGATCTATCTCCCAGAGTGGGTAGCGATCTTGTGGACATGCCTTATTGAGGTCAGTGAAGTCCACGACATTCGCCACCACCGCCGCTCTTCTTGACCATTCTTGGGTTAGAAATCTAGTCGTGGTAGTAGACTTCTCGCATGATTCCGCATCTACTAGCTTGTGTACTCTGTCGGGATTGCTTGCCGCGCCGGAGCTTGGCGCGCTTCTTCCGACAGATCGGTGCGTATCCTTGTCGGATTGCGACTTGTGTTCGTGATTGAGCGTGGTACCCGGTCATGTGCTTTGGTTCCCATGCAAAGATATCCGTGTTCTTTGCAAGAGTGCACACACACCGCCATCACTGTCTCGACGGTGATCCTCCCATCGATACTTCCGCCTGTGGTATTCGGATGAATTGCAACCTTGTGTTTGGAATTTTGGTCACAAGACTATTTTGTAATGGGTGCGGTTTCGCATGTGATTGCGTTACATTCTTTAGGTGGTGCAGCGGCATTGTAGAGGGTAACAATACCTCCTTCCACTGGGAATTTAAGCATCCCGTGTCTTTGTAGATGGTATCAAGCGCGCGCATGGCTCATATCCCTAGTCGTCCGATAATGCCATTGTATGGAGAGGGGGATTTGATCACCATAAAATTCATCCAGGCTGTTGTGTAGTGGTAGTTATTACCCACTTTGACTAGTAGTCGTAATTGCCCCATGGGCCATATCTTTTCGCTTGTGAAGCCAGTCAGCGTTGTTGTGACCGGGCTCAATTGACTGCGTATCTCCGGGCGTAGTCTCTTGAAACAGTGTTCGTACATTATATCTGCAGACGCTCCACCATCAACATACATGCGGTGGATGTCGTGACCCCCACATTAATTTCGATGATGAGCGGCTCTACCTCTGCGTTATGCGTAGTTAAGGTAGGGAAAGTGATTGTACTTCCGTGGGAAAACTTCTGGCTGACCTTCTGCCTGGTTGTTCGTTGCCATGATTGTATCATGTAAATGGTGTCAGCTTTATCTTTGGGTCCTTCCTTCTTATTCCCGATCTTTTGTCTATCTTTCCTTCTTTGATGTTCTTGACCAAATGGTCCGATCTACCTTCCCCGACTAGTTTGTCGATGGTGGCGCAATGGACACATTCATTAGTAGTGTGGCCCTTCGTCCGTGATAGTCGCAACACCCACCTCCTACGCGTCGATCCTGCGGGTGCGCATGGGTGGAGGTCTTGGGAAAGTCGCGCCTTCCGTTGCAGTATCTCCTTTGGAGTCTTTGTCCAGGTATACTTGTCGTTGTCCGCCCGCTCCCACGGCCGCGATAACTCCTATTACGGTTACTACTTGATCGATGGATTGTCTCCTGTGTTGTTCCGTGACCGATAGTTCGAGTAGCTTTTCTTGCTATTCATGGCGGCCTCTCCTAGACGAAGGACCGTGTCGTTTCATGAGTTCATCAAAGGATTGGGGAATCTTGTCATTCAACCTTTGATGAGTTACGGGTTATTGACCCCATTCATGAACCCCGAGATTTTTAGCACCGGGACATGCTTTAACTTGTATGCATTAGTCTTTGAAGCGCCCATATAAGCGCTTGTAGATTCCCTGGCGCTGTTTGACCTGGCGAGTTCAACGGGTTCTTAGCACACTTCTTCCGTTGAGTAAAGTTTAGGCGAACGCCTTTCTCAACTCTTCAAAACCATTGATGCTTCGTGGAAGCTTTGTCAACCCCGCCCGCATTTCACTAGTGTAGAATTGAACATGTGGCACCATACTGGTGGGCCAATTTTCAATGTAGCTACCGATTCGAAAATTTTAGGTGATCATTAGGATCACCTGTCCGCCATAGGTTTTACGCTGGCGGGCATCGCCTCCCTTTGTTCTCTGGGAAATCACCGATGCGACGGTGAACGATCCACTTTTGACGCGCCATGGAGAGATATGTCTTCATCCTCCGGTTAAGATATTTGTTTCGATTTCCGGTGTCGGTTTCGCTATCCTCGTTGTCCGAGGAGTTACCGAGGATAAGCTTTCCCTTTTCGGCGTTTACCGATCGTCCTCGTAATCGCACTGAAGGACTTTCACTGGGAGTGTCACGTGCAGTCTATCTCGAACTCTTTGGCTACCAAGCCTGGCGTGGACATTGGTACCGCTTATCTTCCTCTTCCTTCCGATCTTGTGAGTTAGATACTCATCATCCTCAACTCTCTCCCTATTCATTAAACACCGGGGTCGGTGGCTATCCTTCCGCGCTTCTCCTTCCGACGGCGGCGGGGACGTTTCATATTCGAGTCAAAATTGAGTCGAGCATGCGAGCTTCGACTCGACCTCTTTTGCTTCCTCTCGCATGAGGGCCAAGGTTTCGTAATTTTGAGATACGAAATCTCCGGTGCGAAGTTCCGTGCGACTCCTTCCGAGTGAGGGTGTCTCGCTTCTACCATCGGGCCCTTGTTTCGCCGGTGCATCCGGTGCTTTCAAGGGCGGTTCAACATCTTGATTGAAGGGAGTAGCAAAACGGTGCGCGGATCTCTGCTGCTTGGTGGTGGTGGTAGTCGCTGGGTTGTCCCGAGCGTTGTTCCACTATAGGAAAACTAGGTCCGGCCTAACCTTGATTTTTAGCGACTTTGGTTGTCGGTGGTCTCCTTGGAAGTTGATCCGATGTGCAACTTCTTTCTGTAAGGTCCGCTTTGCGATCATTTGGTTTCGTGCTTCGTCATTCTAGTTCTTAGTTCTTAGTTCTTAGTTATTGGCCCCACGGATGGCGCCACTTGTTGATACAAAAGTTAGGCGTTCCTTGTTCGGGGCCCGCCTCGCTCTCAATTGAGTCTTGATTCTTGAGACCGCGCACTAAGTAGCAGAAAACACCGTTAGGCTTATCGGGATTGTTTCCCACGATTATCCTCCCGTGAGAGTAAGTAATCGGTTTAGGGTTAAAGTAGAGTTAGGGTTTTAATCGTACCTTTAACAAGGATAGGATTCCTTTATATACACACGGAATCCTTGTTGGTTCGTGTTCCCCAACCTTCGCGTATCCCGCCTAAGTCGGTTGGGAATGATTATCTCTAAAGATTAGAAGATATCCGATATCGTATTCCATAAATAACTTTGGATTGGGCCTTCAGGCCCAAACACTTATCGGCTTAGCCCATTCGTCCGGGCTTGTTAGTATCGAGACTCTAGTCGGCGCGTGACCGAATATAGACTATAAGTCATCAACCACCACCGACCGTGACCGACCCCACGGCATGCTAGACTTGGCCATGTACATTATAAAGGATGCAAGATATGTCTAAGGATGGGTTAATCCCAAGATTTGACATGGACACCGAAAAGTGTAAAACTTGCATGTTGATCAAAATAACTAAGAAACCTTTTCGTGGTGTTAATCGTGAAACTAAGCTCATGGAGGCGATACACGATGTTTGTGTGATTTGCATGTCACTCCTCTTCGAGAATAAGAAATACTTTGTGACATTTATTGATGATGCTTCTAGGTTTTGTTATGTCTATCTATTACATACTAAGGATGAAGCATTAGATAAATTCAAAGTGTTTAAACCGAAGTTGAATTGCAACTTGGGTCTCGATCAAAAGATTAAGGACCGATGGGAGGTGAGTACATGGATACTCAGTATTTTCGATCTGTTGGTATTATCCATGAAACGATTGCTCCCTATACTCCTCAACAAAATGGTATTTACGAAGGAAAATAGGTAATCAAGGAGATGGTTAATTCCATGTTGTCCTATTCAGATTGAGTCAAGGGTTCAGGGTGAAGCTATGTTATGACTTGCTATTTATTAAATAGGGTTCCCAACAAAAGGAACAAGGTTACCCTTATGAACTCTAGACTAAAGGAAACCCAACTGAACTATCTCGTGGTTTGAGGTTGTAGGGCTGTTGTAAGACTCCCTGATCCAAAGTTGAAAACTTTGGGTGAAAGAGGCATTGAATGCATCTTTGTTGGATATGCTGAGCATTCCAAGGCATTTAGGTTCTATGTTATTGAATCTAATGAATCTGTTTTAATTAACTCCATAATTAAATCAATGGATGCAATCTTTGATGAGAATAGATTCTCATTAGTCCCTAGACAAAGTCAGAGGATTCCTAATGGAACTCATGACACTGGTGTATCAGAGGTCCCTGATGAAGAGCCATCATTGGTCCTTGATGAGGTTGTGTTTCAACAACCTGAACCTGAGCTTAGAAAGAGCAAAAGGGTCAGGAATCCAAAGTCATTTGGACCTGAGTTTCAGTTATACTTAATTGAAGGAACAAGGGATGAGGTCTCTGACCAATACTCTTATTGCTTCATTGTTGAGGATGATCCCAAGATATTTGAAGAAGCAATGAAGTCCCAGGATATTGCTTTCTGGAAAGAAGCAATCAATAATGAAATGGATTCCATCATGGGCAACAACACTTAGGTGTTGGTTGATCTACCATCTGGTTGCAAACCTTTGGGTTGCAAATGGATTTTCAAAAATAAAATGAAGGTAGATGGAACTATTGAAAAGTTCAAGGCTATACTAGTCATTCAAGGCTTTAAACAAAAGTCAAGAATAGACTATTTTGATACTTATGCCCCGTGGCTCGTGTCGATACCATAAGACTTCGATTTCTTTGGCATCTATTCTGTCGATTATTCATCGATGGATGCAAGACGACTTTCTTAAATGTTGAATTGGAAGAGGAGGTTTATATGAACCAACTTTAGGGCTTCATCATGCCTCGCAATGAAAACAAGGTGTGTAAATTGATTAAGTCTCTGTATGGACTAAGGCAGGCACCTAAGCAATGGCTTCAAAATTTTGATGAAGTGGTTTTGTCTAATGGTTATTTACTTAACCAATCTGACAAATGTGTATATAGCAAATTTGATGAATCTGGTAAAGGAGTCATCATTTGCCTATATGTTGATGACATGCTGATCTTTGGTACTGACCAAAATCAGGTTGACCTGACAAAGGAATTTTTATCATCAAGATTCTCTATGAAGGACATGGGGGAGGCTGATGTTATCCTTGGTATAAGGATTAAACATGAAAGTAAAGGAATTTCTATCTCACAATCTCATTATATTAAGAAAGTGTTGAGGAAATTTAATTACTTTGATTGTACTCTAGTGAGTACTCCTATGGATACACATGAGAAGCTAATGCCTAATACATGTAAGGTTGTATCTCAACTTGAGTATTCTAGGGTGATTGGCTGCCTAATGTATGCCATAACTTGTATCAGACCTGATATTTTCTTTTGCAGTGGGTAAACTGAGCAGGTATACTAGTAATCCTAGTGCTCATCAGCATGGCAAGCGCCTGAGAGTAATGAAGTATCTAAAAGACTATGGATTATACCGTTATCCTTCAAGAGAAGGATACACCGACGCAAGTTGGATCGGTAACATCAAGACAATTCGATCTACCAATGGTCGGGTATTCCTATTTGGTGGAGGTGCAATTTCTTGGGCATCCAAGAAGCAAACTTGCATCACCAGTTCAACAATGGAATCAATTTGTGGCTTTAGCATTTCTGTAAAGAAACCGAATGGTTGAAAAACTTGCTTGAGATTCCATTGTGGCCTAAACCTATAACACTTATTTCTATCTGTTGTGACAGTGCTGCTATATTGGCTAAGGCTTATAACTAGATGTACAATAGGAAGTCTAGACACTTAGGTGTCAGGTGTAGCATGATTCGTGAGCTTATCATGAATTGGGTGGTATCTATAGAGTTTGTTAGATCTCAACAAAAGTTAGTTGATCACTTGACGATGGGTTTGGCTAGAGACTTGGTTTTAAAGTCTGCTAAAGTGATGGTTTAAGTCCAACTTAGTCACTGAATGCTAACACACCCAACTCCCTCCTGAGGAAACTTGGGAGCTGAGTTCAATGTGGAAAGCTAAACATTCAGTGGACTGGAGCACATTTTATTTTACATCCCAAGGTTGTGCTTAAAACCTGCTGAAAAGGAGGATGAAGTCTTTACTTCTTAATGGTTAATTTCTTTAAAAAATTGCTTGGCGGGAGCATGAATAAAGAGGAACCACCTATGCGAATGTTGAAGTTTTGCCACTTTAGGGAGCTTTGGACTTTTGGCTCTTACAACATTTATGAATTTAGATATGGACACATGGCTTGTATAGTGTCAGGAGCTTTAAGTGTTTGAAAACTTTTGTGTATTTTATCTTCAGGTATTCAAATGGGTTAAAGGGTTCAATTCTTAGAACACCCTAATTCTCGAATATTTGAACGTGTAATGTACTAAGATGAAAATTTAATCCTCAGGATATTTTCGTTTATGCACATGTTCTGTTTAATGTTTAATTTTTTCATGCAAAGGAAGTGAACTAAATTTGGGGAGGATTGTTGAAAATTTAGTTCACTTGTGGATTAGTTCACACCGTAATGGGTCGAGGTGCAGAGGTACACCCATAAGGTCCTCGAACACCCCGACTCTATAGTGGTAAGATTCGTAATCTTGTTATCACCGGGCAAAGTTAATACTGCTATTATTAATGTTAGTACTGATAGGCAGAGTTAATACTGCTAGTGCTAATATTAGTACTGCTAGGCAGTGTTACTATTGCTAGTGCCAATATTAGTACTGCTAGACAGTGTTACTACTGCTAGTGCTATGTTAGTACTGCTAGGTAGTGTTACTACTGCTAGTGCTGCTGGAATCAACTTGTAACAGACTTTGACCTATTCAAGTGGCAGTTTCAACTAAGTAATGATCATGTTTAATTGATCATGTAACCACTATTAGCTTTAATGAGGATAATTATGAGGCGATTAATGGATCGATTAATCCTCAAAATTTTATTTGACTAGCTAAGAGTAATTTCCTATATAAGAAATCAGATTATGCATGAAAAGGTACAGACATAAAACATAAACACTTGGATGCGCAAGGGTTATAGATTTGTGCCTAATTCAATAACATATATTTGGTCTTATCCCAAGTAGATATTCGTGATACCCAGACATTAGGGTCAAATAGTTTACTTTGGAAAATGATAACACTATTTCAAATGATATCCGGTAACCTGTATTGGTATTTGGTTTGCTATTGATTATCTTCTCCGGGAAATAACCACCTAACATTTTTAGACACAAAAAAAACACCATTACAGTCTAACTATCATGACCAAGCGACTGATACGTGCACGATGAGTTAAAGACCAAGACAACGGAGAAAATAAAGATTATTTTAGAATTGCATCGTGGTCTCAGTATACCTCCCATGCATAGTAATTTTAGTTATGAAATTTATATTGTATTCATGTTTTCTTAATTTCAGCACGTCAAAAGTAAGCACTTGAAGTGCATGCATGTAGGTTACCATTAATTTAAGATAACATTGGATAAAAAGTGTAAAATCATAAATGGAACATGAAGGCATGCATTCAATCGTCTTCCACAACTGCTTTTTTTTTCTACAGACCCGCAACTCGAACCAATCTCGTTCCGTTTTTTTTTTAGCAAAGTAGGAGACCTTGTTAAGTTTAGGGGTGAGCATCGGGACGAATCCCGACCCGTCCCGACTAATCCCGATAACGACAATGGGGAAAAACCCAAACCGACACCCGACCCGATAATGGTCCAGACTCGTCCCGAATCCCGATAATGGTCCCGAATCGTCCCGAATCTTGATTTTGGCAGCGTTTTCTAGGGACTGTCCCGAATCCCGATTACCAGGAAAACGCAAACCGACTACCGACCCGATTACAGTCGGATCGGTATCGGGAAGGGAGTCGGGTGTCGGGATCGGGACGGGAGTCGGGTGTCGGTCGGGATTGCTCACCCCTAGTTAAGTTCATGGTTACTAGCAGGGACGGAGCCAGGAATTTGTGTTAGGGAGGGCTCAACTTTTTTTTTTTTTTGGGTTTTGTGAAATACGATTCTTTGTTTTAGAAGTTAATGGTTTGTTAGTTCAGTGACGGACAAATAAGTAAATCCAAAATGGTTTCTCAACTTATCTGACGCGAAAAAATCAACCAATGGACAAGTCAATTGGTAAACGGTTTTATCGAGTTAGGTCAAGGCTACCACAAATAATTAGAAAAATGTGTAAGATTGTGTCGATTTAAATGTTATAGTTACAAATAATAGAGATAATAAAAATGCCATAATGACTATGCAGCATTTTTATAACCAAGCCTGTTAGACAAACTAAAAATTATCAAATCTATGTAGACAAACAAAACTTCTATACTTTAAGAAAAGCTCAATTTTTTTTAATTGTGACAGAACTGAGAATGCTAAGATGAACTTGTGGGAAAACCTTGCTGGACATGATCCCGAACGGAGTTTTCAAAGCAAAACTCGAGGTCGAGAATATTATCTCGAAGATGAGAGAAGGAAGGTTGAGGTGGTTCGGTCATGTAAGGAGGAGGCCACAAACAGCTCCAGTAAGAAGAGTCGAAGAGATTGTAGTAGATGGTGTGAGAAGAAGGGGTAGACCCAAACTCAGGTGGGAAGATAGAATTAAGCTTGACTTGAAGGAGTTTCTCTTGTCTGAGGACATGATCTCAGATAGTAAGGCGTGGAGAGATAGAATTAGGATCTGCGGGTAGTCCAGGTTTGTTGTTTTAGACTAGGAGCTTTGTGGGTTTTTGCCTGCTTTAGGTGTTAGGCTTTTGGCGTCTTTTTGTTGCCCTGCCTTTTCGTTGTTGGTTTTGGTGCCTTGTTTTTGCTCTGTCGTAGCTTTAGGCCCGGTGCGTTGCTTTTCTTTGTGTCTTTGTGTTTGTGTTGCCCCCCTTTTGTTTGCTTGTTTTTCTTGCCCTGCGTTATGGTTTTGGTGCCTCCTTTTTGCTTCGCCCTAGTTTTAGCCCCCTGCGTTGTTTTGTTTTGCTCTGTGTTGCACTTAGGTTTGTCTGCCGTTTGTGCCTTGGCCCTTTTTGTTTGAGCTTTGCTTTTGTGCGTGCCTTTTGTAACACCCCAAAAAAATGGTTTGCAGCGGAAGAAAAGGTTTTTGGGATGCTACTCAATTGGAGCATAACACATATTGAAAAATATTGATTTTTCTTAAAAGATTTCATTTATTGTGGTAAAACGAAGTTTACAAAAGTTGAATTGTTGCGGAAAAATGGCTCATTAACAAAATGTGGTCCCCATTCTTAAATCAGAATCATCTATGACCATGTCATGCCAATGCCCAAGCGCCTCCAAAGTTAGCTATCGCCTTTTTAATACCTGAGATAAACATGCTTAAAAAGATCAACAAAAATGTTGAGTGATATTCATAGGTTTAGTAAATGGTTGAACACAAGTTAAAGATGATAATTGCTTCGAAGACAATTACCATAGAAAAACAGAGATTATTATGCACTAAGCTCATGACACCAATACTAACTGCATACACCTAATTACTGGTGCAAGTAATAAAATTTCCCCCCAAATGTAATAGCCAATTACATAGAGATAATCAAATATGGTGCGCCCCGGTTATTTCTGATAACCTAGTGGGGGTCGTCAATTCCCATAGTACTATCCACAATAATTGCATTCACTCGCAAGTGATTAATGGTTCATGATGAAGGGGACTTTTGGCTGGCAACTTAGGCTATAATAATAATAATCAGGCAAGCATACATTTTAAGAAAAGACTTGTGTTCTAGTTTTTAGCATGTATCTCCCTCAAAGAGTTTATAAAACAGTTAAAAGAGTAAAAGTGAGGCTATGAACTCACCTTAGTAAAGCAATCCGAATTAGCGTAAAGTCAAATGGTAGGAGCACATAGTACCGTCACGCGACCTATAATAGTATGACAAGTCTTAGTTTATATGTTTATGTTTGACTCGATAGTGTTTAAATAAGTTAAAAGTTTATGTTGTTGTTGCTTGTGTGGCAGCGTTTAAGTTTAAATAATTTAGCGAACTTTGGCTCATGGAAATGCGTAAGTATATATATGTATAGGATAGCAAAATATCAAGTCGAATAGGTCTTTGGTTCATCGATAACCAAAAGACATCGTACGGAAAATATCTCATATAAATAGTGTTGGGTTCAGTAAATACCCAAACCCCTTAATCTAGGATTTGAATAGAAAATAGCCCAAGTATTTAATCCGCTAACACAAACAGTCATCGAGTGCATAGTCTCTCGGTGAGTCGTCTTCGGGATACTCAAGAAGAGGCAAAGAAGAAGTCTCCACTCAAGAAGGCGGAACTTAAAGGGTGAAGACCGAGTCTAGAAGAAGATGATTGATTCGGTGAGTGATGACAATAACTCACCGAATCCCTAAGATTCCTCTCCAACTTCTTACATCAAGACAAACCAAGTAGAAGATCAAGGATGTAAAGATCAAGAAAGAGCGGGACAAGGCGGAAAGGTTGAATCGAGATAAGACGAAGTCCTTATCAACCAAAGTCAACTTTCCACGAATGGCAAAGATCGAGGCTCGATGTCATCCTTGAACTTAGGAAAGTAGTCTTGTCTCTTACCTAGAATAGTCTTTAAATGAGACAAAATACATCAAGATATTTTGTCTTACAGATGATGTCATTGTCACTTAGGAAAGAGTCAAATATCATACATGTATAAATAGCATAAGAGATGGAGTGAAAAGGTTAAGCTTGTGAATTGTAAAACACACATACACGCAAGCCATCTTTTCACTCCTCCAAATACAACTTAGTTCTGAGATAGCTCGGTGAGCTCTAGAGTTGTGCTCGGACTTAGCTTTGAGCTTGAGAGAATCACCCAACTTTGTTATTTCAATCCAAGTACTATTCGCAAGTACTTGGGTAGCGTATTCTTTGTTGATTTATTTCTAATAAGAATATGATGTTGAAAATTACTTAGTGTGTTTTCTTTATGTTAATTTCAGGTCATAGTTCACTTTAACTTGTTTTATAAACATAAACCTTTTTAAGCGATAGTGAGCGGGAACAACAAGTGGTATCGAGCAAGGCTAATTATAAAACTCGTTTTAGGCCGCTCTAAAAGTTTTAAATTAGGATCCTAAATGGTGAAATTTATGTACCCCAACTAGTCGATAAAAGGGTGGAGCTTATTAAATTTGTTGCCCTAGACTTGAAGTTGGCAAATTCAACAAATGGAAAAAGCGAATGCTTTGCTATTTGATTGAGGATGGAACCTTATTATATCAAGTGTATAAATGAAGGTCCATTTGTCCCAAAGATTGAAGGGTTGCCCAAACCTCAAGCTCGGTGGACCCGGGATGAAAGGAGAGTGGTCAACGGGACCAAAGACTCAAAAGTATCATAATATCTTGTCTTCCCGACGATATTATAGAGTCATTATAAGTTGTAGTCTTGCTAAGCAAACACAGGATGACCTAGTTCATAGTCATGAAGGACCATCCGATACCAAGGAAAGCAGGATAATGGACACGAAACTTGAGTATAACACCTTGTGGCTATGGACTCGAAACTCTCTCAAACTTACACCAGATACAAAACTCTTTTAAATGAACTTTCAAATGATGGTGTTAAGTTGTCTAAGCATGAAATCAATGTTGGTTTTGTAAGCAGTCTCCCGAGAAGTGGTTGAATTTCTCTCGGGGACTTAGGAATGCTAATCATATCCAAAATCTTGAGCTTCACGAAATTTATGGGAAATTTGTCTACGAGGAAAACCTCATCAGCAGACGATACCCGACTTAAAGAAGTCTCAGAAGTCAAGAAGTCTGACCACTACCTCATCACCAATATCAAGCGCTTTCTTTTCTAACAATGTAGTTCAAGATTTCCAAGAAAACTCGGATGATCGACCGATGAGAGATCAAGTGAGGAGTACCTAAATGACCGAATCTTTGAATTTGGAAAGGGCACTCCTCGCTAACTCTCGAAGGTTTATAAAAGAAACAAAGGTTTTCAAATGCTAAAGCAAATGAAGACATGAATGCTATAAGTGTCATAAAAGAGGCCATTTTGCAAAAGACTGTTTTCAAAACAACTTCGAACCCTCTTACAAACCATCGAGGATCTAATCGGCCTTGAGCTTTAGCAAATTTCAACCAAAATCTATCGCCTCATCAAAATGTTCAAAACAAATCGATCTTAACAAAACCATTGATTATGAAGCTAAGTATAAGAAAGCAAAGCTAAGCTTGCATTGCTTGAGGCGACCCCTCGTAAACAACAAAAATGTTCAATCGTGCAGGTGGTAAGAACAAAGGCCTTATTGTGAAACCTTTGCGGGATGAAGAGCCAATCTCATCGGATGATGAAATGGTACATGTCGATGCTCTAATGGCTCTCTCGAGAAGAAGACAAGCTAGTTGTTGGGAAGAATCATGCTAGGAACGGGAATGGGTCAACATCACAATGAAGAAGGTAAACACTTTACTTTCTATGGATGATGACTACGATTGGCGATCTTATATAAATTATCTAAATGTTGACCTTAAGTTTGTAGAAGAGCAAAGGCGAATCTTTTTCTAAGTACAACAAGTTAAGTTTTGAATTGAATAAGTGTAGGGATGAATTGCTTATTTTAAAACAAGCTAAGCTTGAGGTCGTCACTTTGCAAATTCAAAACACTCGAACTAGTTAAAAGAAATCGTAATCTTCAAGATGAACTTAAAAAGGCAAATGATATTCTTAATAGTTGGACCGCTAAGAATCCTGTGGTCTTTGATGTTGTGGGAGCCCCAAGAGCAAGAAGAGAGTCATAGGTGAAGATCATCTCACGACTCTCTCAACAAAGACCGATCTCCTAAGCCATTTGTGTCCGGTGGCATGATTACAAGTATGTTGGCTGATTCAAATTCGGTGAATGGATTGAGCGAGTTAATCCTGAGAGTAAGCTTCCAAACTTCGATTACGGAAGGATTCTAGAGCACGAAAGTCAAGCTCTAAAGAGCATGCTTGGACTCCACTGATGTGCCCGTTGTACCGAACATATCTGCGAGTGCGAGCGGAATCTCAAGCACCGCTTCACAACTGAAACCTCTTTAGGGTCTTGCTCCAAGCTCGAGCTTACTCCACTACAATTCAATCCTCATTCACCAAAAGAAAGGTCCGGACTTGGTAGAACCATCCTACAAAGACAAGCAAAACTAATCCAACAAGAGTCTACTCTCGCCGAGACTTCATCATCCTCTGTCCCCACCTGAAGGCGACCAAATCCGGCAATTGGTGAACTTGTGAGGAAGCTTCTTGAAAAATGGAATCCATTGAAAAGGTCCACTGAACCAATCAAGGAGACAAAGTCGACTTCCTCGGTTCTCAAAGTCTAAGTCAACCTCCAAAACAAACATAAGTGTAGTGTGTCATTACACCGCCCATACCATCGACAATTGCTATAGAATCCTTTTTGCATGATGCGCAAAAGGATGATCACAGGCTCGCAGATCATCTACGGTATGTCGATCAAGCAAACTATACCAAAGTTGGTGATAACGCCACAGCGTCGTCGGGGTCAAAGGAACTTCCTTTTCTTGAGCAAGTTTTATAACACCCTAGGCAAGGAACCTAATCGTTGTAGTGTAGTAATTAGGGTAAGCCACGGTATTGATATCGTTCTCTAGGGAATAGGAATGCTAGTAGGGAGTTACTACGCTAAGGTTAAGGTTGAGGAAGATTATTTTTTATCTTTTATATTTTATGAAAATGGAAAGGTACGAATCTCGGGTATTGGATTTGGGGGTTGGTATTTCTACCGATTACTCTACTATTATCTAATTATCTAAACTAAGGTTGTGGAGTCTATGTCTAATTAATGTGTGCTCGTATGATAGTTTAAAGATGTGTTTACTTAGTTTGTATTACTCCTTAATTATCTCCTATTGATGGTTGAGTGTCACGTCTTATTCCTAGTTGCGTTGTGTTTCTAAAGTTGTAGGGTATGCGTTTCTCCCTAACTCTTTGAACTTACCAAAGGTCTTGTCTACAAATCCACTTAGAGATTATAGACTCCTACTAAGGCGCTCTTGGATGGTTTAGACTACAATCACTCGGTAATCATACTCTAGGGTTCACAAAGATGAATCAAGCATTAAGTACACAACGAATGACCTATCGCATTACTAGATCATTAATCAACTAAGATAAGAAAAACCAATCAATATTTAATAATTAAGTTTCATACTTCCTAAGCAAACACACAAATAAATTAGCGGACATGGAGAACATGCAAGCATACACACAAATAATCAAAGACATAATTGAATTAATGAAGCAAAGACTTATCTTGGTGTAAGATAGGGTTAAAAACCCTAAAATCTGTACAAGACACCTTAGGTTCGGTTTTAGGTTTTTACTCCAAAGACTCTCCACACAAAGACCTAAAAATTCGGATTCTATATAAGATTACAATTGCGACGGCGCCACCTTATGTTTAGTGACGCCGCCGTGTCGCCATCATTAGGGTTTCGTCTTGGCCACGTTAACCTTGCGACGGCGTCACCTTATGTCCGTGACGCCGTCTCTTCCGACCCCGACGTCGTGCGGATCGCATCTAGGCCGTCCCGAGTAGCGACGGCCTACTCTTTCACACTAGACGCCGCCTCTTGAAAACACGAGTTTTGAGTTCGACCCGTCACAACAATTCTCCGACGGCGCCATAAATGGCTCCGACGCCGCCGCCTTCTACATTCGGTTGTGAGTGACTTGATTTCGACTTTGGCCATTTTCTTCATATATTCGCGCTTTCTCGTCCAAATAAGTGTCATTCCAAAGATTTTGCCTTCACGAGACCTAAAAGTGAAAAGGAACGATATTAAGCAATAACGGATACAAAAGTGATCAAATAAGGACTTAAACGACCCTCAAAATGGTATCTTTTAAAACCTTATCAAATATCCCTACACTTGTTATTTGCTTGTCCTCAAGCAAATGTGCTTTTAGCCAATTAATTTATAAGTTGGGGTCATTCAACATTAATTCAAAACGGTCCACAACACATATAAGCCCATAAAAGTCATAACAAACACGGAATTACATACTAGCACCTCACATGGGTGTTTGGATACTCACATCTCTCTCGGTGTATAAATGAAATATAACAATATAGGAAATGGAAGATAAACACTCATTAACCGGTCCTAGTACATAGATTACCATAGGCTTGAGAATAGATCAAACCTCCATCGCTTTGGCGTAAGCACCTAGGAAAGACTATCAAAGAGGTCTTTAAAGGGTTGTAACGTTAGGCTTACGGTAGGAAATAAAGGGTTTGGTGGGATAGGCTATTTAGTGGTGGTAAGTCAAAATCTTTATGTTAAGCGCATATGAAGAATGGCGTTGCTAAGCCAAGACTCGACACTTCTAAACTCTAGATAACTGAAATAAACAAACATAAATTTAAAGGATAAATGTAGGATGGTAGCCCGTATTTTTTTTTTTTTTTTTTTTTTTTTTTTATCACTCTATATATATATATATATATATTTTTTTTTTTTTTTTTTTTTGCATACACTTTCACTCTACCATCCTCTAAGATAACATCAAAATACTAGGATTTATAAGCATATCCCTACACTTGAGTTTTTATTACTCTAACACTAATTTGACCCGAATTGAAAAGATCAAAACACTTGGGGTACATTATTAAATAAACAAAGGGAATTTGAATTTAACGTTCCTTTCCGTCATTTCATAAACTTTAACTTTTCCCATGAATCCCAATCATCCCAAAGCTGTATACAAAGGATATGACTCGACTTAGCAACTTATGCAAGCAACTAGATAATTGAACTAAGGGTTTAGGGTGATAACAAACATTTGCACTAAAAGTGAGTGCATAAGGGTTAGGCTAAGGCGATTTGGGTGTATATTTGGGGTGGGGTGTAAACAATGTCTTCATTGATATTCGGGAAAAACCGAAACATCACGAGAACCGCGAAAAGGATAGGCTCGAGGGTTAACTAGGGTATCGTGTACTAAAGATGAGTACAACGCAAAGGGTGTGGGGAATTACTCAACCGATGTGGAAGAAGTAATTATATTACGGTATCAAACAAGGGTTTATCCTAATGCCTCTTATCATTTAGTTATTCCTAACTACACAAGTGTAGTCTCACTAGCGATCTCGGAATGCATCACAAAACAAGTTCTAGAATCTATTATACTACGGTTCACACTCTAAGCATTAAAGATGAATGCTTTAATTCCTACTAATCTAAGTGGCGATCCTCACATTTTGGGTGGAATTTGGGTGGTAAAGGGTTTTGTGCTAGTCATATAACTTCCTATCCATGAGACGCTTTTGTTAAGACTAATGGCCCACTCTTATATGTCATGAAAAATTTTAAATTTGGTACCAAAATTACCCTAACCGACATTTCTCATGGTTTATTACACAATCACAATTGGACAAAGCAAATAGTCAAGGATAAGCATAGTTTCAAAGTTCCCGTTTATTTTCCTCCCTACACTTAAACCGAACATTGTCCCCAATGTTCCCCGAAAGTATCAAAGTTATGATAAAAGAAGGTAATTAAAACGAAGAAACTAATACTCCCCCGATTAGCTCGGTAGGATCCGTAAAGTGGTGGTTAAATTCTTTTCAAGAAGAATTATTGCGTGAAAAGCTCCTTCCAATCTTATGTAACTTCTTCTTGACAAACTAAACCCGCACTCTTGAAGAAAACAAACGAAACCTTCGTAAAATCGTGGTAATAATATATATAAGACTCGATTTAAACTAGGATATAATGCTTGTGGAATGGATGTTTCTGAAATTTCTAAGAAAAATAAGACACGAAAATTCCAAAAATTTATAAGTAGCTCGAAAACGAGAAAAGTAACTCGATGCGTTTTACTCCTTCTCGACGTCGGTTGCAATCTCGACGTCAGTTATCCCGACAAAAAGCGGTGCGATTTTCGGAAAATTTCGGAAAATTTACATCTTTAGAATCGGAAAAAATTTCGCAAAACATCCATTATGACTCGATACAAGCATTTGACTCGAACAAACAAACATATATATCTTTTAGTTAATTGTTATTCTCATGTTTACGTTTCTTGAAAACGTGTGTAATCCTCCCTACACTTATCCCATATGTAAAATACCTTTATATGTAATTAAGACGAGGTTAAAACAAAATAAAACATTTTACAAATTTAAACATGAGGATAAACAATTAATAAAAGATATATGACACTAACAAGCAAACAATTAAGCATGGGTTGCCTCCCATGAAGCGCTTTTCTTTATTTAAGAGTCTTGTAGCTAGACTCATAGTCATGCTCCCTACGCATCGATATCGTAAGCCTATCCTCAACAATGTCGTAAGGATCAAACTTATCATTCAAGTTCCTAGTAGTACGTTCGGTTAAATAAGCCTTTTCAAACATCTCACCATCGGGATCATAGATTTGTATCCTAATGTGCCACCTTCCATTACCATCACTAGGTGGTCGATTCCAATTCCACATGTGTTCGGATTCTCAACTATCCACTTATTCATGACAAGGTTAACGGCAAGCTTCCTAGGAACTCGGTCATCTTCCTAAATACTAAGGCGTCCTCGAACGGGTTCACTTCTATATCCCTAGCCAATTCTTGTTCTTGGAAAGTTGTCGCACTAGCAAAGGCCTTATCTAGGTAAAAGGTCTTTGGGGCCTATGATGTTCTTCTCAATCCAAGGTCCATATCGAGAAGGCTCTCTATCCAACCTTATCTCATGTGGGATTTCCTCATCCTTATAGTATGTATGTTTTTAACATCGTAAACGGATCTAGCACTCCCTCTCCTACCACTATTTTGGACATCTTACAATCGATGATGGCACTAGCGGTAGCTAAAATCCTCTTCCAACTAGTAATGGGCATGTTGGGTCCTTATTCATGTCGAGTACATGAAAGTCGGCCAAAAGAGTCAACTCTCCTACATGTACTACCATGTCCTTTATTATTCCAACCGGACGTGCTATACTACCGTCCGCTAATCCTAAGATAGTTTCCGTTGGTTAATTTTACCTAGGTTGAGGCTTCTATGAAGGGACAACGGAATGAGATTGATGCATGATCCTAAATCGCTAAAGCATCGAGTGGCTTGGAAGTTCCAAGTCTACGGAAGAGTGAATAGCCGGGATCATCTAATTTCTTAGGTAAGTTGTTTCGCACAAAAGGCGGACCCATGTTTCCCAAGCCTAAGTTCTAACTCATATTTTTCTTTTAAAGCATTATAATAAGGTGCATGAGCTAAGACTTCAAGAATCGGTTTCTCTTGATGGAGTTCCTTGTACTCCTCCTCTAAACTAGGTTTGGATTCTTGGTTGACGGGTTTCTCAAGAGTAGGCTTTACCAAAGGTGCGGGCTTTGGTATTTCTTGGATGACTTGGAACCCTTTTGATAGCATTTACCGAATGAACCGTTGGGTGAGAGGGGCATGGATGTGCACTCCCATGGTGAACTAGAACATGAATTCGATGCAATCGAATTCACTTTGGGTTCTTAATGGTATCACTTGGGAGTGCTCCAATTTCCGCTCATTGAAGGCTTTTAAGAGGGCATCAAGCTTGGTTGTCATCTCGCTCTGTTTTGCTTAAAATCGGCTTCAAGCTTATTCAATCGAGTTTCTTGGGATGACAAAATCTAGATGCAATTGCCTCAAGATTAGTGGGGTTCCATTATTGAACCTATTAGGCGAACTAGATGAACTTTGGGGTGTGCTTGAGTTTTGGTTCCACTTAAGATTAGGGTGATTTTTCCATGATGGGTTGTATGAGTTTCCTAAGTTGTTTTGTTCGGGTTTGAAAGTGTACCACTTCTCTCCGCTCCGTCGATGACGTATGGAGGCGTAGTCCGCAAAAGCTTGTTACGAGAGCCTTGAGCAATCACGAGTGTCATGGGGACCACCGCATAACTCACAAGGTAGAGTGATTTGATTCACTTGTCGTGAGGACTTAGGATTTTGTAGGAACTCATGAGGAATTTAACTTGATCTTCAAGCTCGATCATCCTACGGTCGGGGAGGAGGCAAGGAGATTGCCTTGACGGTTTTGGGCACTCACGGGGTCATCCCAACTTCGTTGTCATAGAGGGCAAGGTCCTCTATTATTTCCCATGATTCTTCTCGGTGAGATCACTAAGTTTTCCACCGGCCGCTTGGTCAATGGATCGCTTAGTGGGGAAGTTGACATGATCATAAAAGATTTGGACTTGGAGCCAAAGATCAATGCCGTGATGAGGGACTTTATGAAGTAAGTCCTTGAATCGGGTCCATGCTTGAGAGAGATTCACCTTGACGTTGTTGGAACATCAAGATGTCATTCCTAAGCTTAGTAGTTCTCCCGGTGGGAAAAATTGAGCAAGGAAGCGAGAAGTAAGATCATCCCAACTTGAGATGGAGCCATGGAAGTCGCCAAGCCAATTACTAGCTTGGTCCCGTAGAGAGAATTGGAAGAGACGCAGCGTGGTCTCCCGAGTAGTAGCATCAAGGTCAATGGAATCGACGATTTTGAGGAAATCCCTCAGATGTCGATTTGGATCTTGAACGAAGTCCATGGAATGCACATCCGCTTTGCACCAACCGGATGGTGTCGGATCGCAGGCCGTAGTTTGGGCTTGGTCGGGAAGCTCAATGGTGTTCCTATAGCCTAAGTGGCTTGGTCTTGAGTATTCACCAAGAGTACGGGCTCTTGGCGGGTCATTTGGTGGTATGTTGATGAATGGTAGTGGGTTATCACCTTCCATGATGAAAAGTGATGGAATTACTAACAAAGGTTACGAAGAAGGGGATAGACTAAGAGAAATCTAAAATGAGAAAAAAATTTACTTGATAGGAATCAAGCAAAGAAACCTAAACGAGGTGGACTACTAACTAGCTATTCTATTCCCGCAATGCGCCAAAAACTTGATAACGCCACACGCGTCGCTCGGGGTCAAAGGAACTTCCTTTTCTTGAGCAAGTTTTATAACACCCAGGCAAGTGAACCTAATCGTTGTAGTGTAGTAATTAGGGTAAGCCACGGGTATTGATATCGTTCTCTGGGGAATAGGAATGCTAGTAGGAGTTACTACGCTAAGGTTAAGGTTGAGAAGATTATTTTTATCTTTTATATTTTATGAAAATGGAAAGGTACGAATCTCGGGTATTGGATTTGGGGGTTGGTATTTCACCGATTACTCTACTATTATCTAATTATCTAAACTAAGGTTGTGGGAGTCTATGTCTAATTAATGTGTGCTCGTATGATAGTTTAAAGATGTGTTTACTTAGTTTGTATTACTCCTTAATTATCTCCTATTGATGGTTGAGTGTCACGCCTTATTCCTAGTCAAGTTGTGTTTCTAAAGTTGTAGGGTATCGTTTCTCCCCAACTCTTTGAACTTACCAAAGGGTCTTGTCTACAAATCCACTTAGAGATTATAGACTCCTACTCTAAGGCGCTCTTCGGATGGTTTAGACTACAATCACTCGTGTAATCATACTCTAGGGTTCACAAAGATGAATCAAGCATTAAGTACACAACGAATGACCTATCGCATTACTAGATCATTAATCAACTAAGATAAGAAACAACCAATCAATATTTAATAATTAAGTTTCATACTTCCTAAGCAAACACACAAATAAATTAGCGGACATGGAGAACATGCAAGCATACACACAAATAATCAAAGACATAATTGAATTAATGAAGCAAAGACTTATCTTGGTGTAAGATAGGTTTAAAACCCTAAAATCTGTATAAGACACCTTAGGTTCGGTTTTAGGTTTTACCCAAAGACTCTCCACACAAAGACCGAAAAATTCGGATTCTATATATAAGATTACAATTCGACGGCGTCACCTTATGTTTAGTGACGCCGCCGTGTCGCTCTAGGGTTTCGCCTGGCCACGTTAACCTTGCGACGGCGCCACCTTATGTCCGTGACGCCGTCCTCTTGACTTTCGACGTCGTTCGGATCGCATCTAGGCCGCCCGAGTAGCGACGGCCTACTCTTTCACACTAGACGCCGCCTCTTGAAAACACGTTTTGAGTTCCGACCGTCACAACAATTCTCCGGCGGCGGCGCAAATGGCTCGACGACGCTGCCTTCACATTCAAAGAATCGTGAGTGCCTTGATTTCGACTTTGGCCATTTTCTTCATATATTCGCCTTTTTGTCCAAATAAGTGTCATTCCAAAGATTTTGCCTTCACGAGACCTAAAAAGTGAAAAGGAACGATATTAAGCAATAACGGATACAAAGTGATCAAATAAGGACTTAAACGACCCTCAAAATGGTACCTTTTAAAACCTTATCGGTTGGTCATCGAATTATACTTCATCCTCCAAAGCGCTCCAAAGAATAGAGCAAAACCTTTTCCTCTGTGCCTCATTAAATTGTGGGTTTAATGATCATCATCGGGATGATTGTCTCATGAATACATCTTTGTGATATATGCGGTAATCCACTCATGAGACATCCCAACATGACAATATCATTCATGCAAGGAGAAATTCCAAACAACCCGAGTCATCTTAGAGAGTCATCCTCGACCTCTAAATGCAAAAACATGTGGTAGCACCATGCACACAACTAGTTCGACCATGAGTCGATTGCAAATTTCAAAGAGACCTTGAGATCCAAGCCCACTAGTAAGTGGGTCAAGAAAGAAACTAATTCGGTTTACTACTTGTGCGAGAGACATGCCAGGAGCCTATTTGGCATCTAGGCGGTGGATGCTCAAGAAGCATGACTGGTGTGAAGGAATATCGCACAAGTATGTAAAGGAACCAGGCCCAAGGTAGTATTTGGTGATAACTCATCATGTCCCATCGAAGGTTATGGTTGATGGCGCAATGGAATAGTTTTCTAGAATAGCCTATGTCAACGGTCTCAAATACAATCTCATCGATTGTCACCAACTATGTGATGCAAAATTCATTGTACAATTCAATGATAAACAAGGTACCATTTTTAATGCCAACAAGGAAGTTGTGTTGATAGCTCCTAGGAGAGATGATGTTTATGTGCTTGACATGTCAACTCTCTCCCAAGATGGAACGTGTCTCTTTGCTAAAGCCTTTGAAACTATCAATTGGGTCGTGGCATAAGAGACTTTCACACTTAAACTTCAAAACCTCAACAACTTGGCAAAACAAAACAAGGTCCTTGGCTTACCATCACCGGTCTTTGCAAAAGACAAACCATGCTCACTTTGTGAAAAGGGTAAACACCACGAGCATCATTCAAAACCAAACAAAATTTCTCCATCAAAAGTCTGCCTTCACCTCCGCACATGGATCTCTTTGGACCATCACCCCAGATCAATCCAAGATGAGAAGTATACACTTGTCATTGTTGATGAATTCTCAAGATACACTTGGGTATACTTTCTTTCCAAAAGAGTCGAGGCGGTGATACAATAATGTCATTCATCGTGAAGATTGAAAACGAATGACATTATTGTTAAACAAATCGAACCGACAATGGCACTGAGTTCGTAAATCAAGAACTTGAGAGTTTCGTGATGAAAATGAATTTCTCAAAATTTCTCATCTCCTTATACCCCGAACAAAATGGGGTTCGAAGGAAAAACAGAACTCTCATTGAGGTCGCTAGAACTATGTTAAATGGCTCACCCTCTCAAAACATTTCTCGAAGTCAAGCAACAAAGCGCTGTTACACTCAAAACAGGTCAATCATTGTCAAAAGACATAATAAAACCCCATATGAGATCTTCAAAGGTAGACTTCGACATCGCTATTTTCATGTATTTGGATGTCCTGTGTTCATTCACAACCACAAGGATCATCTAGGCAAGTTTGATGCAAAAGGCGATGATGGATACTTTCTAGGCTACTCACCGATCTCCAAAGCCTTGTGGTTTTTAACACAAGGAGACAACAAATTGAGGAAACCTTTCATGTCACCTTTGATGAAAGTTCGAGAAAGCATCGAGTTCACCAACACCTCGATGGAGGAAATAGAATTGATAACTCATCAAGATATCCTCCCGATGAGTACAACACCGAACTCAATTCCTCATATCAAGTTGATCTCGACATCTCATATTATGTCTTACCCACAACCTACCCCAACCAACCATCAATGAGTTCATTGAAAATCGATCTGTCCTATTTGGGATATGTAACAATGATCCAAATGATCGGGAACATGTAACTCATGATCCTCAACTGATCAAGACATCTCTACGGATGTTCTAAATGATTATGTGGCTCTTGCACCGAACTCACATCCGAACTTCCAGTGACATCTTCAAGCTCGGATCCCGGACCACAAAGTAAGTGGACAAGATCTCGGGACATTGAGCTTGTAAACATCATTGGTGAACCCACCGAGGGCATGCTCACTAGAAGCATGGTCTGCTAGTCTAACTCAGCTTGACCAATGAATGTCTATATGTCGATTACCTATCGACATTGAACCCAAAAGTGTCACCGAAGCTCTAAAATACCCAAGCCGGGTTCAAAGCTATGCAAGAAGAATTGCAACAGCTTGATAAAAACAAGGTCATGACCTTGATCAAATGTCCTCGGGATGTAGTAGTCATAGGAATGAAGTGGGTTTTGAAACAAAGCGATGAAAAATGGCCTTGTCATTAAAAACAAAGCCGGACTTGTAGCCAAAGGATACAAGTCAACAAGAAGGCATTGACTATGATGAGACATTTGCTCTGTTGCAAGAATGGAAGCCATCAGATCTTCCTTGCATATGCAACATACATGAACTTCATGGTCTACCAAATGGATGTTAAAAGTGCATTCTTAAATGGCGATCTCAAGGAAGATGTGTATGTTCAAGAACCTCCGGGCTTTGAGTAGTGAATTCCTCGACTATGTCGCAAGCTTGACAAAGCCCTTTATGGACTTAAACAAGCTCCTGTGGCATGGTATGAAACTCTCTCGGCCTTCCCGATACAAAACAAGTTTGTCGAGGAAAGATAGACAACACACTGTTTGTCTATAGAACCCAACAGGATGTGATACTAGTCCAAGTGTATGTTGATGATATCATCTTTGGCTCAACAAACTACAAACTTTGCAAACAGTTTGAAAAACTAATGACAAAGAAGTTTGAAATGAGCATGATGGGGAACTTACTTACTTTCTTGGACTACAAATCGTGCAACCGATAAAGGTATATCCATCATCAAGAGAAATACACCGTAAATCTCTTGAAGAAATATGAGATATTTGACTATGCCTCGGTGAAGACACCAATGGTCCCACCTAACAACCTTTGACCCGATCTCACCGGAAAATTAGTCAATCAAACTCATTTCAGAGGGATTGTTGGCTCACCGATGTATCTAACCGCTACTAGACCGTATATACAATTTTCATCTGTCTAATAGCAAGATATCACCCAATCCCAAAGAATCCCACCTCACTGCAGCCTAAAGAATACTCGGTACCGAAAGGAACCCCAAACCTTGACTATATTATCCAATATGCTCGTGGTTTGATCTCGAGGTTACTCGATTACGATTATCTTGGTCGCAACATGGATGTAAAAAGTACCGTGGTCCTGTCAATTTTGGAGGAAAACGGTGTGTTGGAGTGCAAAGAAGCAACAATCGGTGGCTATGTCCTCGGTGGTCGAATATGTAGTCAGCAGCGGGATCTTTGTGCCAATGTATTATGGATGAAAAGTCAACTCGGTGACTATGACATCCATTACAAAATGGTGCCCATCTTACGTGATAACACTAGTGCAATTGCAATCTCCAACAACCCCGTCCTCCACCAAAGAACCAAACACATTGATATCGATATCACTTCATCGTGGATCACATAATGAAAGGAGACATAGAACTTCATTTCATCCCTCATCGAATATCAATGGCCGATATCTTCACAAAACCTTGGATGAACCTACCTTGAGAGATCGAAGTCTGAATTGGGAATGCTTGACATTGAAAGTCAAGTATCGAAAACCAATCTCAAGAAGTTCTCTCGAAATGGTTCATCCTCCCCAAACCCTTAATAAACCTCTCACCGAATGAGTAAGACTCATTCGGGGTCCCCGACACTTGACAAAGAGCATTGAATGAGTAACTAAATGGTCCAAGTATCGGTTACTTTAATGTCCTAGGTTGGTAACTATGCCAATTTAATAAAGGAATATATGTCTCTTTGTCTTCTTGTCATCCCACTTGGCATTTAATGCTCTTACAAAAATATCAAATTGATATTTTATCTACGCAAAGTGCACTTTTACCGTGTTTCGCAATCGCTCCCTTGAAAACGGGATTTTTATGCGGGTAATGGGTGGTAGCATTAAATGTGGAAATTCAAGAGTCTTTCAAAAACCGACTCTTAATATTTCCATTTGAGCACAAAACACCCTTTTATCACTCTATAAATACCCTCTTCTTCAACACAAACAACACACACAAATCAATTTCTGCAACTAAACTCTGTCAAAATCTTCTCTCAAATCCAGAAATATTTGTGTGTTCTCAAAACCTTCAAAACCTCTTTGGAAGACCTTCCTTGTAAACATTTACAAAAGTTTTCATCACAAACTAGAGATCTAAACATTTTGATTGTTCTTGCCAAGCGCTTTTTTAAACCCTAAAACTTCTTTAATAGATATGGCTAGAACACAATCTCTCGGTTTGCTTCTCGGTGGGTAGGGGATCTCACTAACGTTGAATTCAAAACAAACAATGTCATAGGTAATTTTGAATACCCCGAAATGTCCCAACCTATAAAGACATTGTAAAATTTTATTCAACCGCCCACTCAAAACGGCCTTTGTAAATGTCCTCAATGGTGTACCCAAACTACCTCGGGAGTTTTGGGCAATCTGCTAAAGCCTTTGACCCGACACCTTCAATCGATGAGAATAACCTTAGACCACTCGTGGAGTATCTCATCGGAGGTTCGGTCTTAATGGGGCAACAATACACCGGATTACAAAACTTTTGCACTTCAACAGGTTAGATTACAACAAAGGTGTTTATGTCGCCCATCCCGAACCTTCTACGGTGAAGGATGGGTTAAAACAAATCGTTTTGGATCCAACATTTTGGACAAGACCCGGTCACTAAAAGTTCATTCCCGTGGCTTGAGGATCCTTTTCACTTTTGTGATTCGGTCCCTCGGCGGGAACCACTCATCATTTGAGCAAAGTTAACTCTATTCAGGTTGATGATGGCATCCGCTCGATGAATGGGGTCACCGTCGACATAGGGGAGATCATTTACTGGTGATCTGTAATGAAGCTACTGAGCAAAACTAGGACGAAGTGTATTTTGTATCCTAGGTTTGTCTCTTGTGCTTTACAATCGTTCATGGGTGCCAATTATACTCGTGGATGAAAAATTTGAAATTTACGGCATCCCGAGTCCTTCAAACTTTCAAAAGGACCCATCCCTTGTCACACCTATTGAATTGACGGCCCATATGGTTCTTCAGAACAACCGTGAGGGATCAGTGTCTCCAAACCCCGCTCTTAAAAGAGAAAGGGAAGTCTCGATCGGGACTAAGACTAAACCAAAGTCTCGGGGCCCCGAGGCTTGAGAGCACCCAAGAGGCACAAAAAGCCCGAGACCAAAAGACACCCACCGACCGGGCAACAACCACCCGTGACAACGAAGGACACCGATACATCACGTCGGTGCCTTGGTCACCACCTACTACTCCCAAGATCCGAGGGAAACAAACAACCCCGGTAGGGGAACGCCCACCTCGCCTAGTGATGAAATTAGCAAATCCAAGCCTTTGTCCGAGGGCACATGGATCGATCCCAAAGACTGTGGGAAACAAACAACCCACCGATAGGGATACAACATTCTTGACTACTGCTAAAGGCCTGGAAATACCCACGATGTCTCGGGGGTAAGCGGGGACAAAGACTGGGAGGAAAGGAACAACCCACCGATACGGAACCCAAAACCAATCGACTCCCGAGAAGTTGAAACTCCCACCGGTGTCCGAGGGGTCCACGGGGACAAAGACTCGGAGGATCAATACCACCCACGATATGGAACCCATTCCCACCCCTTGTTAAGCTGTTGTCGAGGTTTCTTGAGTTACTAAAATCGATGATGACCTTCGAAAGTGATGAAGAAATCTTATCGTGAGGAGAAGAAGTGGACCGAGGTTCAAACCGAACAAGAGCCTCACCGATCCTGAGCCTTGATCGAGTCACCTTTTCAGCGAAGACAATGACTCGACCTCATCCTCCACCGACGAATTCAAAAGGTTTGACAATGTTCTTCCACTCGGCTGAAAGACAAGCGGTTAAGTGGATCGATGGGGCTACAAGGAAGCTTTTTTCGGGTTATTGAACAGTTTGGGATCAACACATCAAGCTGCGCCGACATGGCGACCTTAGATCGATGTGCTCACCTTCAACGAAAATGTTCACGAGCACGTAGATCTTATGTACCACCATCTTGTCAACTGGATGAACACATGGTTAAGTTCCTCAAGCATCTTGAGAAAGTTGGGGTTACGATTGATGAAATCGTGGATGTCCAAAGAAGACCCAGAGCTCAATGCCAAAGTGCCGGAAACCACCGAGGCATATGCAAAAATTCATCCAGCTCACCGACCTTATAGAGATGCTCAAGTATGCAAATGTTCGTGGTCTTCAAACTTGATTCGGACTCTTGAGATCACCATGGACTCTTTGAACACTCGGTAGCTACCTTGACTCAGGCCTCGTCTTCTATGGCTTGGAATCTTGGTCCACGAATGAGCGCCTTGGAGTTATCTCATGCGAACTTGGATGCAAAGGTCACCGGTCTTCAAGCAGATACTTCATAAATAAAGGCCATGATGACCGAAATCTATCAGCCTTCAAAGGTCAATTGAGTCGGATCCCCTCAAGACCTACTCCAACTCTTGCCCTCACCGACGCTTCGGCAGCAGTTGAGGGGAGAATCTTCTTGAAGAAACTCTTCACACCGAGGGGAGCAAACACCACCTCAAACATCATCATCATCAACACCAGTCTGCAGTACCAATCTCATCACTTCCACCTCAAGCAACAACAACAACAATGACCGCCTTAACACCAATCATGATAACACCACCTCCCATTATTGCATCATCTTCCTCGTGACGTAACAAGGCAAAGGCATACCGACAACCACCGAGCCCGAGAGGATTCCTACAAAATCGGTGACATCAATACCTCTTCACCTCAACGACTAACCAAACACCTTGCTAAAGAAGAGAGGAAATTGAAACAAGTCGAGGATGAAAAGAAGACTAAGGAGGCATTGACCAAAGTGATTGCCAAGAAGTCGAAAATGTGGGAATAGATGCAAGCAAGCTCAAAAGGGTCAGCAGGATGAAGTTCATGGAATCTCAGTCGCTAAATGGTCGCAATGAGTGCTCGATGATGAAGAAAAGAGAAAGAAAATCAAGCTCTCGTGCAAAGCACAATTAAAGAATATAATCGACAATGACCACCAAGGCTTCCGAAAAATCATCGATGTCAAAATCATTCCCAACACCAAACCATTGGCTATGAATGTTTACAGAGGGATGACAAAAGACACTTTGAGGTTCATGATCCCTTAAAATTCAAAGTGACTTTGGGATCACCGAACTTGATGAACTTGGTCCGATCATTGGAAAGAAGCAAAATACGGTGGTCAAGGAGCCGATGAAGATGCTTAGCAAAAGATATGAAAGGTCGAGGAAGCACCAACCCAACCGAGAATTCACCGCCTTGACCGCACCTCAAGGATCTCAACCACAAGCTTCCATGGCAAAAGGAAAAGAGTTGATTTCAACCCGAGATCAAAGTGCTCGGCCTTGAATGCAACAGAAGCGCACGAGGTGTAAATTTTGTGAACTGTCTAGTGATTGAAGAGCTCGAAGAGGGCTATTCCACATTGATGTCTATGGAACCCCGCATTTCAAAGATGGAGTGACATTGATCAGGTGAGTGGCCGCAATGATCGGCTATATTCTCGGGCCTCTCGGATCCAATCCCAAAGAACGTCAGTTCATCAAGACCGAATGCTAAGATCGAGACCATCCCGACAGGAAACACTCATCACCAAGAAAGTGAAGCTTGAAGCACGGGAATCCATCCGGATTGACATCATTTTGTTTTATCTTTTGTACTAGTGATAGGAACTATGTAATCGATCAATAAACGATGTATGTTTTATTCATTTACCGGTGTTCCTTATTGTATTCATTAGTACATTCAAAGAAGAAGCCTCTCGCTCACTTACATCGATCAACCACTTAGGCTATTTGTATATCCAAATAGGGGAGACCGTTGGGTTCAAGAATACCCAAACCCCTTAATCTAGGATTTGAATAGAAAATAGCCCAAGTATTTAATCCGCTAACACAAACAGTCACCGAGTGCATAGTCTCTCGGTGAGTCGCCTTCGTGATACTCAAGAAGAGGCAAAGAAGAAGTCTCCACCCGAAGGCGGAACTTAAAGGGTGAAGACCGAGTCTAGAAGAAGATGATGGATTCAAAGGAGTGATGACAATAACTCACTAAATCCCTAAGATTCCTCTCCAACTTCTTACATCAAGACAAAATCAAGTAGAAGGCCAAGGATGTAAAGATCAAGAAAGAGCGGACAAGGCGGAAAGGTTGAATCGATAAGACGTAAGTCCTTATCAACCAAAGTCAACTTTCCACAATGGCAAAAGATCGTGCTCAGTGTCATCACCGAACTTAGGAAAGTAGTCTTGTCTCTTACCTAGAATAGTCTTTAGAATGAGACAAAATACATCAAGATTTTGTCTTCAGATGATGTCGCTTTGTCACTTAGGAAAGAGTCAAATATCATACATGTATAAATAGCATAAGAGATGGAGTGAAAAGGTTAAGCTTGTGAATTGTAAAACACACATACACGCAAGCCATCTTTTCACTCCTCCAAATACAACTTAGTTCCCGAGATAGCTCAAATGAGCTCTAAGAGTTGTGCTCTGACTTAGCCTCGAGCTTAGAGAGAATCACCCAACTTTGTTATTTCAATCCCAAGTACTATTCCGCAAGTACTTGGGTAACGTATTCTTTGTTGATTTATTTCTAATAAGAATATGATGTTGAAAATTACTTAGTGTGTTTTCTTTATGTTAATTTCGGTCATAGTTCACTTTTAACTTGTTTTATAAACATAAACCGTTTTAAACGATAGTGAACGGGGAACAACAAATAGTAACGTATTAGAGTTATGTATAACCAAATGTCGGTTAATAAGAAAGGTTTCTATTTCGAGTATTAGTTTTGATAGCAAAATAGAATGTCGTTTAAACTATATGTGCTTATGTATAACCAAATGTCGGTTAGTAAGAAAGGTTTATATTTCAAGTATTAGTTTTGATAAAATGGTTGTAAAAGCATTTCATGCTTATAAGGAATAGCATAAGGTTTTTGAAAAAAATCGGGCATGACCCGTTTATACGTTATATGTTTTGGACAAGAATAATAAAGCGTTATAATATATTTCCGTTTAGTATGAGTATAATAATTACAAAAGATATCGTCTAATGTTTTAAAAGTGGAGTTTTGTTTATTGTTATAATTGGTAACTTGATAATAAAGTTTGTCGTTTTAGTAATAGTAGTGTAACATACGTCATTATGATTTAGAAAATGTGTAATATTAATTATAAAATCTTAGAAAGTAGTTTAGCTTTTATAAGCTTTAAGTTTATGAAATAGGTTACGTCGATTACGTATTAGTTGAAATGGTAAAGACGTGGTTTTAGAATAAAGAATTACTTAGTCGGTATAAAACAAGTAAACGAGTGGTAGTCGTAAGAAGAAGTGTTGGACGAGGCATAAGACTTGACGATTGATACGATAGTTAAATAAGATGACGTTTTAAAGGAGTAATACTTGAGATGACTTGAACTTGACATATTCGTTACGGAACGACTCGTGGACTCTACGATATTTAACCGGACCTAGATATCACTAGAGTGGGCTGCGGATACTAGGCGGACTGCCAAGGAGAGTTGGGCTTCGGCCCAACAACCACTCTCCTTTGCTTGTTTCATTTTAGTCCATACGCACCCTTATTTAGAGAAGATGGGCTGAGGGGGTCCGATTTGGAAGTAACCCCAACTTTGGTTTTGCAAAAGTTTGTATGCAGTTATTTGTTTTCAAAATGATAACAAAAGATGAAGAGTTGAACTCTTCTTATCAGGTCACAAAAATAAGAGACGAGCACAAGTCTATTACAAAAACCGAAACTAAATGAAATATTCAAATAAAACTACAAGTCAGAATTTCACATGTTGATGACAATTAAGCAGGTAACAAATGAACGCAAGACTCATGACGAGAGCACCCGTTGGCATCTCGTGGTTTTAACCGGACACCTAACACCCCGTTGGGTATCCTGGTCGATCAAAACCCAAAGGCAACCAAGACAACAATGACATTTACTCTTTACTCGACTAAGATTTCTACCAGTCAGGAACTTCCCAACCGTGAGCACATGACCCGTCACCCTCGTGGTGTGGGGTTGTACGGGTCGACACAGCGAGAACAAGTCAAAGAAAATAAGCCGACTATTAATCGTATAAGTTGGATACTAAGCCATAAGACATACCCCGAGACAAGAACAAAGCGAGAATATTATCAATTTGATGTTACTGGTGTTTTACCACAGTCAGGTACAACCCGGTTTGGTCACTCGACTCTTCACCCTCGTGGGTTTTTACTTGAGCCGAGACACCCTTAAATTTTTTTAGTCGCTTTTAAGATGGGTTAAGTGAAGCAACATTTACGCATCGTGGGTTTTGACCAAGTACACAAAAAAATAACCAAACCATTCCACTGCTTGGGTTTATTCGTAGTCGAACAAAACAACAGGCCATCAAATTAGCCACGTTAACAAGAGAATGACGAAGAAGCAATTTCCAATCTTTCAAGCCAATACCAAATTTATAGTTTGAGTTCTTAACTTACTTTGGCCACACAAGATTTAACAACAACAATATTTAAATTCCAGAATTTATTAAACAATCGATCGGTATCATATAAATAACACAATCAATATCTTTAACAATAATTGTATCAATTTACAAGAAAAGGGTCGAATGAAAAGCTTGACATACCGATTGGAATGAAGGCAAACAAACACAAACGCTATTCCACCAAGCCGAATCCAACGAGAACCACCAACTATCTTTCTTTTGTTTGTTTTAAGTGTGGTGTCACTCCCATGGATCGGTAGGTGTTTATATAAGATAAAGAATAGATGGTTGGTCTTCTTCCTTTCTTTGATCGATTGTGGTGCCTAATTTCTTGAGGAATAGTCGTTATCTCCTCACCACCTTCCAATGACCCGTGACTCCATGTGGGAAGAAGAAGAAAAAATGAAGAAGGTAGGTCAATCTTCTCTCTTCCTTCTTGTTTGACCCGATTGATGGTGATGGCGAGGGTGGTTTTTCACCAAAAGAGAGGTAATGAAGACTTTAGGATGGGGGTGTAGGGTTTCGTAATACCCAAAAGAGAAGAGAAGAAGAATCGAGTTTTATTTTCTTTGGGAGGAAGAATCGAGGTGGAAGAAAACGAGAAAAGGAAAAACACATTTTATGATTAAAGTGGGAGGGTAGGGGTGTAAACAAGCCGAGCTTTTATCAAGCAACTCGAGCTCGAGTTCGAGCTTTCCTCGATCGAGTCAAGCTTTTATCGAGCTCAAGCCGAGCTCAAGCCCAATATCTTGGCTCGAAACATATAATGGGTCGAGCTCGAGCTTTTGATGGCTCGGCTCGAGCTTTTATCGAGCTTTAAGTAAATAAGGGTTAATTTAAATATTAACCTAATTATAAATAAGTATTCAAGTTATGGAAATCATTTTGCTCAAGTATTCAAGATCTATGAAGCTTATGACGTCTCGCGAATAATATTTTGTTGAACTATTTTAGACATTCGAACCTTAACTAGTATTTACTGATTATGTTTCATTTTAATGTTAGACTTGTTTCATCTTTTTGACTCTTGACTCTTTATATGATTTTATTTATTGGGTACTGTATTGTATTTTTATTTCTTTTTAAGTCTCAAGTCTCAACTCCTTAATCAACCTGTTGAGGAGTTGTAATAGGGGTGTAAATGTGTAATCATGTATTCATATACATATATTTGAGCTTTTCAAACAAAGCTCGAGCTTTGCTCGAAAATGAATCGAGCCGAGCTCAAGCCTAGATGATTAAAGCTTGACGAGCTATTGAGCCGAGCTTGAGCCTAGTTTTTTTTTTCGAGCCGAGTTCGAGCCTTGTCAAGCTCGGGCTTGGCTCGGCTCGGTTACACCCCTAGTAGGGGGTATGGGGTTAAATAAACTTTTTTTTTTTTTTATAAATTACAGTATAATATGTACCCTGTGTTTTGTTGAGTCACCGCGTAAACGTACCTTCCTAGAGCCCAAAAAATATAAAATTTATATTTTTAGAAACGTTTTCAAGAGCGTAAAATTATAGAATTGTTATTATGTAGGATTTAAGTTATAACTGTTTTGTCGTCACTAAATTGGTGTCGAGTGTCGGATTCAAGAAAATCTATCGTTCTTGATTCAAATAGGCTCGAAAAATCCAGGAGTGAATATTAGTAACGTAATTACTTTAGTTTATTGTTAAAACTTGTTTGAAATTTTACGGGTTGTTATACCTTTCTTCGAGTTTCTTGTTTTGTATCTGCTTTGTGGTGCTTGTTGCTTGCTTTGCTTGTTTTGCCTGATCCCTTTTTCCTTCTCTTGCATGTCCGTTGATCGACTGCCCTCCTCCTCTTTCTTTATTTCTCACCGCACTTTGCACTTGTCGGAGGTCTCATTTGAAGCAATCTCTCTACTCCCGGGTCTAACCTGGGATTAGGGGTATGATCTGTTTACATTCTACCTCCCCCATACCATGCCCTGGCTGGATTGGGTTTGTTGTTGTTGTTGTTGTTGTCAATTTTTTTTAATTAAACCATATACAGCTAATGGTTCAATATTCTTGTCTTAAACTCTTGGTGGCACATAGAAGAAATGTATTATTAAAAGACTTTGACTTTTTACCTTCATTGTGTACTACTTTTCCCAATTACCAATATACTACTTTATCACTTTTCTCTACCTAATCGCACATCTTCGCCTTCTCCGTCTCTCATGGCCTAAGTTATAATTTTTTTCCTTCTTTATTTTTCATTTAAATAAAACTAATCTAACATGGTTTCTCATATTTTCTAAGGTAGTTGAGCTGGTTGGAGGGGGCCGAGCACCCTCCAGCCCCCCTACTGGCTCCGTCTCTGGTCAAAAGTGGTCTTGGTGCCGTGTGAATGAGGGGTCAAAAGTGTTGGTTGGGTCTTCTATGTAAATGTGACTTTTCATGCTTTCATAGTTAGGGAAAACCTTGGTATTGTTGAGTTTAAGATACATGAAAACAATAAAATCATGTAGACACCACAGAGTACACAGCGGAAGACTTAAGATCATAAAAAATAAATAATTAACTGAATTAATTACGTAACATACCTCTTGCAAATGTCAGATCTCTTGAACAAAGCAGATGAAGTGGTTTAAAGAGTTGTCCCTTACCGTTTTACAACTCAAACCAATAGGTGTAAGAATAGTGTCTTGCTACCACAGTTTTGTACACACGAATTAACACGAATCAAGCAATAGCTAGATCTAACACAAGTCCTTGTTTTATAAAAAAAACAAAACCAAAACACCCTTAGGAGGGGGGTTCGGCCGAAACAAGCAAGAGAGGAAGAGAGAGAGATCTACGGTTAATTCAATGCACAAAAGTTATGAAAACCCTAAATCCTAGCCTTTGTTTATATAGTGATCAAATATCTTGGAGAAAAAGTTAGGGCTTGGGCTTGGAGAAGCCTCCCTTGGCCGGCCACCCTAAGAGAAGAAAAAGGATTCCAAATCTTTTCCATTTTCAAGATATTCACCATATATTCTCCCATTTAACATTTAACGGTCGTTAGTCATTTTCGTTAAATACTTAACGATCGTTAAACGGACTTTATGTGTAATAATTAATCGTAATCATTAACGTTAATTATTAACTTTAATTCTCATTCGCTAATGTGTGCAATCCCGTGGTCACGAGTTCGAATCTGGACATTCACGTATTTATAAATATATACATTTCCAACAGCTCTCACTTGAATATGTTTACAAAACGTGTAATGACATTGGTCGCCAATGCCCTCGGTACAACTCGTGTATGGTTTTCCTGGAGAAAAACCAAGTTTCGATGATTCATCATCATATTCATCCTTTTGTTTCTAATACTATGTTAATAAGAATATGGATCTCACTAATTTCTTAATTAACTATTCATTTCTCGCTTTATGTGATTGATCAAGATTACCAATTCTTCCGAACATATTCCAAGACCTTGGGCATGGCCATGCAAACATCTTAACAACCCTACGAGGGCCCAATAAGATTATACTTCAAAATAAATTTGAAGGAAACAAATCATATTTTGACTACAAGGATTCATAGATTTCGCAACACTTCTAAAACAACCCTTATAACTACCGCCACGTATAGCGTTAGATTGCTTCACAAAAATGCACTACATCCATGACATATCTCTGGTATCTCAAGTCAGAGGATAAATATCCATGATATACTTAATGACAAAGATCCATAAAGTATCATCATGTGGGTGGGATAAGTCCTATACTCAATTCATTGAATATCATCTGAAATTAGTCATGCTACGCATCAGCATACTTTCAAGTATACTCTAACTAATACTCAGATTTGTCTTAATTCAATATCATTCCCATGTTATTGATTGACAACGGACTATTTAGAATAACTTAAGTTATTCAAGGATTTAAACATGCAAATATATGATAACATCATAATAAATGAATAATAAACATAACAAAATACTTTATTTCATTTGAATAATAATGTTTACAATATCCTTTATCCAAATACTAAATAGATCAATGCATGATAATTCTTAGTTAATGAATTTTGCCTCAAGTCATGATAATCATACTTGTTGACAGGGCATAATTTCAACTAACTTTGATCTATAGGAGTTTTGAGAATACTTATTTTAAGAATTCAATAAGTGAATTTCTTGTATGTGTTTACACATATCTTGATATTGTCATATCATTCCATAAGGTGCGTGATAACCTGAACCACCCTTTTATGACAATCATCTACCCAAACTTTAAAGTTTAAAGTATTCTTTATTCTTTAATGTATAATGCAACTATTCTTTTAGTTGAGCATAACTAGTCAACATGGTCATCATCAAGTACACCATGACTAGAATTGATTGTCATCTCAATTATACTAGCATCATTGTGTACAACAATATGATCTTTAAACGTCCGTAAACTTTGAACAGTTATAGTGTAATGTTGGTGCCTACCAAAACTCAAGTTTGTTGGTAATGACAATTATGAAACAATTGCCATATTTTCATCCATAGAATCTAGGAGCATATCCAGACTGTGGAATGTGATTCTAAATCCAAACATATTCCTTTAAAATATTTATTACACTAACAACTTTCAATGTTGTCTAATCATCTTGTAATCAAACATGACACAACAATCTTACAACATGACGTACATAATGAATATTCAAGTTAGACTTTAAGATCTCATTATATATCCATCATGTTCTATTAGACTCGTTTATTTACCGCATATGTTTATAATAATAAACATATATTCAAAGGTTGTATGTCTTATTTCTAAAACTTACAAACAGAGTTTCATTTCCAACTAAAACTTAATTTAGGTGGAATGTAATTGCCCATACAACATATAAGATTTAAAAATATTACTCCCACTAGCTTTCAGGAATACTCATGAGCTATCTCATTTTAATTATTAAATCAAAACTTGAATGTAATATTAAACATAAGAGGCATTTCCTAGATGCATGCATATATCCATTCATGGATTCTTGCAGTTTGTACATATTCAAAGATTATTTGAATTCATGAAACTACTTTGTATTACTTGTCGTCCTCGCAAAAGTAATTCCACGACAAAGAGTTTTGATATTCATTGTCAAAATTTCATATCAATGAAACTAAGTATGACAATTATAATCTTTATACTTCTATTTAATGTATCTAGGAAAGAATATTCAATCATAGTTAATTGCTTAAGTATGATTAATATTATTATCACTAGACATACATTAAATATGTGTACAATATTGTCCATATGATTTCTACACAAAGGTTTAAACCACTAGGGTTTTCATCCTTTTGAAGAAACTCATATTCATTATTAAGATAAACCAAGTATCTAAAGTTGATTATCTTTATGGACAACATCTTTACATTCATAGTATGATTAATTTACCACAATTCAACATTTGGTAAATTCATCATTATGATTAACAGCTTACCATGATCCCAGAATTCATAATCCTCAAAGATATTAAATATCTGAGATATCCTTACGGATCTATGAATGACAAATCCATCATATTTAGGTCTATCATTTACATGTTTGGCCTCATCATGATATTTGCTAGTGTATTTTAGAAGATTATGTATTTTATAATTTAATCTTTCAAGATCTAAACAAAACTCCCACTTGCCTTTAACAATTTAAAGATTACCTTTAAATAGTTTAGCAAGTAGAGCAACAATATATTGTTCTCTTTTCGGATATTACAAAAAACATTTATAGTTCCTGACATTGGTTTGTTACAACCCACTTTACAAGTAGTTTAACAAATTCAGAACTTCATTATACGACTTAATGTGATTCATCACTTTCCATAAAAATGGTGTCTTATTAATCTTCTAGGTTGGAGTCTTATTGAGTATATTCAATCTATACTCAATCTACTAACCTTGATAATTTTTGGAAGAAACTATAGTTATCTTGAATCAAACAGTGCCAATACATTTTGATTCTTCTAACTGAACATACCATAAGACTATGGTATTTCATTAGAATTAATATTGTAAGATAATCTAACAATATTTAAGATAACCATCTACTCTTTGGCTTACCTATTTACCAACAAAGTAAAACTTAATGGTACAATAGAATTACCAAGTCAATTGCATACATTATAACTCAAGTATTCTTAACCAAGTCAAAAGACATATTAGTTATAATCCCACTATACGTTATAAGTCATTAATCAACTCATTGACTTCATGCATATGTCTTAAAACATAGCAAGTTAACGTCTTACTTTATATTATAAGTCTTGTATTAAAAGACTTTATGTTTGTGACTTTACAAAGAAATCATAAACATGTATAATTAAAGTAATTATGAACACCACCTCGGGTTTCAAATAATAATTTTAAGTTAATATTTACTACATATATTTAAGTCATTCAACGAACACTTAAAAATCAAAGTAGCATTAGATTACTTCATTTAATTATGTCATTCCATAAAATGTTGAACGTAAGAAACTGCAAAATCATCCATGCTCGTTCTCACGACACGTGGATATTTTACCTTGGGCTACAATCTAGTTCAAGTTCTCACTTAACGTAAATTGTAACTACAAGTGTTTCTTAAATATTGAATGACATAAATATTTAAAGTAGTCGTTGTTATCATCTTGACACGTGTTCTTAATAGCGCAATCATACATATTTAAATGTATAATTCATATTAGAATGTAACTCTTACCTCATGCCAAAAGAATCCATTTAAATCATATTTATATGTGTTGTACCTTGCACACAATAAAGATTTCTCCCACTTGTGCATGGAACAACATCATGTAGCGTATAAACAACACGATACACGCTCGCTTATTTGATTAATATGATTTATGTCATAGAAATAACAAGTAGATGTAGGACTATATTGATTAGTAAGGAAACGCACATGACTCTCCTTAAAACATAAGTGCCTACAATTGGAAAGTAACTATCTTTGAAGATAATCAGGTTACTACACGTGAAATAAGGCTTGTAGCTCCAATCGAATTAGAAATCAATAAAACAACTTATTATTCAAAGAATGCAACACAAATGCTCCCACCGAATCGACAACTTTGTAAGTGTTGCATAACCAAAGGAAAACAACTTGCTTGCTTTTTACTTTCCTACACCTTTGAAGAACCATACGTAATCATTACTAACGTACTAAAAGGTGTATTCTACTCTATGAATGATGGGTTATCCATCAATGTTATTAACTCGAAAAATTGGGTATGCAATTTCTTCCTTAATGTGCCTACCATCCCCATTCGGTATGTAGCACCTTTAAAAGGCTAAAGCAAAACAACTAGATAAAATATGCTAGTTTGCCTTTACCAATATTCACGGTAATTAGTCTAGCTTCTAATTTAGTAAGTCATATACATGTTTTCCAGCTTAACCAACATTCATGTTTGTTACAAAAGGATTCATTCACCAACCAAGGTAATGAAATCTTTATGGAAAATAAGATGTGCAATTCATTGCTATGAGTTACATTAGAATTTAGACAATTCAAATGTTCCTATAATACCTTTCTCATTCATGAAAAGGAATAGGATTGAGTCTCATTCTTCTCCCATGGAAAATAGACTTTGTTTTGTCTTTTCGGTAAATTATTCTCGATCAAACATTTGTTTGAAAGCAGAATCGATCAATTTACTAAAAGACTAAACCACGTTTACGGTTAAATGTTGCATTTATACATTCAAAAGAATTACAAAATTCAATTTTAGTATTTTCGATAATTAACATTTTCAAGAAAATTAAATACCCATGGTTCATAAACATATAACCATTTAATTTTCACTGAAAACTAGGATCCAAATTGACATATTTTCATCACATCAGTTGATCTGCTAGTAATGAAAGTATTCAAAATTGTCGAACCTCAATTGCCAATTTTCAAATTGCAACTCCTAGATTTATGGGATTTACATTTAGCCAATTTCAATTGCCATGTAAACATGTTTTATCCCCATCTTATGCCTCGAGTTGCCGCTCACTACAAAACTCAATTAAGTTGTCCAACTTAAGAAACGCAAAATCATCCATGCCCGCTCACGCCACGTGGATATTTTACCCTTGATTACGATCTAAATCACGCTCACGCAAATAAAAGGTAATCTCGTGTGTTTCGCTTCGCTTGATGGCATACAACTTAAATTAAGGGTAATAAATTTGATTTTGATGTCAAATCAAATATGTACAAAGATGTCATGCATTCATCTTCGCAAAGATAAGTGTTTATTAAAACATTTATATCCTTGTTTTAATGTTTAAGCTTTTCATCATCAAACTTTAATCGAGGTATTGATAACCAATTAAAGAATCACCTTAATTACCACTATATCCTACTACGCATGAGTCATAAGACCCAAGTTATTCTGGATAATAACCACAAAAGTGGCTGTAGAAATTAAAGTAATTCACCCTTAAGATTTTATGCACACATATAGGAATACTTGGTAGCTCCATTAAGATGCACAAACGAGCGGAGAATCAGTCGCAAGCATATTAAAAACCTCGCCTTTATGGTCACAATTTAATGCGTATTCTCCTTATACCCATCACACGCTTTGTCATTAATGGGTGAGCCGCTCTAACTATTTTGTGCAAAAATCAATCAATTAAACGATTACGATTACCATGCTTAAAATACATGTTTCACCATTGTTTAGGTCGGTTTATTTTCTTATCAAAATACCATTGTTACACATAACAACAAGCAAGTATTTAAATTAAACACATAAACAATGAATGCATAACATAATAATAAGTCATGCATATCAAATAGCCACATGCAAACCTTTTGATAAAACTTATTAATAATCAATTCTAGATCGTCAATATGTATATGTTTAATTAAGACTCTCACCCGCTTTCAACAATGTACAAAGTGAGCCACATGCATCGATTCATCGATTGCGTGAGTCATAATCAAACACATACCACATAGCACATAATTGATTAAATAATAATAATTCAGTCTTCCCAATTTTAGATCTATAAAAAACTAGTGTATATGATAAGGCTTTAAAAGGTACCTTTTGAGGGGTCGTTTAAGCCCTTATTTGATCACTTTTGTATCCGTTATTGCTTAATATCGCTCCTTTTCACTTTTAGGTCTCTGAAGGCAAAATGTCGGAATGGCACTTATTTGGACTAAAAGGCGCGAATATCTGAAGAAAATGGCCAAAGTCGAATCGAGACACTCAAAGTCATTGAAAACACAAGGTGACGGGCCATCGCTTAATCGCGACGACGCCCGGAGGATTTTGTGACGACGTAAGCCAAAACTCCTATTTTCGCCGACGACGCCAAGTTATAAAGAGTAGGTCGTCGCAACTCGCACGGCCTAGATGCAATCCAGACGGCGCCGGTCAAGAGGACGGCGGACAAGCATAAGGTGACGGCGCCGCAAGTCTAACGTGGCCAAGACGAAACCCTAATGATATGACACGACGGCGCCACAAAACATAAGGTGACGCCGTCGCATGTGTAATCTTATATATAGAATCCAATTTTTCGCTTTTAATGTGTAGTCTTTGGAGTAAAACCTAAACCAACCAAGGTCGTTTTGTACAAGATCTTAGGGTTCCAAACCCTATCTTACACCAAGATAAGTGTTTTACTTCATTAATACAATTATGTCTTTGATTATTTGTGTGTATGCTTGCATGTTCTCCATGTCCGCTAATTTACTTGTGTGTTTGCTTAGGAATATGAAACTTAATTATTGAATATTGATTGGTTGTCTCTTATCTTAGTTGATTAATGATCTAGTAATGCGATAGGTCATTCGTTGTGTACTTAATGCTTGATTAAATCTTTTGAACCTTAGAATATGACTCCTTGAGTAGTTGTAAGCTAAACCATCCAAAGAGTGCCTTAGAGTAAGAGTTTATTATCCCTAGTGGGTTTTGTAGACGAGACCCTTTGGTAAGTTCAAAGAGTTAGGGAGAAACGATACCCTACAACCTTAGACACACAACGCAACTAAAAATAAGGACGTGACAATTCAACCACCAATAGGAGATAATTAAGGAGTAGTAAAACCTAAGTAAACACATCTTTAAACTATCATACGAGCACACAATAATTAGACATAGACTACATACACCTTAGATTAGATAATTAGATAAGTAGAGTAATCGTAGCAATACCAAACCCCAAATCTAAACCCCGAGATTCAGACCTTTCCTTTTCTTAAAAAATATAAAAGATAAAAATAATCTTCCTCAACCCCAACCTTAGCGTAGTAACTTCTTACTAGCATTCCTATTCCCTAGAGAACGATATCAATACCGTGGCTTACCCTAATACTACACTACAACGATTAGGTTCATCGCCTAGGGTGTTGAAAACTTGCTCGATTTAAAAGGAAGTTCCTTTGACCGAACGACGCGTGTAGCTTTATCAAGATATCACTTAACCAAGTAAAACATACAATAAAGCGGATCCATGACAAAACATGCATGTATTTATCATGGATGTAAATCACACTTAACAATTAATGCAATTAAATGTAGTTACGCAATACACATAAAATTGCATGCGACCTAGGGTTTCTAATCCAATTAAAATCAAGTTTATAAAACCCCACTATTGGCACCAAAACGCCCCAAAAATAGGGTATAGGTTTTGCAAACCCTAGATCGCGCATACAATTAATAACACAATCATGTTTATTTTATTTATGTGTTTCAGTAATTAATTACTTGTTATACAAGGCTCGTGATGCCACTGTTGAGTTTAAGATACATGAAAACAATAAAATCGTGTAGACACCACAGAGTACACAGCGGAAGACTTAAGATCATAACAAATAAATAATTAACTGAATTAATTACGTAACATACCTCTTGCAAATGTCATATCTCTTGAACAAAGCAGATGAAGTGGTTTAAAGAGTTGTCCTCACTGCTTTGCAACTCAAACCAATAGGTGTAAGAATAGTGTCTTACTACCACGCTTTGTACACACGATTAACCACGAATCAAGCGATTCATAGATCTAACACAAGTCCTTGTTTTATAAAAACAAACCAAAACACCCTTAGGAGGGGGTTCACCAAACAAGTAAGAGGAAGAGAGAGAGATCTAGGGTTAATTCAATGCACAAAAGTTGTGAAAACCCTAAACCCTAGCCTTTGTTTATATAGTGATCAAATATCTTGGAGAAAAAGTTAAAGCTTGGGCTTGGAGAAGCCTCCCTTGGCCGGCCACCCTAAGAGAAGAAAAAGGATTCCAAATCTTTTTCATTGTCAAGATATTCACCATATATTCTCCCATTTAACATTTAACGGTCGTTAGTCATTTCCGTTAAATACTTCACGATCGTTAAACGGACTTTATGTGTAATAATTAATCGTAATCATTAACATTAATTATTAACTTTAATTTTCATTCGCTAATGTGTGCAATCCCGTGGTCACGAGTTCGAATCCGGACATTCACGTATTTATAAATATATACATTTCCAACAAGTATTGATGTTGGAAATGAAATGTTGACACCTCTTTTATTTTAGCCAGTTCTTGGAAGCCCAAAGAGGGAAGAACGATTTGAAAATTTGGATCAATATAAGTGTTAGAATGTGTATAGTACAAAGGTGGTGAAATGTTAGGTAGTTTGTGTAAGCATGCATGCTATATGATGTAAATTTGAACAACTTACGAAAAATTTATAAAATCAAATGTAATTAGTCGTAGACTAAACTTAGTCTAGTGTTGGTATACATTTATGGGGAAATGATAAATTTAGGCATCAAAGTTGTCACGCTTTCTTTTCTCAGGCATCGAACTTTTTTTTTCTATTAGAAGATCGAACTTGCCTAATTTTCCTTTTCCGGCATCAAGTTTGATTTGTGTCACAAAAGGAAAATTAGGCAAGTTCAAAGCTACAATAGAAAAAAAATTTGATGCCCGTAAAGGAAAAAAGTTCATGCCCGAAAAAAAAGTTCGACCGCTAATTTTTATTGCACCGTTAGTCATTTTCGCCCTGCTTTTAACGATCGTTATTATATTATTGCACCGTTAGTCCTTTTCGCCCGTTTACACGCCGTCTGTTTCACGGTTTTGCCTGTTTACACGCCATCCGCTTTTTCACGCCGTTGCTCGTCAAGACGACGTCTGCGCAGACGTTGTTCGCTGCATCGTGTGTCGCTTGCATTGCCGCCTGCTTTTACATTTTTCCGCACGTTGCCCGCAGCATTGCCCGCCAGACGTTGCGTTTCGCAGACGTTGCCTCGCTTTTGCACGCAAAGCGGACGAAAACGCAAAACGGACGAAACTGCAAAACCAAGAAAATGTAAAACGGACAAACTGCAAAAACATACGAAAACGCAAAAGCGACTAAAACGCAAAAACGGACGAAAACGCAAAAAGGACTAAATTGTGCAAAACGGACGAAAACGTAAAACGGAAGAAAATGTAAAACGGAAGAAATCAGGCAAAAAATGTATTTAAAACGCAAAAGCGGATTTAAAACGCAAAACTGATTTAAAAGGACTAACGTGCAATAAAAAATTAACGGTCGAACTTTTTTTTCTAGGCATCGAACTGTTTTCCTTTTTCGGGCATCGAACTTTTTTTTTCCTATGAAGACCGAACTCGCTTATTTTTCCTTTTCGGCATCAAGTTTGATTTGTGTCACAAAAGGAAAATTAAAAGTTCACATAACAGTAGGAAAAAAAGTTCGATGCCCAGAAAAGGAAAACGTGGCAACTTTGATGCCTAAATTTATCATTTTCCCTACATTTAAAGTAGTTTTCCATTTTACGTGGTTTAACCTAACTGTTATATGAATAAGTAAATATTTAAGCGTTTAGAGTAAATGGTCTTGAGTTTATATAAGTTATATACCTAGCACTCATTAGTCACCCTACTAGCTTCGCCCCTAATTAAACCTTTATATCTTGCCTAAGATGTTAATGTTGTTTCTAAAATCACCCAATTTTATTTATTTAGTTATTTATTTATTATTATTATTATTATTATTATTATTATTATTATTATTATTATTATTATTATTATTATTATTATTATTATTTTATAATCAACACTTTTATTAAAACTCATAAGATTTACAAAAATTAGTGGGGCCGAGAAACCAACTGGGACCCCACGCCTAAAGAATGGCAAAATCAATCCTATTAAAATATGAACTGCACTCACAAGCACCAATGTCTCGAATCAGAGAATTGTCGAATACGCTTAAGTAAGGTTATCGCATCCTTCTCAAGTTCTCCAAAAGAAGAAAAGAAAAGGGAGAAACCCATATCCAATATCCGCACATTTAGCATCGATTTGACACGCTTACGCCAGCGGCATCAATAACCGCACGCCCGGCATAAAATCACCATCCCAGATTGCACAAGGCGACGATCCCGTGAGATCAACACATACATCACGCCCACTATCTCAATTTTAATTTTAATTTTCTAAATTGATCCTAATCCCACTCTTAATCCCGATCCATATTTCAATTTTAATTTTCTAAATTGAAACCGGTATGATATTGTTGTTATCTCGAATGATTATGAAGATGTGCCAACAACAATTGTTAAACGTTACACGAAAAACTTAACTATAATATCTAAAATATAATTATTTGCAGTTATAAAATCTGGTCGCTATTATTAAGTTTAACATTTAATTTCAACAATGAAATCTTTTTTAAAATATGAAAGAAAGAAATTTTATTTAACTCTAGACATAGTAAGAGCACTCCCATCCATAACACCATAACACCAATAACACCGTCCACGTCAGCGCCACATCAACTTTAACATTTAACATTAACATCCCCAAAAAACACTCTCATCCATAACATCCCAATAACACCATAACACCAATAATATTTTATATTTTCAATTTCAACCCTAAACTAAAACAAATATTTCATTTATTAAACTAAAACAAACATTTTATTAAAACTAAAACATATTACAATACGTGATTAAAAAAAATACAACGAAAAAAAAAAAAAAAAAACACACTTCAAATAAAACGTTACAACAAATTAAAGGAAATACGATCCACCGACGAGGTTCCAAGTTATATTTTGCGATGATTCGATCTTTTTCGTCATTGATCCACCGCACGACCATTGGATCTTGCCCGTCAAGAGGCGCCATCAAAAACTTGATCTCTTCCAACCTTGTTAATGTGAGATCTCTTTCTCGCGGGTCCGACACGCGCTCGGAGGCTTCGCTTGATACGAAACTCGCTTGCCATAGTTTCGTAAAATAAGTCGACGAGCCTGCTCCTCCAAAGGCTTGTTCCCCAAGACTTGTTGTAGTCTCTGATCGTGCTTTCTTGGTAGCACGCTTCTTTCCCATGGGCCTGGTTGTTCATCATTACCAAACAAAGCCTCGCTTGTTTGGCTTGGGACTTCGCGGTTAAATCAACCGTTCCGCCTCCCATTTCTTATAATGACGCAAAACATCCCAAGCGCCATCGAGACCAAACAAAGGTTCTCTCTGCTTTCCTCACGATACTATTGCTTTGCCCGCTTCATCACATCCACCTCACTTTCACCGCTTCGTTGATCCCGCTGCGCACGCACGTAACAAGAGTTGAACTTTGTGCATATCCTGCTCAACGTTGTCCATTTGCTTGACATCATGTCCTTGGTGCGCCGCTGAAAGTCGAGTCTATTGAACTCATTTCAACCCGATACCAAAACGTATCTCTAGGTTAGCACTTTCCAACTTTTGGATCCTCCAAACAACTATGTAACACCTTGCAAGTAATGCTTCCGCTGAATTCCAACGATTGGTAACGACAACCTCCTCATCGTAATCAATTGGTTGGGGCTCGGGTCTTTGGATTTTTGGATTTTCGCCATCACGACCTTTTCCTTTTTCGCGGAGATGTGGTGTCTCAAAGAACATCTTGTGTTTCAGTTTGTGATTGTTGCGATCGTTGTGTGAATTGTAGGTTTTGAAAGTTGGAGTTTAAGGTGTTTTGTTGGTTTTGTTGTTGCCAAAACAAGAATGTTTGTTGTTGTTTCCACATTTCTTCGCATTGATAAGCCCAGTGGGTTGGGGTTTGAAGATGAACCGCCGTCGGGTTAGATGATGAACCCGGCTCGGTGGATTCCACCCATCATTGAGAAGATTGAAGAAAGATCGCCGTTGCCTCCCGACATTGTTTTTTTTGCAGCTAGGAGAAGTTGAAAGATTGATAGTATCGGAGGGTTTGAAGTGAAAGTGTGATTAAAAATGGTGTTTTGATTGTGTATTTATAGTGGTAAAAAAAGGTTTTTGAATTTTTTTTTTTTTTTTTTTTATAAAAACTAGCCGTTAGGGACCTGAAATGATTTTTTTTTAAATTTAACGGCTAGTAGCCGTTAGAGGGACTACATATGAAATTTTTTTATTTATTATTTATTTTTTTTTCAGCCCATAACGGGCGTTAATGTGGCAACGGCAACCCACCAACGGCGTTAAAGTTCGACACTTCCAACGATATAACGCCGATAACGGCGTTAAAAGCCCCATAACGGGCGTTATACCGTTAGGGATGAGAGTGCTCTAACTAGTAAGTTAAAGTTTATTGTTTGGATTACCTAAAATGTAAATGGGCCATATCTCATTGAAACCCAAAAACCTAACAAGTAACAACAATGGTTTCACTGGCCTGAATCACAGATTTCTTTTTGTTCATCATCAACAAAACAAGCAAACGTAAAACCCTTCACCGCCACTAACAGCCATCGTCCTTAAACCCTTTTTTAACCACCAAATGCAAAACCAATTCATATTCATATCTTATAATAATAATACCACCCTTTATGATCCTTATTTTAATCCCCATTTTACAAACACAGGTATGTTATGATTCATTTAAATATGCTCACTCTCCGTTTATGCCGCAGATTTAGATTTTACGCTACGGTTTCTACTGCCTTAACTGCTAACGATATCAAAAAGCCGAAAATTTTCGAAGAACCAGCCTTAATAAAATTGAAAAAAGAAAGGAACCCAGATAGGTTATTTCATTTATTTAAGGCTAATGCGAGTAATCGTCTTTTAGTTGAGAATTCATATGCATTTGAGGATACGGTTAGTCGGTTAGCTGGGGCGGGGCGGTTTGATTATATTGAGAAGCTGCTGGAACAGCAAAAGGGGTTGCCGCAAGGGCGGCGTGAAGGGTTTGTCGTTAGGATTATAATGTTGTATGGGAAATGTGGGATGGTTAAACACGCGGTTACTACTTTTAGGGATATGGGTTGTTGTAGGAGTGTTAAGTCGGTTAATGCTGTTTTGAAGGTTTTGGGGGAGAGTGGTGATTTGGAAGCTTTTGAGCGGTTTGTTAGTGATGTGAGAAGTGAGTTTCATGTTGAGTTGGATGTGGTTTCGTTAATATTGTGATTGGTTCGCTTTGTAAGATGGGGTTTCCTGATAAAGCGTATGTGATTATGTGTGAGATGGAAAGGTCTGGGATTAAACCGGATGTGGTTACTTACACGACGCTTATTTCGGCTTTTTATAAATTGGGTCGGGCGGAAATAGGGAATGGGATTTGGAATTTGATGGTGCTGAGAGGTTGTTTTCCGAATTTAGCGACTTTTAATGCAAGAGTTCAGTTTTTGGTTAATCATGGGCGTGCTTGGCAGGCTAATAGTTTAATGGGTATGATGCGATATATTGGAATCATGCCTGATGAGGTTACGTTTAATTTGGTTATAAAAGGGTTTTGTAGAGCGAGGTTTATGGATATGGCGAAAAGGGTTTATGATGCTTTGCATGATGAGGGTTATAAGCCGAATGCTAGAATTTATCAAACGATGATGCATTATTTATGTAAAGAAGGAGATTTCAGTATGGCATATACAATGTGCAAACGTAGTATGGAAAAGAATTGGTACCCGAGTGTCGACAGTATTTATGAATTATTACGTGGGTTGCAGACCACTGGGAAGATTGACAAAGCTAAGTTTATTATATCTTTGGTGCATAAAAAAGTACCTTCATATAATGCAAATCAATTAGGAATGATGGAATCGATTTTGAAAAAAAGTTGACACTGTTCCAGGAGTAACAAGTGTTCTTTGTACAGTTTAATTTTTGATTCATTATTGATGGATAATTGTCCACGGAAGAGATAGTCTGATATGCTAGGTAAATTTGTTGTACCATCTTAATAAATTTTTTGGTGGAGATTTACTTGGAGGTATCGACGATATTAAGTCGAGCTAACTAACATTTTGTTCTTTTTGTCCGTACTATTTTTTATCTTATGATTAACACACAAATACAATTATTGCGATTTTGCTAGGTTATTAGATAGCTACTATCATAACTTTGCTTCAGTTGTAGGAAACATGAAATGTTGTTTATATCTGCATTAAATGATTTAAATCATTTCCCTTGAAGTGGTTGTGAATTTGTGATAAACAAAAAATGGTGCAATGGACTATCGAAGTTTAATCCAGGGCAAAACATAATAAAATTATGCTGCAATTTATGAGTTTTATAGAAGAGTGGTTGCCACTTAGAACCTTGGTTGTTATAATTGTTTCGCTGTTAGACTGTGTGGCAATGTAAGCCAACACCAGTTTTGGACAGAGAGAGACAGAGAGAGACGAGGTTTGAGATTTGAGATCAACAATCTTATGATGGCTTGCTATACTGGCCAGCAGAGTTGGAACTTCCGCTTTCTGTTTAGCACAGCTTATTTTCTTAGTTATCGGTGATACTTGTGACGTCCACTTTGATAATAAGTTATGGATGGAAGAGGAAAAGACGCTAGGGAAGCACATGGATACAAGGCATCTGAACAGGAGCGTGATGTAAATATTTCCCAGGTTTGAATAAAGATTTATTATTTTCAATATTCTTTTATTCCACCTGTTGCTGCTCTGTTACTTAAGATTTCTGTTGTTGCTGACTTGCTGCTGTTATTGTTATTACTGTTCTTGCTATTTTTTTAAAAAAATTTCTTACTTGTTATTATATTAAATGTCAATATCATTGTTATTATAACTATTTCTTTGTATTGTGTAAGGGCGTGTTTAGATTAGCGATTTGAAACACTATTGAATCATTGGCTTGTAATTGAAATAATCAGTTTTTAGTTTTTTGACAAATGTTATCACGATTTTAGGTATTTAGGGGTCAAATAGTCAGTTTCATACTAGGTACAAGCGTACAACATAACTAATTATCAATGGGCTGTTACCCATTTTCTTAACCTTACTTGAAAGACTTTTGCTCCCATCTCACAAAACACATTTAGTTTTTGCTTTGTCATTTTATGCATCAATTTCTTGAATATTTAGAACTCGCCAACCCTCAATCATGTGAGTACCTGAGTATTACAATAATAAACAGCAAAAGCGCATCCAGACACTATCTCTATGGCTGTACGGCCTACTGGTGGTATTATTACAGATGAACATTCAGAAATCAACCCGTATGTATATGTTGACTATAAGTTTTATGGCATTGATTTCTCTATTTATTGAAAGCTACAAATGTTTCCTTTTTGTCATAAATGCCTGGTGAACTCAGTTCTGAATTCACCAGTGTTTGTTTTACTATCTGACACAATTGTTTTATTGGCTCCAGTTAGTATACACCAATACTGTAAGTATAACCTTTTACTGAAGTTAAGTAGAGCTCTATAACCCTATTAGTAGGTTTCATGCTGGTTTTTCTCGGTGAATTATCGTGTTCATGGAAAATATGCTCTTCTCTTGCTGGTTATTTTCATGATGAAGTCCCTTTTGGATGTGCTTATGAGCAAGTAACACTTTGGACTAGCACAGTAACACTTGGTAATAGGTAGCAATGCGTGATCAAAAAACTATTCTGCATTAACTGCATGAATAATTAGGAAAAAGAAAACTCATTCGATCAAGACCAACAGTTCTTCATTTGACTCTATCATAGTCGGGCTTCTTGATGCTGTTCCTATCACTACCCTGTTGGCATTTTGTTTTTCATATTGAAGGGGTGGAAGAAGCGCAAAGATGTTTCACCATGGCAAAATAGGTATATAATTTTGTTTGTTATTTCTTTTTCAAGTAAGTGATTTATTATTCATATCAAGTATATTCTTAGTAAATTCAAGAATCTGGTATAATAGTCTTATCAAAAACCAAAGGCCCTGCATCGTATCTTTCTAATGGGCCCTAGGGCTGAGCTTCAGTCCTAAACCAAACTGAACCGAGTTGAACCGGATCGACCAGAAAACCAAAAATGTGGAATGTGTTGGACCAAGAACCGGACCAATGTTTGGTCGGTGTCGATCGGTTCGGCTGTTAAATCGGTTTCGGTCTCAGATCGGTCAGATGAATCGATTTTCATGTTTGGTTTCTTGATTTTTGGGTCGGAATTCATTGGCTAGATTCTGTATTTTCATGTTTTGTTTGCAAAATTTTGTAGGCAACTAAAAGCGACAATAGAGGCAACAAATACATGAAGTAATTAAGGGAAACTCAACTGGCCCAAACATACTTCGGTCTGGTTCTCGGTTTGCAATTTTTTGTGGCTTAGGGTTTCCTGGCGCGGTTTGGGTCGAAACCGAAAAGAACAGGTCTTACTCCTGAAATACTCCTTACGTGTTTTTGGAAATTTTAACACTCCCTTTTCTTGGCATTCAAACATTCCTCCAGCCTCCCCCACTCTTCCATGATCGGAACCAAATTAAAAAAAAAACATAATAAAGAAACATATTTTTGACTTAATCATCATCATCATCATAATCACAATTCTACATTAGCATCATAAACACAACCCTACAATGGAAGTAAGTGTAAACATGATCGTGAATGGATACAGTACGCCTTGACCTTGATGAATCGGAGAGGGAATCGGGCTTTGAATCAAGTCAAAACAACAACAAAGATGAGAAACGTAAAAGAAATTCCGAAAGTAAACCAAAGAATGGTGGAGGAAGGCAAAGGGATAGGGGAGAGTGTTGGAAATACTTTGATAAAAAGTTCTAACCTGATGAAGAAAGGAACTTGGTGAACAAAGAATATCACAAGTTTTGTCACAGAGGGCATCTACTGAAGACTTGTAATTTGGCTCACTAGCATATGAAACTGCTGCATCTGAACTATATCAGTTCTATCTGAAAAAATATTACGAAATTATTATCTCCTGAACCTTCAGCGATGCATGATCAAATTATTCATACATTGAAACATATGAAGAAACAAATATAGTGATCTGCAACTGCATTATATTTTGAGAATCGGTTAGCATATTTTTTTTGTTATTCTGAGTAGAAGCAATAATTGCAGAGACCAGTTTATTTATTTTCAAGAGTGCAAATACTTGTGAATGAATTCTTAGGTAGCGTTTAGTTGTAGAAAAAATTTCTTGCTTTTTCGTTTCTAAATTCCTTGGGAAGGAATTGGTTTTTCTTCTCTAAAGAAGAGTTAAGAATTTTTTAAACTCGAGATAGAATTACATTTCTCCATTTTAGAAAGATGAAAAGATACTTGAATTAATGAGATATCAATGGTGGACATGTTACCAAGGGTGTTTAGGTTAGAATGAGATATGTGAATTTTAGATTAGGAAAACCCATATTTTTTTAATTTTTTTGTTAAAGAGAAAAAAAGTGGAGAAGGGTAGATTGGTGTTTTCATTTTCCTAGTTAAAATTTGGAAAGTGAGAATTTTACTTATTTGAAAATTGTTAGGAAAAAATTGTGATTAAACGAGTTTTCAGTTTTTCTATTTTTATTTTTATATGAAAAAATAAGATGCTTTTTACCAACTAAACACACTTTTATTTGCTAACACCAACCTTAGCAGGTGTCGTTAACCAAATGATTTAACTGCAATTCATTCTAGGATTTTAAATCTTGGGATAATTTCATATATATCAAATCTAGATATCAAAATGTCATAAAATACTAGTTTTGAATGCATGATATACAATGTAGTTAATGCATGTTTTGGGTAAATATGACATTATGGTGTTCAGGTTTGGTAAATAAGAAATTGACCCCGCCACTGACCGCCACCTACCACTAACCGTCACCCACACCATCACCAACCACCGTCGCCATCATCAGATCCACAATACCAACACCACAAAACGATGTTTGGGTTGGTGCAACAGAAATGACAGTTGTGTGAATGGGTTTTGTAGACATGTGATGTTTGGATTGAGGATTTTATTTCAGACGCTTTTTTTTTTTTTTTTTTTTTTTAATAGAGTCTTGGATTAGTGATAAAGAAAGAACAATAATTTGATTGATGAGTTTGGTGTTGAATTGTAGTAGTGATTCTCATTGGCGCACAAATGAGTATCTAATGTGGTTTCTTCAATTCGACACCACAAAATCAACAATGAAAAAGTCAACTAGTCATCGGGTCGGTGCAGTTCGGTTTAACATAAATAACTTACATGCGAGTGTGAGATTGTCTCGCTCCGAATGTCATATTAAAGAGTGTATACTATAATAACAAACAAAAAGTTGTGTCACGCTCGTAAGTAAAAACAATATCGAAATCATTTTTAAAGTAATGAATTTATACAATTAAGGATGCAACACGATAACAAACAAAAAACACTTGTATACAAATTCAAAAAGCATTACATTCATGTTAAAACACAGAAAGGGAATTAATATCTTCTCAAGAGGTTACTGACATCTTAATTTTTCAAAATGCTATAGTCAATAGAAGTTGCATTTAACCATTTTTAAACTATTTGTCTCTTTAACTTGCACACTTACAAGCTACCAAGAATATTAAACTGACTTTACCACTTTACTCCTTCATCTGAGCAAATAAACCCATCATCTTCCTCTTGAAAACGTTTTATGCACTTTTAGAACTTCCTCTTTTTTGATTCACAAAACTGAACTTTTTTTTTTTTTAGATCTAAGGTGGTTCCTTGTTTATTTTCAAGGTAGGTCCAAAAAAAATTTATATATCGCTTTTATATAACACGATTATCATGCTGGTCCCAAGACCACCTACCATGATTATAGGTCCGTCGCTGGTGATTTTTTTTAAAAAAATATGGTAATGAAACAATGTTTTTGGATTGTTTTCTGCGATTGGCATTTTTGTATTTTATTTTGATATTTTTAATTGTGTTATAAACATTTAAAATATATAAAAACAATATATTTTTTTGTTTGCTGGAATTTTAGAATTATGAAAATCAATAATAATAATAATAATAAAACAATTAAATATAAAAAGTATAAGGCTGAAAAGAAAAGGTTAATTACATTGATTGGCTGTGAACTTTTAGAAATTTTTAACGTTAACAAACTTTCAAAAATATTAGTATCACCAATAAAACTTTGTGTTGTGTTCCATTGTTACCCATATGGTCTATTTCTGCAACTTGTAACCGGTGCAACCGGTTACCATTGTACCGAACTTTAATAAACAACAAAAATCACCTCCCATAAAAAGCAACACAACACAGATCAATCAAAAACCTTATCATCAACAAAACAAAAGGGAACAAAACCCATATCCGGATCTAAGAACTCCCACAATCCCAATAAAAAACATAACACAAAAAAAATGATCAAAGACTCGCATCTCATCCAAACACATGAAAGTGATGAAACCGATCTCTCAAACAAACAAACATAACCAAAACCACCACCAAAAACAAAAACAGAAACCAAATCATGAAACCTGTGTCAGAAAAATGACACTGATTCCGGGGAGGTTAAATTTGCTAAAAGGGTTTTCTAATAAGAAAAAATAAACGAAAAGTGTTTACATTGGATTTGTGTTTTATAGTTGGTGAAAGAAGTGTTGATAATGAGCTTATCTCTAGTTAATCTTTTGGTTTTTGTTATAATGATTTTATTTTATTTTTATTTTTTTTGTCTATTAAGGATGTGTATCAGTATATGGGTGTTGGAATAAATGGGCATGAACTGTAGATGTATCAGGGAGTGGAGTCCCTAAAAATAGGGTCAACAGATGAAGCTTGGTAGGGTATGTTATTGACTCGACTAGCTGATGGTTATGTCAGGAATGATGAAAATAAAAAAAAAAAAAAAAAAAAAAAAAAAAAAAAAAAAAAAAACTCAAGAGGTCCGATATTGAAATTATCGGTGTAAAAGAGTTCATCGAGAGAGTTAATGGTGGAAATAAAATGGTTGTTGTTGGGGCTATAGTGTTTGTGTGAGAATAATACAAGAAGAGTAGCAGCAACAGATGGGGTTTTGATTTGGATTAGGAATACAAAAAAGGAACAAAACTCATGTGATGCTTAAGATTTGCTACAAAGGAACAGTTTCATTAGTTGGGTTGAGTACGAAAGATGTAATTTAACAATTAATGCTTTGGTATTGACAAAGGAGTTTGGTTATATATGGGTCCAAAGATGGTGAAACGGTCATATGGCCTATAATAGAAGGTAACATCAAGTTTTATGAGTGATAATAATATTTTTGAAACTTCGTTACCTAACATTAGAAATTTTTGAAAGTTCATGGCCAATCACTGTAATTAACCCAAAAGAAAATGACTAAGGTTGGAAAAAATAAGGTTAATAGCGTGTAATAGCAACGTACTTTTCCATTTGTTCAAATATCAGATACGAACGCAAAAGTAATACCACAATACCCATCAAACTCTTTGCACCGTTAGTCCGTTAGGCATGTAATAGTAATGTACTTTCCCATTTGTTTCATTATCATACGTTTTAGTTGCACCATTAGTCCTTTTGACTAACGACCGTTGTAATTAACTCAAAAATATGTTTTCTTACGTTTTTATCCGTTTTCCTACGTTTTCAGTTTTTATACACTTTCGCCCGTTTTCTTATATTTTCATACATTTTTGTTCGCTTTTAAACGTTTCCATCCGTTTTATTCGTGTTTTGTACGTTTTTATCCATTTTTATACGTGTTCTTACGTTTTCATACGCTTTTATACGTTGCGTCCTTTTTTATACGTTTTCGTCGGTTTTTAATTTTTATCCGTTTTTATACGTATTCTTACGAACAAAAACATATGAAAACGTATCAAAACGGGAAAAAGATATGAAAAAGTAAAAACCGTATAAAGATGGATGAAAACGTATGAAAACGTAATAATCGTATAAAAACCGATGAACGTATAAAAACGAACAAAAACGTATAAAAACGGATAAAAACGTATGAAAACCGTATAAAAACCGACGAAAACTTATAAAAACGAAAAAAAACGTAAGATAACATATAGAAATGGAAAAAAATGTATGAAAACGTAAAAACCGTATAAAACTAACGAAAACGTATAAAAACGAACAAAAATGTAAGAAAACGTATAGAAACGGGCAAAAACATATGACAACGGATAAAAGCATAAAAACATTTAAAAACGGTTGAAAACATATTAAAACGGACGCAAACGTATAAAAACGTAAGAATACATATAAAAACGTAAAAAAAACGTATAGAACGCTTGAAAACGTATAAAAATGGACATAGACGTTTAAAAAGGAATAAAAACGTAAGAAAAACGGACGAAAACGTATAAAATGGATAAAAACGTATGAAAACGTATAAAAAGGACTATTGGTGCAAAGAGATTACTAACGGTCGTTAGTCAAAAGAACTAACGGTGCAAAGAGATGATGCAAAAACTTATGATAATGAAACAAAATTTGAAAGTTGGATGGGTATTGTGGTATTTTTTGGGGTTCGTATCTGATATTTAAACAAGTAGAAAAGTACGTTGCTATTAAACGCCATTAACAATAATAATAATAATAATAATAATAATAATAATAATAATAATAATAATAATAATAATAATAATAATAATAATAATAATAATAAGACAAGAGTCAACCGTAGGCGATTTGGGGCTCTCCCTAGATCATCTTGATCATCTTCCACTAGATCATCTTGATCATCTTGATCATCTTCGCTAGATCATCTTGATCATCATGGGTTTGTGGTGAGGTTCGAAAGGGTTTGGCTATATCTCTTATATAGTTCCCTTTATATTGTCGTGCGTGTTAGTCTCCGTGTTCGTGTTCTGTCTGTTGGGCATCGCTGGTGTGGTGTTCTTGTGGTGTCACTGGGGCATCGCTGGTGTGGTGTCCTTGTCAGTTCCCTGGTGTTTGGTGCTGGGTTTCTGGAGCCGTACGTACGTTTAGCGGTTTGGATAGCCTTGTTCTGGTAAGCGAGTTGGGTTTCTGTAGCGACTTGAGTTTTGATTCTTGTCTTCTATCGCCTGTTTTTGTAGCGACTTGAGTGTAGACCCTTGATTGGCTTCTGAAGCGACTTGAGTTTTGACTCTTTCGTCTGTCTCTGTAGCGACTTGGGTTCCTGAAGTGGCGTTTGGATTGACTTATGTTTTGTTTTTGTTGGTGGGGTCTTGATGCTAGTGGTTTGTCTTCATGTTGGTATAGCGGTTTGGCACATGATTATAGCGGTTTGTCTTCATGTATTGGCTGGTATATTGACTTTGTTGGAACTTGGTAGGGCCCCTAGCACATGCATTTCATTTTGGTATAATTTGGAGGCGGTTTGGTCTTTTTGACTTTGGTGATTTATTTTATTTGCGGTTTGACCAAAAAAAAAATAATAATAATAATTTTGATATTTGGCTTGTTTTTCATGGCTAGTCGTGAGGTATCTCGGATTTCTTGCCCGTTACAAGGTTGTGAAGGATGCAGTGGGGGAAATGGTAAAGGGCTTACTAAGAAATATTTTATTGACCATTTGAACACTCGTTATTTTAAAACCGATGTTTTAAAAGCTTCATACAAGGATCGGGTTGCAAAGGACTTGTCTTTATTTTCCGCGCTTGACCAAGCACTTCATGCGGCGGGTGTCTGGCTTTATGGGGTGTGTTTTTGTACCCACACCTTTAGTAAAAATTGTAAGCATGCTGACGGGGGAGAGGTCATAGCACCTAGTTTTCATGAAGTTGCGATCTATGGCATCAATGCGCCTCCAACGCCAGTATTAGATGCAGTAAATGGTGCTATCGTCGCATCGACTATCACTGATGGTGACATTGGTGGAGGGGCCGATCCTGTGGTAATTTCACAGGAGAGCGGGTCAGTTTTTGATATCAACTTCATCGGGCCGGGTGTTCTGAAGAAGTTACGATAGATTAAATGCATCCCCAGTCGCGGCTCGGGTTCGCCAAGATTTTTCAGAATGCACTGATAAGGTTCTTGCGTGCCCAGGGATCTTTCGGTATGGGTACAACTCCTCATCCTGCCATGTTGTGTTTTGACCACCTTCACGCCAGCCAACAGAGCCCAACGACGGTCGGGAGAGCGAGAACGGTGCCAACTTGAATGTATATCGCGGGCTATTCTGCGTTGGAAGGATCCTGCAGACATATTCGCATTGGTAATGGAACGTTTATCTGGGGTCCCTTCATCCCTAGGCGGTATGGCGAAAACCAAAGATCTTGATACTGCTAACCTGGTTCAATGTAAACATAAACTGGGGGACGGACATTTCACCGCTGCCATTAAGGTGCTTACGTCCTCTGGTGTCGCCCCCTCTACACCTGACACCTTGCATGAGCTAGAGGCCAAACACCCCCGTGCCCCACCACCAATTTTGTCATTGGACCCCCTAGGTGAATATGCACTTATTGTGGATAAGGACTTGGTTTTGAATAGGATACGCAGTTTCCCAAAAGGGACATCATGTGGTCGAGATGGGCTTAGGGCACAACATTTAATGGATATTTTGGGGGAGGGGAGCGTCCGCTATTGCCGATGACCACTAGGTTCCATCACCGGGTTGTCAAACTGCTTGATGGAAAGTGCCGCTATACTAGGGGAATTTATTGCTAGTGCCTCGACCGTTGGTTAAGCCGGTGGAGGCATACGCTTATTCATTGTCGCACGCTTTGGCGTGAGGCTCGTGTCGAAGGTTGCTTCTCTTCAATTGGCAACTCTATGAATACCTACTGCAGGACTTTCAATTGGGGTTGGTGTTTCAAGGCGGTTGAGGTCGTTCTTCATTCGTGAATCGACTATCGAGGCTAAGGGTCACGATGTCATCGCCCATGCCGCCGTGGATTTTCGTAACGCTTCAACTGTTGATAGGAGTGTCCTTCTCCGTGAGACCAGCCGAGATGCCCTTCTATTGCTCCTTGGGTCGAGTTTTGTTATGCCAGCCTGCTAGACTTTATTACGATGATTCTATCCTTTGGTCCCGCTGGGGTGCAACAAGGGGATCCGCTAGGCCTTTGTTGTTCGCCCCGCTTACACCCCTATTCCATGCTATTAATAGGTCCTGTGAGCTCTCTCTCTAGGCTTGGTATCTTGACGATGGCACTATTGTCGGGGATACTCTTATGGTTGCTAAGGCGCCGACATTATTATGACGGATGGCCCCGCCGGGCTTGTTTTGAATGTCGATAAGACCGAACTTTTTCGCCCATGGAGGACCCCGTAAGCATGGTGGAGGGTGTTTTTCTATAAATATCTCTCGTCACCGATGGTGTCAAACTACTTGGTGGTCCCGTTAGTTTGAATGAAAGCTTTACCAGAGTCGTCTTTGAAAAGGGTTTCTAAAACTATCTTGCAAATGGAAGCTATTCTTAAACTTAATGACCCCAATGCGAGCTTCTTCTTCTCCGTAATTGTGCCGGGTTGCGAAATTATCTTACGCTGAGGACATGCTCCCCGTTGTACATGCGAGAGGCCCAAGTCCGGTTTGATCGATGTTACGCGCTTCCTCGAGAAGATTATCACAGCCCGCCAGTTTGGCGGCAGCGGCGGCTTCATACCTCCCAATCAAGATGGGTGGTTGGAATCCATGCGCGTGACATTATCCAATATGCTTTCTCGCCACTGCTTGCAAACCAAATATATGCGGGACGGGATTTTGGTCAAACGGCATTAATCGCTCGCACTACTTCGCTTGAAAGATGCTCGATCATTTTAACAATGCTTGTAACAAAGACACGTTCTCGTCAGCCTCGACACTCCCGCCCCCATATGATGAAAACCTTGGCAAAGTGTTATTTCGGTGTCATCGAAAGATCTTATTTCAAAGTATTCGTTAAGTCCAAGGCAAGTGGCTATCCTCGGTGTGACTCCGCCCTCATGCACAAGACTTCTGCTCACCATACCTATTGATGGGTTAGGCCAAAGGATGAACCATCGCCAGTTCCGTCAAGACTTGTGTTATAGGCTTACCATACCCATGTTTTCCGAAGGTAGCCTTGTCCGAGCCGCAAGCATCGTATGGACCAACGCGAGACTATGCGCTCATCGCTCCGGTGAAATGGGGTGAAATTTAGACATAACTGCACGTGATATTCTTGTCGACATATGATCCAAGGTTGGGATTATGGTGAAAAGGAGGCCCCAATGGGGTTTCTTTCAAAGGAGGGAAAGAATTACGTCCGATGACTTGTTATTATTTAATTGGTTCCAAGGCAAGGACGCGTGTTTGGATGTAATCGGGATCTCCTTTTGGGTATTGATGCTAATTTGTGGGCTCCAGGGTAGCTTTACATAACGGTGGAGAAGAAGAAAAGAAATATGTGTCCAAATGTGAAGAAAATGGCTACAAGTTCATCCCGCTTGCTTTTTCTACATTGGGGAGCTTGACACTAAGCTTTGGACACACTTTCACGCATCAAGATCATGCCATTAGCCACTCGAATAATGTCAAGAGTGGGGCTTTCATCTTCATAGACTAAGCTTTTGTATTCAGAAAGGAGTGGGAGCCCAACTAGTCCCGCTTCCCACCAATTTCTTTAATTTCCTTATGGTTTCTAATGAAAAATAATAATAATAATAATAATAATAATAATAATAATAATAATAATAATAATAATAATAATAATAATAATAATAATAATAATAATAATAATAATAATAATAATAATAATAATAATAATAATAAACCATAATAATGCGAGGGTATGTATGATATTTCAACCATTTGCCATTGGTGACAACCATGATCTCATGTCTCACTCATGCCTCATCACCCACCAATAATATCATTCCACCTCATTCATGCCTCACCATAGTTTTTTAGTGACAATCATGATCCCATGCCTCACCTAATTTTATTTTTTCATTTTTTATATTCATAATTATATTTAAAAATTTAATAAAAACATAATATTTCATTAATAATTAAAAGAAAATTACATAAAACTTAGAAAAAAAAAAGGAAATAACTAGTCATCGAGGTATGATAAGTCTTGAGCCTCTACGTGCTTCGTAAGATCATATCGGAGACGCTAATGGATATCTTCGTCGAGTAACTCCGGTAGTACACTCTCGTCATAAACTGGCGCGACCGACTGATCCATTATATGAACCGGTGATATTGCCATCTCGTCGTCTTTTAAAATCATATTGTGAAATATAATACACGTATAAACGAGTTGTCGAATCTTTTCGACCGACATATCCCGAAGAGGACGACTGAGAATCATCCATTTTGCCTTAAGACGACCCAAAGCTCGCTCGACATCCTTTTGCGACTCTTGTAGCTTCGAGTCTCTTTTCATTCGGTCGCCGATACTTATATGCTTTAACAAACGTTGAATACGTAGGATAGATTCCATCGGTAAGATAATATCCACGTTTGTAAAGCCGCCCATTTACGTAAAATGAATTGTTTGGCGCGCTCCATTTCGCCTCCGTAAGATACAATAGACCGATTCAAAACATTGATATCGCTTTTTGCACCGGAGGACCAAAAACAAATGCCAAATCCACAAATCATTTGAGCGACGACTTCAAGCATAATAGTCGGGTTAACTCGACGTTCTTCGCGCCATGTTTAATTCAATTATCGATGTCAAAATGATCAAGGCATTCTCTTAACAAATATTAAATAGTAAAAAAAAAAAAAAAAAAAAAAAAACGTTATAAAAAAACGTTATAAAAAAACCGAATTAAATAAATAAAATGAGAAGGTTAACTCGACGTTATTCGTGCCATGTGTAAATAGTCGTAAAATCTATCCTAAGTTCACCCGTCATGAAGTTCTTTGAATGGCGATGTGCATTTTTGTAACGCCGTGAAACTTTTTTTCCTCGCCTTGGCCCTTTTGAAACCATTCGAATCTCGCTCAACATCACCAACAATTTTAAAAACAAGCTTTTATTCATACGAAACCTATCACGAAAACATGGGCGGAAACTTTGGTCGCTTGACTAAATAGTCATTCATTAGAGTTTGTAAAGCTTTTTTCACGAAAATAGGTGATGACTCGGGTTTCGGTGAGTGTTGAGCTTGCCGTGTCTTCAATGGAATCGTACACGGCTAAATAGGTTGATAGGGTACTACCGGATAACAATAGTTCTAAGACTCACGGAAAACTAACTCGCCCGGATGAATAAGAGGAGGATGAAGACATTTTGTTTAGAGTGTCAGAGTTGATTTGTTTGTGAAAATATGTTAAATAAAATGTGAATTGGAAATGGTTTAAAGTGTTTATTTATAAAGGATTTTTTTTTTTTTTTGAATGTTAATTCTAGCCGCTCAACGGCTATAATTTTCCACCCTTTGTCCCATGATTCAACGGCAATACATGCCGATCTTCATCATGCCGTGCCATGCCGATTTGGCGGCGGTGTTGCCGCTTCAAGATCAATCCAAACCGCATCATGCCAAGACCATTGCAGACTCCTAAGTAAGCATTTCACGAACAAGTTAATGATTTAATGGTCAAATGATTAAATCATGATGGTCAAAACCAGAAAGAAAAGATTTAAAAAGAGTTAGATACTAGATTCGTGATACTTGACAAACCACGAAGACGATTTAAATAATTAACTCTAAAATATAATCTTGAAAAAACTAGTGTATATTTGTATTGCAAATTTAACCGTCAAAAACTTTTTAAAACTATAAGCGGAAAATGAGCCGAATTGTAGTCATCGTAAACCTAACCCACCATCACCTTTTAGTCAACTCTAGTTTCCCCATATATCTCTACTTAGCAATTTATGATCACAATTATTTTTACCACTAAATTCTCGGTTACCCATCACGTAATATTAGCTAGCTCCATTTATTTCTTCTTGCAAATTGTCACGTTTATTTTGCTTAATATTCACGTTTTTACAACTCTTTCCCTTTAACCGTAATTATAGTGCCATTTTAAGCAAAACGGTCACTTTTTAACCTTTTTATTGCTTACTTTAAGCCCTCATTACATATAGTCATAGTTACATTTTGTTCTCACATTTTATAAACTTTTATCTTTATGTGCTTAGAGATAGTTTAAGATGAGGATATTATGTTTTCCAAAATATAGATTTACCAAAGTTTTAGGTGTGCTTCAGATTGTTCTTGGAGTACTAGTTGTAATCGTAAGTGTCTCGAGTTTGGTTAGGTTTTATTCAGCTGGATTCTTCATGCATAATGAAGATATATGCAAGCAATTTTATGGAGTTAAAGATGTTTATGAAGGTTTTGATGTTATGTCTCTTTCGTCTCGTGTTAATGACGTGCTAGATAAAATGCTAACTTTACAAGAAAAGCTCGAGTCGACGGTTCAAGGATTGGAGAAAAATAAGGATTTGAGTAAAGGTAATGTTTCGATGTTGGAGTATAAAAAGTTTATAGAAGAAGAGGTTATTCAGCCTCTTTATAGTGCTCATATAACTCTTAGGCAGATTCGTTTACCTAGAGTTGAAAATGGGACAACGAGTGAAGATCCTTTGATTAATACTTTTGTTACGGAGGAGATTAAGAAGTATATAACCCCCAAGGAAAATCGTGTGGGAAAGAAGAATATATATGGCAGTGAGAAGATATATAACAGTATAGGTCATGGGTGCGTGTCGATGAAGGAACAGCTACAAACGTACATGGATTATGATATTGGGTCGTTTTGTAAAGATGATTGGAATGTGGCTCAGAACCTTATGATCAAAGGTTGTGATCCTTTGCCACGAAGAAGGTGTCTCACTAGAGCTTCAAAGCTTTACCAAAAGCCTTACCCGATTAATGAATCTTTATGGAGGATACCGGATGGAAGAAACGTGAGGTGGAGTAATTATTTGTGTAGGAATTTTGAGTGCTTATCAAGTAAGAATCCGAAAAGGGGTTACTCTAAATGCACAAGTTGTTTTGAAATGGAAAAAGAAAAGCTGAAATGGGTAACGAACACTTCGTTACCAAGTGATTTTTTGATTAAAGATGCTTTGGGAGTTAAGCCGGGTGAGATAAGAATAGGTCTTGATTTTGGTATAGGTACCGGAACATTTGCTGCTAGAATGAGAGAACATAATGTGACAATTGTCACAACGGCTTTAAATCTTGGAGCCCCGTTTAATGAAATGATTGCACTTAGAGGTTTGATTCCTTTGTATGTAACATTGAATCAACGATTGCCATTTTTTGATAACACAATGGATTTGATTCACACGACGGGGTTCATGGACGGGTGGATCGATCTACAGTTGATGGATTTTATTTTGTTTGATTGGGATAGGATCTTGAGGCCCGGAGGGTTGTTGTGGATTGATCGGTTCTTCTGTAACAGGAAAGATTTGGATGATTATATGTACATGTTTCTGCAATTTAGGTACAAGAAACACAAATGGGCTATTTCTCCTAAATCTAAAGATGAAGTTTTCCTTTCTGCTTTGTTAGAGAAACCTCCTAGATCCTTATGAGTAGTATACTTGTTAATCATTTTGTTTGTTGACATTGTATTGTTAATTTTGTTTAATATACACATCTTATACGGATTCCGTTTGTAGCTTATATAAATTCTCTCCATCAAATTGGATTAGTTTCTTATTCAGGATGACCTTGCTAATTGAAAGTTCTTTTTGTAATAGAAAGCAGAATGTGTGTCATTACTCTTTAGAATTTGGTGAACATTGTAATTCGATCGTTACTTAAAACATCACAGCGTCTCTTTCTTTCATCGACAGACCTACATAACCTTACGTCATGCCATTTTGTGCATACCTGAAAAAAGTTATTGTAATGCATCTATTGTAGAAATTATTAGACAAGTCTTGTCCAAGTGAGAAGAATATGTCACAGCTATGACATACCATTTCACCCTTCTATATGAGTTGTCCGAAACTAAGTGATGATCTTCTAAGAGAGAATGACATGCTCGTCATCTCAGAGACATCGAGAATAAGTTTTCTGCTATCGTTTTTTAGTGAATAGTCGATTCCATTTCATTTACTCATATACTTAACAAGCCTGACTTGAATTGCGTTTCATATGTAAACTATGTTAACAAATAAATGTGTCAAAATTTCCTTAAACATATGAAGAGGAGTGGTACCTAATTTCGAATGGTTTAGGTCCCAAAACTATAAAAAGAATTGTATTGACTTTGAAAAGTCACATAAGTTATGCATAACATCTCGTCAGTATGCTTTCTTCAGTCAATATTTATACTGTTCGGTTTACAACAACTTATATGTTGGTGCTTGCGATTGTGTTATTCGGAACTTGCAATTTCTGATTTAAAAACAAAATAATCAAAGATCAATTTTCCTGTGTTATCAATATTTAAACTTGTTAACCTAGAAAATTGGGATAATTGTTTGTAAATGTAACTAAGTTATGACTTTTTGTTAAGTTGTGTATGTATCTATTAATCCTTCTAAACAATACAAAACTTTTTACTAATCATACTAACATGTGTAATGTTTAAGTTTGCCGTTTGGTTTTGCTGACGTGGCATGGTTACACCGTTTTCTTTTATTAGTTCCGTTAGGGGTCAACGTTGACCACAATAAGGCGCAATTTTACCAGCCTAAACACGCACTTTTCACACACTTATCCCCAAATCTAAACCTACACACACACTTTTCACACAGTTATGATAAATCCCAACCCTAATAATCCTTACTATTGATAGCTTTCTTCTCCCCGTTTTTATTTTAATGCCATTAAAGTATGTGTTTTGTTAATTGTAATTTAGAAATTGTTAATTTAACCCAATTACAATTTTGATCTAACCCTAATTTTGTTTTTTTTTTTTTTTTTTTTTTTTTTTTTCGTAATGACTATTCTTGAACCCGACTTGTCACAGTATTTAGCAGACCCTGACCCTAGTGCAATTAGTGATGGGACCTCTAAGAAAAGAGCAACACCTAAGAAGAGGTACTGCAATGTGTTTACACAGGAAGAAATGGAGAGTTGGGCTGAGAAGGAGGCTGAAGAAGAGGCTGTGGTTAATAAGGGTAAAGGCAAACTTAGAGTTGACCAAACACCTAAGGAGAAATGCAATGTTGGTGGTAAAGGAAAAGAATTAATTGTGGTTGAAAGTAACAATGTTAGTGATAGAGATAGAGATAGAGATAATGATAGTGATAGTGATGAGAGTGATTACTCTCAGAAGTCCATTGATTATCTAAGTGCTTGTGAAGAAGAGCTCATAGAGCTTAGAACAAGGAAAGCAAACATAAGTAAGACAAGACCAACACCAATTCCAAACATGGCTGGTTCTGGTTCTGCAAGTACTAGTAGGCCTATTGTTTCAAACAAAAATGAGGTCTTGCTTGAGCATGATGAACTCATAGGTGATTTGTTGAGAAAGTTGAAGGGTGATGGTGATGATTCTGATTTGCAAGACCCTTTTGTTGGTGCTGAAGATGTGGTAGAGAAATATCCTACATATGATCCTAGCACGCATCGTAGGTCTCAGCTTCCAGAGGTAATGCATGTATTTATTTTTTGTTCATGTACCAGTTTGGTCAAAAGTTTGATTTATATTGTGTTCATGTAACAGCTTGGCCAATAGTTTGACTTATATTGTGTTCATGTAACAGCTTGGGCAAAAGTTTGAGAGTACTGCACAGTTGAAGAATGCTTAACATACTATGCTTTGGCCAATGGATACTCAATTTGGTATGAGAGGAGTGCAGCAAATCAGATAATTGCTGTTTGTGGCCAAAGACCACCAAATCTCAAGGATCCTAATTTAGGCAAAAAAAAAGGAAGCAATTCAGGTATCCTAATGTGTTACACCCCGTGCCCGCCTTGACCAAAAACTTGAAACTTTTGTCTTGACTATAACGGACCTTCTGTTACTCTTTAGAAACACTGGTAAAAATCTATTACAAACCAATCCTTGAGAATAATTTTAAATGAAACTAGACTCAAATACCTTTAAAATGATGGGTGGCACGACCTCTAACGACTTACGGTTTATTTTAAAATAAACAAAACAACAAAAATCTGCCAAACGTCAAAATTCTGGTCTGAGCATAGATCTTAAGATCTATGCTCAGGAAAGAAACTCTTTGAAATCAACTTTATGGGTTGAGCATAGATCTTAAGATCTATGCTCAAGAAAGAAACTCTTGGAGATCAACTTTCATAGATCTTAATATCTATGCTCAGGAAAGAAACTCTTGAACTTAAAATTTCTGGATTGAGCACAGATCTTAAGATCTATGCTCAGGGAAGAACTTTTGCACAATTTCCGGAAAACTAACTTCCTGAACACATTAGACAACGAAACTTCCTAGATTTCTTAGACACGTCATTGACCTCATTTCCAAACAAAAACATTTACTGTTTGACCCTTGGATTAGTGCTTTGCAAAGTAACGGGTTTTGTGTCAAAACCCGTTTTGACCCATTTTCACTATAATCCACCTTTAACACTTCATTTACCCAAAAATTTAATAGACATCATTAATATAACATATTAAACCTATTCCATTATAACTTGACCGTTAACAACCCAAAACGGTTATATTTACACTTGTGCAAACACCCTTTAAGTATAACTCTAAACACTGAACCATACTTTTAAACAACCGCTGGACAACTCGACATTTCATTAACCTTAAGATATAACTTGACACTTAACAATACGCTTACAAACCATTTAAGAGCAACGGGTGGGGGTATAACCTTGACTTTGAACTCGGTAACTACGACTAAGCTCCTATTTACAAATAAGCTTCTAACATCCATACTTACGATTCTTAAGCTTTAATCCAAACCGTGGCATCATCACAAGAACCTACAAAACATTGAAACACTGCAACGTAAGCTTTCGCTTAGTAAGCAACTAGATTATCATATGAATAATACATCAATTCACAAGTATGCATCATGAACACAATAAGCCATTATAATCTCATAACCATCACCATAGCAATACCATAATCTATAACACATAACAATCATAAAACATACCTTAATCCTTTCATATTATGATCTATCACTTGAATAGCCTCACTAACCAGGCCTTCTATGACACTAAACTTACTAATCCAAAACTTAATCTTACAAATCATTCATAATCACATAACATGAGAATATTCATATTAATCATATAATAATTATAGTTACTTACCTTAGCAATCCAAGCTAAGATTACCCACCATAATCATCATCATCAATCTCCTTTTTACATCCTAGGTTAAAATCATCATAACATAAACACTTAATATTCATAATCAAATAACTATAACAATGGTTTATATAACCATATCAATCTCTAAACACTTCTAATCATCATATAATCATATCTTGATTATATGATGATCAATCCCATAACCCACTAAATAAAGATTACTTACTTGAAGAGAAGCACAATTAGGGACTAAATCTTGACATGGAATTCTAATCTTTTCATCAATTGATCATCCAAGAACCATTATTTTTCCCTCTCTTTGTTCTAAACCGACCTTCACAAACCCCCTGGAACTTTTGAGAAAGTCTGGATTTAATATATGAAGCTTTCTTCATTGTAAAGCTATTTCATCATTTGACACTTTTGGTCCCTCAAGTCCCTTTGCTTCCATTTTGGCCACATTAAACTTTATAACACTTTATAACTTAACAACTTAGGCCCCTCTATTTTCCATAACTATTACACAACAATTGTCGTCCCACAATTGTTAACTCTTAGAGTGATCGTCGAGTTGACTAGTCAATCAAGATAAACTCCCACAATCCATCTAAAGTGAGGCCTACTTGTAATCCGGATATGGGTCTAACATAATGAAATTAAAGAAGATGTAACAAAATGTAGTTTCGGATTATATGCTAGGTCGAATCCTTAAAAACATTTCGATTAGGTCTTTAATACCGAACATAATTGTGTGAGAAATTTTAAGTTTGGGTCACTAGTGGACTATAAGTGGATAAAAAACAGTTTGGTGATAAAATTAGGAAGAATCCGGATACCGTGCTAGTAGATGTAGTTGATCTTGTAATGAAAAAGTATAAATGTACTGTCACTCCTAATCAGTGTAGAACTGCAAAGAATTGGGCATTAAGTGAGTATGAGAAAACTATAGAACAACATTATGGTCTGCTTAGATCATATGGCAAAGAATTATTGGATAGTAACCTGTGGTCCACAACAAACTAGGAGTTACGAATGTATGACAAGACTTACTTTGATAGGTTTTATGTCATTTAATGAATTAAAGAAGGTTTCAAGAATGGTTGTAGAAGGGTTGTTGCATTGGATGGTGTTTCTTAAAGAGACCTAATCAGGCGAGATTTTAAGCGCCATAAGAAGAGATGGGAACAACCATATTTACCCTATAGCTCGGGCTATTGTCAATGTAGAAAACAAGGAGAATGGACTTGGTTTTTAGAACTTTTGAGATGACTTAGATATGCCAACGGCCAAGGTCTTACACTCATGTCCACCAACATAAAGGACTCATTGATGTCAGAAATGTAATGCCGATCTTGAGCACGTGCAAAAAGGCTAGGCATATTTATAAAACTTTAGGAAACAATTCATTGGAATAGAAAACTTTAGGAAGCAAATTGTTCATAACAAAAAGGTTGTAAATTTCAACTGCTCCGGTTAAGGAAAAAGAAAGCATGTAGGCCAAGAAAAGGAACTGCAAGTGGTGTTGTTGGGTCTGAAAATGATATAGGTAGGTCTACAAACCCATTGGGTAGGACTGAAAGTCATGTTGGTGGGACTGTAAATGCTCAAGGTGGGTCTGGAAGTTCTCAATATGGGTATGCAAATGTTCAAGGTGGGTCTGCAAGTTCTCAAGATGGGTACGAGAGTGGTGTTGGTGGTATTGGGACTTCAAGTGGTGTTGTTAGGGGTTCTGATATCCCAGGCTTGAAATTTGCATCAACTACAACAAGGGCATTCAATAGGGTTAGTGGTATTCATTTTGCAAGTAAACCAAGAGGTTCACAACCAAGACCACTGCAACAAGAGCAAAGAAAAGGATTTTCTTTCTGGTTTGGAAATGAGGACAATGCTGCTAGCCAATATAATCAAGATGTAAGCCAAACGAAGTCAAGTTCCTACTCAAGATAAAATTCCACCTAATCAACAAATAAGGTGCAAGTCAAAGCCCAAGGCAAAGAAGCAAGACAAAGGTTGCGGGAAGAAAAAGGAACCCAGTGAAAGAATCATTAAAACAAGTTGGCAAAGTTCGTGGACAAGGAAGCTCACTAAACACTCCTATGAACTTATACTAGTCTCGATTATGTAATCTTTGTGTATTAAGCTAGTAAGTAACTTAACATGCCTCTTTGTGTATTAACTTGGGCATTGACAAACTTGCAACATCCGTATGTATGCTATGAATGGATGCCTCTTTGACGCAATATGACTCGCATTATTTTTTTTACATTATGGTTGTGTATTCTACTACACATGATCGCAAATTGAATGCACTATTGTTTACTCCAAACAAGACTGCACATTGACTACACTTGGTACTTCACATGCATTAGAATCTAACACTGCATTTTCAAAAAAGTAACTGCAAATTGAATGCACTATTTTTTTCTCCAAACAAGACAACACATTGAATGCACTATTTTCTCCAAGACACTGCTTCATATTCACATGCATTAGAATCTTACGTTGCTTTTTCAAAAAGTAACTGCAAATTGAATGCACTATTTTTTACAACATTTACTGACTGCACTATTTTCAAACATCTTAAACTGCACTTGACATACCCACTATATAAACCCATAAGCATAAACACTTCAACCATATTTAAACAAAAACTGAAATTGAAACAATGAGCTCCAACAAGAAACCAGGTATATGCAAACACCACCATTCATTCTTTTTTTCTTTTTTTATTCTGTCATATTCAGTTCAGAAGTTTGTTTATTCTGTCATACAAACCAGGTATATTCTTTTTTTCTTTTTTTTTTTCAAAAATGTAATTTTGACTTTGTGACAGTCAACTCTTGCACAAGCCTTGCTTTCTCCATTGTTAGCACACGAATATGCTCTTGCATCTCTATGGTTTGACTACCTCTCCTCACCCTAGCATGCAAATCAAAGAGCAGTTGCCTATAGGTAAATCTTCATCAAAAAACTGATACACACCACACTTTCTTCTCTTATCCTATAATTAAATCAAAAACAACCACATAAATAAAAAAAAAAACAACAAAACCCCATCAACACATTCAAAAAATTCCCAATTCAAAAATTAGGGCTTACATAAACGAGGCAAGCAATAAACTTTTTTCCTAGATTTTCTAGTGTCCACGCCGTTTTCACAGTCAAACGATGCCCACAACCACAAAAGGGTCGAGCGTACTGCCCAATTACTCGATGAGTGCCATTTGCATAAGACATAGTTGTGTGGTGGTTTTATCAGTCGTGGTGGTTGTGGTGGTGGTTTTTTTTTATGGTTTAGGGCTGTTGATTGATTAAAAAAATAGATATAACCGTTGGAGAGTGGGCGCAGCCAAAAAATAAAGAATGCTTAACATACTATGCTTTGGCCAATGGATACTCAATTTGGTATGAGAGGAGTCAAGAAATCGGATAATTCTTTGTTTGTGGCCAAAGACCACCAAATCTCAGGATCCTAATTTAGGCAAAAAAGGAAGCAATCGGTATCCTAATGTGTTACACCCGTGCCGCCTTGACCAAAAACTTGAAACTTTTGTCTTGACTATAACGGACCTACATTACTCTTTAGAAACACTGGTAAAATCTATTACAAACCAATCCTTGAGAATAATTTTAAATGAAACTAGACTCAAATACCTTTAAAATGATGGGTGTACGACCTCTAACGACTTCGGTTTATTTTAAAATAAACAAAACAACAAAAATCGCCAAGCGTCAAAATTACAGTGCGAGCATAGATCTTAAGATCTATGCTCGAGAAAAACTCTTTGAAATCAACTTTATGGGTTGAGCATAGATCTTAAGATCTATGCTCAAGAAAAAACTCTTGAGATCAACTTTCATAGATCTTAATATCTATGCTCGGAAAGAAACTCTTGAACTTAAAATTTACGGATTGAGCACGGATCTTAAGATCTATCTCGAGAAGAACTTTTGCACAATTCCGGAAAACTAACTTCCTGAACACATTAGACAACGAAACTTCCTAGATTTCTTAGACACGTCATTGACCTCATTTCCAAACAAAAACATTTCTTGTTTGACCACTTGGATTAGTGCTTTGCAAAGTAACGGGTTTTGTGTCAAAACCCGTTTGATATTTCACTATAATCCACCTTTAACACTTCATTTACCCAAAAATTTAATAGACATCATTAATATAACATATTAAACCTATTCCATTATAACTTGACCCGTTAACAACCCAAAACGGTTATATTTACACTTGTGCCAAACACCCCTTTAAGTATAACTCTAAACACTTGAACCATACTTTTAAACAACCGTTGGACAACTCGATTACTTCATTAACCTTAAGATATAACTTGACACTTAACAATACGTTTACAAACCATTTAAGAGCAACGGGGTGGGGGGGGTATAACCTTGACTTTGAACTCGGTAACTACGACTAAGCTCCTATTTACAAATAAGCTTCTAACATCCATACTACGATTCTTAAGCTTTAATCCAAACCGTGGCATCATCACAAGAACCTACAAAACATTGAAACAACGTAGCGTAAGCTTTAAGCTTAGTAAGCAACTAGATTATCATATGAATAATACATCAATTCACAAGTATGCATCATGAACACAATAAGCCATTATAATCTCATAACCATCACCATAGCAATACCATAATCTATAACATAACAATCATAAAACATACCTTAATCCTTTCATATTATGATCTATCACTTGAATAGCCTCACTAACTGTGCCTTCTATGACACTAAACTTACTAATCCAAACTTAATCTTACAAATCATTCATAATCGCATAACATGAGAATATTCATATTAATCATATAATAATTATAGTTACTTACCTTAGCAATCCAAGCTAAGATTACCCACCATAATCATCATCATCAATCTCCTTTTTACATCCTAGGTTAAAATCATCATAACATAAACACTTAATATTCATAATCAAATAACTATAACAATGGTTTATATAACCATATCAATCTCTAAACACTTCTAATCATCATATAATCATATCTTGATTATATGATGATCAATCCATAACCACTAAATAAAGATTACTTACTTGAAGAAGCACAATTAGGGACTAAATCTTGACATGGAATTCTAATCTTTTCATCAATTGATCATCCAAGAACCATTATTTTTCCTCTCTTTGTTCTAAACCGACCTTCATGAACCCCACGGAACTTTTGAGAAAGTCTGGATTTAATATATGAAGCTTTCTTCATTGTAAAGCTATTTCATCATTTGACACTTTTGGTCCCTCAAGTCCCTTTGCTTCCATTTTGGCCACATTAAACTTTATAACACTTTATAACTTAACAACTTAGGCCCCTCTATTTTCCATAACTATTACACAACAATTGTCGTCCCACAATTGTTAACTCTTAGAGTGATCGTCGAGTTGACTAGTCAATCAAGATAAACTCCTGTCAATCCATCTAAAGTGAGGCCTACTTGTAATCCGGGATATGGGTCTAACATAATGAAATTAAAGAAGATGTAACAAAATGTAGTTTCAGATTATATGCTAGGCTGAATCCTTAAAAAACATTTCAGATTAGGTCTTTAATACCTGAACATAATTGTGTGAGAAATTTTAAGTTTGGGTCACTAGTGGACTATAAGTGGATAAAAAAACAGTTTGGTGATAAAATTAGGAAGAATCCAGATACCAGGCTAGTAGATGTAGTTGATCTTGTAATGAAAAAGTATAAATGTACTGTCACTCCTAATCAGTGTAGAACTGCAAAGAATTGGGCATTAAGTGAGTATGAGAAAACTATAGAACAACATTATGGTCTGCTTAGATCATATGGCAAAGAATTATTGGATAGTAACCCAGGGTCCACAGTCAAACTAGGAGTTACAGTAACAGATGACAAGACTTACTTTGATAGGTTTTATGTCTGTTTAGCTGAATTAAAAGAAGGTTTCAAGAATGGTTGTAGAAGGGTTGTTGCATTGGATGGTCATTTCTTAAAGAGACCTAATCAAGGTAGATTTTAACGCCATGAAGAGATGGGAACAACCATATTTACCCTATAGCTTGGGCTATTGTCAATGTGAAAACAAGGAGAATTGGACTTGGTTTTTAGAACTTCTTGGAGATGACTTAGATATGCCAACTGGCCAAGGTCTTACACTCATGTCTGACCAACATAAAGGACTCATTGATGCTGTGAAACAGGTAATGCCAGATGCTGAGCACAGGCAGTGTGCTAGGCATATTTATAAAAACTTTAGGAAACAATTCATTGGAATAGAAAACTTTAGGAAGCAAATTGTTCATAACAAAAAAAGGTTGTAAATTTCAATTGTTCGATTAAGGAAAAAAGAAAGCATGTAGCCAAGAAAAGGCGCAAGTGGTGTTGTTGGGTGCGAAAATGATATAGGTAGTCTCTGAACCCATTGGGTAGGGCTGAAAGTCATGTTGGTGGGGCTGTAAATGCTCAAGGTGGTGCGAAGTTCTCAATATGGGTATGCAAATGTTCAAGGTGGGTGCGCAAGTTCTCAAGATGGAGTGCGAGTGGTGTTGGTGGTATTGGGACTTGAGTGGTGTTGTTAGGGTTCGATATCCCGGGCTTGAAATTTGCATCAACTACAACAAGGGCATTCAATAGGGTTAGTGGTATTCATTTTGCAAGTAAACCAAGAGGTTCACAACCAAGACCCTCGCAACAAGAGCAAAGAAAGGATTTTCTTTCTGGTTTGGAAATGAGGACAATGCTGCTAGCCAATATAATCAAGATGTAAGCCAAACAGAAGTTGAAGTTCCTACTCAAGATAAAATTCCCACCTAATCAACAAATAAGGTGCAAGTACAGCAGCCAGTGCAGCAAGCAAGACAAAAGGTTGCAGGAAGAAAAAGGAACCCAAGTGAAAGAATCATTAAAAACAAGTTGGCAAAAGTTCAGGGACAAGGAAGCTCACTAAACACTCCTATGAACTTATACTAGTCTCTGATTATGTAATCTTTTGTGTATTAAGCTAGTAAGTAACTTAACATGCCCTCTTTTGTGTATTAACTTGGGCATTGACAAACTTGCAACATCTGTATGTATGCTACTGAACTGGATGCCCTCTTTTGACTGCAATATGACTGCATTATTTTTTTTTTACATTATGGTTGTGTATTCTACTACACATGACTGCAAATTGAATGCACTATTGTTTACTCCAAACAAGACTGCACATTGACTACACTTGGTACTTCACATGCATTAGAATCTAACACTGCATTTTCAAAAAAAGTAGCGCAAATTGAATGCACTATTTTTTCTCCAAACAAGACAACACATTGAATGCACTATTTTCTCCAAGAACTTGCTTCATATTCACATGCATTAGAATCTTACGTTGCTTTTCAAAAAAGTAGCGCAAATTGAATGCACTATTTTTACAACATTCTTGTTGCACTATTTTCAAACATCTTAAGCGCACTTGACATACCCACTATATAAACCCATAGCATAAACACTTCAACCATATTTAAACAAAAGCGAAATTGAAACAATGAGCTCGACAAGAAACCGGTATATGCAAACACCACCATTCATTCTTTTTTTTTTTTTATTCATCATATTCGGTTCGAAGTTTGTTTATACATCATACAAACGGTATATTCTTTTTCTTTTTTTTTTTCAAAATGTAATTTTGACTTTGTGACGGTCAACTCTTGCACAAGCCTTGCTTAAATTTATTGTAAATGACAAATGTACATGTCACATTTAGGTTTGTTTTTCAAAGCAATAATTACTTTATAAAGATAATCCGTTAAACTATAAGACCAAGTGACAAGGAGTAAACCCATGCGTGATCTCCCCTTTTTCCTTCTTCACGTGCAGCATCCACCATTATTGTGGGTCACACATAATGCGTGGTCGCACAAAACTAAAGAGCTTCAGTGGTTGCGATGACCAAAAGAAATAAAATGTGTGTTAAGTTGAGTTTGTGGAATTTCGTGGTAGGTTTAGTGATGAGTGTAACCACTACACCAGACCATACCCTCCTGGTCTAATCTTTTAATCATTATAAAACCAACAAACAAAAGCTTCAACTCTAGAATCAAGAACAATATTCCAACAAACAAACTCAAAATAAAAATATTTATTCACGATCACAACCAATCAAACAACAAATCAATAAACATAATCCATAATATGAAACTCTATAATCAAAATCCTCTACACAGATATAAATTTTAAATTTAAAAAAATATATATATATATATATATACATAGGAGATCCACTATAAAGCAGGCTAGGAGTGACTTGGTGTTCCATTGTGCCAGATCTGCCTGGTTGGGGTGTTATGGTGGCCAGCGGTCAGCGGCGTGGTGGTGGGCGAGGAAGAATGGTGCAGGGGTAAAAGTATATGAAATATAAGATTATGAAAACGAAAATGACTGTTTTTTAGGTTAGTGATGAAATGAGGTTTTAATTTTTGTCTCTGTTGGAGAATGTAAATTACTACAGTAGACAACTTAGAAGGTATAGCAGAAACTAATGAAGAATAGATAAAAACATTTGAATAGTAAACCCATGAACAGAAATATTATATTCCAAATGAACCTTACATGAATCAATAGCATAACCAATAAATCACCTTTAATATATAACACTTGATCATACCACATCTAGGCAGTTTAAAAACTAGTAGACGCATAGGCAAGTCACATATGCACGATTGTATAGGAAAATTTATATAATAGGTACACCTCAAACTGCTACATCGTTCATTACAAAATAGCAAGTGTGGGCAATGTCCTAAAGCTAAAAGTTAAGACATATCCAGAGCCTAACTTCTGTATAGAGAACAATTATTAAACTTAGAATATAGAAGAAAATATAATAACAGTTAATAATAACTGATACAATTACATGAACAGAACCTGGAAACTTGCCTAGGATGGAACAAGAGCAAGTATCTGAGTTTTGACTCTTGCCATGCACATTTGTATCTCTCTGAAAATTGGAATGTTTTGAGGGCAGAGTGGATGCAAGTTTGCAAATGCAGAATCTAGCATCTGAACCACATCGGATGGTGGGTACTGTCGTTCAGTACACATCTGCACAATCATTCACAAAACAAACTCAAATTAAGCAAGGTTTAATTAATATGACATGCTTGACCAATTGCAAAATATCTAAACTATGCTACTCACCTGTATCACGTGATATGTCGCAACACAAGACACGATAAGCTCAAATGGGATTGTTGTCTCAGTTTCATCATGCTGCAACTTAGAATCTGTTGCATGATTGTTTGCTAAAGGGGCGGGTGTGGGATTCAACTTGTGCTTAAATGCGCCCCCGTTGAATTGCTCTGAAGGTCTGATTGTTGATGACCCATATTCATTTGGGTTTTTGCCCACCCCTAGAGAACTTAAAACTGCTGCAACTGTTGAACGAACATTTTGCTCCACCTTTATTTTAGACATTGCCTGATACGTTCATCCAAACAGTAGTTAATAACGACTGTATAAGTTATAGGGAAGAGAATTAAGGTCTTTTAAATTTAATTACCTGGAAGGCAGTATGTACAAGTTTATGTGCTTCAAATCTTGAATTATTCACAAGTTCAACTACATTAGATGGTAACTGGTTATTCAATGAGAAGTTGTCAACAGAACTTATTGGGCCTGCAATGCCACTCGAACTGGTTTGGAGCTTCGGCCAAGGAGGCAAAGGGTTACTTGGGTGTGTGTTACATTGCCTCAAATTAAGAAGAGCAGCAGTAACCTGAAAGAGCATTTTAACAGTTTATTTTTGGTAAACAAAAAGATAAAAAAAAAGCTATCAAATATGTATGCAGTGTTTAATATAAGTTAACACATGCCTGGTCGCTGGCCTCTTTGAGCTGCAATAGTACCAGTGCATATTCCTTTTTGAAGCTTTCAGACACCTTCATATCGGTGCCTGTCTCGTTTTTGTGACTAATTAAACCGTCATTTACAGCCTTGAGCTCAGTCAATATTGCTTCCTAAAATTCAAATAAAATATATATACCCATTAATGGTCCACATGTAAAGCAACAATCCTATGCAAGCTATTCATCAAACTATTTTTTTAATCGAAATCGTATGCAGCTGGTCCCTTGAATTCAGTTATACCTCTTATCAAATGTCAAGTAAAAGGAGAAAATGTACATAGTGAACATAAACAGTAATACTACCTTTTTATCAAGAGCAAGGGTAAGCTCAGAAAGGGCACGAATATCAGTTTCTCTAGCCTGAATTTGCGAGACTGATGGAGGAGCATAAGTCGCATGCTGCAAAATAGCACTTTCTGCAGCTTTATCAGGAGCACCAGATCCATTATGTCCCTACACAAACATTAAACGTTTAGGCTACATAAATTGAAAGTGCAGGTAAAATTAACAACCAGACACCAAACTATCTTTGGAATGCAGATGTAACAATAATTAATTTGTTATAGAAAACAAACCCGTCTATGATTCATTAATGCGATGGTAGGACTCTGTTCAAGATGCTCATTTGATGTATGTAACATTAATGATCCTGTAGCTTGTTGTGGAAACCTTAGCTCTGCTGGATTCATTGAAAACCTATATGGTTTACCGCTCTCTCTCCTCAAAGCTTCAGGCATGTTATCCAACAGGTTTAGGGGCATGCAGTCAACATCCTATCAGAAAAAGTTACTTAAAATGTTAGAAGGAAAAATGTAGCTCTGACTTAAGCAATATTAATTTCAAGTGTGCTTTATATACCTTGACAAATGCAACTCCTAACTCGGGGCGATCAAACTGAATTCTGCACTTATCATGATCAACAGTTAGCACACTTCCATCATGAACTTCTCTTGATTCTGGATGAAGGGCAATCACTCGTTGCCCAACCCCCAACGGGCGCGCCAAATCTGTTGGTAGTCCTTCACGGTCACCACTTCTGAGCTCGGAATAATGTTTCCTTACAGAATCACGATATTGATATAGTTTTTCACGTTCTTCACGTAAGAAATTCGTCGAGAACCTTCTAGGCTTGCCCAAGGAACTGAAAACAAGCATGGACATCACTATAAGGCCGAAAGGAAATAACATACAAAATGCATATAAAGTTATGTAAGTTAAAAAAAAAAAAATACCTTCTTATGACACCCCACTCAACCTTGGTTAGTCTTGGAATGTGCCCTAAACCAACGTGATTTAAGTACTCCACGAATTCCCTTTTAGCAAACCAGGGGTAGTCAATTGCACTATAGAACCACTCATAGGTTGACCATCTACGTACTGTAGAAGATGAGAGGTGACGGAAAGCCTTGTCCTGCATAATAATTATAAATGTTTCAAATTGTTTAAATTAAGACAACGGATAAAGGAGTACACACATTATTGGCGGATTGGGTAACTGGCCAATGTGTCAGAAATGTTGGTTGGTACGGTGTCAGACCAATGGTTGTTAACAAACACTTTTTATTTTAGTCCAATTTTTATCTTTATTGATAATTCAAGCGATAAATCATAAATCTGAATACAAGAATTATATATATTAACACATTAGTAGGTGACTTTGGACCCATTTGATAAGTTGTGCTTGAGCTTTAGTTTTTTTACATGACCAGTTTGAGATAAAGCATAACCCAAATGAACCAATTTAAAAGGTAAAACCGGTTAAATAATGCCACAACTAGGAAAATATAAAAGTGAGTTGGTGAATGACCTTTAAGTAGTGTGCTCCCTCTTGGGGTTCAAGCTTGCTATTAGGTTGATCTTTCAAATTACCCTTTGCCAAGTTCATTTCCCCGTGGCTAGCTATTCTACTTGGATTTGCCTTACGCTTATTTCGTCTCTTAAGTGGCAAATCAACACCATCAGAAGTTGGCAGTGGTGCTGTTGATACTGCGGAGTCAGCTCCTGTCCTTGATGTATTGCTATTTGAAGATGAGTACTCAACAAGTCTTGTAGATTTACAATTTTTTGAAGGAGGGTTGTCGTCATTGGATAATATGGCTTTATTTGCAACTTTTTCTTCTTCTTTGAAAAGGGCCTGAATCATGTCCACAAAATAAGCAGGACAAATGAGATAACTTCCAAAATCACCTACTCGATTGACAAGCATAGCTTATATAGCAGCTTTACACAATATATATAAGAACAACCAGACATATGAAAACAATTGAAGGACCAAACTGAGGGTTCACACTGACCTCATATGACGAGGATTTGTTTTTTCTTTTCCATGATTTATTGAAAGACTGATCAAGCAGTTTTCCTTCTGATAAAGCCTTATAATCAACTTTCGATTCCCTTCCGGGTTTAGATTTCCCAGATCTAAAAGGAAACTCATTAGGTACTTTCTCTTTGTCAGCTGACACTTTATTTTTGTGTCTCCGTTGACCAGTTGGTGGCTTATCGTCTCTCAATTCAGTCGAATCTTCTAACAGAAATAGCAAATGTACCATCAGAATCATCAAACTAGCATATGAACCAATAAGTTTCAACCATTAGCACGATTTTCATACTTTTTGGGGGTAAAGGCATGGGCGGAGACAAAGGGGATCACAAGGGTCACGTGCCCTCCTAGCGAAAAAAATTGTAATGTATATTTTCTTATTTTGATTTTTTTGTAATTTGCACCCCCTAAGAACTAATTTATAGTGTAGTTTCTAAAAATTATTAAAATGTGACTCCTCGAGCAAAATTTTCTGCCTCAGCCCCTGGGTAAAGGTGCGGCAATAAGGTGCCAAGACTCGAACACACGATTATGTATACGCTTAATCAGTTGGCTATATCTCACTCACACTCGATTTTGATATTTTACAAGGAATAGGTAAATAATCTATCAAATCAAGTGAGTTCTTGTGTTGGTATTATTTTAAAATGCTTCTAGAAATTCAGTTTGATAGGGGTGTTCCAAATTTCAAGGTAAGTCAAACAAATCAAGACACCAACTTTTTTTATTTATTTATTTTGTTCTGATCCACTACTTTTTTGTTGTTGTTAAAGATAAGATACCTAATTGTCCTATTTCTAGGGAGTATTATCACTGACATGGAATTAGAGAATACAAAAACGCAGCATGAATTAAACAAATTACCCTCAACCACCCATAATCACTTATTCTCACTAGTCAACTTGATAAATATAATACTCAGAGATCAAAAACATAAAAGCATTATATGGTTACCAATTAACAGTGACAAGTCAGCCAACTGTTGCAGTGCAGCCAAACCAGGAGTTTCATCTGCACAAATGAGGTGTGAACATTAGAATCTGGTGCTAGTTACGTTAAAGATTGTTCTGTAATCATCAGGCTAGAGACCAAAATGTGCAATAAACCTTCGTAAGAGATCCTCAAATGAGCCGTATTTGTTAGGGACATAAATCGAAATAAGTTCTAGTAATAAGATGACAACATGAAAAACTGGAGAAATGGCAACAACTTTTTGGTCAAAAACTATTGAAATTTTGACCATATGTAACAGAAAGCATACCTCTGAAGAAAAGTTTGTTGTTTCTTTTTCTTTTACCCTGGGACGAAGATTGCTCAATATTTTCATTTGCAACCTCAACATCAAAGTTCCCACTTACACTACCAACAGCAAGTCCTTCTCCTGTACCACTACATGCTTCCCCACCATCATCAAATTCATTGTCATCCTTGTGCCCATAATACTTTCTTCCTTTCTGATAAACTTCTTCGGCACCACCATTGTCAGCTCCTAAACTTCCAGAACTGCCCTCAAACCCATCTTCGTCAATCAAATTACCATGAAGCTTGGTCCTAACCGAGTCTGTCTGCAAATTCCACATCTTCCATACAAATGAGTATTTAATAGACATGAGAATGAGCATATAAAAATGAACAAGAAAAAATATTAACAAACTGTTACATTTTTTTGTCTGCTCTTTGAAGGTGTGGTTTTCATGCGGTGTGGTGATTGAGACACTTGTGGGGAGCCTCCTCTTTGTAAAGCCTCTGTTAAAGCCATTGCAGCACCGTGTGCCACGTCATCAACCTCTCTCTTTTGGCTAGTTTTTGAAGGTGAGACATAACTTCCACCGTTATCTCTTCTGGATGAATGGTTAATAGGGAATCGGGGTGTCCTTTTCCGTACAGTACATCCTACAATTGTTTAAACTATAAGTCGCTAATTTCAACGAGACAAAATTTCATATTCATGGTCTGAATGAGAATTTAGATAATCATGGCAACATTAAAAGTATTACCATCAGATTCTCTTATCTTGAGTTGTGGCAAACGCCTGTCACTGGAACGAACAGGCCTGGATTGCAAATGATCTTCCCCGCCATTTTTTTGAAGCAATCCTTGGCTACGTTTTTTGGCCTTGTGAATCGTTTTTGGCAACTCTTTAATCTCTTGATCATTATCACTTCCTTCCTGTTAATAAAATTACACTTAGTTAACCAATTTAATGTATAAGCTCCTGTACATTATAAAGCATATTTAACAATTTAAACCAAAACACTGGTAACATAACGTAATATATCATCTCACCAAGGCATTATAATGATCGGACACCATTGCTATAAACCCAACCACAGAAGCTGTTCCCTCTGGCAAAGATAAATATGCCTGGAAATCAGAAGCATCGAAAGGTTAAGTTTCATCCTGGAAGATATTACGATAATAGCAATCAAACTGAAATTCAAGATTTCCAGCTAAAGTACGAGAACAAGGTTTCACCAATCACCATATTTATCAGTGTTGTTCAAATACATAGCATGCATGGGGTGTACCATGCTTAATGTATAATTGTCTTATAAAAATTTGTTTAGATGAAGTCAAGCTGAGTAGCTGATCTGCAAAATATTACTTTTCTTTCTTCCACCTTAGGCTTGCATTTATTATCCCTAAATTTGAGATCCAAATCTTGATGAGACCAAATTCTGTTTTCAATTGACAAGCGATACACCAAGCCAAATTAATTAACTCCTTTCATTTTTATAATACTAACATCATGATTACAGATGAAAAAAAATCATATAGGCTTATTCAAACTCTTCACTAATGTCAGTCTCGCTAATATATGACCCTTCCATATATCAGGCATGACAAAATTCCCTACAGCATACTAAAATTACTAGATGTGGCAATTTAACCCCATTTACCTATACATCTATTGATTTGGGTGACGTCTCAATCTGTCGAATCAAACGTGGCTTACAGATTAACTAAAAAGGAAACAAATTAAATAGATCGAATGGACCAGGACGGAAGTCATATGCATAAAACCTCGCCGTTATATTTTGAAGAGAATAGAGGGATTGCTATTTCAGGTTTTTGTGAACAACTGTGTAAAACACTAGTTACTTATAAAGTAGATAAGGTTAACAAAAATGTGTTTACAGGTTGGCCCAAACCAACTGAGCCCGTTTTAACCAGCACAAAACAACTACCCTTTTGACCCATTTACCAACCAGCCCATTATGGGTCCTCTGATATCAATACAAGATACGATAATCCTCCCCGACTTTATGCCAATTCAAAAAATGTTATACAAGTCAGCTAGATAGACCTGTTAGAACCAACAATGTTAACACAAGAAACAAGGAAATATTGTAATATGCAAGCAATTGTATATTAACAGCCTGTTTCCTAGTCGATGATAATTGACAAGATTTAACCACATTTGAATTTGATGCTTATTTCATATAATAAAAGTCAAATGTTATCCATAGAAGTGAAGAAGCGTGAATTAAGATTGAATTACCCTATTCATTGTATATAGAGCCTCGACCATTTCAGAGTTCCTGGTACGCACCATGGCAGCCACCTAAAGTTAATAAAAAAAACGCACATTAGCCAATCAGACACTACGATAGAAAAGATTGGCCATCATTTAAACAGTTCCATGAGAAGAAGAAGCACAAAACCTTCTTCCATTCTTTTCCATACTTCCTATAGGCTTTATAGAAGCGCTCAACCTCTTCATCTGTCCATGGCGATCCTAACATGTCAGAAAGCTTCCTCTTCTGCTCAACAGAGTTTAATATCAGACAGATTTAACAAAGAGACATATCAAAAATGAACAGGCTCAATGTAGAAAAGTTATATAACGTAAAACTCGATAAAAGAAGTAAAATATTAATTGCAAGTAAAAAAATTATTTATCGCGTAAAACAAAAGAAGTAAAATTATTTATAGTCTTAGTTTACATTTGGGGATTGGTTATTAAGTAAGTAGTTATATTTAAGGTGTTCAAAATAAGCATTTCAGATAACAATGTCTGAAGTTTTAAAAAGGTAAAATACGATTGGTAAAAAAAGAATTCAAATTCCATCGAAAATAAACACTTGAAAATACAATCATACATAAATTAAAAGAATCTGTAAAAGTAAAAATATCTTCTGACCTGTCTACCGGTAGATTTACTAGTAAGAGGAGGAGGAGGAAGAATTTTACTGGGCGAAACATCCACATAATCCGAATATCGCCTATTCACACTTCTTGACTTCCGAGTCGGCGCCATATCACATCCACCAAATTACCTCAATTCAACGATAATGTTCACTTTCCAAATCGATTCACTCTGTCAAATTTCAGAATTAGGGTTTCTCTCAAAGATTTCACACAGTTTGTGCGAATCGATCTTTTAATTTTTTAAATTTATTGCTTTTTTATTTTTGGGGATACAATTTAAAACTCGATGTTTCAATCTTGTTCGCTTTATATATATCCCAAACCAACACTTTCTATTTTCATTCATAACCCTCCACTTATGCTTTTTCAAATACATAGTTTTTTGTGGCACATACCTAAAATTGATACAGGTTTGGGTTGAGCCTAAATAAATTTCGGGTCGATCTATCTAACTCGTTTATTAAACAAGTCACGTTCAAGTTAGGTATAGGTTAAACGAGTCGACCCGCCAACCCATTTAAGATTTTTTTTCAAAATGTTAAAAATTATATACACTTTATTATACGTGTTATCGGGTTAAATTTGTCGACCCACGAACCCATTTAGCCTATGTAATGTGCCAAATTATTTAGATAAATGGGTTAAAAAAGGAAACCCGTGTAACCTATTTACACTGCCAACCTATATATGTATACGGGTTAAATAGGTAGAGTTGGGGTAATGTATAAACAGGTTATGATTGATATAGCTACCGGGTTGGGTTCTTTTGACCCTCCAACCTCCTAACAAACCGACCCGAATTGCCACCCTACTTTTCACCAATTGCTAAAGACATGTCTTTTCAGTTTTTTAAAACAGGAAAAGTCTCATCATATGTTTTCACTTAGCCCTCTTGTTATGTGTTTTACAAACAGCACTACTCGTTTCTTTTATAAAATAGTTGCACCAACTACTAAAGACCTATCTTTTCAACTCTCGAGTAATTTAAACACGGAAAACTCCATCCATTTTTAACTAAGGAAATATATATCTTCAAATAAGGCAAGGAATAAAAATCAAAAATCCAAAACCGATATGGAAAACTAGGAAAAAAACATACAAAAATTCTTCTTTTGATTCAGCATACTAAAAGTTTCAATTTAAATTTGGTTTTGGTAAAAAATATGAATCATAATAATGGAACTGAACCGAATGGATTTCATGCTGATGAAACATATATTTAATTTAATATTATAAACATATTAAATAAATCAATTTTTAGCACTTACAAGATTTTTATGGAACATTTTCATTTTTTAAACATTTTCGCTTATCATGATCGATCCGTTATCAAGATCCATATGCTCGAAAATTGTAAGAGTTTTAAGTGATGTTGAGCTTATTTTTGCAGCTCTTTTTACTCCCCTCGAAAAATTGGAAAATTTTGAGGTAAATTTTTTCATAAACTTCAAAGAGATTTGGGGATTAATGTTTTGAAACATTGTAGAACGACTGACAATCTGAATTTGATTGTAAGTCATAATCTTGAGTTTTTGTTTAAGAAATTTTTCAAAACATTTGTCCTCAAGAGTAAGAAGATTTTGATAAGATGTTTGATAATTATTCTTATCTTTTAGGATTGTCACACAAAATCGTACAACAGTGTTCTTTCATTGAAAAACGCGTTTTGATCTGATTTAACCAAAAGTTATTGTCTCGAGCTTAAAACATTGAGTGTTTTGAAAAGATAGCTCAAGACCGAGAAGATTTATCTTCACGTTTAAAGGATTAATGCACTGAAGCATACACTAGGGTCCTTACAATAAAGTTCGGGTTATGCATTGTTATGTGTGCATAAGCCACAAAAAGGCTTTAAATAAACGACATACTCCCCCTCAAACCATGTTTAGTCTTTTTTGAAGAAAGTTTTTAGAAAACATAAACATAGTTGAGGTTTTATAAGAAACATGTCACGTTTATAAGAATATATTCTACACTTTTCTATTTTGTTTTTGTTTTTATGAAAGAAAATGGAAAGTATTTACAAAGGATTTTATGGTTTAGGAAGATAATTTTGCTAGACTTTCTAAATCTTTCGTTAGACATTTCATACCAAGGCGGTGTACCAGATAATTAAACCTATTAGCTATCTGGAGAATTTTGGGCCGAAGGCATCACAAGATCGAGATGAGCCATCTTGATTCGGACTAGAGGAGGAAGGAAGCTGATGATATCAAATAACAACATATTATTAGCATCATTTATCCTATGAATATTGTTTGTTTTGTATTACTTTATATGAGAATTAATACTTAAGGCCTGTGACAGTAAGGAGAATCGATCGATCGATTGAGTCGATCGCGATCGATCATCCTTATTGTGATGAATCGATCAATTACTTTTTTTTGGAGATGATGGTCGCTTGGGCGATCGTTTGTCGCTTGGTACATTTGCTCTTCTTTTTTTTACCGTTTTAAGATATAAACATTGGACTAAAAAAATTAACTTTTAAACTTACTGTCACATTATAAATAAACACACTCATTTCACTATTTTTCACACATTCTCTCAAATAACACCCTCATTTCACTTTTTATTTCACACTTTCAAACTATGAATTCTTACGAGCTATTTATTGCGATTCATCTTCGGATGATGAAAATGAAGTTAGTAGCGAGTTTATGATGTTTGCAGAAGAGTTTTGGGAGGCGTATCAAGTGTCAAATAAAATCTCGCGAAACCAAGTTAGTAGGGATCGTTTGGGTGCTCCTAGCCGTTTAATGGCGGCTTACTTCTGTTAGATCACCATGATATGAACACACAAGTATGTTAAGATGTAAAATAGAAAGAGAGAAAGGAGAGAGAGGTCGGAACTTCACACACACAAGGATAGTAAACGATTATGCATAAAATGAGAAGAAAGTATTTATAGTCAAGGGAGCTAGGGCAACACTTCTAGTCCCTTCCCTTAGGCGTTTGGGCCTTTGCATAGGCTCATGGGCTTACTACATAAGCCTAGCACTTAATACAAATATATAAGCCTAATTAGCAACCTATTACAATACTAATGACCGACACTTGAATACTAGTTACAAGTAATCCCAACAATCTCCCCCTAAGGGTTGGTCATTAAATAGATATGGTTTCTTGACGTCTTTCTAGCATTCTTCTTTCTTGTGAGTAGACATGCTTTGGATTCTTTAACTTTATCAACTTTGACGTCTTATAAATCTTTGTTCTTTGTTCTTTGTGGATGTTGTGATCATATGTTGTTTTCCGCCATTAGTCAACTTCTTTGGTTTAGGTGTCTCCACGTCTTTCTCCACCATGCTCACACTTCTTTTGACTTTGAATTCCAAGTGAGATGTAGTTCTCGAGTCTTTAAACTTTTGTAGATTCTTTGATTTTGACGAAGAATCATCTTTAATTTTGTGTTGCCTTTGATTTGATGAGAACTTTCATGTGTGATGTTGTTGGTATGAGCATGGGGAGATGGTGCGGTCTTTCCTCCAAGGAACAATCATTAGTACCTGCATGAATATGTTAGTGAAAAATATCAATCGATCACGGTGGACTTTTCTTAAAGAATTGACCACTACGATTGTTTTACTGATGAATGTCTTGATTCCATTCATCTTGGTTGGGCAAATTAGCCGTCCGAATCCGTTGAGGGACAATTATCATTACTTAGAGTAAATTCCAGTAATGACCCATGTCATCGGGATTCGATTCATGAAATGAATCTCCTTAGCGGGATTTCCAGCACTTACAAGCTCGAATGTCGAGGGTGTTAACAACATAGCGTGAAAACACATCTCTAATTCTTACAAAGGTTGTTCCTGAACTGGAGGCCCTCAAGTAGGCTGATGTAGGTTTTACTCACTAGGTTTTAATATTTATAATTTTCTCGTTTACCCATTGTCTACCTTATGCACTAACGGGCAGTGTACCCGATCGTGTGTAGTGTAGTAATCGGTAAAACCGAGGTCGTCCCAAGAGCTATGTGAGCGGATTTTAATTAATTCTAGGTGTCACAGATTTTAATTGGTTTTAAGATGGAAATGATTAATTAATAACTAAAGACAAGAAATTAAAAGAAAACAAATAAGGACAGAGGTTGTGATCAATAGAGGAGAAGTGTGCTAACCTAGTTACCCATCTTATCAAGTTATGTTCACATTTAATTACTTCCAATTGCTTCAAGTGGGAGTTTAGGTCGCTAGGGCAGCATTTGGTCAGTTTGTCCTAACCTATCAGCAAAGGTTTCCACCGGAGATCAAGCTACTACCCTTGAAAGTCCAGTTGTTTTAAGTCCCTTAAGCCAAGTCATTAAGTTCCGCTACATGCAAGATTTATAATAATGAGTGCCCGAGCGCTAGCATCTTAGACACTCATCCCTAACTTCTTAAGTTCATCCAAACGGCAGGTGATCATTTGGTCAGTTCACACAAGCGAAGAAGGGTCATCAGTTGTTCAATTCTTACCCTTCTTACTCCAGTTCTCAGTTGGTCATATCTCCTAAGCAACTAGACACTACCGTCATTTAAAACTGCTGAAACAAGGGTAGCTACCAACAAACTATGCATGCATACACTAGAAACAATTATACGAAGCAATGTAAACATAAACATAAAAACTAAGGAATCATAACTAGGCTAGCACCAGAGGTGCTTAGCCGATCATATTAACTGGAAAAATTGATTCAATGTTTGACATAATGAAATACATGAATTGAAAGTAAAAGAAATTATAGATCGCTAATGCTTATCGTTAGGAGTGATTTCTCCGCGGAGATGGCTCAGATGCTCCTCAAGATCGCCTTGAGCCTCCTACCCACGTTCTCTCGCTTTGTGTGTGGAGTGAATGATGTGAAATGCATAATTTAGGGTGGTATTTATAGGCCATATCTAGTTACTGGCGTAACTTAAGTTGAGAGTTATGACGTAACATCAATATCTTCGTAAATTGCTCGAAAGGCGGTTACTGACGTAACACATGGAATGAGTTACGTATATTCAATATACGTTACAAAATCATGATTACGCCATAATCATGGAAAGAGTTACGGCATAGCTTGCAGCGGCGTGGAACATCATTTGACCTAATTAGTTACGGCGTAATCCTAAGATGGAGTTACGCTGTAATCTTCAGTTGAGTTGGTCTTTTGAGTAACACTTTTGTTACGGCGTAATGTGAGAGAAGAGTTACGCCGTAATTACTTCATAAAGGGCATACTATCATATATCTTTAATAAACTCTCCAAATCCGCATCATTAGCTGCAATGCTCGTAATTTACCTGAAAGTGAAATATAGAGGAAAACAAGCGTAAATCCATATAAATGATATAAAATACGAGCATTGTCGGGGGAAATTGACACTTAATATTCAGGACTATTTGATGTTATCATAGGCTAACACGATATACCGAAGTATATCTACAATTCAGGTGAGTCGCTGAGGTACACCGAAGCATCACCTCACGACTGTAGACCATTTGAGACACACTAAGTGTAACCCACAAGGGTTACAAGTGACTATTTGTGGTCGTTTGATGTTGACCCTAGCAGGAGTTTCCATTCAATCACTGAGGATCACAATTGTGAATCCCTCATAAATGTTCTCGGCAGATTGCTAAGATCTGCGTAGGACTTTAGAAGGTGTCACTTGTCTCCTTATTGTTGAACAACAAGTGATGAAGAATCAAGTGTTCCTAAGAGATCTTTTAATGAATCTCGTGGCTCTAGACTCGATTAGTGTACTTTGGTTTTCCTAAGCGGAGACTAGGGAGAGGGTCTCCATCTTTAATACCAACGATCTCTAAGAGAAGGTCGATAGATTATGCGGGGTTCCCGTGAGAATGAAACAAGCTCTTTTGAGAGAACTTGAGTGGCTTAGAAGGTTTGGAGCAGTGCGTTACTGGGTCCATGACGACTTTGTATTCAATACCGGTGTCATCTTTGTGATAACCAGCAGCATATTGAACCCGGTGTCTACCCTAAGTTGAATCATATGGAGGGATATCTCTTTTCACCCTTTTATTTTACTTTTCTTTTTAATTCTTCAACTCCTTCTTTCTCCATTTCTCATATTCTCCTTTTTTTCAATCATACCTAAGTACTTCTAAATTCTAACTATTGGTGATGTCCTTGGGTAGATCCCTCCGGATCTGGCGGATCATAGGACGTTTATTCCTATACTTAGTCACCTTATAACTCCATGACTATCCTATGTTGCCATAAAACCATTCACTTTGAAAAATCTCTCAAAGTGTTTATATATAGAAACATGTTTTGAAACACTTTGAGAGTTTTGCATTTTCAGAAATACTCCCCCTCCACATGTGCTTATGAGTTTTGACTTAAATTTGCACAGTGAGGGTAGAGCGCACACTTTTGAATTGATCGACTCATGATAGACAATTCACCGCGAGACACGGTTATGTTGTATAGTTAAAGAGTTCCATTGTCAGCTTTTAGGTGACAACTAGCTCTAATAACTACCTTAAAGATGTGAACAAACCTTAAAAAGGTTGTCAAACCCGTCAAAGTTCATGTTTATCAAGAGTTTCTCGAATTGGTACGATCTACTAAGACACGTCGTAAAGACAAGTCTTTTTGACATTTCAAAGTTCGTCAATTCATGGGTTAAGTCTTAGCACTTTGAGATTCCATTTACTTTTCAACATATTTAGGATCACCTATATTTTTCTCCTCCTAAAAAATGGCATATTGATGTCGTTTTTGATGAAATATTGGTTTAAAATATGACCATTTTGAGTTTTACGGGAAGATTTCCACAAGAACTTTTTGTTTGAATAAAATTGGTTGCAAATACTCCCCCTCAACAAGTAATATTCACTTTTTGAGGTTTGGAAATACGAGAGGGAATACTTGTTCTTTTGAGCAAAATTCTAAAAATATTGAAAGATTGATTAATTATACTCAAAAGTAAGAAGCTTTCGCTCCTTATATGAGGATTGTAGCACTGAAGTGTACCACTGGGTCCTTTCTTTACAAGTACGGGTTGTACACTGTTATATGAGTACAAACCATAATATATATCAAACAAAATAACAGTTAAGCATATTCAAGAATACCAAATGTTATACACAACACTAACCAACTACTGAGGACGTTGAAACATCATAATAGGAAAGCTCAGTCTTCCTCCCACGTAGCTTTCCAGCCTCCTCATCTGATCACGGTGTATCAACCTTTCATCGATCCTCTTGATAAACCTTCGAACATCCCGTTGATCCCGAGAATTCCATCTTTTGCCTTTACCCAACTCAAGATCCTTCAAACGATAAGCCAAGCCATCTCGAACCATCTTTAAAGTATCGTCACAGAACTTGTGGATCTCATCGAACGCCATGAAGCAATTACGGTGATTCTAATTCGGTAGACGAACCCAAATTTTGGTTTATGGAAAAGTTTGTATTGTGGTTCTCTGTTGACTTCGTTGAAGTGTAGAAGCGTGTTTTAAGGTTGAGTTGCTTCTGGTAACTTTCAATACCAAGCTGGAGATCTTCAACACATTCTTGGATGATCTTTCTTCGGATGAATACAAGGAGTGCAGTGATGTACTTTAATTGGATATCCTTCGGAAACTGACGCATCCTTCCTTGTACCCTGAGTAGATACATGTTTCAATGTCATTGAGAGACAAGTCAGGAAAGTCAGCTACGGAGAACTCATACTCCTTTTCATCTTGTCGTTTTACCACGATCTTGTTTAAGAAGGAGTAATCCCACTTTGAAGCCGTGTAGACAGACAACAGTAACGATCCGTTGTTCATGCTTAACATCCTTGGTTGACTTGCCGAGCCTGCTGCTCCTATAGAAAAGCCTACGCCTTTCTGGCCAGTGATGAATCCCGAGCAAAGCATCTTTGTCGTACTCCACTACTTTGTCAACAAACAAATTGGTGACATCTTCTTTGATAGCCTTGTTGGTGGAGAATGAGGCAACCAATATGTTGAAGGTTAAGGATGTAGCATATTTCTTGCTTATGGAGCTTCCGTGTTGAAGAAACTCAAGGTCGTTGTTGAAGAAGAACTTAAACAAAATCTAGGATTGTTCGGGTTTGTCGATCATTGGGAGTGGCTTGGTCCAATCAGTGTAATAGGGTCCATGTTGCTTTGTTGAGTGATCAATGTTGGACTCCAGATTGAGTCAATTAATGTTGTTTGACACTGCACGGGCAATGTTTTCCAAGTGATATTCAAGCTCAATCGCGCTTCTGGATCTTTCATTTAGCAATGTGAAAGCTTTGTTCTTGATCCGTCGAAGTTCCTTCTTGGTCATCTTCTTAATTTTGAACTAAATTTTGAGTACCTGGACCTGTTCCAATGTCCGACCATCCACAGGCTCTTGATCTTCTTCGAGAGGTAGTTGTGCCTCGACCAAGTTGTTGAACCATTCATACTCTTCTGTGTTATCATTGTCTAACCAGGAGACAACGGTAGATTTCTTTCCTTTCTTCCTTGATGATGGCTCAGATCTTGATTTTGGCGACGGTTGAGGTGTGGGTTGATGCTCCGGTTGAGGCTCTGGCTGCTCATAATCATCACAACATTTAGCCTGTGTAATGTGCCAAATTATTTAGATAAACGGGTTAAAAACGAAAACTCGTGTAACATGTTTAAACTGCCAACCCATATATGTATACGGGTTAAATAGGTCGAGTTGGGGTAATGTATAAACATGTAGGATTGACATGGCTGATCCGGTTATTTAAACGGGCAGGTTGGGTTGGGTTCTTTTGACCCTCCAACCTGCTAACAAACCAACCCGAATTGTGTGACAACTCGTGATTTCCTCGATACGTCGTAAGTGGAGAAACGTCAATTAGAGCGATCGTTTCATTTGAGTTGAGTTACGAGTCGTATTATATATCGTTTTTATTGGAAATATTATTTTGAGAACATTGACATAACTCTTGAGTCACGAATCCCTCGTTTGCTAGTCCAAACGAGCCCCGAACCTAATATATCAAAAGTTTTGAAAGTTGCAATAAGGGTCCTTGTGATAGTTTTCAGTTTCACCCTTGTACTTTCACTTGTACAACTCTAATCCCTCCTGGTAGTATATATACCCCATCTCCTCACCCTTCTCTCATTTCTCATTTTCTCATTTTCTTTCTCTATAAAATACATACAAAAAAACTCTCTCACTTCTCTCTACAAATTTTGGCCACCACCTATTAGGGTTACGGCGCCGTCACATCTTCCGGCCAAATTCCGGCCACCTCTTCCACTTACACCACCCATCCCATCTTGTAGATCGGGATCCCAAGGTTCTATTTTCATAATACACTCACGTTCAAACACCCACACGCACTCCAAATCATGATTTTAAGATTCGGATACCTAGGGTTTCAAAAGAAAACGTGTTGCAAAAGTCTTTCATGGTATTGGTATACGAGTTGTACTCGTATGGGACACCAACAACACTTGTTCATCTCTCCTTTCTCTCGGTAAAACCACGACCCACCTTTTGTCATACATATATTTATCTTGCTAATTTGTGACGTTTTATATGAATATTCATGTTGTAATTCGTGGTTAAAACAAATAAAAACGTTTTATTAAAACCGTTCGTGTGGTGAACGTTTGTAAGCGACTCAAAACGTTTTTAAGTAAATGATGTCATGTGGATTAAGAAAATGTGATGACGTTTGAATACGAATTACTTTTATTATTATGTTGCTCGATCTTGGTTAATGAATCTGAAATGGGAGTATGTGTTGCGTGTTTTGGGTCTCGAATCAGCTTGTAACCCGTTTAGGGTGTTGGGTTGAGCCCCGAGTTAGTCTCGATGTGGCTTTAACGCTTCTCCAAATGGTTGTATTACTCTCGGCAGTCACAACCCAAAAAGGGTGTGTCGATCTGGCCTTAGAGTGAGTCACGACAGAAAACTAGTAGTCGGGTCGTGTATGAACCCGTTTGGTCACGAGTCGGGTCGGGTCGACCTAGGTGTTTGTCTCGGGTACCATTTGGCCTATCTTTTATTTTCAGTTAGTTATCCCCTTGATATTTGGTTTTGCTTTTGTTAATGGGAAAGGAAGGTAATAACTTAGGTGTTGACTAACTTTATTTTGAGGTATAATTAAAAATTGAAACTAATATATATGGTTTATATAGGTTACAGAACTAACGGAATTTATTGGCATGATACTTGTGATTAGTGGTAAGTCCCGAATATACTTTGGGAATTGAATATTGGTTTTGGGAATTGAATATTGGTTTGAAACTTGGAAAATACTTAACGGATTAAATACTTGAATTTGAGATTATTGCATTTGGACAAAAATAAATTATGAACCGGACTAAATACTTATCGAACCCTTGCTTGGTTATGACATGACAATGATTTGTATCGGATAATTAGTTATATACATTATAACCTATCACGTTTAATACATTTTATACATAGAGAGAAACAAATGACACACAAATTATATTGGTTATCAAAATGAATTAACGACTACTAATGAAATGTTCAAATAATATATGTCTACGGGTTAACTATATACATATATATGTGCATATAAAATGGTATGATAAACTATGATTGATAATTAATAACGGATATTATGTATACGTTATAACTTATAAGGCTTAATACGAATTATAAAGTTTGGAATAACAATTGATGACGAGTCATATTGATTATAAGTACGCTAAATGTTTTGTACTGAACGAGTATAATATATTAGACTCGGAAATGAGTTTAATATATTTCTTTCGCGATAAGCTTAAATATTTCATTTTCCATTTTAACCAATAAAGAGGTACTTAGATATATATATATATATATATATATATATATATATATATATATATATATATATAGGGTAGGTTAGGTTATAACCTTAAATGCACTAAAATCATGATTGTGATGCAATAACTTTATAAGCGTGATGCGATAATTTATAACCTTAGGAGGGTGGCAACACTTTGATTCCATACGCCACCATACCTCACAACCCACCAATAATTTATTCACCTAATCACATACCTCACCATGGTTTTTAGTGGCAATGGTCATTCCATACCTCACTTTTTCTTTTTTTAAATTCATAATTAAATCAAACAATTAAATAAAAACATAATATTTCATTAATAATAAAAACAAATTACATAATACTTAAAAAATTGCATAATACTAAAAAAATACGCATCTAAATATCCGCTTACCATCCATATTGCTCGCGTACTCACGTTTTTGGTAATCGTGATCTCTCATTCTCGGATCAATTATGTGATCGTGAGGTTGGTTATAGAACCTCGGTCTTGGATGATAAGCCTTTTCTTCAATATTACGGATTTGGGCGACAACAATTTTTCGCCAAGCCATCCTTGTGAGACCTTTGCTCATTATCGATTCCAATATTTGTATTTTCCTTAATTTTGAAAATGAAACACGCGCCTCTTGAATTCCTCCATGCCGCTCTGACAAAAGATGCCGCAAACCATACCGAATTCATGATGCCGCTTAGGTGGCAATGGGATGCCGCATGATGCCTAGCCAAACCGCAAGTTATCTGAGGGTGTTGCCACCCTTAATGCACTAAAATCATAATTGTGACGCAAAGAACTTATAACCTTAATGCACTAATAAGTCTTGATGCATCTTTATTATAAGTTCGCATCATAGTTAATAGTTAAGTGCATCAACTATGATGCACTAAAATCAATGTTATAACATTAATGCACTAAAATCATGATTGTGATGCAAGATAACTTTATAACTGTGATGCGATAACTTTATAAGCGTGATGCAAGAATTTATAACCTAATGCACTAAAATTATGATTTGTGATGCAAGAACTTTTATAAGCGTGATGCAAGAAAAATTTAGCGGAAATTTTTGGCGGGAAAAAAATTTTTGCCCAAAAAAATTTTTTTAGCGGGAAAAAATTTTTTTGGAGGTGGGGTGGGGGGGGGGGGGGGTGGGTGGGGGTGGGGTATGGTGATGTGGCATGATGATGTGGCAAAGGTGACACTTGTCACCTCCACATCGCCTTCTCATTCTTTTCATTCTAAGAAACTTTTCATAATAACCAAACATATATATATATATATATTGTCAGCAAATATGGTTTTATTCATTATGAACCATTTATTACGATAATAACTCATATTTTACTACGATAATAACTTGTGTTTTATAAAAATATGTTAGCTTCTATAAACTCATTGAGACGGTTATTTTGATAAGTTAACTTATTAAAATCATAACGATTTGGTAGTATTGGATAAACAAACGCGTCATTTATAATATACTACCGTTATTAAAGGTACTTTATCATAAACTCGTCTAAGTACGAGTAACGGTTATGAAACCTTTATTATCAAACAATAAATGGAAACTATTCTTATATTATAAACGTGTACGTTTGGGGATTATGGGGCAATTACCGAAAGTTAATCTATTTATGTGTCATAAATAGTCGTCGTCGTTTCCTAGTCTTTGACTAGCTTGAGTATTGTCAGAATTTCTAGACTGTGTCTATGTCTTTTCCTTTTTGGCATGCGTTCTGGTTAATATGTCTCGACTGAGTCGACGTCTTCTCTTCTTTCGCGTGAGTTGTGCGTCGCGTCTATGTTTCTTACCACCACACGAAACGTTAAAACTAAAATTTTGAGATATTAATTATAAACTTTTGGGAACGATAATGGACTTTTGAAAGTAACGACATGAATGATCCACGAAAACTACGACACATTACTTTTATTGACTTCTTTATCGTATGAGCCGTATTCTAAGAATATCGTATACGCATTAGGTTGCGTCACTTCTATCCTATTGTACTCGTCGTACATTCTTTTAGATGCCGTGAAGATTAGCTTTAGATGTCAGTCGTGTCAATCATGAATAGTGCATTGCAGTGGCTAAGGTGAGTTTCATAGCCCCTCTTTTCAAAGGTTTTCATAACTATTTTGGGGGAGAATACATGCTGCTTTTAATGAACCAGAACTGGATATGTGAATATAATTTGAGAATGACTATTGTTTGGTATATTTTATTTATGGATCGATATCTTATGTGTTTATGTGAATGCAAACTATTTCTTGGACCTGCCACTATTCTTTTGAATTGCTAATGTGTTGACTAGGAAAGGTTATGTTGGGAATTATCTGTTACCACGGATAGTTGTGGTTTTTGCTTGGATTACACTAGCGGTGGAAACGATACCACCGCCGGTACATTATTACCATCGCTATGGGAGAGCGCGTCTAGATAAGTATAGAATAGATCTTGTGTATATTCTATATTGTTAGCTTTATACTTATCTTGTAAAGGACTCCTTGTTGTATAAAAGGAGGTCTAGGTCATTGTCTTACGTACTTGTCTAATTACCTATGTATTACTCACAAAGGCTTCAAGGTGTAACCCTAGTGATAAGCAAGATCACTCGTATTATTCATTAATAATATTGGAGCTTAAGTTTTGTGTTTAATCTGTGTTTACTTACAATACATCATATAATCCGTCTTCTAAGTATTACTAAGTAAATTCCGCGTGCTTAATAATATTATACAAAATATCATTGACACAAGGTGTGTGTCCAGATCCATCAGGTTAGACATGCGACATTTGTTGACTTAGACTAGGGTAGCATCTCTATGCTATAACGCGATGCCTAGCTAAGAATAGAGCAACCTAGACCAGGGTAGCTTGTGTTCTAGGCCTTGCTACGACTGTGATGGCTAGAGTCGCTCGGGGCCCTACATTGAGATCTCAAACGTATTGATTGGATTGATTATTGATTGGATTGATTATTGAATGGATTGATTATTGAATGGATTGATTATTGATTGGATTGATTATGGATTGATTGATGGTTGATTGGAATGTCTATTATATATTTGCCTTAGTCGCACATAGCAATTAAACTCTGTCAGGTCCACTATTGCTTTTGTAACTAAACTTTATGAACTCACCAGCGTAAGCTGACCTTTTTAGCATGTGTTATCAGGTTTAAGACGATAGCTCACTATTGGAAGACGCTTGGCAAGAGGCATGGTCATAGGTGACTCTGATGAATAAACGGGACCGCTTTAATTATCTTTTGGGCCTATTTCCGCACTACTTTCATTAATGTAAACTTAATGTTTTCAAATGATGAATCTTTCTCTATATAAATGGGATAAAACCATTCTTGACACCTTATGTTGTGATACCAAGATTGTAGCACCCAAAGGTTCGTATGGTTCCGCTGGATCCTATTTCCGGGGTGTTACAGATTGCTATCAGAGCCAGGTTATAGAGAACTGGGTATATTTTCAAAACCTAGACTATAACCACTTTTTCAAAAACTTATCCCTATGACCACCACGTGCCTGCCTGCCAAGTTGAAGCCTCGCATATGACTAGTTTAAGGATGTCGAGGATTGAGAACACATTAGACGAATTGATTGATGAGATAATTGATGAGATGTTTATGGCTTATTTGATGAATTGTTTGATGAGATACTTGTAGAATGTGTGCCCTTTAGTAGACGATTTAAGTTTATCTATCTTAGTAGTTATTTATAAGCATTTCACATGCTTATACACACACAGTAAGCATGTCCTCATGCTTACGCACGCCCCATAAGCATTTCCATATGCTTATGCATGCCCTATAAGCATGTCCTCATGCTTATACACGCACATAAAGCATGTCCTCATGCTTTCGCACGCACTATACCTTTCACAGAGTGTGGAGTCCCAAACCTAGATCTATAACACTTAGCTTGTATTAAGTAGTTGCCTTGGATAGTTCCAAAACAATAAAGAGAAAATTTTGTATGAATACATACAGGTATGCGAAATCTGCTTGAGTATATTTAGAAGATTAAAGTAAACAAATGAACACAGAATGTAACATCCAATGCTTCAATATTATTAGTCAATAATAGATATACCCTCAAAGTATCAGAGTTACGCAATTTCCTTGCGTAATCTCACCACTCGATTTAGAGCTTGCACATTAGTAGTAGCCGTGGGAATGATTTGGGATGTCGAGGAAATGGTGCTATCATAACTAAGTCGAGGAGTCACGAGCGAGACCTTTTGTCTCGTGAACGTGAGTTCCATGGTTGGGGTTTGATGAACACGAGTCTAAAACGCGTTTAAAACTAATAAAACATGTAAACTAGTGTGTTGGTATCGTGTGTTATGTCATGTTCATGTGTTTTTGCATTTATCATTTGTATGTGTTCTTGGTCATAACTAATTGATGGGAGATAATGGTTTTGATGATGTCGAAGGGTATGTAGTCTCGTGTCACAATTTTGGGTCGAGACTTTCGTAAACCGTTGTTTTGTTCTTAGGTATTGTCAAACAAGTGGTAGTCGGTTTTGATTGATAATGGATTCATGTCCGCTAGTGTTATAATAATATACGGAACCAGTAAGTGTTTTTAGATAATAAGTTGGACTAACGTGTAATTATTTGGTTAACGGTGAATCATTGGTACGTATCGGTTATTTGGAATTGGACGATATTTTAATTAACAGCCTTGATTGGATAACAAATTAATTGTGGTGATTTGGGTAATTAGTAAGTTATTAACAAACATTAGATTTGATATTCGTTAATCGGTTGTGTTTGGGAAATTGAAAGAGCCAATTGGTAGTTCGTTTGGATGGCGAGATTGATATGAGATTGTTTGGAGGATTAATTGGAGTTGTGAAATTGTTTATTTTGGACTTAATGATATAAATGTCAACTTTGCGCTACGTCGGTGTTATCGTGACTTTTTAGTCTCGATTGACCCCGACAACGCCGTAACATGGATTTTAGTATTTATTGATTAATATGACGTGTAAAAGCCGAGAGTCATGACTCGGACTTGTGAACTTGAAACAAATAATGACTCGAAACTTATATTGAAGTTTGACGTAATATATATATAAAATAGTAAATGACACTAGAAAATATAGACGATAAATGGTTTTGTACTAAACATTCGATAACAAGGCTCGCCTTGTTATTCGACATTTTAAAAAGGGAACCAACGTCTAAAAATAGAAATGTTTTGTAATAAATGAGTTATTAAATGTTTCGAGGGCACGTTTATCAAAAGGTGTCATTTATGAGTATATAATACCATTTGTGTGTTGTGCGGGGGTTACGGATGACCTAACATTAATAACATCAATCCACGTGGATAGCGAACTTACTAGGTTGACGGATCTAATAAGCGCCCGCTATGTACGTAAAATCACGTTATTAATGGGTGAATTATCCTTATGACTCGTTTGGATGTGACTAATTTTTGGGATAATAAGCGACATAAATAATGGTTGAGTTTATCAAGTTGACGAACTCAATAAGATCTAACTATTTATTTCGGAACTTATTAAACTATAAAGGTTATCGCTTAGACGTCTCAAGGTGTCGTTATGAGTTGCATTGTGGTCATTTGAGTGCATTCATGGTGTCTTGTCGAGTCGATACCACACACACGATGATACCTAACGCTAATAACTAAATGGTGAAACGAGATATTATTGAGATAAGAAAAGGAACACATTTGGGGTAGATAATATTGAAGTTGGGAATATATATAATAAGAATTGGTTATATTAATTGGTTGTGCCTTGATTTATCAAAATTCATTGAACCTCAAATGAATATAGACTGATCACCTATATTCAGCTAGAGACAGCTGGACATGGACTGATCACCTATGTCCGTCTCAGAGGTAAATTTTGCAATACTGGGAGTAGTTATAACAGAATTATGTCCGGATTAGATATTGGTTTTAAGGACGATGAGCTTTAGGTGTACTCGCACACTCACACTCACCAAACATCACGAAAGCCCGCACTCACACTGGCATCACAACACCTCACGAATCGTAATGCTTCTAGCACTGATATGCGTCTCCATTTATATGGAATTCCTGTTGTCACTGTCAAGCGTAATTCGCCGTAAGTCGGGTTAGACCCGATTGGCACCGTTTACATCTGAGTTGCTTATCGACATAAGCCTCGTCGATCTCACTAGAGCGTTTGGAATTGTTTTGGGCTATTTTGGATTTGGTCTTGACTATTTTGGATTTGGTTTTGATTTTGTTTTTTTGGATTTTAGATTTTGTGACTTTGTTCTCGTTCCGAGTTTTGACTCATCATTTGATTTCGAATCATCAATTGGCCTCGAATTATTATTCGGCCCCGTTTCATTGTTAATCTTGTTAAAATCATCATTCGACCTCGAATCGGTATTCGACTTCGAATCGTCATTCGGCAATGTATCGTTAGTAATCTTGTTGGAATTATCATTCCGCATCATTTCGTTAGTGATCTTGTTGAATTTGTATTTAGCCTCGCTTCGTTGGTAACCCTATTACCGACACTTCTACCTCAAGCCTAGTCTTGAATCGATTGTTGTTCAATCTTCGGAAACGTTACCTTTTATTCGATGTTGATTCAAACGACGTCATTTAGTCGATGTTGTTCCTTTTATGAACCGATAATGTTTTGTCGACGTTGCTTCGTCAACAAATTTCAATTAAGGTTGTGCCTTACGTGCTGATGATGTTGTACCTTATCCTCTAGTTAGGTACCCCTATTGATAACATTCTAACAACCTGTTTAGCGAAGTTGTTAACCGAGGTTATCCTTAGATATTGTTCCGTCGATGTTGCTCTAGCAACATTGAACTCTCAACATTGTTTTGTCAACAATAGTCTGCTACGTCATACCACCGATTGTGGTACTACCTACGCTATCCTATCGATGTTGTACCTTACACTCCATCAATGAGGAATTCTCTAGTATACCTACTTGGAACCGTTGACGTTCACTCGTATTTAGGATTTGATTGGATATCGATCGGTAGTCGAACTTCTTTTGGAAACTATAATTTTGGAGTTGAATATTGAACCCCTCATTATGCTTCTAAAAGCGTACTTCTAATAAAACACTTTAATATACTTAAACCATAAGAGTTGTTTGTGTGACACTGACAGATGATAACTTGAACTCATTTTTGGTGGCTATCATCTCGGTTGATTCAGATGTAATGAAGAATTGGGAAACATAAGAGCTTAAAGGTATTTTTAATTCTGATGATCATTTTGATTGAAACTGTAGCACAATATGTCCTTTAAATGTGTATATGTAATATGTTATGGAAACATGTAGCTAACAGGAATATTGATGTGTAATTATCGGTTCTTGTTTGCTTCAATAAAATTTGAAGTTACCGAGAAGATATAGGGGTTGTTTTTTGTTTAAGATTGCTTACAGAAACTGCTATGTATTTCATTTCCCACTGTTGTAATACCACTTCAGGAAATAGAGTTTGGATTCGTTTATGTAGTGCAAATAAAAGAACTATAGACCCATAGTGTTGGAGTGGCTTATGTAGTGCAAATAAAAGAACAATAAGCACATAATTTTGTTGAATGTAGTGAAAATAAAAGAACAGTATGCACATACTATTTGAGTGGCTATTTTTTCGTGTTTACCTTTCTAAAGTGGGTATTGTAAATCTACGAAAGTTGTCACACACTAAGTGTAGATATGTAGACCTATCTTTGGATGCTAAAATATGAATACCTTAGTCATTATTTTTTTTAATATATACTTTTTTTTACTATTTGAAATACACAATATCAATTATGTTAATACAATCGGTGTAATTTTTATTGTTATTGATCGGTATTTGTATGCCAATTGTATTAGCGGATTATGTGTTTAAAATAGGATTTTGTTTTGTTTTTTAACATTATCTTTGTATGCTAAATCGTGTCATACCATCATGATAAACATATTTTGATGAAACAACCTGATGTATTTTATTAGTATTGGGCCGTATATTTTTAGTATGTACAAGTTTTATGTCATGGTTGTAGGTGTGGTAATGCAAAAGCATTGCATTCGTATAAGTTTCCTCTTTTCTTTTAAAATGCCTCCAATTGTTAAAATGAGAAGTTCATTTTATATTCAGGTGATGGATGATCTTGCACGTGCAGGTCTTGAATCCTCCAACCTCATTCATGGTATTGACTTTACTAAGAGCAATGAGTATACAAGACGAGACATGTTGTGCATTTTAATTTGTAATGATTAAGAATGAAGAAACTGTTAACTATGCTTTCGGAAAATAGGTTCAAGATTCTTTCAAAGAAAAAGCTTGCATCATCTTGGAGATGATATGAATCCCTATCAACAGGCAATATCCATTATTGGGAAATATTAACAGATATGACAAGAGTAGATCTGTCTGCAATTTCAAAATGGTAAATCATTATATAATAAAAATATTATGCCATGTACTTACCTTTGATCTAAGTACTTACCTTTGATCTAAATCTTCATCAAACTATTGTGCCATGTACTAATAAGTGTTTCCATTTATAAGAAAAATTGGTTTGAACTTTGTGCTCATGTAAAGTTGGAGAATTGGCTAATATCATACTTTTTGCCTCAATGATGTGAAATTTGAGCTCTAAATATAAATCTGTCAGTTTGACAAGTATGTATTTAGAGCGCCGTGTCAAAGGTAAAGAACAAGAAGGGCCTTAAAGTCTTATGTTGTGACAAAAATGGTAATTATTGCAATCACTCAACTAACGTCGTGTACAAAGAAGCCCTTCATCGACTTTAATTTTTTAATTTTTAAATTTTATTATTTTATCTTTTAAACAATACATTCAAGGTTATTTATGTTACATTATTTATCTTTCAGCATTATACATTTTGCGTATTAAATTTTACATCGTGTTTGTACTACATTTTTATGTTTAATAATAAAACTTTTAGCTGGCCGTTTTAGGCTAGTTGTTTATAAGAAAAGCTCATCAAACCTATAACCACCAATTTAATGCTAAAATTTGAAAAATAAAAGTGCTAACTATTTACATTATTAATAATTTAGACTTTCTACTTTTGGAAAACATATATATAATACGTTATAAAGTATTTGAGACATGCTAAATAAAGAAGGTTTAAAATGAAAAATATTTGTTCGCCACAAAAGTAGTCACTGGTAATGGTGTTATCGGGTCTGGTTATCGGGTTTGTCGGGTCGGGTTGAGTCGGGTTATGATTTTTTAAAAAGTCACTCGCAACCCGACCCGATAAGTAATCGGGTTATCGGGTTCGGGTGTTATCGGGTCGGGTTAAATCAGGTAGGGTTGAGTCGGGTTGTCGGGTCAAAACATCAATCACAACAGCAGACCTGTAACATCAATCACAGATTCACATCAGCACACCTTTAATATTATATCAATTATGATAGAAATTAAAGCAATTCACTAAAAATCAATCACAGTAAGTTTCCATAATTTCCTAACTTACAAATGGTTAGATAAGCAAAACACAACCTTACTACTGATTTCTTAGTAATAGCAATGATTTAAAAAAACTTCAAGTGGCCATTTATAACATCAACCTTACTACTGATTACAAGTGGCCATTTATAACACTAAGACAGTATCTGTGGGCACAAGCGGGTTCTAGCGTCGATAATTAATAATTTATGATATTGTGGTGAGTGTTTTGTGTAGCGTTTAAAATAGGCGTGAACCACGTGAAAATGCAATTGCAAACAGGTTGTCTTATCGATAACTAAAGTCAGATAAAATTCTTAACATCTATCAAACAATATATAAAACATTTAATGAAAATGAAAGTAAACATTCATCGGTTATGAGATAAAAACTAACAACAGCATTCGCATCACGTAAAACTAACAAGGATGAGATTAATGGTGTCGTTGTTAAGAAGAAACATAATCTGGAATTAGCGTAGATGTGATTAGCTAAAATAAAAATAAAAAAAATGGCTAATTTTGGATATTTTGTAAAAATTTAGGCACATTTAGCCCATCTTTTTTTGAAATTGGCGTATTTAAATTTATTAAAAGTTAAATGTGCATTAACGGGCGCATATTTTCTCTTAATTGTAAAAAAACACTATAATCGTTTTGAAGAAAAACTTATACATATATAATATATTTATATAGCGACATCGTTTTGTGTTAAAAAGGTTTATGGGTTCTAAACGAAAAATAATAAAAGTTTGAAGATTTGGGGATTAAGCATGTGTTTTGAAACAGGTTGAACCGGGTGGTTCAACCGGTTGAACCGTTCCATCGAAAAATGGGTCAAGTTAAGCCGAGTCAACCCGACGGTTGGGTCAAAAAGCAGGTCAAATTAAGCGGTCAAACCACCGGGTTTAGGCGTCCGGGTCAACACGGTTTCGATATATATTAATAGTTTGAATTTTCACTTTTACTTTTTGGTTTTCCTTTATATATAGTATAGCGGTGCCGCGTTGCTGTGTGGTACCTGTGACTAATGCCGAGGAAATAGATCTCGATGAGACACGATTCACCAGGTTTATGTCGGTTTAATGGTCCTCTCTAGTTCGTTTCCGGTTGAACCGTTGGTTGATCCAATTTTCAATATATATCACTATCAATTTGTTAACATGTATGAAGCTTTGTTTGTTTTATTAATTTGTATAATGTGTATAATAACGTGTCTTTTCATTTTAGGTTGTTTTAAAAATAACATTAATTAGTGTGTTTAATTATTTTATATTTAGAAAATGTTATAGTTTGTTTAAATTGTACGTTGTAAAAATTTTATTATACTTTTAGTAGTGAGTGTTTTAATTGGTTGTTTTAATTTTGTAGATATGCTTTTAATTGGTTGTACAATGTGAATAAATTATTGTCTTTTAAGTAATTAGTGTTTTAATAAGGTATTAATTCTGTGATATATTTCTCTCATTTTGACTTTCAACTTTTCACTTTTCGAGGTTTGACCGTTTTTATTATATGTAGTATAGATCAGTAGCCTAAATTGAATGATTTAAAAAGGTAGTCTACAACTGTTTTATGTAAGTTACCAAACGTTTTATTGTAAGTTACAGACATTCGGCTCCAAATTGGGCCTATAAAACTAATAAATAAAAATGGAAAATTAATTTTGAGTCTAATCGGGTTGACCGATAACCCGATAGCATTATTTTTTAACCCTAACCCGACCCGATAACACTATCGGTTATCGAGTTCGGGTCAAAACAACCCGACAAGATTTTGACCCGACCCGATAAGGCCTTATCGGGTTCGGGTTCGGTCGGGTCAACCCAACCCTCACTGACACTTTATCATCGGAGACTACCACGCATCTTGGCATGGCACACTTCTAGTTATATAGTAAAGAGCACATATGCAAGCAAAGGAATCTTTAATTAGAATATGAAGTATCAACAAGCAGGAAGTTGCTTATTTCCTCTCATAAAAAGTGTACAAATCCATTAAAACCAAAACACAGTTCCAAAATATACATGAACAAATCATCTACTGCTAAAGTTCCCACATTTTACCCAGAAGAAACTCCTCACCTGCTAACATACTTAAAAACTCAAGTCTTTAATTTCAGGCTTCTAAACCTATAACCCATATATCCTTTCCAGTTATTCATAACCTGCACTGGGATATGTTTCTTAGGTACAATCATAGATCAGTAAGAAGATAAGGGATTCTCATGGTTGGCATATCATAAATGATGATGACATGCTCCTATTACCATGTATAATGGGTCATCATTGCCGCCATGTTGGCACTAGTGTCAAATAACGAGCCTCAATCACCTTACATTCACCCTTGGCCTACTAAATCTTTCATGATCTAGATAACTATCGGCAGGTCCTGCACCTGACCCTGATGAACCACGGGCCTTATTAGATCTTTGATTATGTTTATCAGTAGAGTTTTCTCGTCTATGGCTTTTAAAATCACGTGAACCACCCTCATATGAATCTCTTCTGTTCCCACCATCATAGTTACCCCTGAAACCCTTTGCAGAACTATTTCTTCTATCAGGGATTGCTTTTTTCCCTCTTGCTCTATCTCTACTGAACCGGTCGTCATCATCCGAAAAGTTACTTTTGACTTTACGTTGATCTTTGACTTTACGTTTAGGCGAGAAATCAACATCATCATCATCAGAATTGAGATCAGAATCTTCATCTGAACCATATTTAGACCTCATTCTTCCTCTATTATTGTGTCTAAAATCGGCTACATGACTAGATTTCCAGTTTGGATGAACAGGTAAATCGTCATCTGAATTGAAATCAACACCATCATCAGAAAATGCAGATTTCCCACGAGAAGATTTTGATACCCTTTTGTTTCTTTGGGGCCCACGAGCATTCTGATTCTCATCTTCAGACTCGGAATCAACATCAATATCAGAAAAATTAACTGAAGAAGTGTTCGGTTTTGTATCTAGTTCATAACTATTAACCTCGTCATCTTCCTCATCATCAAAATCATCAAAGCCAACTCCCGGTTTAGCACCAAATCCCGAGTATTCAGTTTCTTGAGGCCTTATGGGTATCCGGTTTTGATTATTGTCAAAACGAGACATAAGTTCTTCATCTCTTTGTCTGATTGTTGAAAAATCTTGATCTAATTTTCGGGAATCTGCATTCTCAAAGGCAGCAACTTCAGCACCATCAGATTCATTTTCATCGAAATCGAAGTTCCATGCATCAGAAACCTCTTTTCTGCTTGGTACATTGTCAAGTTTTGACCTTTGACCAAATTGCCTTTCTTGCATTTGATTTTCAGTAAATTCATCTTGTGGGCGTTTGCATTCACAGTGAAAACATGCCATATTTCTTCTGTAATTCAAGAATTGACACCTGGAAAACAATTTTGAAAATTGATAATGTTTAAAGTGAATATAAACAAGAACAATTAGTTTTAATGATAATTTTACATACTCAGGGCATTCCCATTCGCCTGGCAGCAGTTGTCTCTTTGGACGTTTCGCATCACACTGCAAACAGACTGTATTCTTTGCAAAATTCATGAAGTCACACCTGAGACAAGACCTCGTTATCATTACAATGATACAAATAGCACTAAATTACGAAGGGAAGTGGAGGTGGCAATTCTCAACCCATTTGCTTATGAATGGGTTGATCTGGGCTATGTTTTAGCTACTAACAAAAAGGTAAAAAAAAGTAGGAAAGAAATTAAAATGGGTCAAACAGGTTGAAAGTGGCCATAAGTGTATTCTTGATACATATAACCTTCTGAAGCTTTCCATTTAGAAAAGTAGATTACGAGTAATCAGAATCACATAATCAGTTGTAATAGAGCAATATCAAGAGGATATGCTTATGTCGTTTGAATGTATGACAATAAATAATCACATGTTGTGATATTTGGTGAATTTTGACTGTTTAAGGAATCTCAGGTAAATCAACCTTAAATATATTATACCAAAAAACGGACATTTTGTATGATAAAAGTAAAATTTGCAAATTATGTTAACAGGAGGGTTAAATATTAAACTGTGACTAGAAGTCGGAATAAATAGAAAGTCATCCGAAATCCAAATCCAAAAGGCCATAAAAAATTATAATAATTACTTACTTTGGACAAAGCCAATCACCCTTTTTCATCTCAACATCATCGCGACCAACTCGTCTTTTAGGAGGAGGGGGTGTTTGCTTGACTTTGGGAGGTGGTCTTTTGATAATAGGTGGTGGAAGGTTTGGATCAATTGGAACCGCACTCAATTTCACCACTTCATGAAGTAATTTGCGTACAGCAGCCTTCACTTGTTTTTTCTTCAAAAGTGAGTCATTTACAACTGACCCATTTACGGATCAAATCCATATGTCATCAAGACGCATAATGTCAATGGTTCTTGCCTCATCTTCTTTATTTGTCAGCAAATACCCTCGTTCATAAGAGTTTCTTAAGCTGCATGAACTACAAACCTGGAATATGAGCAACAAATTAATATTAAAGCACATGCTTAGCAAATCATCATTGTTAGATTAACCTTCCATGTGTTAATTATAGAGGGGATACTTTCCACCAAGTTACCTATGAATGGATTGATTTAGGTTCCGTTATCTCAAATGGGTCAGATAAAAAATATTAGCTAAAAAGGGTACTGGTCAAAAGTTCACCAGCAAAATCTTAGTTTATTCAAAATTTGACCCAGGTAAAATCATAGTTTATTCAACACTACAGTTTACATAACATAATCATTTACTGAATTTTTCTAGTTTTTCATCCCTTCTACTATTTTAGAAAGTGGAAGGAGTGTTTTTGTCACGATAAATGTGTTAGAAATTTCGAAATTGTGGTTAGAAATGTTGCATTTTCCATTATAGTATAGTATAAGAGTTTATGGATAAATGTGTAGAGAACTACAAAATATGATTTTCCAAGAAAAGGATTTCCATGAAAATGTTTTCCATTTCTTCGGTTTGTTGAAAAAGTTTTTCAGAAAAGCGCCTCATTCTTCCACAACTAAACACACTATCTTTTTATCAAATAAGAAGTGCAAATTCCTTTTGGAGAGAAAAATTACTTATAGGTGGCAATGGAGCACAATACAATTTACTTTGACTGTTTGACACTTGAATTCAATTACAATAATTAACTGGTTATGTTGATACATTAATGGTCTTACCGTTAAGAAGTTGGAAAAATGATATACTGGATGATAAATTACTATCTCTTAGGAATTTGATCCCAAGATTCCCAAACAACACTGTACTTGGAGCAACTATTGTACTTTCAATTGACATTAATCAGTCAAGGAAAAATATATAATCTCCTAATCAGAGTCAAGCAGCACAGTAAATCAATTGCATTTCCCTTGTTGTTTATGGTTCTTCTTCTGTACCCCACAACTACTGCCAACTTGTTAATGCGCAAAATGTTTCTTTCTAGAAAAAATGGTGAATTAAATTTAATTCAACATTCAAGAATTAGTATAACTGTCCTTAGACAACTAATCCGAAGCAAGTTAGTGTGTACCTATTCCTTCAAGCAATTAAGATTTAAGCCTGATTCAACATTCACCCGGAAAACTAAAGCTATGCCATTAGTTTATAACTGTATTTGTAGGAAGTATCGAATGTGTACATATAATCCATCGGTCCACCCTAAACTTTGACTATTTTCAACCCAAATCTAAGTTAGTATCGCCTATCACTTTAAGAAATTGAGCCTGATTAAAAACATAAAAGTAAACTGGATAGCTTTGTGATTGTTGCTCTACTCCGTACAAAGATAATAAAAGCACTGCGTTTCTTGCATTCTCATTAACTGTAAAACATAATCATGTTTGATAAAGTTTAAAACATTAGCTATAAGATGTTTACATGATCCAAAGGTTTTGCTTATGTTACACTGGGTCATGTAAAGTGAAACCTTGATAAGGAAAAAAAATAGACAAATAATCACACAATAATACAGATGAGCGGAGCAACAAAACTGTAACCTACCTTCCCAATGCATTCATATACAAAGTCAAATATAAAAGACAGTAAAGCATAAACCCGCTAACAACCAGATTAAAGTACATTCAGGATCATATTGTACATATAGTACGAAGTAATATTCAACTACAGCTAAATACATCTAACCTAAAAGATCATGTTTCATAATCGCCTTTGTAAATATCCCTGATTTTGGCACGCTAAGCGGCACTAAGGTACGGTTCCCTAAAACCCTCAATAACGATTCCAAAAATAAAATATATACTCAGTACTTGTGATAAGGACACTCTTTATACCTGCGTGTCTCTAAAGTTCCATTACTGCTTAGTACTTGTAAGATCTTTTAAATTCCCCCATGTTATGTATATGCATTCACACTAAGTACTATACTTTACAATATGGGTTTATTTGGGACTCTGGTGCACAATAGCCCCTTAAAACCAATATTGGATTTAATAGATGATACGGGCAGAAAATAAAAATTGCATAGAAGGATAAAAGAAATTAGACAGGTAGAAAATGAATACTTACATCTCCTTCATCAAGATGAACATATTTCCTCAATAACTTCGCAGAGAACACCACCTTCTTGTCTGCACTAGGGCATCCATACCCAACTAGAAGTTGTATATCCTTTCTGGATAGTGACCTGAAATACATTCGCCTTAAGATCTGAACAAAGTAACAGAAATGCAGAATAACAAATATATTCAAGGCCATTCGCTTGTTATTGTGCCACTCTTCTCCATTTGTGTGTATTATAAATCTATATTGCTATTATATAGCATTTAAATATGTGTGATCCTTTTTCAAAACTCAGGAGAGAGCAGATCTCAACCATTGGATCACCTTTGGCTTAATCTCACCCTTCCACTTCGTATTCATGTAACCAAACGCCCATAACTACTCCATTATATACATCCCATATATAAACCAAGAAGGCGTTAATAAAAAAAATCGACACGTCACCATCTTCCTCTTACCCCACACCACCTCAGACAAACCGTCAACAAAATAAATATAAAAACGAGAGAAATTATTTGCATTTGCGTGGGTACTATGGTATTTTAATTTATTCAGCTTATCATAAAACAGGAAATGTATATTTAGATTAAGAGCAAAAAAGTCTTTTCCATATGATGTTAGTCTTTTTATACTATGCTCTGATATTACAAGTTATCACGACTTACTCTGCCTAGAATATCCGAAAGTCCAAACTTCAATAAAAAAGAGTATGAAATCCATATTACAAGTTTATTCACATTCTCCAAGACACTCTTTCAGAATGGTACAGTTCTAAGAACATTCTTTCAGAATGACATCCAATCAACACCCATAAAATTCAAGTATAGGATACCACATGACAATGGATATACAAGGGTACGAAAATATTCAACAATTGTAACAGACTCGGAAAGTTTTGTCTCTACGTGCATTACCCTCAATCAACAAGATGCCAGGTGGAGAACTAAAATTTCAAAGTCCATAACTGGACTGAAACTAACAGCTGAGTTGTGGGTTGTTTGAATGAGCATTTCAAAAGTAATTATCTAGTCATAACAACCAATTTCTAGTGTTTGGGTTACTAACTTCCACTTATGACTATCAGATTGTTAGAGGTTACATAATCAGTTTCAATCTAGCAGCAAAAAAACTAGTTATCAAAAGGTAGAGTAAAATACTAAAATGACATATGTAGGGCCTTATTCTACCATTATGGTATCTATCATTTCCTTACATTTCAAAATATGTCAACCAATCAAAATCACAATATAAAGCTACTGTTACAACTTCGGGATGCCAAAACACATCCAAACACTATCTCCTACATCATGTTTGATTACGTTCGATTATCAGATTCAGATTATTTAATGTCACATAAGCTCTTCTAAATCACAACCAAAATGCAAACTTTAATTCATTTTGATACTTCTACCAGCAAAATTAGCCATTAAACTAATCCGCATATGCTCCTCAAATACGAGACATAACACTAGAGAACAATGCATCTAAGAATCAAAGAAGGTGCACAAATTATTAACTGACCTCAAAATATCAAACCTATCTTTACCAAAATTAAGGCCAGCCGTCTGAACCGTCTTCCAATCTCTCGTAAAATCAAACCCTTCTTCCATCACCTCAGCCATAATCCCACCACCATCACCATCACCATTACCATTAAACCCCGAATCCGCAATCAACTTATCCTCATCTTTCCGCCTAATATCAAAATAATTCTGATAAACCAACCTCTCCATCAATTCAATCCACTCGACCCATGGATGAACCAGCTTTACTCCCCTCTACTCAACAACCCTTTTCCTTAAACCCGAAACCGCAACATTATCGCCTTGTTTACCATTTTCAAAATGGGTTGGTTTCTTTTTCTTTTTGGATTGGCGCCAAGCGCGAATTCGTTCAAGGGTTTGGTCCTTTTGTGATTTTTCTTGCTCGATAGCGTCGATTTGATCGAATACGAAGCTCATACGAGCGGATAACGAGGTCGGTTTCGGATTTGTTTCGGTTGAGAAAGGGTTTGTAAAAATGGGTTTATGGGGTTTGTGTTTAGGGTTTAAGTTGAAGATGCGTTTGAAATGAATGAGATGAGATAAACCCATTTTTGGAAAGTTGAAATGAAGGGTTTTCAAGTTACATGTATGCTTGATGAAGATGAAGAAGCTTAAACCCTGATAAAGACATCAAACTATCTAAGTGTTCGGAAAGAGGGTTTTTGTTGGTTATTTGATGGGCTTGGCTGTGGTTTTGTAGTACTAAAAAACTAAAAACATTTCTTTTCTCAACGTCCTAGAATAAATCACATAAAATTACGCAAACAGAAAATTGAGGAGTAAAAATGCTTAGAGCACAAGGTAGCTATGCTATCTAGTAATCATCATCATACATCTTCAATACTACCAATAACTTAAACACCCTCTTTCATACTTACCGATAATATATTTTTGGTCACAAAATCTTTCACTTAAAAATCCATAACTTACAATCACTAAAAAAATTTTAAAAATAGCAAAGTTGTCCTCTTTCTCCTTTGGGCATTAGCTCTCTACTCAATTCAATTTGGTTCATTAATGCACATTCTTTGGTAAGATGTTTGGCGTATTATTGGTTTGAAAATGTCATTTGGCATGTTAAAATCTATCCTTACCGTATGCTCTTACAATCTCTTTTAAAATGAAACAGACTAATATTAAGGGCTGTTTGGTGTGAGGGTAATCTGTTTGGGATTAAAGTAGAATTTACATGTTTGGTTTAAAAGCAAATGATTAAAATTTAGGTTGAGACCAATGTCAGGGGGAATACGCAAATCCTGATATGATAGCTTGGTTTTATGACAACATCCCTCTTTTCATTATTCTTTTTCACTTTTTATTATTTTTTTATCACTATTTTTTTGTCACATTCTTCTGTTTGTACAAAAAATTTGTCAGTATTAAGCCCAATTCATTAACTACAATATATTTATTATTTAAATAATTATACATAAAACAAACAAACTTTTTACATTTCTCTCTCCCCAAATTCAAATCCTAAACCAAATTTAAATCCAAATCCTAATCTTAATTTTAAACCCATCTACAAACCAAACGAGCCCTTAGTTTTTTATATAAACATAATGAGGACTTGAGGAGAGTTTTACATACTAAACATTCTTTGCGGAGCATCACCATCATTCAATCTAAAAAGAAATCAATAGTTGAGATTAAAAGCATTCTAATATTTAACCTACTTTTTATAATTTAAATATTCCATGAACCGTTAATCATTAGACAAAACAAATTATACTATCACCACCGGCATTTAATTATCTATACGGGCTTTCGACAAACTTTTTTTTCTTCATCTTTTTCACCTTTTTATTACGTTTTTTCGTGTTTGAAAATAGCATGAGAAATCACATGTGATTAAAGACAAATTTGAATATTAGAATAAAATCACATGTGATTTTATATATTATAGTAGTTCATTTATAAAAATCACATGTGATTGAGATCACGTGCGGGAAAATCACATGTGGTTGAGATACGTGTTTGAAAAATCACATGCGATTTTATTAGAAATATTCAAATTAGTGTTTAATCACATGTGATTTCTCATGCAAGTTTCAACAACGAGGAAAAAAGCATAAAAAACGAAGAAAAAAAAACGTGAAAAAAACGAAAAAACAATTGTCGAAAGTATAACAAAGTGCTCGTCATGATGGTATATTGATTTTCGCTTAACGATTAACGGTTTAAAAAATATTAATATTTGAAAAAAAAATGAAAATGGGTTTGTTAAAATGGTGGGTTTAATCTCATCCACTAAATCAAATGAAAATAAAAGGTGAGAATTTGTTCAATAAAATTTGATATGCAAAATGATCTTAAATCAAACATAATTTGTTAAATAATAATTCTTCAATTAAATTTAAAAAACAACACGCCGTTTTAGCATAATAACTTGATGGGTACATCAGGGTTTTTGTATTTCTTAAGTAAGTACTAGCAATAGTTGTTTTTATAGAACCGTGTAAATCGCAGGATGACACGGAGTTACGATATTAATTAAGTTCAAACTCGCGCTTCTATTTTGACTCCTTTTACATCGTTAGTATATGGGTTTTTTGATATACCATTTAATGTAATTCAATAACAATAAAGATTGTTCTGTTTAAAAGTTTAAAGTGTTAGTCCTTATGATGAACTTGTTAAAAGGTTTATAAACTGAGAAATGATAGAACCACTTGTAAAATTCACATAAAAATCCACAGCGACGTATCGTGGTGTGTTTAATAAGAGAGAGAAGAGAAAATGCGGAAAATGCACCAATCGTGGTTGACAAGTCGTGAAATGGATTTTGTGTGTGAATTTTGTGAGTGGATTTAGCATTGCTCTTATAAAATTACCACCTCATGCAATACCATTAATTTACAAACTTATTCATATTATAAACATATTATACTATTATACTAAACATGAAAGTAACGGCGCTCCCCTTTGTTATCGTCGTTAATGATGTGGACACATTTGATTGGGTACAATTGATGTGTTGCATTAATCTTATTGGTTCTCACGTTTTACTGAGTGATTTTCTACAGTTGGATCCAACTGTAGCACCATATTACCAAACGTTAATTCTAAACGTTTACTATTCTTTAATGTAGCAGTACTTTCATGCATTAAATGAACTACTAATGTGGCACTTATACTATGGTAGATTAGTACACCATTAAGCTTCAATTAACCTAGAAGTTTCTAACATCCAGCTTGATCAAGTGTCTTCAAAGAAGTCATGCTTTACAGATTATCAAACATCTATTCTTTTGACTGTTGATCAGGTTGATCAAATGTCTTCAAAACCTTAATGCTTACCACATTCTGTTGCATCCATTTATTTAACTATTTGTTCCATATGTGTAGGGTTATACAGGAAGACCACCTGTGCAAACAAGAAATAAGATCGTAAGGTACTTTCTCTAAATTTGTATAATCAGATTTACAAGTGTTTAAAGTGTTACTGATGTTGTTTGACTGCTTACATATGCAAACCTTTATCATGCAATATTGTTTATGTCAAATTACCTTTAATGTATTGTTGCATTTAGTAATACTTTTGTCACCAAATCTGTTACCTATATACTTTATACCAATAAAAGAAATAATAAAAAAGAAAAAAAAAATGCCAAAGAAGAGAGGAAGGCCTAAGCATGTGGATTCTATGGGTAATGTAAATAGTAGTGGCCTACGTTATGTTCAACCTCAGGGGCAATTGAGTGAGGCAGAAATATATGATTATGATCAAAGCAGTCTACTTTATGATCAACTATATGTAAATAAAAAAGTTGACCAGTCTCAAGAGCAACAGTTAGTTATGATGTCCGCAATGAATACATCCTCATTACAAGAACACAACCAGTTTGTCGCGAAAAATACACACCTATTTCATGGGAACCACTACAGAGATACATTATGTATGCAAGCAGAAAGACAACAAGAAATCGAAGGAAAATCAAAAGGTATCTAAAAAATTATTTCCCAGTTTATTGATTGATGCACATTTATCCTAATACTTTTGTAAAATGCTGCAGGTTTAGCAAATGTTGGCCAACCTTTTTTTCCTTATAATGGTTAGCACATTTAATTCTAACATTAAGAACATTCATTTATGATGATGCAATAAATGCAGATTACACAGTTTTAATTACACAAATGATTGGGAGCTTTAATGTATGAACAACCATCAGAGACTGTTGCTGAAGGTTGTTGTACCATTAAAGGCAATATTTTTCACAATTCTGGTACACCAGAAACAAATATAAATGATGGTTCATACCTCTCAAGTAAGCCGAGTCTAAGATGTGCAGTATTAAATTTGCACAAGGCGATGTCAACAATGACTCTTGATCCTACATTTTACACCACAAAATGATATAAATGGTGAGTATCAGTTTATATTCTAACTTAAAAGTTGAAACACTATTTATAATACCTCTTAAAATATTTAAAATGCATGTAGACAGAGTAAGTATACAGCATAACATTATAATCAAGCTTATAATTGCAATTTGCATAAAACAGGAAACAATGTTGGCTATAATGCAGCAGCGAAAGAGGTTCGCGAAACAGGCAAGATTTCATTGATAAACTATAGTAAAGTTGCATACATATATTCAATATTTGTTAGATGTATTAATTTTTATGTCGGCTAAAGTAAAAAAAATAATTAAAAAAAAAATAAAATAAATAACATCCATTTTTTTCCAATCATTCAGATGCTACTAGCGATATCCAAAAGAAACAAGAACACATTATCCATGTTGCGGACAAGGTTGACGAAGCACTTCTACAAATCTGAAAAGGCGAGTACATCAGTTGGTGCAAATATTGATACCAATTTAGGTATGAAATCTTGTCATAGTAAAACTATATATATATATATATATATATATATATATATATATATATATATATATATATATATATATATATATATATATATATATATATATTTGGCATGGATTATTAAACTTCAAGCTACAATTTATTTATTTGTTTTTTAAATGTTTATTTATTGTTTATATTGAAACATATTTAAGCAATGGGAAGATTAGTCAACGATGTAACCCTAAAAACACATTCAGGAAAAGAAAAATGGCAGATCGGTACTCATACAATAACAGACGGATGTTTGAATCTAACGGCAGTATGTTAATGCAGATGGTGGTGCGAGTTCAAGGATGCAATACTACAATGGTAAACACGATAATCTCACTTTTGTTAAACCTGTTAACATTTATGGCAAACAAAAAAATTCCTTTTAAATAGTAAACAAAAAAAATCTTTTAACGTTTATTCTATATTTAAAATACAAATGTCTCATCACACTACATCGATGTGGGTCACTGTGACTTAAGGTGCCGTCACTGTCATGCAGCCTTTTGGTATGGAGAACGTTTGAAAGGAAATGATGGTAAAAAAAATTTTGTTGGCTATAATTGTAACACCCCGCCTACTCAGACCACAATATTGTCCGCTTTGCCCATGAGCTCACGGCTTTGTTTTGTGACCTCATTTGAAGACCTCCGGAAGGTCACTGACCCGATTACTACTCTACATGAGCCAGCTTGTTGCCGGTTCTAAGAGCTCCACCGCGATGAACCCAGCGCGTTGTGTCATTGTAAAGGCGAATATTATCTTATGAGCCTAGCATCTCTCTAGGCCACAGCCGATGTAGGATTTGCCTAGGGTGTTACAATCATCCCCCTAGGGACTCATCGTCCTCGAAAATTGAAGTGAACACGAATGAAAACAACGGGGACATACCAGATTACAACGAAATGAGGGTAACAGAGATCAAACGGTAGGAACTTTACAGAGATGAACGCGTGCCGAGAATTTAAACGTATCAAATCGTATATCGATGAAGGTAGATTAAACGTATAGGCAGAATGATCCTAATATCTTGCTAACTCAGACAATCTTAAACATGTGCCGAATTTCTAAGCTCAAGACACTCCTTGAGACATCCTGTGATCGCGATTAGGTGCGTCATATGATGTAAATATTATCACGTTATTGGCGTCATAATACCGACATCGTATGAGTATACCATCATGATGACCATACTTTATCTCGAAGTCGTGAAAACCATCCTATCAACCACTAACGGTCCATTCTACAACTTAGGGTTGATGCGAATCAATCAATACTAAGCAGTTGAATATAAGGAATGTAGCAGAACATAGCAAGTACCTCGATTGAAACACGTCGACAATAGCATCATATCTTCCACCTGCCGTCAAATTTCTCAAAATAAAACAATCATCAACATCGCGAATTTATGCGAGCGAAATCATTCAAAGAGAACATAATTTATTCAGTGATTTAAAAACAAGCGAGGTTGTAGTAACATCGAAGAATCAAGCCATAGGACTCCATCATCCAAGCGCCCAAGCGGATGAATCTACTCGACATCTCAACGGTTGGATGTTGACCACAATATACGAATCTTGGTAGTAGTTTCACCGCGTGACTAAAATCACGCTTGATCGTACTTCTTACGCTCATCGTTTTCCAAGTGTCCACAGTTGAATCTCGTCTCCGTCTTTGCGCCTTTGGTTGATTCGTCAGATCCTCAACAGCATCTTGATGTCTCCAACGGCATTGCGATCGGGTGCGACTTATGCTTCGAACCTCTCCGGTTAAGGAAGCGGTTGCGGCAACACGGTGGTACCATCATCTTCGACTCACGAGTAGTCTCCATCTAAGCGATCGATAAATGAATGCGAAGATAGAATAACAAAATAAAATGCGAAAAGAAGAAGGTTGAATCGGCGAAGACAAAAGAACATCAAGTCGAACACGGACAAAACAAAAAGAATCGAAAAGATCGAGACAGACGGAAGCCTAATGTCTACCCAAGTCCTCGCGGGTCAAAGCCTAAGCTCTACGAATCAAATCCTAGGGTCCATATGTCACGGGTCCCGACTACTGAGTCGTAAACACAGGTTACGATACCACTTGTAACACCCGCCTACTCGAGACCACAATATTGTCCGCTTTGCATGAGCTCAGCTTTGTTTTGTGGCCTCATTTGAAGACTTCGGCGGTCGCTGACGAGTACTACTACCGAGCACGCTTAAGCGCCCGGTTCCTAAGAGCTCCACCCGGTGAACCCCAAAGCGCGTTGTGTCGTTGTAAAGGCGAATGTTATCTTATGAGTGACATCTCTCTCGAGCGCGGCCGATGTAAGATTTGTCTAGGGTGTTACAATCCTTGTAACACCCGCCTTATTAGACCACAATATTGTTCGCTTTGCGGTGAGCTCACGTCTTTGTTTTTGTGGCCTCGTTTGAAGACTTCCGCGGTCGCTGACCGTTACTACTACTCATGAGCAAGCTTAACCGCGCAGGTTCTAAGAGCTCCACCGTAGTAGACCACAAAGCAGCGTTGTGTCATTGTAAGGCGAATGTTATCTTATGAGCCCAGCCAAGAACTCCGGGGCCACGGTAGATGTAGGATTTGCCTAGGGTGTTACAATAATGGTTGTTTGCGGAGGTCAGTAAGGCTTGCTAAAGAGCGAGACCCTCGCGTTATCTTAAAGATTTATTCAAGGAAAAGCATTTTTGCGAGAACATAGGCGTATAACCAAATGTTTAGTATGGCGTCTTTGGGGTGAGATAGATGACCTGATTAATGATGGGCGAGGCCCTTATGTTTTCAAGATTTCAAAAGAAATTCACCATTGGATAGGGACTATGTGTCCAAATAACGGTGAAGACCCAAAATTTATGTAGTTGTATATCTATGACACTGAAAACGAAGTTGAAAATAGATTAAAGCCTTTTGGTGGAGCGGAAAAGAGTAACCTAAAAGCAGAAATTATGGAGAGTTTGATACATAATACGGATGAACATAAGGAATTGGTCCAAACATTTAGAAACGACTAGCGATAAGTTTAGCCAAATAGATGTGCACGATTTCAAGATTGACTCTACAATGTGGCGAGGGAGCTCGAGAATACCAACTTCCTTCATCTGGCACGCTTGGAGCAATAGTTTTCGAAAGTGGGCCAAATACTGCAACAGACTACGACGTCATTATAGAATACAAAGACATGAGGCCTCATCGTATAAACAAGCTACATACCTCATACATGTCTCTTCAATTTCCACTGCTTTTTATATATGGGAAACCAGGATACAATCCGAAGATGACGTTATTTGCTCAGGGCAAGAGAAAGCAAGCAATTTTCAATGAATGCATACTACACATACCGTTACACCGGTAGCTTTGATGAATACGACCTTCTCTTGGAGGTGGAAGAATTTCGACAATATGTCGTAAATGTATCTTGTGCTCTTGAACAAGATCAATTTGGTTTATAAGAGCTAAACATAACACCATCGGGAGGCGAATATGCATGCGGTATACGTGTGCGATCTAGAAGAGACCATGTTGGGAAGGATATTGCCAAAGAATTATACTTCCATCAAGTTTCTTGGTGGGCCAAGATACATGTATAGACATTACCTTGATGCTCTTGCAATTTCTTTGATCTTGGGTAACCCACAATTTTTCATTACATTTACATGTAATGTTAACTGGCCAGAAATCAAGTATCATATGAGCCAATATCTAGAATTGACGCCATCTGACAGAGCTGATATAATTGACAGTGTATTTGAGCAAAAGGTAGAAGATTAGATAAAGGTTCTCAAAGAAGGGGCGATTTTTGAAAAATGTACAGGAGGTATGTGTCTTTTTCAAAAAACGCGCTGTTAAAAAAGGCCCAAATACATGAATTATTGTATAGAAAAAAATAATAGAAAATGAAATGTTATGTTTACAATTACGTTTCCTTATAATGCCTGCTACTTTTATCATGCAGTTCTTTACACCATCGAATTTAAAAGCATTAGTGCCTTGCATTGCCATACACTCTTATGGATAGACTCATGAGACAAAATAAAAAAGGCGATAAAGTGAGCAGATATATTTAGAGGCGCGAGCACGATGATGCGGATCGAGCGATTACAAATTTGTTGGCGATATGATGATTCATGGCCCATGTGGAATTGCTAAACCAAATGCACCGTGTATGCGGCAAAGCGATTGCACAAAAACTTTCAAAAAATATAATGACTTCGTTCTTTGAAAAGATGGACATGTACATTACAAAGAAGAAAGACTCCACATTATGTGTGTGAGGTGAACATAAGTTAGACAATACATCTGTTGTACCATACAACCGTTTGCTTTGTCTTATGTTTCATCTGCGCATAAATGTGAAATATCGAATTGAGTATGTTGATAAAATATACGTTTAAATACATTTCAAAGGCGCGGACGAATTCTTTGCACGAATCACTAGACCCATTGGTGATCCATGAACTTCATCATCTGTTCCTAAGATACAGATTGATGAAATAAAAAAATTTAATTGACGGGAGGTTTGTTTGTCCGCACGAAGCTTGCTGGAGGATACTAAATTTCCCTATACATCATAGGGAACCAACAGTCCAGATCCTTGCAGTCCATCTGAAAGACATGCAAAAGATAACTTTCCGCGAGAAAGAACCTTTGGGTTATGTGGTGACAGACAATGGGAAAAAGCTAACAACATTAACCGAATGGTTCACATACAATTCTTTATTTGAAGATGGAAGACATTTAACATATTTAGATTTTCCGTCTGAATATGTTTGGTATGAGAATACAAAAACATGGAAGGGCAGAGTATACCATGGCAAGTCTTCGATCGGTTGATTGGTTTATGTGCATCCGGCTGTTGGGGAGCTCTTTTATTTCCGAATGTTGCTTGCTCACCAAAGAGGGTGCGAATCGTTTACTGAAGTGAGGACTGTAAACAAGAAGGTACTGCCTACATATCGTGCCGCATGTCAAGCATTAGGATTATTGCATGATGACAATGAATGGGATATAGCATTACAAGAAGCATCAGTATCAGCATCATCAGCAGAGCTAAAGACATTATTCGCTCATATCTTGCTCTATTGTGAAGTTGCAGATCCTGTGAACCTATGGGAAAGACACTGGAAGTGCATGCAAGATGATATTCTAGCTAAAGCTTCAGTAAGTGCTGGGATTAGAAACCTACACGTCAACGATCCAGAAATAAAGGGTTACACTATGTACGAAATTGAGATCATTATGAATAAGTCTTCAAGGTCAGTACAAGAATTTGGATTGACATTGCCTCCACAACGCTTAATGGATGATTTAGAAAGTAGGCTGCTGATGGAAAAAAAAACTACAATCGCGAAAACCTAAAACAAGAGGCTGCTATCACTGTTGTGAAGTTAAATGAAGAACAAAAGTACATTTATGATCTTATAGTGAATGCATGCGCGAAGAAACAACATCAATTAGTTTTTGTGTATGGACATGGCGGTACAAGAAAGACTTTCCTATGGAAAACAATTATCAATACCCTACGTTCAGAAGGAAAAATTGTTTTGGCAGTCGCCTCCTCAGGAATCGCATCATTGTTACTACCGTTGGGCCGTACAACTCATTCAAGATTTAAAATACCTTTGGAACTAGTAGATGAGTCAATGTGCAGAATCAAGAAAAACACCCTTATGGCAAAATTAGTTAATGAAACGGATTTGATTGTGTAGGATGAAGCACCAATGAATGACCGCCGCTGTTTTGAATCACTTGATAGAACACTCAGGGATCTTCTTGACAATCCGAAGGCATTATTCGGTGGCAAGACAGTTATGTTAGGTGGAGACTTTAGGCAAACATTACTAGTTAAAAAAAGGTACGAAATCACAAATAATAGATGCCTCAATCGGTAAATGATACCTATGGCCTCATTTCAAGGTACGAAACTTAAGCAGAACATGAGGGTGTTACAGGCAGATTTAGATGACCAAGAACAGTAATGACGGAGAAAATTTGCTTCATGGTTATTGAATATAGGAGACGGTATAGTCGGAGAAGCTGATGAAGAAGACGCGCGAGATGCTGCATGGGTTACAATTTCACAGGAGTATCAGATTCTAGCAGACGAAAAAGGAATTGAAAATCTTATTGATTATATTTATGATGAGCAGACGGTTAAAGAACCAACGACAGAAATCTTACCGCAAAAAGCGATTGTATGCCTGAAGAATGAAACAACTGATGTGATAAATGAAAAAGTTTTGTCGTTAATAACAGAAGATGCAATAACATACAAAAGTTCAGACGAGGCAATTCCACTAGGAAAAGATGGTACAACAACTGAAATGTTGTACCCGCCAGAGTATCTAAACACTTTCAAATTCCCAGGGCTACTACCACATAAACTATAGCTAAAAGTTGGCGCTCCAATAATGATGATGCGCAATGTTACTCTAGGAGGAGATCTTTGCAACGGAACAAGAATGATAGTCAAAAATTTAATGTCGAAACTTATCGAAGCAAAAATTATTACAGGCACCAGAATCGGAGAAAAATTTTACATCCCAAGAATGCCTTTGACACATCAAGATCCAAATTATCCTTTCATATTCAAAAGAAAATAGTTTCCGATTAAAGTATGCTACGCAATGACAATAAACAAAAGTCAAGGGCAGTGTCTCAACAAAATCAGCGTCTATCTTCCAGATCCTATTTTTAGCCATGGGCAGTTGTATGTTGCCTTATCAAGAGCAACATCAGCAAATGGTTTAAAGATCCTTATGGTACCCAAAGATGATCATCCAACAAATTTAACAAAGAATATAGAGTGATAGATCTACGAGACAAAGGCAAGAAGACGTATCCAGTCCTGACAGGTAAAAACAAATACAAACACATACATATACATGCATCAGTTTGTAACATAACATTTGAATAAATATGAAATAACACATATTAGCTAATCCACATATTACATTGGATGTTACATCAAGTCTGGACAGAAAGAAAAGAGTGGGAACCCCAACAAAAACCAAACCTTTTATCGCAAAGTGGAAATTCAGAATCTAAAGTAAGTTCACGAAAGAACACTTTTACCATACTGTGTAATTTAAAATGTTATATAACAAAATCTTTTATTTTTTTTATATAAACAACCACAATTCAGTTGAATTAACATTGTGGGACGATCTTGCTGAAAAATTTCCAAAGGAAGCGATAGATGCATTAGAAAAGCCAGTCCTTATCGCAGTTAGTTCGTGTAGAGTCTCAAGATACTACAACAGCTTGCCGCTATAATCCACACCAGCTACATGGTACTACATTAATCCCAGCATCCCAGAACTTGAGGAATATCGAGCAGAGTAAGCAATATTTGCGTACTTTTATAGTCTATTTATCTGCTATACAAATTTATTTTCCAGTATAATCAAATTTATCTGACAGGTACAGAGCCCTTTACAGCCTGAATCCACCCTTACAGGTTATCAGAAAACCATTCAAAAACAAAGACGCAAAAAAAAAAAACAAGGAACAGGGTGCCGTTTGCATATTTAGTTAAACATGATCCAATGACTTATGCAGTAAGTTTTAGCTAATCAAATTAAATGATTTAAAGTGAATGCATCATAAAATTTACGCATTTATACATTTTTAAAACAAATAAAATTCAGGGTGTAAGATTTACATGTTAAGGAACCATCACAAGCCTTATCACTACACGCGACTGGTATTATCCATCATGTGATAAATATACACTTAAAGCCGACATTAATGGAGGTGTTTTAATGCACGCTACATGGAACATTACCGGGTCCAAACTACTGGTACACACCAAAGCATACAAACCAATACAACTACTAACAATAAAAAAACGCATCTAACACCTTTTTTATAGGTACAATTTCAAGGCGAATGTAACAGACAATACTGAGACAGTTATGTTTACATTTTTCACTCCAAAGGCAGACGACATTGGGGTATTGACTGCAACTCACTGATTTCATCACTTGAGAACCCACAACCAAGAAGCATGCCATAAAAAATAACATCGATTGTCGGTAAAAATATGGTTATGCAGTTTCACTACAACACAAGCCCACGAGAAGAAAAACCAGATTTCCTTTTCAACGAGTGGTTGGACAAACCAGAACCACCAAAGCTGCTAGAGGAAAAAGTTCCAGGTAAAATTTTATCCTTTTTTATTATTTTTTGTATGACAAATATTGTAACACCCCTAAATTTCGTGATACGCAGCGAAATTCAGATTGGGTGTTACTTCATGGCACAACAATTATAACAATAGAAAACGAACTCTAATTGTGTCATTTTAAAAGAATTATCATTCAATTTATACAAATATCAGAGTTTACAAAATGAGGTCCTAGTAGTTTCGTAGTTTATAAAATAAGTTTTCGAATGATAAAATATATTATAGCCTTATTGAGTATCCGTGCCCTTCTGTGCCATCCTCGTAAATTATGAACCTGAGATAAACATGCTAAAAGTGTCAACACAAAGGTTACAAGCATCATAATGATGATGGTAGCAATCGTGCCCTCGTGTAAGGAGTTTGCCGATTCTCCTGTTTATTCTCAAATAAAGTGCATTTGGTTACCTGACCGGCTAACACAAATGGGGCGTCAACATCCAATAGATCTATTCACTATATTCGCGTTCACTTGTAAAGTGATTAATGGTTCATGATATGAGGGACTTTAAGTGGCAGGTGTAAGTAACTTAAGCAATAGCAATCAGGTGTAGGTGTGGTATAGAAAAAAAAAATACTTGTGTTCAGGTTTGTAGCATGTATCTCCCCACGAGTTTGAAAAACAAGTAAAAAGTGAGACTATGAACTCACCTTGGTGTTACCGTAGTCTAGATGGAAAACAAATTAAGTATTGTGAATAAACGGATCCGACCCACGACCTGAATTGGTATATGTGATGATAATGCTTTATTGATGGTTAAGGGTTGAGTTAACATGAAGTCTCTTCAAAATTTAGTAATACTTATCATACTTATTTTTATAGTTCGGTCGATCGTTTATAAGTTTTATCAAATCCCGAATTGTTAAATTTGATATGTTTCCAAAATGTTGTATTTCATATCCTTATAGTTTTGAGTATTGACGGTTTATACCCTTGTACTTTCATGAAATAACAATTTATACTCTTCAACTTTCATAAAATGATAACTTTAACCCTTGTAGTTCCAAAAATAACACTTTATACCCTCAACTATAGATCATTGGCAAAAACAGCCCTTGTACTAATAACTTTGAAGAAATTACACTTTTGGCCCAAGAAAACTATATCTTTCAAAAATTACAAAATTTATCCTTGTAGTTTATAAAAATTATTGAAAGGGTGCGTTTGATTTGTGGTTAACTCGACCTAAACAAAAATAATAATAAGTGAGGCCTTTTGAAGTTTTTACTATGTTCTCATTCCTTTCAATAGTTTGCTGGGTGGTCTTTCAAATGAATCAAATTCGAAGTTCTAAGCCCGTGTGGTTTGGTTGCAATAATTTTCCAAAGTGAGGGTGTTGGGCGTTTCTCAATAAGAAGGTGTTTGTTTTTAACGCGACAAGCCCAAAAGAGTGTCAAATAAAAACGAGGCGAGTCAAGATTTTCATGACGCTTTTGTTCCTTTATTATCTTTGTTGTGAGGACTTTAAATTGACCAAGTTTCAGATTTTATAAGTTTCATTTGATGGTCGAAATAAATGACACAAAAGGGTCATTTGGGGCATTTTAACAAAGAAAGAAAAAAAAAGAAAAAGAAAACGAGATTTTGACCTCGAAACCTTATGAGACTTTTCCAATAGTTCATTTACAGGTTATTAGGCTTATTAAAAGTTATTTTTTTAGTAACTTATGACTTATAATCGTGTAATTAATAATAATGTACAAAAAGAGGGGCGTTTGGTTTTATAAAACTATATAACTGTTGTTAACGTTTTGACTAAAATTAGCATTCGTTATGCGTTTTATGGACTCGTGCACCTGAGTTTATGAAGAAATCACCGTTCCGGACAACTTTTGTGTTTTTAACTTTTTGATGAAACGGACCAGAAATGCCTCGAATTTTGTACCCGACCCTTCTGTCCACAGAAGGTTTTGACAGATTTTTGTAAACTTCGTTGGACCGTATCTTTTGACTCGTATACTCGTTTTAGATGATTCAAATTGCTACGTTTTTCTTGAAAAGTCCTTTTTAACAATAGATACTTGATATTAAAAGTGACAACGAATTTGATAAGTTTAAAAGACTTACAACTTTCTTGTTACTCGATTAGAATTAAAAACGCCAAATGACTTCCAATTTTGGAACCAAGGCTCCAAGACTCTAATGCAAACTTCCTTCTTCCTTCTCTTAGACTTATAAATCAGTAAGTATGTTTGTGTGAGAGTGTTTGTGTGTTTCGATTGAGGAATTAGTGAAAAGAAATGAGTGTGGGTCGATATTTATAGGAGAATTCTAAGGCTAATAGGTGACCACTTGTAGCATTTTGTAAGAATTGTTGAGATATATAAGGGACATGATGAGGTGTTCGCAAGAAGCCCACATGCTTGTTAGTTAGATTGCATGGTTTAAAAAAAAGCAACATGATGTACACTTTGTTTAGTTTATGGCCTTATAGTTTGAAAGGTTTAGAAGAAACCATGTAGATGGCTTGATAACTATGACCAAGTGAGGTGATGTGTTGCATTGGAGCTTGTATGGTGGTATGTAATGGTGATGTAGATGGCGTGTGGTGGTGATAGTTTAGCCAAGCAGTCTTTCTACAAATTTTGACTAGGGTAACTCTTCAAGGAAACAAGGTGAGGTGGTGCAAGAATGGGCTAGGAGAGTCTCGTGGTTTATAATTTACCATGTAATAGGTTGAAATTAGTTTGGTTAGGTTTTGGCTAGGATCGAACTAGGGAATTAATAAGAAACCGAATGGGCTTTAGGTTGTGGTACATGAGCTTTTGGATGTTGTACATAGGGTTTAGGAGTGTAGAAAACTTAGTTAGGGTTTTTAGTTAGGTTTAGATAAATATAAATTAGTTTAGTTAAGTTTAAATTAAATAAAAGTATAGTTTTAGGTTTTGGGCATTTCACACTTGTACCTTAGGTTTAGGGAATTGTACTTAAGTTTAGTAAGTATAAGAAATCTATTTTTAAGGTTGGTGCATAAAAGACTTGTATAGTGTGCTTCAAAGACTTGTACATTAGCATTTTGAAAATATATCATGCACATAATCATGGAGTTGTATATTTGGGCTTGTAACGGGAATTAAAGTATAGTTAGGTTTCGTGCTTTAATGACTTGTAATATAGGTATAAAATGTTGTACTTTAGTATTTATGATTTAGTTTCGTAAAATCGTAGTTATAATAAATTACGTTATTTTCACGAAAACTCCAATAAATGGCTAACGTTTAGTTTAAACGTTTATAAATCATTCGTTAAGGAAATAACGTAAAGTGGAAAATAAAAGGTGAAAACTTTTATACTTGATATATAAGAATGTTTATTTAAAATGAACTTAAGACATTCTGGTGAGCACGTTTATTAGGAATATAAGTCACATTAGTTAGTTGATGTGATTAGTTAAGCGATAACGTTTTAAAAAAAAAATTAGGCGTGAAAAATGGATAAGTATTCTTTAGTTCGAATATCATACAAGTGGAAATTTGGGGTGGTTACTGATCTTACCCATTAAGTGGAATCTCGTCCAGAGATTCGATCCGTGTTAAGTGTTGAAGTAATGAGGATGAAATGTGGTTTCACTGTGAAAGCTTATAAGTTAAATTTATTGTTTTACCGTGAATAACATTATTCCGAAGGTCATATAAACTTAAGAAAAATTTATTTTGAATGAAGATTGTTATTTTATAAGGTTTATCATGTTTTAATAATTAATTTTGAAAATAACATGGTTCAAAATGGCTTGTGAAAATCAAATTATTAACATCAAAAACTATCTTTTAATAAGTAAAATTCCGGATGAGAAATTGATGAATGTAGAGAAAGTTGTTGAACTTCAGCTTTTGTAGATGATGAATTAGTTTGTTCCTTAGTAAAGTGAACAATAATTTCTAACGGTCATGAACAGTAACCCCCAACGGCTAGTTTTTCTTTTTATAGGTACCCCATTTTAATCCTCATTCTTTCATACTAACTTTTCTACCTAAATTTCTCCCATCACAATTTAAAAGGCCGCATTTTATTACCATTGTTGCACTTGTGTATGTTGTTGCCGCTGCTATTTACTTGGCCTACGTTCCGGAAGAAGACTACAAATTCTTGGCCGTGGTCTTAGTGATTCTTGTACCACTTGTGGTCCTAGCCATCGGCGTGGATAAAATATGGGGGTAATATCATTATGTTAGGAATGTTGAAATAATTTTTTGTTTAATTTGTGTTATTGTGTAATCGTATGCGTTAGCATTTATTGAGTTGTGGTCTTGTGTTGGTTGTTGGGTTGAAACCCAATACGCTTAATGGTGTGTTTGTTTATGTAATCTGGGTCGAGGCCCGTTTTAATCTAAATGTGGTTTGTGTTTGTTTGTTTTACTAATGGGTTGATGCCCATTTCTTGTTATAAAAAGAGAGCGTTTAATATTGTTTATAGATTTGTCAAGATTCTTTTATATATAGAGTTACGTCCCTTGATATTTTATTCACCACACTTAATAACTCTTTTATATTTGTTATACATAATAGTCAAGATACTGCATCCAGTCGTGACTCTTGCTCTCATAGGTGTAGTGGTGTTTTTCATTGGCTTGGCGGATCAACCAATTGGCGATACCATACCTTATTTGGTGATTTTTGTAACATTAGCACTACCGATGCTAATTATATCGTTATGTATTAATATTCGTGGATTCTAATAAAAATTTACATTATTGGTGTTTTTTCATAGTGGTAATGCCTTAGAATAGACACATGCAAGGATGTTTAGAATAGACACATGCAAGTATGTTTATTCTGTTGGCACATGCTCGGGGAAAGATTGAGTCGTAATGCCTTAGAATAGACACATGCAAGTATGTTTATTCTGTTGTTTGTATAAAGTGATCGAAAGTATGTTGAGTGCGTATATATCAATATACTAATATGTTTGGATAGCATAAATTGGTTAGAAGTCAGATAATTACCTGGAGGATGAAAGGCACGGAGAGCGAAAGGCTATAAAAATGTTTTTGTGAAAAGGTAGTTATAGTTTAGGTCTCAATTAGACTGTTTCTCTATAAGCGTGGCTCGATACCAATCTGTAACACCCCAAATTTCTTGATACGCAATGAATTGATTGGGTGTTACTTCATGGCTACTTGATTATAACAATAGAAAACGAACTCTAATCGTGTCATTTTAAAAGAATTATCATTCGATTTATATAAAAATCGAGTTCTGAGAATGAGGTCCCGATGGTTTCGTAGTTTATAAAATAAGTTTTCGAATGATAAAATATATTATAGCCTTCTTGAGTATCCGTGCCCTTCCGTGCCATCCTCGTAAATTATGAACCTGAGATAAACATGCTAAAAGTGTCAACACAAAGGTTGAGTGAATTCATAGTGTTTTTATAGTAATCAGTTGAACACAAGTTGAAAAGTAGTAAAATTTGTAATATCGTTGCACAACATATTGCTTTAAGTCTCATGAACGCAAACCTTAACAGGTGTAGTATAATTGTCATAATGACATGGTTACAAGCATCATAATGATGATGGGAGCAACCGTGCCCTCGTGTAAGGAGTTTGCCAATTCTCCTATTTATCCTCAAATTAAGTGCATTTGGTTACCTGACCGGCTAACTCAAATGGGGCGTCAACATCCAATAGATCTATTCACTATATTCGCGTTCACTTGTAAAGTGATTAATGGTTCATGATATGAGGGACTTTAAGTGGCAGGTGTAAGCAACTTAAGCAATAGCAATCAGGTGTAGGTGTGGCATAGAAAAAAAAATACTTGTGTTCAGGTTTGTAGTATGTATCTCCCTACGAGTTTGAAAAACAAGTAAAAAGTGGGACTATGAACTCACCTTGATGTTACCATAGTCTGGATGGAAAAAATTTTAAGTATTGTGAATAAACGGCTCCGACCCACGACCTGAGTTGGTATGTCAAGTTTTCAGTATTCGAATTCAAGTATATGTGATGATAATGCTTTATCGATGGTTAAGGGTTGAGTTAACATGAAGTCTCTTCAAAATTTAGTAATACTTATCATACTTATTTTTATGGTTCGGTCGATCGTTTATAAGTTTTATCAAATCCCGAATTGTTAAATATGATATGTTTCCAAAATGTTATATTTCATATCCTTATAGTTTTGAGTATTGACGGTTTATACCCTTGTACTTTCATGAAATAACAATTTATACTCTTCAACTTTCATCAAAGGACAACTTTAACCCTTGTAGTTTCAAAAATAACACTTTATACCCTCAACTATTGATCATTGGCAAAAATAGCCCTTGTATTAATAACTTTGAAGAAATTACACTTTTGGCCCAAGAAAAATCTATCTTTAAAAATTACAAAATTTATCCTTGTAGTTTTCTAAAAATTATTGAAAGGGTGCGTTTGATTTGTGGTTAACTCGACCTAAACAAAAATAATAATAAACGAGGCCTTTTGAAGTTTTTACTATGTTCTCATTCCTTTCAATAGTTTGTTGGGTGGTCTTTCAAATGAATCAAATTCGAAGTTCTAAGCCCGTGTGGTTTGGTTGCAATAGTTTTCCAAAGTGAGGGTGTTGGGCGTTTTTCAATAAGAAGGTGTTTGTTTTTAACGCGACAAGCCCAAAAGAGTGTCAAATAAAAACGAGGCGAGTCAAGGTTTTCATGACGCTTTTGTTCCTTTATTATCTTTGCTGTGAGGACTTTAAATTGACCAAGTTTAAGATTTTATAAGCTTCATTTGATGGTCGAAATAAATGACACAAAAGGATCATTTGGGGCGTTTTAACAATGAAAGAAAAAAAAAAGAAAAAGAAAACGAGATTTTGACCTCGAAACCTTATGAGACTTTTCCAATAGTTCATTTACAGGTTATTAGGCTTATTAAAAGTTATTTTTTTAGTAACTTATGACTTATAATCGTGTAATTAATAATAATGTACAAAAAGAGGGGCGTTTGGTTTTATAAAACTATATAACTGTTGTTAACGTTTTGACTAAAATTAGCATTTGTTATGCGTTTTCTGGACTCGTGCTCCCGAGTTTTTGAAGAAAACGTCGTTCCGGACAACTTTCGTGCTTTAAATTTTTGATGAAACTAAAACGGCCATACCTAAGATTTTTTTTTTTTTTTTTTTTTTGGCATAGGGTGTATGCTAAAATAGCATATGGCTGTATGGTCGTTCTTCTTATAGCATACGGATGCATGCAAAATTTTCATATGGCCGCATGTTTCTGTTTACAGAACCTGTCTAAAATGCATTATTGAGCATACGGCTGTATGCACTTATACCATATGGCCGTATGGTCCACCTGCACAATTATGCACTATTATAATTGCAGAAAACTAACTCGGCGCAACACATAAATGGATTTAACTCAAACTAAACATATATTTTTACTTCATAAAACTGTACATAAGACATATCATTCATTAAGACCCGTATATGATCAAAATGGGTTGTTTTGGGTTAGAATGGTGCTATGCCAAACACCCTTTTTAAAACCTTAAACACTACATTACTACTTGTTTATCACACAAGTTGAAGTTTACATATTTGTACATATAACCATGACAACCTAAGGCATTTCTTGGTACAAGAGCATGTAAGAGAAAAGGCTCCATACCCACGAATTATACCAGAATTAGATCTCGGTCTTCTTACCCTTGGACGCACTATCACTAGCTTCACCTATAAGAAAAACATATGAAGACAACGTAAGCAATAGCTTAGTGAGATAACATATATAATCGGAAGTAAACATAACGAACTATAAAATGTTGCTTCATATGAGCTTTTTCCGTAGGATATTGGTATGTGCTAAAACACATACCATTTCTTTACCAAAATAGACCCAAAATAACTAAGAAAGAGCCGTTTATGCTTAATATTTGCGTGTTTCTTGAGTTTATGCATGTCTTGATACGGATATGACAAAATGCATAAAAGAAAGCCAAAACCAAGAAAACCGAGCACGAGAGAAAGAGAGTGCAAAAGTCAAGCCGGGAAGGAATTTGCAAGTTTGGATCATCTTTTCTCAAATTGTCAAGAATAATCCTTGAAGATTCAGAATTGGCAGAACACGTCCTTGGAATTTATGAAGTTGGCAATTTTGGTCCTTTGATATATTTCTCATAATGGCAGCCTTGGTCCCTCCATTTCACTACATTACATTTTACATCCTTAAACCTTAACTTAATTAAAATCCTAAACTATATTTTCCTAGCCCAATCTTACATTACTTTTTATACTATAAACCCAAAAGCTTACCCCAAGCCCAAACAATAACTAATACCCCGTATACCCCAAGGCCGTTTACATTATCACCCAGGTCAAACTCTAATAAACCCGGTCAACCCTTCCCATTATTTACTAACCGATCAACAAGAAAACCATTTACCAAGTCAAAATAAATCTAAAAAAATCACCCTTTTCCCCAGTGAACAATACGCGCCCAAATCAAACCAAGTTACTGTTTACCAATCCCATTCACCACTTACCCTGATCCAAGTGATAATTACCCATGTTTAAGTGATTTAGAATCCACCCTGGCAATCCGTGTGCCAGGGAATGACAGCAAGGCAAAATGGAAGCCTCTCATTGGCCAAGCCACATCACATGTGTGATCAGACGGTTGAGGATTGAAGGAGTGACATGATAGGATGATCAATGGTTGAGAAAAGAGATTCATGAAGCTTCTGAGATCAACCCCAAGCCCTCATCAGCTTATAAAAGACCCTTGAGCATCACAAGACGAATTTTTCCAATTTCTATGCTTTTAAGAGATTGTTACCACTTTAAATTTCTGTCAAATTACTGTTTTAATTAGTGTAAATGTTTTACTTTCAATTGTAATTTCAACTCCCAGCTTTGTAATCTTTAGTTTTTAATGAAAATCTGTTTTTACCAAGTGTTCTTTTAATGCTTTTCAATTCAGTTGTTAAAGATTAATAAGTGTTTTCAAAGCTCAAATAAGCTTAATCATAGCTTATTCTGAGCTTGTTCATCATTTTTACTCAATTTCTCAAAACAGTCAACGAAAGTCAAACAGGTCAATTTGGAAGTCAAAAGCAGGTGTGGGATAATGGATGTTCTTAATCTATTTTGTAGATGAGGTTTAATATAGTGTCAATCATTTTTAATCATAGTTTTACATTGTAACTGGTTTTACTTCAAATTCTGTTTTCTTAAGGAGTGTTTGGATTGGGTAGAATTTAATGATTTAAATGGATTTGGATGGTTATGGTTTAGCAATCTGAATTTAGAAATTGTTTTTGAGCATTCCAGATCAAATTTTCAAGTCTATCAAATCAGAATTGAAATTTCATGAGTTTTTCTGTCACATTACAATGTCTGTTCCAACACTTGCTTTCATCAGCTCAGTTCATAGTTAAAATCAGGTTTGAATTTAGTTAAGTTTGATTTTTGTTGCTGCTATGATAGTCAAGTTTATCTAATGTTAGTCTATATGGTTTATACTTTATAGAGCTTATATGTGTGTTATTATTGCTTGCTTTAGTTCCCATCTCAGTCCCTTTCAGCAATGTGTTTGCTCCATATCAGTTTTATCTAGGCTTATTATTTGCTTAATCCTCTAGAGTTTATGCCTAATTTCTGTTCCCCTCAGTAGCCTAGATATAGGATTAGCTTTATTAGATTAGTTTACAGCTTTTTAAGTGCTAGATCAGATCTGAAACTGCTTCTTTTCACCTTATAAGTCTGCACATCTGGTTCTCCTTGTCCCATTCCACTTTTATTTCTGATTTTTAATTTCTTCATTTTTCATCCTTTTTAGCTGAAATTATGGAAATAAGCTGTTTGGTTGGTTGTGGTTAGCATGCCTATTTTATTATAATTTTAGGAATTTTATAAGCCACTTAGTTTAGTGCTTAAAGTAGGTGCTATAGGGCCGTTTGGCATTTAGAGTTTAGAACCTGAATTGTGCTTATTATTCTTATACCTGAGCTTACTGGATCCATATCAGTTGCATTAGCTTATTATTGGTTAGTTTAGGTTAGTTTGAGCCTGTGGTAGCTTTTTGTAGCTTTTTATGGCTTTTAGCTTATTTTAAGTGCTTATTCACATCAGGTTCTAGCCCAAATCACATCTCCTGTGATCCCAAGTAGTTTCTGTTATTTTTCCCTGATTCAAAGTATTATTTTATTATTTTCTGGAAGTTTTCATATTTTTCCATGCTCTTTCGCTATTTTTCTGCATTTAAAATCATTTTTAAGGCTTTTTAATTAGCTTTTAATCCAAATAATTCAGAAAAAGGTCTGAAAAATAAAATTTCAATTTTCTTAGGTTTATAAAAATCAAAAAGTGATAAAAAATGTTTTTCCAGAATTTTCATAGTTTAAATAGTATTTTTTAGAATTTAATTAGTTTTAAAATGTTTTTAATTCATAATAGTTAGAGAAAAATCCAAAAAAATGTGATTCCAGTTCTGAAAATTCTTTTTAGTTAATTTTGATTTTTGAAAAATAGTTTTATAATTTTCTTGCATGTTTTCATAATTTTTAGTATTTTAATTCTATCTTAAAAGTTCAAAATTAGTTTTTAATTCAAATAAATTCAATAAAAATCATAAAAATTAGTTTTAATTCTTAAATAGTTTTCAAATTTCAATTTCCTCTTTAAAGTAATTTTAGATCATTTTTAGAACTTAGATTAGAATTATTTGCAGTTTATTCGCGTTTCATTTAGATTGTATTTTACGTTTTAGTTATAATTTGCGTTATTTGTCATTTGCATTATAAATTTAGATCTTTTATATGCTTCCCTTTATTTTCCCTTGCCCAGTAGTGTTTAAATCCCAAAAATTCCTTATTCGAATCCCGAAACGCGACGTGAGTTGAAAATCTCCATTCATCCCTCGTTGGGAGAACGACCCGGGAAATACATTCCTTTGTGTTTCTTCGGAAAATATCTGTACGAAAACGAATTATCTGATACCCACAACATCGCTAATTCCACATAAACATATATTTTTGCACCTTACGTGCACTATAGTCTAAACTACTCCAACATAAGCTTAAAAAGCTTATACTTGTCATAAACATACTAATTGTCCGCTTAGGACTTCAAGTCTCATCTTAGGAGAATTTTCAATACTACTTGTGCTATACATAACTGACGAGCCATATATACGTATTAATCATCCATATAGGATGTATGAGTCCCGTTATTGGAACTTCTACTAAACTGAGGCTCGATTATGCACTAAGGAGGTCTAAGTTCCAACTTTGTCTGGAACATATGTGTGATCACATAATAGCACATAATGTCACTTAGGACGCTAAACAAGTGAAATAGACAATTTTGACTAAAATCACTTACATGGGTCGTTACGGGCTATCTTGACCCGTTCACTTCATTTCACACATACATTTACAATACAATCAATAAACTCTTAACAATATAGACTCTGAATACACAACATAAATATATTAATAAAACATGCAATAAAACTTATACATATAAGTCATAGAATATATATAGTACCTCTAACGGATTACCATTAACCCGTTACTAATTATATTTATGTTACTCACCTCAAAACGTTTGAATAATAAGACAAGCTCCCGTAGGATGTCCTCGGCTAATTTTTAGGACCTAAGAACATACAAATTACATGGAACTTATTAAGAATATACATTAGCTTATCAAATAAGTCTCTAAAGTATGAAGTATAGTAACCTAGATGACAGAAGATAAACATTAGTGACTTAGGACAATTTTTTTGAAAGTTTAGTAACTTTTTTGTATATTAACCCCTTAAATAACCACACCAACATAATTTCTGGAAATTAACACTACAATTTAGTGTTATGATACATTAACAAGGTACCCATCATACTTCTAATCAATTTCACGAGTTCTTGGTGATTTTAGAAAATCACCTCATTACAATAATTATGTAAAAATTAATAAAACCCCACAAATAGCATAAAGATTTAATATTTAAGCATTAGCTACTTAAGAATAGCTCTAAAACATGAATTCAATATCAAGATGTTATTTTTACCTCGAATTGATTTTGGAGAAACCCTACAAATATGGTTATGAGCTTATATATAGTATCTTCTTGATTATCCCTAGCTAAAAATTAATCTAAAATCGAAACCCTAGTTTCTTGATAATTATGTGTGTGTGTGGTGGTGTCTGGAGAGGGAGGGAAGAACAAGGTCGGTTTATGATTTCCTGGAGATGAAGTAAGTTTATATGGTTAAAATTATAAGTTTCGCCCTTTGACAACTTTAGTCCTTAATTGCAAAACTATTGTAAAAATAGTCCCACCTAGCATAATCTTAATTCATGGGAGGTCCCTTTAAGATAACTTAAGTGTAACGGGGTCACAAAAGTCAAGAAGAAAACGTATAAAATGATAATAATCATTACCATAAAATTTGGGGTGTTACAACTCTCCCCCACTTATTCGGTTTGCGTCCTCACAAACCATTCCTGATGAAAAGCGGGGTAGTACTTGATGAGCTCTTCTTTAGGCTCCCAAGTATACTCCGACCCCTTTCTATGCTTCCATCTGACCTTAAAAAGGAGGACCTCTCTAGTTTTGAGTTTCTTGACCATGGTGTCAAGAATCTCTATTGGCTCTTCAACATAGCCAAGTTTCTCATCACCTACTATATCTGCCAGAGGCACAGACTCTGCCTCATCTGCTAAACATTTGCGTAGCTGAGATACGTGGAAAGTGTTATGAATACTATTCAATTCTTCTGGGAGCTCAAGTCTATAAGCTACTTTTCCAACTCTATCAGTTATTCTGTACGGACCAATATATCGTGGTCCTAGCTTTCCACGCTTCCTAAAACGGATAACACCTTTCCAAGGGGAAACCTTTAGCATTACATGATCACCGACCTGGAATTCTATTGATCATCTCCTATTATCTGCATAGGATTTCTGTCTATCTTGGGCCATCTTTAGCCTTTCTCTTATCTGATCAATCTTATCATTAGTTTGTTGGACAACATCAAAACTGGCTAGTTCTCTTTGTCCAACCTCACCCAAGCATATAGGAGTTCGACATTTCCTTCCATACAACATCTCGTATGGTGGCATCTCAATGCTGGAATGATAACTATTGTTATAAGAGAATTCTACTAGAGATACATATTTATCCCAACTACCACCGAAGTCTATAGCACAGGCTCGAAGCATATCTTCTAATGTTTGAATGGTCCTTTCACTCTGACCATCTGTCTGCGGGCGATAAGCCGTGCTAAAATGGACACGAGTACTTAGATCTTCTTGAAATCTTCTCCAAAATCTAGAAGTGAACCTGGTATCTCTATCAGACACTATAGAGACTGATACTCCATGTCTAGCTACTACTTCGCGAAGATATAACTCTGCGAGAGATTCTAAAGACATCGACTCCTTTATAGGAAGGAAGATCGCTCTTTTAGTCAAACGATCAAATATTACCCATATCGCATCATGTTGACGCGAAGTCTTAGGTAATTTTATGATCAGATCCATAGTGATCCTTTCTCATTTCAACACAGGAATTTCTAACGGTTGCAACTTACCATAAGGTTGCTGATTCTCTGTCTTAATTTGAAGGCAAGTAAGACACCGTTCGACATATTTTACTATGTCTCTTTTCATACCTGGCCACCAGTAATCTGGTTTAAGGTTATAATACATCTTAGTGGCACCTGGATGAATAGAATACTTCGACTTATGAGCTTCGTCGAGTAATAAATTCTTAAGTTCCTGATTATTTGGTATCCAAATCCTACCAAAACGTGTTCTGAGCCCTCGTGAGTCTACAACTAAGGTGTGTACCTGACGCACGAGTCGTTCTGAATTTACATCTCCATTATCCCACGCTTCTTGTTGAACTAACTTTATATGTTCATAGAAATCTGGAGTAATCACTATCTGAAGTGATTTGACTCGTAAAGTATCATGCCCTGTCTTACGACTTAAGGCATCACCATAACGTTGGCTTTACCTGGATGGTAAAGGATTTCACAATCATAGTCCTTGACTAGATCTAACCAACGTCGTTGTCTCATATTCAGATCACGCTGATCAAAGAAGTACTTAAGACTTTTATGGTATGTAAAGATCTTAATCTTTACTCCATAAAGATAATGCCTCCATAATTTTAAAGAAAAGACTACTGCTGCAAGCTCTAAGTCATGAGTAGGGTATTCTTCCTCATGCTTTCTAAGCTGCCTGGAGGCATATGCTATAACTCGACCTCTCTGCATGAGAACACAACCGAGGCTATTGGAAGAAGCATCACAATATACTTCCATATCATCATTGCCTTCAGGCAATACTAGAACTGGTCCCTGACTTAATTTCTGTTTAAGTATTTGAAAGGCAACCTCTTGATCCTCGCCCCACTCAAAATTTTCATTTTTACGAGTGAGTTGGGTAAGAGAGGATGCAATCTTAGTGAAATCTTGGATAAAGCGGCGATAGTAACCCGCAAGTCCAAGAAAAGATCTGATTTCTATAGGAGGTTTGGGCTGCTCCCAATTGATGGCATTAATCTTTGATGGATCAACTTTAATGCCTCGATTGTTAATGACATGTCCGAGGAATTGAACTTCTCGGAGCCAAAATTCGCATTTCAAAAATTTAGCATAAAGCTTTTCTTGTCTCAACATACTAAGCACTTGAAGCAAATGAGTTTCATGATTAATAGCTGACTTAGAATAAATCAGGATATCATCAATAAATACGATGACTGATTTATCTAGCATCGGATGACAAACCCGATTCATCAGGTCCATAAAAGCTGCTGGAGCATTCGTTAATCCAAATGGCATAACAATGAACTCATAATGCCCATATCTGAAAAGCTGTTTTCGGGATATCTTCTTCTCAAATCTTAAGCTGATGGTATCATGATCTTAGATCTATCTTAGAAAAGAAACTAGCACCCTGAAGTTGATCAAATAAATCATTGATCCTGGGAAGAGGATAACGATTTTTGATAGTAACTTTATTGAGCTCTCGGTAGTCAATGCACATTCGCATGCTACCGTATTTCTTTTTAACAAAAAGAACTGGTGCTCCCCACGGAAACCTAGCAGGACGAATGAAACCCTTACCTAGCGCTCTTGTAATCGCTTCATGAGTTCTTGCATCTCGACGAGCAAGTCTATAGGGAGTTTTAGCAATGGAGTACTCCACGGTAGGGTGGTGTCATTGGCCGACCGACCAACCCGACCCGAGTCAATTCGGGTCGGGTCAATCGGGTTCAAAAATATATTCGGTCAATCGGGTCAACCCGAATTGACCCGAGTTCTAAACAAGGTCGGGTTCGGTAAATTTTTTAGCCTTGACCCGACCCGAACCCGACCCGAACCCGACTAACCCGATTCAACAATACTTTTACAATGTAAAATACTCGGGTTGATCCCGAACCCGAATTGACCCGACCCGATTGACCCAAACCCGAATTGACCCGACCCGAGTTGACCCGAGTTTTAAACAAGGTCTGGTTCGGGTATGTTTTTTTATGGCTTGACCCTAGTTGACCCGACCCGAGTTGACCCAAACCCGACAGGGTCAACCCGAATAACACCCCTACTCCCTGGTATAAGGTCGATATGAAACTCTACTTGTCTATCAGGTGGCACACCTGGAAGTTCTTCGGGAAAGACATCTGGAAATTCCCGAACAACCGGAATACTATCTAAATCCGGAGTAGGTTTCTGAGAATTAACAATATGAGCTAGATAGGCCTGACACCCACGTGTCAAGTGTCTCTTGGCTCTAGCATAAGTACAAATAGCTAGGTTAGCTTTCTTACGTTCACCATAAATGATCGCTTCTCCCCCACTTGGGGTTCTGAGTCGGACTAGTTTTTGTCGGCACATAATGACAGCTTCATTTGTGCCAAGCCAGTCCATACCAATGATCACATCAATTTCCCCCATAGGTATAGGAATTAGATTGATTGAAAGTTTTTCACTATTAATTTCTATCTCACAATTCAAAAAGACATCGGTTACACGTATCACTTTATTATTTGCTACTTCGACATCTAATGGGGGTATAAGTTGACTAATTGGAATAGAAAATCTATGACTAAAAGTTTCTGACACAAATGACCTATCTGCACCAGAATCAAATAGCACGTGAAAGGTAATAAATTTACAAAAAGTACATCACAACGTCGTGCGACTCCTTCGCTTCATCAGCTGTCATCCGATGCACTCGGCCGGGGCCTATGTGGCCTTTGCACAACAGTAACCGAAGTCCCCGAGGGTCGGAAGTTGAAGGTATTCCACCGTCCACATTCCTTCTAGGTTCTTGTTGTCGGGAGGAGGAACCGGTCTAACATTTGGACAGCTTCGGCCGTATGATTTGGCCGATAACATCTCTCATAGACTTTGGTCGGATTGGGACAATCCTTACTAATGTGACCAAATTCGCCACAACTAAAACATGTCCTCGCTACCCGCACGACATTCACCTAAGTGAAATTTTCCACATGTATTACATTGCGGATATGTCTTTGCTTCAGTTCTAGGCTGAGTTATTGTTGGCTTTGCCTTTTTACGAGATAAACTTCCCGGCTCAATCTTCCTCTTTGGAGGAACCTCCTCATCCGCCCTAGATTCTCGTTCTCGTTCTAAAGCTGCATTTGTGAGTTCCTCAATGTTCTTCCAGTCCTTAGCTGAATTGATCTGGCGAATGTCCTTACGAAGCATGTCGACATAATGATTCATAAGTAACCTTTCATCACTAGGATATTCTGGTAGAAAACGTGCTCTATCAAGAAAGGTCATAGTAAAATCGCGCACAGACTCTGTGGTTTGTTTGGTTTGCAAAAAGTCCCTAGGAATATTTCTGAGATCTGATTCCGGAGCAAAATTTTGAAAGAACAATGTCTTAAATTCGTTCCATGACATATTCCTAGCTTTCTCTAGACCTTTTGCAACAAGAGTATAATTCCACCAAGTCTTAGCACAACCTCGAAGGAGATTAATGGAAAATTTAACCCAGGATTTCTCGGGGCAACCGCTTGTATCAAACGATCCCTCGACATCCTCGTATCCAACGGTGACTCTTAATCGGATCATGTTCACCGAGAACGTGGGTGGTGACAAACCGAAAAGTCTTTAAATGTAGGTTCCTTCGTTTGTGAGACCACCATCATTTTATGATCAAGTTCTTCTCTAATAATCGAGCCATAGTTTCACTAAGGCGCCTATAATATGTGGTAAAGGCGCTTCTTGTGCCTTGGCTATTTCGTGAGATATCATATCTCTAATTTGTTCGACCATTTCATCGATATAGGAGCATCATAATGCTCATTTGTTTCTATGTCCGAGTCAATTCCTCGCTTCGTCGTGCTCGTGAATATCTACACGACTCGGTGTATCAGATCCCTCCAGAGATCTTTCAGTCATATCTACACTGAAACTGAAGTATATCGCACAATAAAGATATGATAATAATTATGACAAATTTATTACGCATGTAATTTTATATACCTACGGTTTAAAGTAATACAAATTCATTCCTTTAATATAATACAATACTGATAAGTTCTCGCTATGTGATGCAATTATTACCACATTGGCCAGGCGCCGTAATAATTTGGTCAGATAATCGAGCTCTCATCGTTATTAAATCATATTAAATTCATGAACATGCAATTATAATTATCAGAATTTAGCATGCACTAAACTACATATAATACTATATACTTATGCGGAAACGTGTCTAATTCTATAGGTCATCCATATCCTAGGTTTAAGTTTAAGAACCCTCTTACAGTGGGTACCTAAATCTCTTAAACCAAAGCTCTGATACCAACTTGAAACGCCCATACCTAAGATTTTTTTTTTTATTATTATTTTTTTGGGCATATGGCTTTATGGTCTTTCTTATGATAGCATACAGTTGTATGAAAAATTTGCATATGGCCGTGTTGTCCTATTTACATAATCTGTCTAAAATGCATTATTGAGCATACGACTGTATGCACTTATACCATACGACCGTATGGTCCACCTACACAATTCTGCACTATTATAATTGCAGAAAACTAACTCGGCGCACAAACCTCCTTTTATTTTATATGAATCTCCTTATGATGAGTAGAGCATTTGAACATCAACCTGAATTGAACCTCCTACGGATAAAAAAAAGGGTTTATGCACTCCACGACTTTCTTATGTTATGGCGAAGACTATATTCATGGATGGATTAGGGGAAAGAGTCTTCATACTCGACGGTATAGCGCATGCGTCTCATCATCTTGCCATCCGCTCTGTCCCATTCTCCGATTAAATGGATTTAACTCAAACTAAACATATATTTTTACTTCATAAAACTGTACATAAGACATATCATTCATTAAGACCCGTATATGATCAAAATGGGTCGTTTTGGGTTAGAATGGCGTTATGCCAAACACCCTTTTTAAAACCTTAAACACTACATTACTACTTGTTTATCACACAAGTTAAAGTTTACATATTTGTACATATAACCATGACAACCTAAGGCGTTTCTTGGTACAAGAGCATGTAAGGGAAAAGGCTCCATACCCATGAATTATACCGGGAATTAGATCTCGGTCTTCTTACCCTTGGACGCACTATCACTAGCTTCACCTATAAGAAAAACATATGAAGACAACGTAAGCAATAGCTTAGTGATATAACTTATATAATCGGAAGTAAACATAACAAACTATAAAATGTTGCTTCATATGAGCTTTTTCCGTAGGATACCCACAACATCGCTAATTCCACATAAACATATATTTTTGCACCTTACGTGCACTATAGTCTAAACTACTCCAACACAAGCTTAAAAAGCTTATACTTGTCATAAACATACTAATTGTCCGCTTAGGACTTCAAGTCTCATCTTAGGAGACTTTTCAATACTACTTGTGCTATACATAACTGACGAGCCATATATACGTATTAATCATCCATATAGGATGTATGAGTCCCGTTATTGGAACTTCTACTAAACTGAGGCTCGATTCTCCACTAAGGAGGTCTAAGTTCCAACTTTGTCTGGAACACGTGTGTGATCACATAATAGCACATAATGTCACTTAGGACGCTAAACAAGTGAAATAGACAATTTTGACTAAAATCACTTACATGGGTCGTTACGGGCTATCTTGACCCGTTCACTTCATTTCACACATACATTTACAATACAATCAATAAACTCTTAACAATATAGACTCTGAATACACAACATAAATATATTAATAAAACATGCAATAAAACTTATACATATAAGTCATAGAATATATATAGTACCTCTAAAGGATTCCCATTAACCCGTTACTAATTATATATATGTTACTCACCTCAAAACGCTTGAATACTAAGACAAGCTCCCGTAGGATGTCCTCGGCTAATTTTTAGGACCTAAGAACATACAAATTACATGGAACTTATTAAGAATATACATTAGCTTATCAAATAAGTCTCTAAAGTATGAATAAGTCATAAGGGGGTGTTTGGTTCGTGGCTTAAATAACCACACCAACATTATTTTTGGAAATTAATTCTACAATTTAGTGTTATGATACCTTAACAAGGTACCCATCATACTTCTAATCAATTTTATGAGTTCTTGGTGATTTTAGAAAATCACATCATTACAATAATTATGTAAAAATTAATAAAACCCCACAAATAGCATAAAGATTTAATATTTAAGCATTAGCTACTTAAGAATAGCTCTAAAACATGAATTCAATATCAAGATGTTATTTTTACCTTGAATTGATTTTGGAGAAACCCTACAAATATGGTTATGAGCTTATATATAGTATCTTCTTGATTATCCCTAGCTAAAAATTAATCTAAAATCGAAACCCTAGTTTCTTGATAATTATGTGTGTGTCGTGGTGTTTGGAGAGGGAGGGAAGAACAAGGTCGGTTTATGATTTCCTGGAGATGAATTAAGTTTATATGGTTAAAATTATAAGTTTCACCCTTTTCCAACTTTAGTCCTTAATTGCAAAACTATTGTAAAAATAGTCCTACCTAGCGTAATCTTAATTCGTTGGAGGTCCCTTTAAGATCTTAAGTGTAACGGGGTCACAAAAGTCAAGAAGAAAATGTATAAAATGATAATAATCATTACCTTAAAATTTGGGGTGTTACAGAAACGGACCAGAAATGCCTCGAATTTTGTGCCCGACCCTTCTGTTTACAGAAGGTTTTGACAGATTTTTGTAAACTTCGTTAGACCGTATCTTTTGACTCGTGTACTCGTTTTAGATGATTCAAATTGCTACATTTTCCTTGAAAAGTCCTTTTTAACAATATATACTTGATATTAAAAGTGACAACGAATTTTGTAAGTTTAAAAGACTTACAACTTTCTTGTTACTCGATTAGAATTAGAAACGCCAAATGACTTCCAATTTTGGAACCAAGGCTCCAAGACTCTAATGCAAACTTCCTTCTTCCTTCTCTTAGACTTAGAAATCAGTAAGTATGTGTGTGTGAGAGTGTTTGTGTGTTTCGATTGAGGAATTAGTGAAAAGAAATGAGTGTGGGTCGATATTTATAGGAGAATTCTAAGGCTAATAGGTGACCACTTGTAGCATTTTGTAAGAATTTTTGAGATATCTAGGGAACATGATGAGGTGTTCGCAAGAAGCCCACAAGTTTGTTAGTTAGATTTCATGGTTTAAAAAAAAGCAACATGATGTACACTTTGTTTAGTTTATCGCCTTATAGTTTGAAAGGTTTAGAAGAAACCATGTAGATGGCTTGATAACTATGACCAAGTGAGGTGATGTGTTGCATTGGAGCTTGTATGGTGGTATGTAATGGTGATGTAGATGGCGTGAGGTGGAGATAGTTTAGCCAAGCATTCTTCCTACAAATTTTGACTAGGGTAACTCTTCAAGGAAACAAGGTGAGGTGGTGCAAGAATGGGCTAGGAGAGTCTTGTGGTTTATAATTTACCATGTAATAGGTTGAAATTAGTTTGGTTAGGTTTTGGCTAGGATCGAACTAGGGAATTAATAAGAAACCGAATGGGCTTTAGGTGGTGGTACATGAGCTTTTGGATGTTGCACATAGGGTTTAGGAGTGTAGAAAACTTAGTTAGGGTTTTTATTTAGCTTTAGATAAATATAAATTAGTTTAGTTAAGTTTAAATTAAATAAAAGTATAGTTTTAGGTTTTGGGCATTTCACAATTGTACCTTAGGTTTAGGGAATTGTACTTACGTTTAGTAAGTATAAGAAATCTATTTTTAAGGTTGGTGCATAAAAGACTTGTATAGTGTGCTTCAAAGACTTGTACATTAGCATTTTGAAAATATATCATGCACATAAAATCATAGAGTTGTATATTAGGACTTGTAACGGGAATTAAAGTATAGTTAGGTTCCAAGCTTTAATGACTTGTACTCTAGGTATAAAATGTTGTACTTTAGTATTTATGATTTAGTTTCATAAAATCGTAGTTATAATAAATTACGTTTTCACGAAAACTACAATAAATGGCTAACGTTTAGTTTAAACGTTTATAAATCATTCGTTAAGGAAATAACGTAAAGTGGAAAATAAAATGTGAAAACTTTTATACTTGATATATAAGAATGTTTATTTAAAATGAACTTAAGACATTCTGGTGAGCACGTTTATTAGGAATATAAGTCACATTAGTTGGTTGATGTGATTAGTTAAACTGATAACCTTTAAAAAAAAATTAGACGTGAAAAATGGATAAATATTCTATAAGTTAATATGACCTAGAAATTATACAATAAGAAAAAAAGAAAGTTTTTTTACCTAACGCTTATATGAATGATTGTTAGGAATTAGAAAATTCGATCGTTAAAGAGTCGGTCACCTCAAGTATAAGCATTCAATAGAAAGCTCATAGTCGTAGTTATGATATGTTAGTTAGTAGTTTGTTAAATAACACCGTGGAGGACGGACGGGTCTTTACCCACCTGTATGCCCGATCCACGACCCGTAGGTGGCGTTTATTTGTAAGACACTATAAATACCCTCTACCTCCCAAGGTAGAGGTTGAGCTTCAATACTATTTTTCTTTGTTTCACATAGTTCCCAACTCTCTTCCATTTCTCTCTAGAACTTTCTCTCTAACACTTTTATACGCCAACTTAGATTATGGTTTAGTGTATTTATGAAATCCTATATCTTACAATTGGTATCAAGAGCCATGGTTTGATCACTCATCTTTCATGCTCTTTGTTTTGGTGGATTTCATAAGGTTTTGGGGTATTAAGTGTTTAGAAGAGTTGGATTCACTGGACAAATTCTAGTGTTAAAGTTTGAATTTTGCTTGTACTTTTGTGTTTAGGATCATCATATGTGTTTATGTTTTGAATTGGAAGGCTTAAATCATTGTGGTTTGGTTGTTTTGATTGATAAAGTGGTTATTTGTGAAGATAAGACAGGCGAGTTGAGTCTCTGACTTCTTTTCTTCAAAGCGAGTTGCTTTGTTTCGTATGCGAGTTAGTATATGCGACTTGGCTATTTAGCGAGTTGATTTTCATGCGACTTGGGTTCTAGCGAGTTGTGTGTCTTGCGAGTTGATACTAAAGCGAGTTAGCTATTTAGCGACTTGTTCCATTGCGTGTTGACAAAGTGTTGCGAGTTGATGCTAATGCGACTTAGCTATTTAGCGAGTTGATTCCTTGCGAGTTGTCTCCTTGAGCGAGTTGGTTGTTTAGCGAGTTGATAACTGCGAGTTGTGTGTTTTGCTACTTGTCACTTCTTCGTGATACATTCTTACGGTTGTTCTTTTGGTTTAGTAAAATCCGTGAAAGAATCAATTTCCGGTTTAATCAAAGAATTGTAAAGTCCCGTAGAACTTGTAATCATGGCAAACATCGTTCCTACTATTGTTTCTTCCGAGGCGAGGACGCTCAGCAGCAGGTCGATACTCGTCCACCTATGCTTGATGTAAGGCGATTATGATTCATGGGCTCAAAGAATCGATTGTCTTGCCTTGAAAGGAAAATGGGGTCAACATTCTCAAGTCAATCGATGAAGGACCTTATCGGGTTGAGACCACTAGAGACTTAATTGATACATTTGCAGATGGAACAATGATATATGGAATAGATGCACCAAATACATATGATGAGCTCTATGATAAGGAGAAAAGAGATTCGATGTTGATATCGTGGCTTCTAACATCATACTTCAAGGTCTTCCAAAGGATATCTATAAGTCGATCAATCACAACAACCGCCAAGGCGGTGTGGGATAATGTCAAGATGCTTCTCTCGTGTTCAATTAACTGTTGAAGACAGAGAATCACAACTATATGATGACTTTGAGCACTTCAAGATGAGACCGGATGAGAGTGTCTATGAGTACTATGTGAGATTCCATAAGCTTGTGAACGATATGAGGAACATCAAAATGACCATGCCAAACATTCACCGAACTCAAAGTTTGTGAACAACATGAATCCCGAATGGCACAAGTTTGTCACCTCGTGAAGCTAACCAAAGGATTGAAGAATACTAACTATGAGCAACTCTATGCTTTCCTTCTTCGTAATGAGAGGCATGCTATGTTTGAGAAAAGGATTCGAGCGCTCAAAACCAATCGTGAGAATCAAGCTCACCTAATGATTCTACGACTTTCTACACCAATGTTGGTATTACCACCAAGGCATCTCAAGTCATACCTATGGGTAATGGTAATCACAAACTCATTCCCGATCCTATGTTCAAACAAGCCGATGCCGATGCACACGTGGAAACTTCATTAATCAACGGCTCTCGATTAGTCAAAACATGAACTCTCTTCCACACACCAACAACAATCTCGTAATCGCATCCAATCCACACAATCAAGCCACCGCCGAGATGGAAGGTTATGGTGCGGGCTCAAGAAAGGCAAGACGAACAAGGAAGAGGTGGAGCGGTAGAGGATATGTAGCAAATCGAATCGGGAAGGAATGGAAATCAAGGACAAGCTAAACCAATCAAATGCTACAACTGTGGTGGTGAAGGACACATTGCTAGGGCGCACATCTCCAAAACATCCACGTAATGCGAATACTCGAGATAAGATGCCGCTTGTACAAGCTCGTGATAATGGTGCCGCTTTGGATGAAGAGGAGTTGTTGCTTTGCCGAGGGCAATGCCAAGACCTATGATGCGAGATGTGGATGAGCACCAATTCAGAGATAGGTCACAATCATCGAATGCCTTTCAAGTCACGATTGTGATGCATACGACTGATGTGGATGATGGACCCTCGCACACACAATTTTTATGGCTAGCATTTCTCCAATGGTTTCTCCTAAGGTCTCATCTTCACCACAAGCTGGCCCATCCAAAGACAAACTCATCTCGAGGTATTAAAACTATACGATGATGTCGATGTGCAAAAGATGCATGACAAAGTACAAACAATCAAACTATTGAATCAAATATTGAAAATATGGGTAATATCAATGTTGTCCCATATGATCACTATGTGAAACAAAGTGAAAGTGAAGTTGTACCAAGTGATGCATCTTCTGCATCAACAATGACTATGTTTTTATGAATACACCGCATGCCCTCGATGATTACGTTATCTCGAACTTAATGCTTATAAAGAACGTGTTGTTATTTATGAACAACGAGCTAAGTTTGAGTTAACCACTCGTGAGCAGGAGATGGATGACCAAATGCGCATAACTATTAGACAAAGTAAGTTTAGAGAAGAAGTATTAAAACAAGAGTTAACCTCCTTACAAAAAAAGCTTTCTAAAACTACTAAGCAAAAACAAGAACTTTAAGAAAATGTTAAAATGCTTAAGCAAGAATTCTGTGCTAAAGAATCAAAACTTTTGAATGATTTTTCTAATCTAAAAACCTTGAAAAACAAGCTTGAAAATAAGTTGTACGTACAAGGGAATACCATTCAAACTGCTCACATGGTCACTAAGCATAGAGTTTTAAGCTATAAGCATAATGTTCCCATCATAGATAAACCCAACCCTAAGTACGGAAAGATAGCCAAAGCAGCTCAAAATGTAATTTATGATGGTAATGAAATCCTTAAGCCTAGACAGAAACCTAGTTGCGTTGAGTGCACTGAGGAAGATAGAAAATTAGATGATGCATCTAGGGATAAAATGAATAAGAAGCTAGATGATCCTGAATGTAAAAAGAATAACATAATGATCAAACCCCATGATTACAAAAAGGAAAATTGGATTTCCTTAAACAAGTTTAAGCCTCAAACTTTGTTAACACTCGAACAAGTGTTTTGGAAAAAGGACTTAGATAAGCAAAAGTGAAAATATTGTTGAAACAAACCTCCCTTAGGAGAATGCTCAGATCGATCGTGTATCCTCCCAATACACCAATGCATTTAGTTCCTAGAACTATTGCCACTAAGAGCAAGACCTTAATCACCAATATGTGATCTTTCAATTATTTGTTGATTTTGAGAAAACTTGTAAGAAAAGAATCACACCCACCGGGATAATCAAGGGAAAGGGTTTGAACAAACAAAAGAATGTTATTTAACTCAAGTCATGGATTTCTTTAAACAATTAAAAGATCACTTTGAGAGTCTTAAAAGGGGATGAATCTGAGATATTAAAGGGATGGAAAAAGAATTTGATGCAATGATAATTGAAGTTAGTGACTATGAGCGGGCATTAAAATATAATGAAATTGAGAGGAAGAACTTGCATACCTTAAATGAGAATCGATCTCTCGAATGTATCTATCAAGATGTGTTTTATATCGCTACTAATTGCTCTATTAATGCTTCTCAATTTCATGAATTATCTGTTATGTTGAAAGTCTCCCATGATCGTGTCATTGAACTTGAAATCAAAAACTCTAAACTAAGTGATAAAATTGAACAGATGATCACGATAATTTGGTAAAACATTTTCTAAGCTAGAAGTTGAACATTTTGACTTGCAACTAAAATATCAACATCTTAAAGAAAATGTTAAAACCTCAAACATCAAGATATCCTCGGATGTTCCGAGTTTGATGCGCTTTTGAACTAAACAAACGTGACGAATGATTCAAGCTCACTGTAACACGATCGAAAGTTGAAAGCCCAAATCTCTCAATTAAAGGGTGAAAAGAACAATATGATGGCTCCCAAATGCCTCCTCCTTTAGATTCTCGAATTCTCAAAATTTTCATCTTCAAAACTTGGTTAATGCCTTACAAAAGGAAAATGAAAGTTTTCTAGAAGAAAATGAAAAGGTTAAACGTCATTTCAATGAGTTATTTGAGTCAATTAAAGTCACTGTAACAACAATAACGAAAAATAACCTCGTTAAAAGGAAATTGAGAATCTTAAGAGTCGTAAAGGGAAAATGCCAATGACCAATGGGGAGAATGGTGCTTCAAGGGCATGTCTGTAATAAATATGCTTTGTCGTGAAATATGTTCCTCCTCATCTTAGGAATAACAAACTGCAATTCAAACATATTTCTCATATCTTAAGGATGACCTAGAATGTCTCCGTGAGATTGTAGAAGAAGATAAGTTAGAGAAACCACTTGATAATGCAATTGGTCATGCATGCTTATATGCCAAACGATCTCAAGAACTTCTAGAATGCTTAATTACAATATGCCCTAAAACCTTAGGTGAGCAAGTCAATTCCTTGATACCTTGTTCAATGCCTAGTGCCAAGCATGCAAGTCATTCAATGCCAAATGTTATGAACGTGAACCTTAGTGTGCCTTCAAGTAGTTCGATTCCAAATATGTTAGTGCTAAGAATGTGAACTCGAGTGTGCCCTCTAGAGTCCAAATCCCAAGACTTCTATTGTTAAGAGAGTGAACTTTAATGTGCCTTCAAATAGTTCGATCCCAAAGACATCTAAACAGAAATGCATAAATTAGCAAAACCAACTAATGTTCCCATTCCTCTACAGAGTAAATAGTGACATTAAAGTGAGCAGTCAAAGTCTCAAGACAATACAAGGAATGATAGGACCTCGCAAGCTAAGAATGTGCATTGGAAGAAAGTAGAAGATCAACCTAGGAACTTTAAGTTTGAGTCGAATAAAACGAATCGTGTTGATTCTAGTATTAGCCATAGGCGCATCGTAATTAATTCAATTCGATACTATTTGCAAACCTTGTAATGATGTCGCTTGAATTATGTTACTAATCATGAATGTGGTGTGAATGCTTTGTCTAATGTCGCCATATCCCCAATCAATAGTGTTAATGCAAAATATCATGCTAAGAAGGCAAAAGGCAAAGGCGAAAGAAAGTTAGAAAACAAAGGAAGCCCACAGAAAACATTTAGTAAGATAGGTTATCAATGGATACCGTTGGCCATAAGGTTAATCTGACAATGCCTCTAAAAATGGATGCCTCATCGGTAGAAATATTCCTTAAGAAGTGAACATACTTTGAATAGGGCAAATCGGACACTAGTACCGCATCTATTCATAATGATTCCATTGCTTCTATTTCCGATATGAATGTTTCTATTTCGATGCGGGTGTTCCAATCATCACATTAACCAAATGGAACCCATTCTTGCATGGGATCCCAATTATCCGCTTATCCATTCTTGTCTGTGTTCAACCGCAGATCGCTCAAATCGCTCGTGGTACGGACTCAGTCGTTCCAAGCATATGACCTGAAACCGTCGCGCTCATGAACTTGTGAGCAAATTCATCGGACCATAGATTCGAAACGATCATTTCGTGCAATTATGGGCTATGGAGATTATGTTGTTGGTGAAAGTGTTATTCCGTGAGTGTATTATGTGGAAGGTCTTGGTCATAACTTGTTCTCTGTTGGTCAATTTCGCGATTCGATCTAGAAGTAGCCTTCAGAAACATACTGCTTCGTTAGAGAGCTTGATGGTAAGGAACTCTTAAGAGGAACACGTGGTTCAAATCTATACACCATCTCTATCGATGATATGATGAAGTCTTCTCCAATTTGCTTGTTGTCAAAGGCTTCAAAAACAAAGTCATGGTTATGGCATCGCTGCCTCAATCACTTGAACTTCGCACCATCAATGATCTCTCCGTAAAGGACTTGGTTGTAGGTTTACCTAGACTTAAGTATGAAAAGGATCATCTTTGTTCAAGATGCCAATCGGGAAAAAGCAAGAAGTATGCCCATAAACCCAAACCTACAAACTCACATGTGTTCTTCATACAATTCACATGGACTTATGTGGACCCATGAGAGTGTAATATCTTTGGGAAGAAATATGTGTTAGTTGTGGTTGATGATTACCTAGATTCACCGGTCAAGTTCTTAAGGACAAAGGATGAAACCCGATATCATCATCAAACTCATCAAACAACAAGCAGTTCGTCTTAACAAAACTATCGTAATCATCCAAACAGATAATGGAACCGAGTTTGTTAACAAACAACTTAGTGAATTTTATGAAAGTGTGGGAATCACCATCAAAGAAGTGTTCCACGATCTCCTCAACAGTAACGGTGTAGTTGAAAGACGAATCGAACTCTTGTGGAAGCCACAAGAACAATGCCGATTTACTCAAAGGTTCCAATGTTTCTCCGGGTGAAGCCATTGCCACCGCATGCTACACAAAAATCGATCCCGATTCACAATCGCTCATGGAAAACTCCATATGAACTTGTTCACATGTAAAACCTAATCTCTCATTCCTTCGTATTTGGTGTTTTGTGCTATCCTACGAATGATGGTCAAGATTTAGGTAAACCAAGAGCTAAAGCGCGACATTGGAGTTTTGTAGGATATGCACCAAATGTAAAAGGATACCGAATCTACAACAAGAGGACCCAAATATCGTGGAAACTATTCACGCTACGCTTGATGAGTCGACCGTCAAATGGCTCTCGAAAATCCAATTCAGACCCGCACTTCAAAACAATCCCATTGGTTCATCTCTTGTACCAAACTCTTCTCCAAAGAACTCCATATGTACCTCCATCCGAAGATGATTTGAAGAAATTGTTTGATCCTATGTTTGATGAAGAATGTGAGCCAAGTGCTATTGAATTGTCAACTCCTTCACAGAGGTCGCTTCTATCTCTGCCAATGAAGTCAATCCTTCCGCTTATGTCATTAAGCCAAGAAGCGCTTGTCACGATCAACTGCTTCATCAACAAATCTTCAATCATCCAATGTACATCATGGAAATGCTTCGATTCACGTGATGAAGTTAATCCTTTGCTACCTCAAGATGCTCCATTTGAAAATATATTTGCTCTCGAATCATCATCTCAACCATCTTCATCAGAGACATCGATCGCTACTTGGTTCCACAACCACAACCACATGAACATCTTAGAAAATGGACACATGATCACCCATTGATAACATCATTGGAAACCCTTTCGTCCCGATCCACTGTAAACGACTTGCTACTAATGCCTTATGGTGCTTCTTTAACTCCGCATCTCAAAGATCGAACCAAAAGATGTTAAACTGCTATGAATGAAGATAGTGGTTCAATGCCATGCAAGATGAAATTAATGAGTTTGATCGATTAGATGTATGGGAATTAGTACCAGCTCCTGATTGTGCTATGATCATTGCACTTAAGTGGATCTTCAAAGTGAAGCTTGATGAGCATGGTGATGTTTTGAAAAATAAGGCTAGGTTAGTGGCTAAAGGTTATCGTCAAGAAGAGGATAGACTTTGAGGAATCTTTTGCTCCAGGTTGCTCAGACGAGGCGATCGTAATCTTCTTGGCTAATGCCGCTAGCAAGAACATGGTTGTTTATCAGATGGACGTTAAAACCGCATTTCTTAACGGAGATCTTAAAGAGGTCGTGTAACACCCCAACCCGACAAGGGTAAAGATATCGCAAATACGGTTTCATATCAGAACTTTAAATACTATACAATAACGAAAGCCTTACAAAAATAATCAAAAGAAAACATAAATAACTAAATAACCAAAATAATTCTAAGATCTCTATGATCAAATCTTGCTCTCGCTTACTTCAACCCGCATCACCATCCCACAAGCTCATCTTGAATGCCCGATACCGCCGCAGAAAAGAAAATGCGGCCGAGCTTACAAAGCCCAGTGAACATATATAACAAAACAAAACTAAACAAAAACATAAATACGAATTGAACAAAGAAACGAATAAAAAATCGTAGCGGAACGAGAATAATGAATCATTGAGGATTCGCGAAACACCATTGCACGTAAATCCGAACAACAATTAACAATCAAGGACAAACACATAGCATATTGATGACTCCAACGCAAACACATCAAAATAACCGGACACTTAACATATCAAGAAGAAATAGATTACATATAAACCAAACGAAAAGTCTAAGGCTAACGAAACACTTTCTAGAAAATAAACATGGCATTCAACAAATTAATTAACCTTCACTTAACACACTTAATTCAATATTGCGAATGGAAATAGCGTATCCAAATCATGGCGCCTCACAAACAAATAGAAACATAGTAGACAAACTATAATTAAATAGACCAAACAAAACATAGCATAACCATTAGCAATTATCAAAACAGATATCATAAGCTAAACCCGTTCTCGGATCAAATCCTAACATCGCAGAGTTTAAGCATGGCAGTCACATAGGCGTATAAAACACTAACGATAAGCAAAGTTCACAAAATTAATCGAACAATTATACATACTAAACTTATAGAATACTCACTTTCACACTAGCACCTTCATCTCACGATCAACGAATTCACATGACGATAACTAACATGACATCGATGATGAAGATGAGAATCATATTTAAACATATTAATCATAACCTAGCATAGTAGACGGTAGTCACATAAACATGCAAAAGCATAACCACATATAATAACATATAATAAGCCGAGCACATAATTATTAACACTTGAACATACCGAATCTTAATCGTAATACTTAACATAGAAATAACAAATAAAGATTTAGTTAACTACCACGAGCCCGTAACATATCATATCAAAACATCATAACAATATAGAAACAATCTCAAAATAAGTCGGAGTAGCTAGCTCCCGTAGTTTTATGAAGACGCCAGATTACACGACATCATTCACCTAGACAAATCATATCGGATAATGTATCGATCTAGGATGCATCCATACCTACCTAACATATATTGGTCATAAAATATAACTTGAGCTCATACTAAATAACAGATAAGTGGACGTGGCGTAACTTCACTCTCATCGCCTCTAGAGTCATGTCGGTGCATCATCGACACGGACATGGAACCCCATGACTAGTTATTATTTGGCTCGTGTCAAACTAACTTAGGTCAAATTAGAATGTCAAACCGATATAGATCATACTTTATCAAAGATTAAATCATGTTTTCAAAGTCAAAGTTTTCATATCATATAGTTCAAAATCAAATGTTTTATGATTCAAAACACAAAGTTCAACATATAACATATAAGATAACTCATATCGAAGGTTCATATTCAAATATAACAAGATTCACAAATGTGCATATCAAAGTCTTCCTAACATAAAGTTCAAATCGATATTGCATGGTTCAATAAAACATAAGTTCGAGATAACAACAGTCAAACAATCGTGAAAAGGGTTCATAGCAATGGCATCGGAAACCCTAATAAGTAAAATAGAAAAGCTAATCTAAAAGAACATCATAAAGAACCTTTACTAAAAAGGTCGTAATATCTCGCACCTTAACGCAAATGAGAGAAAAGCAAACGAACGAGTGAATCACTTAAGATATAACGTCGCGTCTCCTTCAACGAATCTACACGGATTATGATTTATTTAATACTTATTAGCATCATTAAGGTTATAACGGATTCATCGCATTAACATTCTTGGAGTTATAAGTATATTCTCATTTTATAAGCTTCATGCATTTGTAAGTGTGTTACCTATTGATATCATATTTTATCTTTCGCTTAAACTCATATTCGGACCGACTTTAGCGATTTTTATAAAATACTTACTTAGCTCAAATGAAATCAAGCAAAATTCCAAGGGTTCCCATATGAGTTAAAAGACTCTCCAAAAATTGGTGGGTTCTATATCTATGCCAAATGGCCTATGGAAAATCACAAGTCCAGACCTGTCTAGAAAGTAATCAGAAAATACACCTTAAAAGTTTACACTTATTGGACCTGTTTAGGCACCTTGGAAAAATTCCCAAAATCCCAGAAATTCATTTATATCCTAAATGTCACTCCTATAAAAGGAGAGCTCCCAATTCTTTATGGTTTGAAAATGAAAAATCAAACAATCCAACTAAATTTCGCATCGCTTTCTCGCTTTGACACTTGATCTTGTAAAATTCAAAATACGACTTAGACAACTCCAAATTCGACCAAACCACTTGGAAAACTTAACTAAGACATAAAATAAACTTTTCCCACAAAAACACAGATTATTGCACTTATAAAATTGGATCTATGACACGCACAAGTTCGACATATGATCCTGTCCAGTTTTAGGGTTTATTAAAACCATCATAATTACATGCTTAGACCATTAATTACACTTAGGGTTTCATTCCAATTAGGGTTTCGAATTTATTAAGCATGATAACATCTATATATGTGGTTCGGTTTCATAGTGGCTCGACATAATTAATACAGATTCATATAATACATATTACATTACATGCTCTAATTATATTAGATCCGATTCATATTTGTTGTTTTTGTTTTCATACGGCTCGACCAAAACACAAGATTCGATTCAAAACAAAACACGATACAATATATAATAACATTAGGCGATCAAAGTGAGATGAATAGAACGTTGTTATACCTTAGCTCGTTGGAAACAAACTCTCAACACCAAGGGGAAATTAGGTTTCGCCGAATAGAAAGAAAAGAAAGAAGAGGCAAAACTAGGGTTCCAAATTATGTTTATGAGTTTGTATAAAGGTGGTGAAAATTTCGGTTCTAGGGCTTTGAGAAGGTGTGTGGGCTTCGCCTAACTCAAACCGAACAAGGAAACAAGCCCAAGTCGGCTCGGCTTTATCCCAACCGAACACAAACAACGCCCATCTTGGGCTCACCAAGAAAGGAAACAAAGCCGACTTGGCTTGATAGGAATCGGTCACACAAAACAAAAGTAAATGACCCAAAGGTATTCGATTATACAAGAACAACGACTAATTTTATTTATACTCGCGACGCTTATTTTCGTTGTACCAATTGTCGATTACTTAATATACACGCCAGTTTTTAAATATTCATAGATTAGGTTTTAGTTTCTTTAATTGAACGTTATTATATTTTACATATTTTAAAAATTTTGATTGTGAGGGTAAAATAGTCTTTCAATACGCTTATAATTTTTAGGGTTTTACTGTGTCGCTCACGCCACCCAACCCGAAGGCTTTGTAAATCCGAGCATCCTACTCATGTTTATCGCTTGAAGAAGGCTCTTTATGGTTTAAAGCAAGCTCGAGGGCATGGTATGATACGCTATCAAAGTTTCTTCTATCTACCGGATTCAAGAAAGGAACAGCTTGATCCAACGTTGTTCACCGTAAAGTCGTGCAAACATTTAATTCACGCTCAAATATATGTTGATGATATCATATTTGCCTCGATCGACCCCAATGAATGTGATCGCTTTTAAATGAAATGGGTTCCAAATTTCAAATGTCAATGATGGGACAAATGTCATTTTTCTGGGATTACAAATTTCACAAAGTCCCTGAGGCATTTTATTAATCAATCTAAATATGCAAATGAGATGTTAAAGAAATTTGGATTTGATTCTAGTGACCGCTGACACTCCCATGATTGAACGAACCAAGTCGGATGAGGACCATTTAGGATCATGATAGATCAAACGAAATATCGTAGTATGATTGGATCCCTGATGTACCTCACAACTAGTAGACCCGACATCCTGCTCACTGGTGCATGTGTGCTAGATATCGCCTAAGCCTACTAAAAGCACCTTGAAGTGGTTAAACGGTCTTTGGTATCTCTAAGGAACCATCAATATGGGACTATGGTACCAAGGACACCGTATGTCACTAACCGCCTATGCGATGCCGATCATGCAGTTGTCAAGATACACGTCAAGTACGCCCTGAGGTGCTCAATTTTGGGTGATAAGCTTGTGACCGGTCTTCAAAGAAGCAAATGAGTACTTTATTTCCTCTACGAGGTGAATACATAGCCATGTCATCTTGTTGTGCTCAAATCCTATGGATGAGATCCCAATTATCTTACTATGGCTTTGAATTCAACAAAACCCTATGTACCGTGATAATAAAAGTGCTATTGCTCTCTCATGCAACAACGCTCAACACTCAAGAGCAAAGCATATCGACATTCGACATCATTTCATCGGGGAACAAGTGGAAAAAGGTGTGGTGGAACTCTATTTTGTGAGGATCTGAATACCGCTTAGCGACATCTTCACTAAAGCTCTTCCTAGAGAACATTTTGAGTTTATCCTTCCACGCCTTGGTCTAAAGAGTTTACAACCGGAAATACTCAAGCGCCTTCAAGAGGAGGACGAGGAGTAAAGGTCTTTATTCATCTATCTCTTGTATATACTTATTCAAAAGCAAAATACAAAACTTGAAAACCCTCAAAAGAAAATATAAAAATATAAAATTTTCAAAAAAAAAAAAGTAGAAAATCTTGAAAAATTCCAAAAATATTGTTATTATGTCATGTTTTTCCTTATTCGATATTATCTACGGACTTTGTGCTGACATTCAAAGAATGTCACGGGTTTTTAGATGTTCTTCGAATGCATATAGTTTTTGTTTTAAAAAAAAATGAGGCGGAGAAAAATAGTGGTTTATTGTTATTTCAGGCAGTAACCCGTTTTCAAAGAAAGAACAGAGCCATGCTTTATCTGGTTTTTCAAATCTCATGCTCTGATTCTATAAATACAATTTCTTACTATCTAATGAAAACTAATTGCTTTGAAAAATTACTTGGACTCTATTTTTGAAAATCATCCGAACTTAACGGTTGTCATAATATCTATCTCTCAATCAACAACTTATGTCATTGATTGAGGGGAGAAGGATTTTCAATTAAATTAAAAAGTGTATTTTTCAAACAATGGTACCAGACCGTGGTTATTATTAAGTTTTCAAAAGATATTCAAGCATGCTTAATCTTTAGACTCTAAAGTCTCAAAATTCGATCCTTATCAGCTAAAACGTTTTCATAATCAAGTCACAATTCTCCTTAAAATTTTTCAAAATCAATTTAAATCTACAAGAGATCACAAATCTCAAATGATTTGAAAATTATGATCGGGGGAGAATTTGTGATTTAAATTAGATTTAAACTGATATTTCGATAAATGGTTTTATAAGGGTGTACAAGCTCTCCTCCCCACATGTGACAAACGATTTCAAATTTTCCATGCACATGTTGAGGGGAGCATCTATTTTAAACCTCAAATTATTGAATCGTGATCTAATTGTCTCTAAGTATAGTTCTCTAATATGTGCAAACTCTTTCATATTTCAAGGCACATATTAGTGGGAGCAAACCTTTGAAAACCTCAACCTTCCTCAAAATGTTGTATCTAAAGTAAATTGATTGGGAAGTGATGATGATCATTTTAGAAAATGTTAATCAAAAGATTGGACCAGTCATTCTTAATCTAACGATTTCAAAGATCTCTTGCCTCCATATGCTAAAACAATTTCTGAATTATATGCATATGTTGATCAAACAATTGAGATACAAAATGCTTTGATTTTAGATCACAAGTATCTTGATTGATTTTCAAATGGTTTTCAATTGGTTTCAAGGCGGAAGAACTATACCAAAAGACCGACGAATCCTACTTTATGCATGGTGATATAAGGATGATAAGGTTAGGTTATGGTCCCATGATCCGCCAGAACCGGAGGGATCTACCCAGGGACAATCCACTAGTTAGTGTAGAAGTCCTTAGGTATGATGATAAAAGAAGAAAAATGAGATATGGGAAGAGTGCGGATCGAGACAGCTAGTAATCGAACAAACCCAACAAGGTTCTAGCTATGAAGTCTCGTAAGCAATCAAGGGGTCAAGAATGAAAAGAATTGAATGAGAAAGGGTGAAAAGAAATAGCCTCCATTTATTCAACCATAGGGCGTAAACCGGTACAATTCATATGCTCGATGGTAACATCGGTATTGAAGACAAGACGTCATGGACCCAAAGGACGACCGCACTACAACTTCCCAAACCACTCAAGTTCATCTTAAAAGGGCTTGTTTCATTCTCACGGGAACCTACATAATCTATCGACTTTCTTAGATATTGTTGATATTGAAGAAGGAGACCTCTCCCTAGTCTCCCAGACAGAACCAAATATGCACAAATTGAGTCTAGAGCCTCGAGATCATCAATAAATCTCATTAGGACATTTTCAATGAAGACTCTCTGCTTCACGCAATGTGGAAAGAGATATTATATCTTGAGTCCCACGATTATCCTTGTGGTATTGCCGTAACATCCGAAAGTGATATGCAAAATATTCACAATGAAGATGGAAAGCCTTCGAGCCAACATCTAACAAGCTCCCCGGTAGGTGGCATGTGAGGTCTATTCAATAGATCAATCATGTGACAACCGAATAGAAACAATGGGCAATTCAATCTTTTGAATCAATCCGGTTCGTGTTATGGATTGACGGATACCTTTGAAAAATCCGGTCGTTGTGTTAAAAATCTTTCTTTAGCACGCCGATCGTGTACTTATTTCTCAAAATAAAAGGTGTTTTGATTGATAATTGATTTTCATTAAAACCTTCGTTGTATTGCAAAACAATTTCTATTGAGCAATACACCATTGTTTCTCAAATCTCTTTTCATCAATCGCTGATTTCATTGGTTCACTCACCCGTGTTGTCTTCTTTGAGATGTTCCGTTTGAGAACGCCTAGAGCAACACGAAACCCCGTCAAGGAAATTCTTCGAATTATACCGATCACATGCAAGATTTGTATCGATCAACGGGAACCGTGGGTCGTGGTACTCAATTCATCGAAGTGATCAAAGACACTTTCATGCGCTTTATTGCTAATCGTTGTATGCGTGTACTCCCACGCTTGTAAACCGATCGTAATGAAGCGGTCAATCCATAGCCGCATGCTCACACAACACATTCATCTCTAAAAGAAATCATGATTAGTGCATCAATGACTCGATATTTTCACTCCATGCTTCGCCACGCTACCGCCAATATCATGAATCAACGAAAGCTTCCGCTACTCGATAAGAAGAAATCATGATCCGAATGTGAGCATGTCGGTCCAAAAGTCACAACATCACATAATACCAACATCACAAAGGAAGAGTCGAGATTTAATATGACCGATGATCTCAAAGCAGCTCAACAATCATTCTCACGTGGATCGCTTAAAGACCTCCACTTGGAATTCCCAAACATGCAATAATGAAGATTCAAAGACTACGAGCCACTTGAGCAAAGGACTTAATCAAGAATCCTAGAACAATCTAATGTAATATCTGCTTGTAATCATTGTAATTGAGGTGACCTCCTTAGGGGAGATTGTTAGGAATTAGAAAATTCAACGTTAAAGAGTCGGTCACCTCAAGTATAAGCATTCAATAGAAAGCTCGTAGTCGTAGTTATGATATGTTAGTTAGTAGTTTGTTAAGTAACACCGTGGAGGACGGACGGTCTTTACCCACCGTATGCCCGATCCACACCCGTAGGTGGCTTATTTGTAAGACACTATAAATACCTCTATCTCCCAAGGTAGAGGTTCGAGCTTCAATACTATTTTTCTTTGTTTCACATAGTTCCCAACTCTCTTCCATTTCTCTCTCTAGAACTTTCTCTCTCTAACACTTTTATAAACCAACTTGGATTATGGTTTAGTGTGTTTATGAAATCCTATATCTTACAATGATTCAACTGACACGACACCACCACCAGCGTCTACTGTGATTCCAACCCCTGATGAAACAAACCTAGTCAGCATAAAAACAAGTTAACATCTAATTTTCCAATTATATATGTAGTCAATATTATTAAATAAAGAAAAATAAAAATTGCACATAACTAACGTTCCTATAAATGTTACAGAGGACACACCATCCGCAACACAGTCTGATCTAAGTTCTACCACTTCTGAAGCGAATCTGGCAACAAACAATCAAAAAAATGTCAAGCGAGCATTATTTCAGGAAAAATATGCAGCAACAAAAAAACAAACGAAAATAGTAGAAGTAATCAAGGTAGCTACAAATGCTATACTAATGCATTATATACGAAACTACTACCAAATCTGAATTACTAATAAGTATACATCTCAAATGCAGGTTCCGCTATCTATTCAGGCTTTTCAGAAACCCCACCAAAGAAAAACATGTTCTTGCTATCAGACGTATTTCTATCTGTAACAAACAGTAATCCTATTGTAAATATTTATGTAATGGCAAAACCATAACGTCATGTTTTGTATGAGGCTTAACGCCTGATGAACACAACTCTTATGTAAAAACCATAACTCCATGTTTTGTATGAGGCTTAAAGCCTAACAAATTCAGCTTTTAGGTCAAAAGGCAAGGCACATTATATAATTAAAAATAAACATATAATGTGATCACAATATATGCCAAGATCCTAAACGGCTATCTATTCTCAAACAACAATGCACATCAGCGTTGAACTAACAGCTACTGCTCCATTATATATAATAGAAGAAATATCGGAAAGACACAATCTTAAACCATACATATCACTTAATAAAATTAGTAAAACTATAACAACCACTTAAGAACCAAAATCCGTGTAACAAAAATGCATCATCTAAAATTCAAGCAATTATACTAAAAAAACACCACCGACTAACTAATATTAAAACTTATGTTTCTTTTATAATACCAGTATGCACATACAAACATCCCCACTTATAGTGGGAATTGTACACAACCAACATAAAAACTATATACCATCAAAACACTACTTAAGACAACAGAACTGCATTCTAACCCATTTACACAACTGGGTTACACAAAAAACTGCTACGCTTCTGAACATTAAACCATCCAAAATACACTAAAACCAATAACATTATTTTAATTTCTTAAGTTTCTTCTTAATTCTGGATTTCTCACCAACACGTAAAGCAGCAGCGTAGGACCTCTGAAGCAACCAAGATACTTCAGCAAAATCCTCATGCTCCGCAGCCTTCAAAGCAGCCAAACACTCATCCACCACAGAATTCCTCCCAAACTTCTTCAACTCAAGAAGGACACTGATAAATCATAATCAGTGCCCTTGGTCCCAACTACTACTCCCCAAGATCCGTAGGAAACAGACAACCTACCGGTAGGGGAGCTTCCACATTGCCCAAGGATGACATTCGCAAATCACGCCTTTTGTCCGAGGGCCAACCGAATGATCCTAAAGACTCGTAGGAAAGAAACAACCCACCGATACGGAACCCACAACCAATCCTCGACCCGTGAAGGCATCGAGAAACGCCCACCAAGGTCCGAGGGTCACCTGGGTACAAAGACTCGTAGGAAATATACCACCGCCGATATGGAACCCATCACCACCACCTGCTTATCGACGGTTGCTAAGGTTAATGAAATACTTTTCTCCGATGAAGAACAAGTGAAGTGAAGATGAAATTTATCGCTAGGAGAAGAAGTGGACGCCGATGTTCAAACCGAACAAGAGCATCAACCCCGATCCACAAGAGCCTAAAGAGTCACCTTCCATCAAGATAATGACTCGACTCTTCTCGCATCTTCCCGTCTCCAAGAATTCGTAAAGTTTGACAATACTCTTCCACCGATGTAGAGGCAACTAGTCATGGATTACTAAAGCTTCAAGGAAGCTATATTCGGGTTATCAAACACTATGGGAACAAAGACATCAAGTTGTCGCCACTATGCAGATCCGAAGGTCGAGGTACATGCCTTTGATGTAAACACCGATGAACACGAGATCTCATGTACCAACATCTTCATAGACCTGATGACAACTTGGTCAAATTTCTAAAGCATCTTCGTGGTCATGGAACAAAGATTGATGAAATCGTGACTCGGTCAAAGAAGACCCAAGACTCAACTCAAAAGTGGTGGAGGCTACCGAGGCTTACTTGAATAATTCCTCGACCTCACCGAACTAATCAACATGCTAAAGTCCGCCAATGTTCGTGGTCTTCAATCTTCGCCCGCCTCTTCAGCTACACCGGGTTCTTTGGATGCTCAGTGACTACTTTGGCTAAGGCATCATCTTCAATGGCTTGGAATCTGGGCCTAGAATGACCGCCTTGGAACTCTCTCAGAAAATTTGGCGTAAAAGTCACCGGTCTTCGAATGATACAACCGACATTAAGGCTATGGTCACTATGATCTACCAAGCCTTCAAAGGTCAAGCAGCACCAACTCCCCCAAGATCCGAGGCAACTCTTGCTCTCACCGACGCTAGCAAAGAACAATTGAGGGGAGAAGACCATCAAGAGAATCCATCTCACACCGAGGGGGAGCCACCGACTAGTCTCGCAACACCAATATCATCAATCCCACCCGCCAAGAACACCCTTATCATCATCCCACCAACAACAACAATCATGACAACAACACCACCTTGGTAGCATCATCTTCCTCGTGCCAGAAAAGGAAAGGCCATAATGAAAACACCGAGCCTCGAGAAGATCCCCTATATGATCGGCAACATCGAGTACCGCCACACCACAACAAATAAGTGCCTATCTTGCTAAGGAAGAAAGGAGGAGGAAACTAGCTAAGAAAGAAAGAAAGAAAGAAAGAGCAAAGAAGCACTGTACAAGTCGTCTGTCAAGAAGCGGGAACATTGGAATTGATCCCAAGAAGCTTGAAAAGGTTCAGCCGGATAGAAGTTCAAGGATGCTCAGTCGCTAAAATGGTCGAAATGAAAAGAAATTGGATGAAAAGAACAAAGAGCTGCACCATCAGAAGAAAGAATTGACCACTACTAATCGGTCAATGACAAGTGAAGGTCGCTGAGAAAATCATCGATGTCGAATCATCCCCAAGTCCAAACCATCGGCAATGAATGTCTGTGGGGATGATAAAAGACACTGAGGTTCTTGATCCCCGAAATTCACCGACTTTGGGATCACCGAACTCGATGAGCTTGGTCCGATCACCGAAAAGAAGTAACGCGGTGGTTAAGGAGCGTATGAAAATGCTTAGCAAAAGGTATGAAAGACCGAGGAAGCACCAACAATACCGGGATTCACTTGCCTTAATCGCACCTCAAGGATCTCAAATGCAATCATCACAGGCAAACGAAGAGGTTGAGTTCCACCGAGATCAAAGTGCCTCGACCGGAATGTATGGGAGCTACCGAAGGTGTGAAGTTTGTAAATTGTCTTATGATAGAAAAGCCCGAAGAGGACTTTTCTTCATTGATGTCTATGGAAACCCAAAGATTCCAAAGGTGGAGTGACCTTGATCAGCAGTGTGGCCACAATGTCGAGCTACATACCGTTGGCCTCTCAAATTCGACTCCGCAAAAGATGTGTTCTCGGCCGACTTAAACGCCAAGATAAGAGAGCACCGACAGAGAAACACTCATCACAAAGAAACTAAAGCTTGAAGCATTGGGGATCCATCTAGATTGACATCATTATCATTTATCTTTTGTACTAGTAATAGGAACCATGTAATGTGATCAATAAAAGATGTATGTTTTGTTAAAATACTCAGTGTTCCTTATTGTATTCATTAGTACATTCAAGCAAAGAAGAAGCCATTTGCTCACTTACACTAATCAAACACTTAGGCTATTCAGATATCCAAATAGGGAGACCGCTGGGTTCAAGAAATACCCAAACCCCTTAATCTAGGATTTGAATAGAAAATACCCCAAGTGTTTAGACCGTTAAACACTAACAGTCACCGAGTGCATAGTCTCAATGAGCCATCTTCGAGATACTCAAGAAGAGGAAGAAGAAGTCTCCCCACTCGGTAGGCGGAACTTAAAAGGTGAAGATCGAGTCAAGAGATGGTGGATTCAATGAGTGATGACAATAACTCATCAATCCCTAAACTCCTCACCAACTACTAACATCAAGACAAACCAAGTAGAAGACCAAGACAATGAAGATGTAAGAATGAGCGGGATAAGGCGGATAAGTTCGAATCGATAAGACGAAGTCCAGATCAACCAAAGTCAACTTTCCCGAATGGCAAACTATCGTGCTCGTGTCATCACCGACTTATGGAAAGCTACCTTGTCTCTTACTTGATATAGTTTAGAAATGAGACAAAATACATCAAGATTTTGTCTTTCGCAAAATGTCGCTTGTCACTTAGGATAGAGTTAAACTCATACTTGTATAAATAGCATAAGAGATGGAGTGAAAGATCAAGCTGTGAATTGTAAAACACACACACACAAGCCATCTTTCACTCCTCCAAATACAACTCGCTCCCCGAGATAGCTCAATGGTTCCATAGTAGTTGTGTTCGACTTAGCTCGAACTTAGTGAGGAGTACCAATCCTTTGTCATTTCAATCCCAAGTACTATTCCGCAAGTACTTGGGCAATGTATTCTTTTTTATTGATTTCTAATAAAGAATATTATGTTGAAAATTTATCAGTGTGTTTTGCTTACATCTTACTTCAGTCATTGATTCACTATTATCTGTTTTTAATACTTAACTATTTTTACGATAGTGAATAGGGAACAACATTCCTCCAAGCATTTAAGGCCGTCAGTAGCGACATCGTCGAATGGGCTGAACTTGCGTCCCTCTTCAAGCAGTTTAGTCCTCCTCTCAAGACGACGGCGAACATCGTCACATTTTTCGCCAAGCATCATGATGAAACCTTCATTCTCACCTTGCTCCCGAATAAACAGGAACTTAAAAGCATGGTGGAGTTCATCAGAATCGCAGGCTTCTTTGAGCTGATCGAAGTTTGGAGTGGACACCATTTTCTTAACAGACTCTTAAAATGAATCACAATGTATATAGACAAGTATGTGAAGCACAAAGAACTCACCTTATATAGGAAAAATAATACTGTAACATCCAGTTACTCTAACTTAATGTAAATAGTATCTCATTGGCTTCTCTTTCCAATGAGAGATTCCAAAACCTAAACAAACACAACCTATACTGAGAAAAGGCGTCTTAAAAAAAAGCAAATAACGATTGATGTATCATCAAATCAAAACAAAATTACAAATAAATGTACACCACATACAAATATCATGTAAGATTAACCAAAACAGTTACCAAGCAATTAATAATTCTTAGATTAATGAATATAAATCCAGAATATATAACCCCAAAATTTCATACCCCCTCCCCGATTTCGTAAACCTAAATTACATGAAATCATAATACAATAATATTTGTATACTATCATACACAAATAATTAATTACCTTAATTAATTGTTCATCCAGCCAATCCTTAATTAAATAGAAGATGAGATGAAAAAAACGATCTGCGTTTTGAGTCGGCAAAGAAGAAGTAAAAGAATACACGGATTTAAGTAAAGTAGGTATACTCATTCTAATGATATTGCCGACCCAGATCCGTTAAAAAAAATAAGCCCAAATGCTTAGAGAAGCCCAATAACTTTAAACAAAATTATTTCTAAAAAAAATGTATATTTACACTCTTAACACATAACATATTTTGTTGTATTAAAATTCCCGACCTCATTTATAAAGTAGATGTCAAGATAACGCTTTGCCCCATTGTTACCATGATTGATTTATCCAGAAATCTCTTTTAAATATTAAAAGAATAAAAAAACAACTATTACAAACCAATATGCTAAAAAAGAATATATAATATTAAAAGAATAAAAAAAAATAACTTATACAAGCCGATATCGTTAAAAAAAATATGGTTACCAAACAAACCTGCAGCAACGCGCGTGCTACCCCGCTCGTTCTCACTATAGATAAAGTCTTTATACACTTATATATGTAAAATACCACTACAGCAAACTCTTTCGACACAGAGACTTGTTGATCCAACTGTAAATTCAGCAACACCTTGCAACACTTGGGTGTGTTTGGGGAGGGCTTATGGAGGGGTTTACGAACAGGTTTAAAAAATGTTTCTTTTATAAAATAAGTCTCGTTGTTATGCGGGCTTATGAAATCATAAGCCTTTAAAAGGGCTTAAAACTTTAACCTCATAAAAGGGGCTTAAAACTTGCCGGCTTATGAACCATAAATTATATATTTACCCACAAAAATATCTAACATATACTATAAACCTATTTAATTATACCCTCTTTAGTAATTTTGCAATAATAAGCCTCACTCAAATTCATTCGCCAAACAAGTCTCACAAAATACAATTTCAACTTCGCTTATAATAAAAGTTCTAACCCCAAATTTATCATACCAAAACATACACCGATCAGAATTCAACATCACCAACTTTCTTTTTATTGATTTTGGTGGTTATAAATATTACATTTCTAAAAAAAGTTTTTAATAACTATTTTATGTCAACTAGACTTGAAATAGTTCCTCATTATGGTATGTACATTTTTTAACCTCTTCAAAATTTCTTATACCTATTCTTCAACCACCATACTGGATGTTCTAAGAGAATTTGTTAAATTTATTTCTTAAAGTTGAATTTAATATTAATTTAATTTTATAATTTTTAAAATTAATTATAAGTTTTATTCTTTAATCAAACATTAAGCTATTTTACATTTTAGTTCAGAAAAAACGAAAAAGGCTCCTAGTAGTAGTTGCACATTATTTTATTTTATCTTTAAAATTAATGTGATTAAAATTTGGCCAAATGAAGCTTATTTTTAACTTTTATCTTGTCAACAAAAATGCTTCATTTTGTTAAGGTGGCAAAATTAAGTTTTTCTATTCACCCAATTTAACTACGATTGAGACTTTCTGATATAATCTCCAAATTAAGTTTCCCTTTGTTATTTAAAACATTTATAGCTAATATCATGAGAAAACAATATTATTAACATATATATTTTTTGTTCATCAATACTTCGTAAAAAGGTAATTATTCAAAATCTCTTTTGGATTATCCACATTTTGTTCTTGTGTGATTTTTTCTCAAGAATTTTTTTATATGATTTAAGATTAGACAAAAAATCTTTTACCAATCTCCACCATCTATCTTTCCTCCATTTTTATTTAATCTAATAGATGAGATTGATTCTAACAATTTAAAAAACACATTTTCATTTTTTTTTTAATATTTATATCTTTCAAACCGTTAATCGTTAAGCGAAAAAAATATATCATTACGACAAACATTTAATTATATTTCTATAGATAGTCACTTTGATATACTTTCGACAAAATTTTTTTTTTCGTATTTTTCACTTTTTTTACATTTTTTTCGTTTTTTTGTTACTGAAATTTCCATGAAAAAATTACATGTGATTAAACACTAATTTGAATATCACATGTGATATTAGTGTCAAATCACATGTGATATTAGGGTGCATTTGGTATATTGACATGAATGACAATAGGTAATAGTTTGATAGTAGTGGTGTGTCCCTCACCTATGAAAGATCCATACCTAGCTCACTTGATGATATGAGTATGGATTATACTATTATTCATTATCATAGTGGTGGACCCTCTCATTTTAAACAAACACATTTAATCACTTTCATAGTCATAGTCATTCCCATAGTGGGATACCAAACGCACCCTTAGTGTTAAATCACATATGATAATATATCATATGTGACTTAACACTAATATCACATGTGATATTTCATATCATATGTGATTTAACACTAAATATCACATGTGATATTTAAATTAGTATTTAATCACATTTGATTTTTTCATACAAATCTCATATTCGAAAAAAAAACGAAAAAACGTGAAAAAAAACGATTTTTTGTTCTTTTTTCGAAAGTATATCAAAGTGCCCGTCTATAAAAAGACAATTAAATGCTCGTCGCGATAGTGTAATTATTTTCGCTTAATGTTTAACGGTTTAAAAGATATTTAAATTATAAAAAATATGTGAAATAATAAAATGTTTTTAATGTCAACCATTAATTTCTTTTTAGATGAAAGGTAGGGATGAGTTACTTAGTATGTGAAAATAGTTTCGTATGTAAAATATCTCTCCTCCATAAATTAAATGAAACATGAGGTGGCAAAACTTGATACATAAAGATGAGCATGTAAATGCAAAACTATATATGATCTGTTATCACGTGTGTCAAACATAATCATAAACTATAAATATTTATTAAAAAAAGTAATAACAATAAATAAAAAACCTATTTTTCGTTTAATAGATAAAAAACATTATTAAATCTTTTAGGGAAAAACCTATACATGTACGGTCATTATAACTAATATATAATTTTTTAAAAAAATGTACATGTTGCATCCTTACTTTTTAGATTTTTAACAACTGGACTCTTTATCGAATAGCCCTAGAAAGATGAGTTTTAAATGGTTCATTAGCTTATAAACCCGCTGAAGTTGGAATATAAGCTATCGGATGACAGCACATAATAACGAAACTACAAATACTATGGTGAGTTGCCAATTTATGCACGATGCTTGCTTTCTGTATATATTGCCCAAACGGTTTTTTTATAGTTTTGACATTTTACAGTGCTGATGAAACACTAACTGCACAGAATTGATGAAATATACAACACTATAAATATACAAATTTGTTCAATAAAAAAAATTAATATACAAATCTAGAACCATTCTGCCATACACTTGGGATAGAAACCTGATTCTGTGGCATTATTGGAGAGCGACCGCAACTCTTTCTGTAATTTTCGCCTTTCATAGAAGACAGAGCATGCAAGTGACGTGCATTTTACACCACTTTCAACAAGCCAATCACCTCCTCCACAGTGCCGACATATCTGGAAAACATGACCGCTTATTAATGAAAAATGAGCAATTGCAACTTACGCAAATTTGTATCTGAAATTCCTGCAAGAATGAATCATGACAGTACTCTTGATCTACTATGAACATTGTAACAAAGGGAATATCATGACAAGTGCTTCGCAGATAGTTCTTAACAAAAGACTAACATAAATTAAAATAAAAGTGAATGATATCAAACAAACTCCGAATGCAACTTTGGGATATTTTTGTCACGTGAAACACTCCCAAAGAATATAAGTTTGAACTAAGTGTAAGGAGAGGCAATCCAATGTCCCTCATTAATGAGTCCACTTCAGAATAACATCGATAGATAAAACATTTACGCAGCCACTCACCAAAGCTGTACAAACAATTGAGTGTATGTCCTATAATTTTATAGCGCATGCTGCTCAATACGCATATCGTGAAACGAGAAATTAATGTGTATTTTAAGAGAATGTAGATAGGTTAATACATATTGTATGCGGCTTTTTTTGTTCATATTTATAAACATGTGAAGGACAACACAACACCACAAACGTGTCTTGGTTAAAGACACCACAGAACCCTAAATAGGCCACAACATCACAAACAGATTGATTTTGACTGAAAACAGTTTGGCCATCTGTTGTGTAAAAAGATGACCATGGCATCAGTGCTTTACTAAACCCTGAGAAAAAGTCAAGGATCTTGAAAAATGGTTTTCTATTACACACACTCAACCATGCCTTTCAAGGGAAAACCAACGCATGCTAAGGTTAATTTTGAGTGTTCATTTAGGGTTTTGTAAACAACACACTTAAAGATGCCTCAACGGTTATCTTGGATTTGCAGCACTGAAATGGTTTTGGTTTAAAATTCAAAGGTAGACCTCTTTACGGGAGGTTAGTAGGTATAAATTTTGAACAAATAATACTTACAGCAGCAAGGTGTTGAATCTCTTTTTCCATCTTGGATGTCGTTCCAGTTACTACTAATGCAACAGCAGCTTCATTTCTAGCACAATTACCGCATAAAGGTGTTGCAGATGCCTGGACCAATTCCCGCACATAATGCAGTGTTTAGAGAGGTAATAGTAATCAATTCGGGTCCTGTAAGAATTTGGACCATAAGCCTGGTTTTTCCCAACAGTTTCTCTAACTGGGCGTGGCATGTCCAAAAACCATTGAACTAAGTCAACTCCAACGAGTCCAAATACCCTCTGTAATGCTGGAATTATCTGTTTGTTAATATAATATAAGTCGTTTAATCTATAAGGTGAATCGACTGCCAATAGATCCATTGGATCAACAACCATGTCCGCTAGTCGTGCACCAGGTTCACCATGAACCACCACGTATGGTATTCGTTCAGCATACCGTGGTTCAGCCCGAGGATCGATTCTTATAGCTCTGGTAGCTACTATTGCAGCTGGAGGCAGGGAAGAAACACGTGAGCTGTAAGTACCTAAACGAACTTCCTTTGCAAAAATAAAATCTTGAATTGAAACTCTGCCCGATAAAATACGTGACCATTGACGTAGCAAGTATGATTTCACCTGAAGAAAAAAAAATACCTTTTACCTCTCTACCCGACAAAGATTACAGTGGAAGTTAGACTTATTAGAATAGAGGTAGCATTTTCAACCCACTTATATATTGAACTGTGTAAATTCATAAACTTTAGCAAAAAGGAAAGATGTAAGTGGCCAGTATTGCACTTTTAATAGAAAAGATCCCATAAATCAATTTATAAAACAATTTAGATTATTTTTAAAAGATTGAAATTTTATAAACACATTGGATACACTAACTATGTATGAAAAATTAACCCTTTAGACTAGTTGCTGAACATATCCAACCAGCCTATTTTACCCGTGGCAGACCCAACTTAAAGTACAAGGTGGTTCCTCCACTTGGTGAAAGCAAAAACCTAGGAACTCAAAAGGTACCAATCAGGTCGGTCCTTTAACACATATTTATTAATATGGGACATCAAGATATACATAAATTCAATAATACAGGTTAAATTGTTACAAATAGCAAATAATTTTTACTTCATATATAGTATATCGATACTTGCTGATAACACATTGATATCCTAACCTCGATTTAAACCAGACCTGTCTAGAGGTCAATGAACCAAACCTTAATCCAAACACACCTATTAAAATATCAAACAAATTAACACATTACAAAACACCACCAGTGCACCATCCAGTCTTCAAATTTCAAAAGTTTCACGACTATTTTCCCCATTTAGTTTCCCTAATAGTTAAAACTCCAACTTCATACTCTATAACTATAAATAAAAGATAGAAGAAAGAAAGATTTTATTATATGTCTAGAAAATTGGTGCAACAAAAGAAAAATGTGGGAAGCTGAAAGCTGCAAAAGTTAAAATCTATAAGCTATCTCTTTTCATTATTTTTTCTCTTTCTTCTCCATAGTCATCTTCTGCAGTTTTTAGATAATGGTCATCTTCTACATTCAGTTATGACATTCTCTGCATTACGGTGATGGCATCATCTTCTACAAACAAGCACATGTCTTCACCTCACCCAAGGTGGTTCCTAACACCAAACTAAGGGACGTCCCGAAAAAATTTAACACATCGGCTCTAAAGGCTTTTTGATTCTAAGGTGGCGCCCAGGAACCACCTTGCTATAAGGTGGGTCCTCCACTAATTTTACCACTCTTCCTTAGATAAAAATATGTCCCCACGGCCGTCCTTCCAACTATCAGATAATTATCTCTTGGTTGTTACCGGATTTAGTTATTTTTCAAGAAACTTAAGTACTTAAACAGCACAAGCTAATTGCTTATTAAGGATGGCCATTGACAGAAACTTAAGGTCAGTTATAAACATTGAGGTCACAGGTTCAAGACTAATTATAGCATAATAATCATTTGCTTATAAGTAAATGTTGTAAAAACTAATGGTGCAGCTCACCTTACTAATATCTTGATTTTCAAAGTAGTTTCTCAAAGAACGCTCCATTGTCTTGGATACAGCTGCACATGTATCTCTTCGCACCGTCTCAATACCTTTAGCATCAAAGACGGGTTTGACTTGATCAGACTTCTCGTAGCTGTAACCAACATATCTTTTCTTTGTCAGGAGGAAGCAGGGACTGTAGACTTTCTCCATTTTCAGTACAACTGGACTAGGATTCATCTTGGTTACCGCAGATGCAATCTCGTTTCCAATTTGATGGGCTTCACTCACAGAACGTCCCGGAGGAGTACAAACATGCTGCACATCATATGGCTGCTACGTTAGACATGTAAATAGAGTTGGAAGGATAAATATTGCTGTAGCAAGTTATAATGGGTTAGGAAAACGCGTTTTTTTTTTTTTTTTTGTATGGGTGGAAATGGCCAGGTCGGGCTGGGTTGACCCGCAAACAATATTTGCTATATAAAAGATTTCTATTATTTTATAGATCTTTACTGTATTTATTATGGTTACAAAGTCATTATTACAACAGCAATATTCTAGCTCTTTTACATTGTTCAAAAGACCCATGCAAATATGCATTAAAATCAGACTTTACAAACGTTCAACTTGTTAGACCAATTTGACCCTTTCCTCTTATTAGACTAATTTGACCCTTTCCCTCTTAAAAAACCTGAAGTATGCCACAACTAACCAGTCAATGAGCAAGACTACTTAACGTATGCCAAATATCCAAAAATTACTATTGAAACAATTTATCTTACACGAATTACATTCTAAAACTACTTCTACGTAGTTAAAAATGGTTTTGAAAAACACATACCTATCAGTATCACCATATATAACTCTAGCATTCCATTTATCATGCGTGTTAACAAGTAAAATAGCGCTTTCAAGTGTTCTACGACCACACTGAACGATACTGTCTGCAAGCTCAGCACAAGGCATCCGACCACTAAAACCAGCAGCTGTATATCCATATGTCACGCTTGCTATTAGCTTTAATGCAAGTTGTCTTATGTTGTAAATCTGAAGCAAACATTTAACCATGTAAGTAATTGACAAAATATTCTCATAATTTGTTGAGTGGCTTCTTGTAGAGCATAACCATAGTTGATTAAAGTCAGTAGTGTGGTCATACCCGATGAAGCACTTTATCTGAAGGAGACAACTTCTTCATTGCCTGTTTAACCATTATCCGCGTTGATAATATCTCATCAAGTAACCGTGGTAGTACACCTCTACGGACCTGAATAATGTCAGATGAGAAAAATTAGATACAAAAAATCATTAGTATCAGGTACAGTAAAGCATAGAACAAATAACTCATTTTTATGTCTAAGCCAAATGATTGAATAGAAGAATTAATGAAATTGTGATTCGCTGCAATATGTCGTTAGCTGGAGAAGATTCGAAGGGATAACTACCTTTGAAGGCACATACATTACACCATTTGGAGTTAGTAGAACTTCATACTTCAATCCCCGAAGTACTTTCGGGTCTGGTGTATATGAACTAACACCAAGTGTATTTGGCTTTGCAGGTATTACCTTTCCGAGGCATGTACAGAAGCAGAGATTGTAAGCAATGACCATTGATGGATAGAGAGACTGAAAATCTAGAACAATAACTGGGTCTGCATAGAAGCCAGACTCTGGCTCCATAACAAGTGGCACACATTCCATTGCTGGTTGATATGCAACCTAGTGACAAAAATTACCTTACTATCAGGCTATCTTCAGATACAAGAAAGAAAAAAGAAATTTTAATACTTGAGATAGAAGTAGGTTAAGCAAAAACCTGTTGGCTTTCGGGAGAAATTGCAAGATAGTTTTGTGTATGAGCCAATCTGATTAACATTGATTCTACACGGTACTGGGAACCTCTTGAAAGAACAGAAAAGAAATCTATACCAAATACACGGGCAAGCTCTGATGTCCGGTTTATCTGCGTAAACACACGTAGTACTGCATAATGTCAATTTCACAAGTGTTGCAAAAGTAGACGATTGTGCCCTAAACTATGAAGATACAGTAAGAATCAACCAGATTTAAAGCACCATGAAGAGATCAAAATTAATGTAAGAAAGAATATAAAATAAAAAGCTTATGAACCATTTACTCCACATACCATATCAAGCTGGTTCATCACTTGAAAGTTCAGCTTTGCCCTCTCTAAAATATATTCTATACATCGATATCTTGCTTTTCCAGGACCACTAGCAAACCAATTTGACAATGTTCTGCAATGAATATGCGGAATTTTCCTTCTAAGAACAGCTTCTGCCACTGCCTCAGCAGTATATATGTTAAGCTTAACCTCACTGCGAACCAGCCGCCAAAGATTAAGAACGATTCTGCCACCTACATGGACACCACTTGCATGAGTTCGACCCCACTCATCCTCAATAATTGCATCATTTGGTGGATCGGTTTCAGAATTTTTATCTTCAGGGAGCACATCACTCACGATTTCTTTATTTGGGATATCCGAAATCACAGGATTTGAAATTGGCTGAGATGGTGTCCGCGATATTTTACTAAGCAGTCCAATTCCAAGAAATGCAGCCCTTTCAGCTAAGAAACCAAGTGAACCACCTTGAACGTCCCAGCCCATTAATATATCTGGATCATGATCACATATGATTTTCATGAACTCATTGAACAGCTGCTTCTCTTGGGTGCAGATTAAAAACTTGCAACCAGTTATACCATCCAGATTTCTGTGCAGAAAATTCCAAGTGAGATGTAGGAAAGTCCTTATTTACAATAACAGAAAATAGAAGTCGGTGCTAATAGAATAGATTAGCAGCATAATAACCCTACAAAATCTGATTGAGATGTAACAAACAGAAAATCCTTTAAATGTTTACACATCCGGAGTTTAAGGATATTAAGTTGGTGTTCAGGGACTACTATGATTTAAGGTTTATTTATTTAACTAGATAATACAGGATCACAACTCTTACACACGAATAGTACTGATTTTATTGTGAGGAACAAGCCACATCAATCATGTAGAATAATTATAAATAATATGTACCTAAAGAATTGTGTAGCTTCAAAATTCAATCAAGTATTACTTCTACTGCAAAAAAGCAGATTTCAGCTATATATTTGACCACCCATGAAAACTAAAAAGTACTGATATTTTTTCTTTCATGAAAACTGCAAAATTAATGCAGTCAAATGACAACTACAAAATACAATCTATGGACATCCTAAACTTCCATGAAAACTGCAAAGTTTTCTTTAATGAAAAGAATCGTGTTAAATTGACCTGTTGACCTATTGTCATTACTATTAATAAAGTGACGGTATTGATTTGGGTCCATGGATTCCTACATTTTGATCATATTCATTGGTATTTTGGAAATTTAGTGAACAGTCAAACAATTCGTCTAAGTTATGCACAAGTCAAAGTTGATATATTAGTGGGATAGGGTAACTACAGTATAAAGAATATAAATAAGTTTTTAAAAATAAAGTAAAATTCTAGACCTGTTACTTTATTAAATTATTACGCTAACAGTGGTCTTCCGAGTAATTCAAGGTCTAAACTGTAGCTTATAAACGGTCTTTTTAAATTCAATGGTTAACATACAATCTGGAGCGAGGTTCCATCATCTTTTATGCAGTCGAATCTAATAAAGTGGGATCTGCAAGCAATAAAATATGCACCTTCTAACAGTTGTCAGCTCACTGCGTAAAAGGACATAACTATTGGCCGTTAACTCATCATCTTCCTGAATAACAACTGCTATGAAGTTAATAGCATCAAAGCGGGGATCAGGTCTTAAGTCTCCCCTGGACTCTGCTTGCACCTGTCGATAAGTGATGCATTATTCCCACATACATAATCTTTCCAGACTCCAAAACAGGATGCAGAGAAAGCAAACAGAAAAAAGCAGCATGCATGTCATTTCAGATGATAGGTCTCAAGTCTCAGCAACTCATGCTTCAAGCTCCAAATGTTCAGTTTCAAACGGTGTGAATAAAGAAAAAGGAACTTCATACGAGTTTGTACACAAAAGTTTCCATAAGTGTTTTATTTTTTATTTATTTATTTTAACTTTCTAACAAATTTATGACTCTAATTCCGATATTTTCATACTTCAAGTTAAAATTATCCAAATGCGATTACAATACGTGTGGCCCTTTCAGAAAAGTTGCTGGACCGTGTCAACCTTTGTCATGATGCAAACAAGGTGCCAGATGCTTTTCATATAACACATTAAAATAGAGGAGAAAAAACAAAACCTCTAGGCTGAACATAGTCAGCTGCTGTCCTGCTCCAATACTTGCAGGATCCCTAAAGCCGGCTTGACTCAAAGGAGTCAGTTTTTTTCCTTCAGGACCTGATATTTGAGAAATATCCTGTGAGATTGTTAGAGCTCCAGGTGAATGTGTTTGTGGTTTTATAGCATGGATTTCCTGGCCTGGGTTCCTCGCATGGTTCAAATTAATTTCAATGCTGGACGCTGAGGCTGAGTCCATGAGAACCTCATTACACATGTCAGTAGATGAATCTTGTGAATCCATACTATGGCCAATAGAACCTGCAAAAGCTAACAGTTACTATATAATCGTAATATGATGTTGTTTGGAATCTCTTAAAAAGCCTTTACCCTTCGTTGATGATGATTTTTTGTGGATGCAGTTACATTCTTTCTCAAGCCATCTAACATGAAAAGGTCAAGATAAGAAGATATCCTAATAAATTATAAAATTTCATCAAAATTGGTCGTACCAGTACAGTCATTAGCAGCCATTTATTAACATCATCTGTTGAGGGAGGTAAAATGCAGGTGTCAACATGTACAGATACGATCCATCCGTATGATAGTGTGTAGGGGCACATATGGCTTGCTCTTGATGAAGAATGGGGTCATCTATTTTAGAGCTGGTCAGTTTAGCATCTTGACAATTCCCATCAACCATAGGTTGTGACTCATCATCAAAGTCTTTTCCTCAACTACATGATACAGAAATAGGTTGGTTATCAAAAATTCAAAAGCAATGAACAATTGTGAGGCAACATCATATCCTAAGTGTGTTTACTATTGCTTGAGGTGGCATGGACAGAGATGAACATGGCTTATTTAACAAGTGATACGAAATAAACGTGGACCTAACTTGAAACGCAGAAATGATAGACTGTGTGTCAATGGGTCAGAACTGGATCAGATCGACTGATGATTTGATCTAATAGGACCAGTATATTCTGATTTCGTTAGCCATTACACAGCCTTCATGACTACCCTCACCATGTCAAATGCTGACTTGTCAAAAAATACCGACACATCTTATTTAAGGTTACAAACAAGTAACTGTGTTTAAAATATTTCTTTGGATATAATTTAGTGAGCCTTCACGTAAATGTAAATATGACAAAGCATTAAAGCAATGAAAATTATTTTTTTATTTTTAAAGGATCAACCAAAATACTGATCAGCCAGATGGGTTGATCTACTGATCCACCCAAATACGGATCCGTCTACATGAGTCAATCTATTGAATCAGTTGTTGAATCAAAGGACAAATTTTTGACCCACTGGATCATGCAAATGGATTATATTGGATCGGATCATGCTAAAATCAAGATCGGACAAATTGAAAGTGTGTGTTAGATTACTCAATAAAGAAGCTATTGGGTACAAGGTCCATACCTATTTCTTCAGCATTGTCACTATCTGCAGGAGTGCAGGAACCAGGGTTAACCGTTGGTGATGAGCTAGCTCCAATGGGTCTACATGCCAAGCTGGAACTAGTAGGAGGACAGGTAACTCGCTGATCACCAGAATAACTGGCTCTGTTAGGAGAACTGATATGTTGCTGGTCAGTCTTTGCTTCAGGGGAGAAAATAGTATTTTTGTTAGATTCCCCCTCAGGTGAAACATTTACATCATGACAAATTTCGGCATTTGAAGTATCACCCCGATGATAACGCTTTCTCCTCATCAGATCTCGAACTGAGCATCCAACAATTGTACCTCCTGCCTTTAATAAACCTTGTTCTGCATCTTCCACTTTAGCATCTGTTGGTTGAACATCATTTGCATTCTCGGGTAAACATAAAGGCAAAGAGCTCCATAGAGGACTCTTTCTTTTGTGCTTTCTGCTGAAGCTTGAGCCAGAATACAGTTGCGCCCGCTCTTTGTTCTTTATCTTAGATGTTTCAACAGTATGATGGGTCGGTCTTTCACTATCATCAGATCTGTCCACATGGGGAAGTTCTTTCTTTGATGATAATTGAGGAATATTACTACATTCAAGAGCTGTGTCTGAGTTTTTACTTTCGCTTTCACCTTTAAATTTGAATTCTACATGAGTTGAATCTACAACAGAATCAAGGATGTCTTGACATTCTTGTTGGGATACACTTACAAATTCCATATCAGTTTTTCAAGCACCTCATTAATTGTCGTCGCAGGCATTAACGGACTTAAAATCATCTCTCGTCTAAGTTCATCATCAGAATTTATATCTTCTGCAGCTTGAGAAGATGCTAGCCAATTTAAAAGCCTCAAAGCTTTAGGATCTTCTGTAGTATATTGACCTTGTGAATCTTGTGATAGCAGAAGTTTCACTTTGTTTGATGGCTGTACTTGCTTGCTGCTTTCATTTTCAAGGTTAGCCTGACCACTTCCAACCATATCTTTTCCACCACTTGAAGACTTTAGAGATTGTGAAAAGACTCTAATTGTCTCGACTGGAGTAGAAGGTAAAGAATTTTCTGCATTGCACAATTCGAATAGCTGATTTGCAAATTCAGCTTTATTTGACAGAGTATTTAACACGTTCATGGACTAGGTTTTGCAGGATCAGAAGATATGGTTTCCATATGCATTCCAGTCCTCTCAAATTCCTGTAACAATGAAGAATAAATTGAAAACCAAAAGAAACATGGCTGACTAGAAACAAGAGCAACCCAACAAGATTGAAGATGACCTCCCAAATTGGTATGAGTGACTGAACCATTCGAACATCGGAAAGGGTTTGTGACAATGATGAGTACATTTTAGATTTCTGGTTTAGGATATCTGTCAAATATAACATAAAATCAGTCATTAGCATGCTCTATAAGTAGATACCATATAACATTGTAAGTGACTCCAAAACACAACTAACCATCAATAGAAGCATCCCCCTCAAGTTCACAAACACTCTGACGTTTAGTAAGCTTAACCTCCGGATCTTGACTAGAGGAATGCCAAAACCAAGTGTCAGGAACAGTGGATGACAGCCAGATGGGTAACTCTAGACTACCATCACTACTTGAATCTGCCTGACAGATTATCACATAATTCAGTGAGAATACCACATATACAAAACGTCAAAAGAGAGAGCGGAATGGGCAGGTTGCTTAGCAGATCATAATAGTAACATTCTGTATTGGGTTGGGTCGGGCAAGGTTGACCCTAACAATTCTTTTTGATAGAAAATATTATATACTGGAGCCAAGGATCTACTAAGACTAACATATTTACAGCTACATCCTGCAATCAAACACGTATAATTATAAACATTATATATATGGTTTTACACTGGGGTCATTGTACTATTAAGGCCATCATACAATATTTTTTATCTGAACAACTCACTTATATATAAATATTTACAGGTCTAAGCGATAAAGAGGTTAGAAATGCAGTAAGTTATTCAGACAAAAAATATTAAAATGAACTATATGAATAACATAATGAAGGAATAATGCAACGAACCCACACTGCAAAATCCTTATACTAATCCAATAACAATTTTTTTTTTTAAAGGAAAAATTTACAGTTTTGGCCATCAAACTTAGACTTTCGGTGACTTTTGACCAATTCAATGCATTTTGATCGCTTCCTTTTGAGCTAAGTTTTCTTATTTTACCCACTGGGACCTTAACATAGCATGAAGTGACCCATCTGTCAGTAAATAGGCTATGCATTCAGACCATCATGTTCAAGAGTATCAAGTGTAACAAGAATAACCTGGGAGTTAGCAGCCATAGAGGTTGTATCCATACGTTGCTTATCATGTGCATCGTGACACGCCTTCCTCTTAGTGAGAACATGTGGTACTGGATGGCTAAATTTAATCTTTGATACGTGTAAGTGTCCCATTCCATGCAGGTTATAATCAACCTATGACAGAAAATAATGAGGAATATAGTACAAGCCGATTACTAGGAAGATAACAAGACATGTCATATTGCATTGTGAAATCATAAAAATAACAGCAGAAGGCTAACAGTAACATAAAATCAGGTGAATAATGAAGCCAACATACTTCATATACTGAAGCTAATAAGAAAAGTGTGTATACCAGGAACTGCAGAAGAAAAGGAATATGTGATTCGTGTGGCTGCAAACTCTTCTCAAGAACTAAACCACCCTGCAAAATCGGATGCCATTAATGGACTGGTTAACACTAAAAGTTATGAAAAGAAAATCTTGTTTTCAACAAAAGTTGGTCACTATCAAAGAGATACACAAACATCAACCTACACAGTACAGAGGTATATGCTTATCTGTACCATGGAAAAATTGTGAAACTATTAGGCTAGAGGTAAAGCTGGGTGTTCCATCACCACCACCTCCCACAATCATGCGTAACCTCCATTACCTCCCTTCCCCCACGCACGGTCCCCATTTTGTGCATTGGTTTGGTGGTGCAGACCGCCAAATTGTTTCCCACCTTTTTTTTGTTTGTGGGTGTTTGTGGTATATTGTGGGGTATACTTTTATAAAGTGTGGTATTTTTATGTGTTTGGTTTGGTGGTGACCATTACACCTGTATGGTGGTGGGTTTGGTGGTGTGTTGAATAGTGATGTGGCGTTGACGTGGAGGTGATGGGTTTGGTATCCACATCAATTCAATAAAGTCAACATGAAAGATCATTAATATGCTTACACAAGTTCTATATGAGCTTCAGGACAACATTCAAACAAATACTTAGATGAGAAAAGACATTTAGCATATATCTCAAGGGTGTAAGACCATGCTAGTCTGCCTTTATTTTCATGACTGGGTCACTGGGGTCCAAATCACCCATTCGAAGACAACTGAACCAAATCGGGTCCTTCAAAGTGGTAGACAAATTAGACAAAAGTATGGAAAGAAAACACTAAATTGTACAGCATAAGACATACTGTCATAGTGATCAAATAAAAACATATTGCAGACTGACCAAACATATAGAAGCTTCAAATGTTTACCAAAAGAAGATTTGCAGCACGAGAGACATCTTGTGGATAATATCTTTGATCTTTGTCAAGGAGCTAATACCATAATGCAAAGTACTATGAATACTAGGGAAAAAGAGAATAAAGTTCATCATATAAAGATCACTATCTTCAATTCCACATGATTAGTTATGAGTTTTTAAGATAAACCAAAAAAAATCGTCAAACCATGTAAATACTTTGTATAAATATTTTCATAATTTCAATATGTCGTAATTTGAGAGTACGTAACATTAACAAGATGAGAGAACAACAAGATGACTATTTAGCCTGCCTGTGGATTAAGTATCCAACGAAAGAGTATCCAGCATTTCGCATATGTGGACAACAAGATGTTTTAAGTTAAACGAAGCTGAAGAGCGAAACTAAAGAAAGATCCAACATATGATGATGGAAATACACAAAACCTGCTACTAGAGAAAGATAGAAGTTGCAACAAATGGTAAATTTTTCTTAAATAAAAGGATACAGGTAAAGCTTGGCATATAGTTGCTCAGATGCATCATAACCATAAAACCTTCTCGCACGTACAAGACTGCAGCTATGCACATGCTGACGTTTGAACCAGAACTACCTTTAAGCTGTAATAGTTAAAGAATTAACCAGCAGAAATTAGTACCTAACCTATAGTGCAACATGAGAAGATGCAATCAGATCACAATACCTTCAATGCCTTCTCAAGAGCAAGAGATATTATTCGCACACAAGCATCACCTGACCAATACGAGCCAATCATGAACAAAATAATAATTAAAAGTTGCCAAAATATCATTGGTTATCATGAAGAACACCTAATAATAATTCAAGTTCCAGTTCACATAGTCGTAAAATTCAAATACCTTGGTTCTCGGGTCATTTACAATATCCGAACAAGGAACGATAGATAGGGTAAAGCCTGCAGAAGAATTTGTAGTGAATAAGTAATGGGCAAGAAGCAAATGAAATCCATAAGAATGAATGTTTGTATCTTACTCGATGAATATGCAAACAAGTCTTCTGACCAGCTGGAGTGGACCCGTAAACTCTAATGACAGGAACCTCATTCACATTCCCACCTATCCATTTAAAAATTGCAGCCGTTACTCTATTATCCTAAAATACCTCCAACTCTCAAAAATGATGTGCATTCTAGCTCTGTTTATATAAATTCCTTAAATTTTGAATCACCATGTTTACTTGTAATATTTTGGTCGGAATTAGAATAAAAGAAAAGAATGAAAAGAAAAATACTACCTTGAAAGGTACTGTAAGAAAAATCAAGAGGTGGAATTGGGGAGACATGTAGTAATCAATTGATACTATTCGAACACTGAATGTTTTCGAATCATCCATTTACTTTTTATTCTTATATTTTAAACAACATTAATAATTTGATTGTATCCGATTGAAGGAAAGTGAAATTAGGGCTGGAGGATTCTGGAAGGAAAACCGACAAAGGGTTTTATTTGTTTATTCATTTGGCGGGTCAAAGTTTAAACTCTATCAAACTGTTTGGCCATAAAGTTGTAAGTTATAAGTTTATATATAAGTTGAAACAGAACTGCAGTTCAATTAATACGAAGCTATAAACAGTTTTTTTTTAATAAAAGTGTTTGACATTAGTTGTTAAATATAAGCATAAGATTTAAAATGGCATAAAAGGACAAATCTATAATTGTAAATAAATGTTTGGAGGGTATATCGGTAATTTAAAGTTTTAACAGCCCAAGACATTTAAAAAGCTTCATGAATCACTTTTCATTTTGGAGCTATTTGTTTGAAATAAAAGCTTGTAGTTAATGCATCCAAACGAAGTTTACTTGGTTTATAGGAGATTAATCAGAATAAAAACAACAACTACTCCAAAAGCCCCCGCCAAACAGCCCTAAGGCGTAACATCTATATCTAGGGGTGTCGTCGGGCTAACCCGACCGAGTCAATTGGGTGGGGTCAATCGGGTTCAAAAATATATTCGGGTTAATCGGGTCAATCCAATTTACCCGAGTTCTACACAAGGTCGGGTTTGGGTATGTTTTTTTATCCTTGACCCGACCCGACCCGAACCCGAATTGACCCGACCCGAGTTGACTCGAGTTCTAAACAAGGTCGGGTTCGGGTATGTTTTTTTAAGGCTTGACTCGATTTGACCCAACCCGAGTTGACCCGAACCCGACCGGGTCAACCCGAATAACACCCCTATCTATATCTATAACATCACTAAATCAGGATATTAAGAGAGTACGTGGCATAATTTTAATATAGCTATGTCATATTTTTACACGTGTCAATCATTTGTCAATCTTTTCGGTTGATTTTTAGAAGTCATTTATAAGAGCTAATGTTAGGATTTAGTAAATCCACTTATTAAAGAGTCGGTCACCTCAAGTATATGTAATCGTTAGAAAGCTCGAATCGTAGATTATTATATGTTAAGTAGTATTTAGTTAAGTAACACCGTGGAGGACGGACGGTCTTTACCCATTGTATGCCCGATCCATACCAGTAGGTGGCGATTTGTAAGACTATAAATACTCTACCTCCCAAGGTAGAGAGTTGGAGCTCATAATAAGATTTTTCTTTCTCTCTCAAGTTCCCAACCTCTAACTTTCTCTCTCTAAAACCATAGTATACGCCTTTTTGATCTTTGGTTTAGTGTGTTTGTGAAATCCAATATGTTACAAATGGTATCAAGAGCCATGGTTTGATCATCTCTCTTACATATACTTGGATTTCTAGTGGTTTTAGATGGTTTTTGAGGTTGAAAAAGCTTAGTGGTTTTTGCATCATTTGGATCATTTCTTGTGTTAAAGTTTGAATCTTGTGTGTACTTTTGTGTTAAGAATCATTGCAAGTGCTTGGGTTTTGATTTGGTAAGCTTGAATCACTGGGGTTGAGCTTGTTTTGGATTGAAAAGTGTGTTTTTGAAGTTTTTCTTGCTAGCGACTTGGTTCTCGTAGTATTTTTCATCATAGCGACTTGCTTCAAGAAAAGTTAGCAAGTTACGGTGTTAGTTGTTAGCGACTTGTTCATTGAGACAAGCCGACAAATAGTACAAGTTAGTGGATTCTCCACTACGGCTAGCGACTTGGTGAGGTTAGCGACTTGCTTCGTAAATTGTTAGCGAGTTGTAGTGTAAATTGTTAGCGACTTGATACTAGCGACTTGGATCTTAGCGAGTTGTTCTTTAGCAACTTAACCGTGTCTAGCGACTTGGTGCTTAGCGACTTGGTGTTAGCGACTGGACCTTAGCGAGTTGCTCTTTAGCGACTTGACCGTGTAGCGACTTGGTGCACTTGCGACTTGTGTCCAAATGACTTGGTCTTAGCAACTTGGTTCACGTGAATTTGAGATCTTGGCGTGTTGCTACTTAGCGACTTGGTAATTAGCGACTTGGTTCAAGAATTGTAGCGACTTGGTTGATTTTTGTTTGTAATCTGGTTTTCTCTTGATTTAGTAAAATCCCGTGAAAGAATCTATTTCGGCTTAATCATAGAGTTATAAAATCCGTGTAACTGTTAACATGTCTACCAACGCATCTACAATTATCTCCACTGTTGATGAGGATGTTCAAGCACCGGTTCAGATACTCGTCCACCTATGTCGATGTAATCGACTACGACTCTTGGGCTCAACGAATCGATTGTAACTTGCCTTGGAAAGGAAAATGGGGTCAACATTCTCAAATCCATTGATGAAGGACCTTATCGATTGAGACTACAAGAGACTTAATTGATACAATTGCAGATGGAACAATGATCTATGGATTAGATGCACCAAAGACGTATGATGAGCTCAATGATAAGGAGAAAAGAGATTCGATGTCGACATTGTGGCTTCTAACATTATACTGTGGTCTTCCAAAAGACATCTACAAGCTTATCAATCACAACACCGAAGCCAAGGCGGTTTGGGATAATGTCAAGATGCTTCTCTCGTGTTCGAATTAACCAAGGAAGACAGAGAATCACAACAGATATGAATTTGAGCACTTTAAGATGAAGCCGTAAGAAAGTGTCTATGAGTATTACGTGAGATTCCACAAGCTTGTGAATGATATGAGGAACATCAAAATGACCATGCCAAACATTCAAATTGAACTCAAAGTTTGTGAACAACATGAATCCCGAATGGCATAAGTTTGTCACCTGTGAACAACATGAGTCCCGAATGATATGAGGAACATCAAAATGACCATGCCAAACATTCAAATTGAACTCAAAGTTTGTGAACAACATGAATCCCGAATGGCATAAGTTTGTCACCTCGTGAAGCTAACCAAAGGATTGAAGAACACCAACTATGAGCAACTTTATGCATTCCTTCTTCGTAATGAGAGACATGCTATGTTTGAAAAAGGATTCTTGAACAGTTCAAAACCAACCGTGGAGAAACAAGTTCGTCAAATGACTCTACAACTTTTACACCAATGTTGGAATTATCACCAAAGCTTCTCAAATCATACCCATGGGTAATGGTATTTACAAGCTCATCCCGATCCAAAGATATAAGCCTCCCGACCCAAACACATTCATGGAAAAGTTCATCAATCAACTATCTCTCATGGTAAGTCAAAACATGAACTCTCCCAAACACCAACAATAACCTCGAATCGCATCCAATCCACACAATCAAGCTACCGCCGAGACGGGAAGGTTATGGTGCAACCAGTTCAAGAAAGCGGTATGAACAAGGAAGAGGTGGAGTTGGTAGGGGATATGTGGCTAATCGTAATCGTGGAAGGAATCCAAATCAGGTCAAGCTAAGCCAATTAAGTGCTACAACTGTGGTGGTGATGGACACATAGCAAAGAACTGCACTTCTCCAAAACGCCCTCAAAATGCAGAGTAATTCAAAGACAAGATGTTACTTGTGCAAGCTCAGGATAATGGAGTTGTGTTGGATGAAGAGGAGTTGTTGTGTAACACCCCAACCCGACAAGGGTAAAGATATCGCAAATACGGTTTCATATCAGAACTTTAAATACGATACAATAGCGAAAGCCTTTACAAAATATTCAAAAAGAAAACATAAATAGCTAAACTTCAAAATAAATCTAAGATCCCTATTTCCAAATCTTGTTCTCGTCTCTACTCTCAACCCGGATCGGTTATCCCATAAGCTCATCTTGAATGCTTAATACCGCCGCAGAAAAGAAAATGCGGCCGAGCTTACAAAGCCCAAAGGAATGATATAACGAAACAAAAGCTAAACAAAACAAATATACAAATAACGAAATCAAAATGAAATGATGATGAGGATCTTTAGGATTCTCGGAAGCACAAATATACGTAAATCCAAACAACCATGTAACAATTAAAACATCTCATAGCACATTAATGACACAAACACAACCACATCGTAATGAAACCAAACACTTAACATATCAAGAAGAATGATTTTTATAAGCCAAACGAAGAGTCTAATGACTAACGAAGCAGTTATCAAAGAAATGATCATGGCATTCATACAAATCAATTAATCTACACTTAACACACTCAAATAATATCGCAAAGAACGGAAATAGCATTCAAATCATGGCGGCCTCACAAGCAAATAGAAAACATATTAAACAAACTATAATTAAATAGACCGATAAAACATAGCATAACCATTAACAATTATCAAAACAATTTATCATAAACTAAACCAATTCTCAAATCAAACCCTAACATCAGCAGAGTTAAAACATGGCGGTCACATTTACGTATAAAAACATTAACGATAAGCAAGGTTTACAAAATTAATCGAACAAATTATGCATACTAAACTTATAGAATACTCACTTTCACACTAGCACATTCATCTTACAGTCAACGACTTCAAGTAACGAGAAACTAACATGACATCGATGACAAGATGCGACTCCCGTTAAACATATTAATCATAACCTAGCATTGTAAACGGTAATCACATAAACATACAAAAGCATACACATATATAATAACATATGATAAGCCTATCACATAATTATAAACACTTGAACATACCGAAACATAATCGAATACTTAACATAGAAATAATGATAAAGATCTAGTTAACTACCACGAGCCCGAACATATCATATCAAAAACATCATAACTATATAGAAACAATCTCAAAATAATACGGAGTAGCGAGCTCCCAAAATTTTATGAAGACGCCGCATTGCATACGACATCTTTCACCTAGATAAATCATATCTGATACGGATCGGATCTAGGATGCATCCATACGCCCACAAACATATATTGATAATATAATATAACTTGAGCTCATAACAAATAATAGATAAGGGACGTGGCGTAACTTCACTCTATCGCCCTAGAGTCATGTCGAGGTGCATCATCGACACGGACATGGAACCCCATGACTAGTTAATAATTGGCTCGGTGTCAAACTAACTTAGGTCAAACAAACTTTTCAATTATGACACAAGTCTTAATCAAACACAAGGTTCAACAAATATGCATATCAAAGTCTTCCTAACATAAAGTTCAAATCGGTATCGCATGGTTCAATAAAACATAAGTTCGGATAAGCAACAGTCAAACAATCGGAAAGGGTTCATAGCAATGGCATTGGAAACCCTAATAAGTAAAATAGAAAAGCTAACGAAAAGAACATCATAAGGAACCTTTACTAAAAGGTCGAATATCTCGTACCTTAAAGCAAATGAAAGGAAAGCAAACGAATGTAGGAATACGAAGATGTAACGTCGCGTCTCCTTCAACGAATCTACACGGATTATGATTTATTTAATACTTATTAGCATCATTAATGTTATAACGGATTAATCTCATTAATACTCTTAGAGTTGTCAGAATATTCTCATTTTTAGTGACGGACGGAATTACAACATTTTAGAGTATTCATCCTTAATTAGCCAACTTATGGGTTACAATGATAAATGGTAAACTTAAGGGTTTAATATGATAAATATCTTATTTGAGGACTTATATGATCATCATTCAAAGTATAGGGTTTATAAATGTCAAGGACGGATTTTAGGATTCTCTTTCAAAATAGTTTACACAAGCCTTCATAACTTACATGATTAACCACAACTCACATTTAACATTGTTCACATACAAACCTTAAGGAGACCATGCATGCAATATTTTAATTCATGATATGTGACTTCTTGCATAAAATCATAACTTACGCTGCTTTTACGACACACTTGTCGAACCCATAATTACTCGTAATTACATATTACACCTTTAACATCTTTAATTTCACGATCTAACCTTATATTATCGATTTTACCATTTTAGCCCAAAGGTTTTAGAATTTACAAAACATACCCTTTTAATTCAATAATAATTCGAATGGCCCTCTAAATATCCAAAATTACACGTTTAACCCTCATACTTATTTTATACATTTAGTAACTTTATTTTTACTGTTTACAGAAATAACCTTTAAGTTTCATAATTTACAAAACCAACCCAAAACTTTTATTTAGAACTGAATTATGCACAACTCAAGAACAAACCCTAAACCTAGGTTTAACCCATCATTAGTTCATCATTATTACTGCATTAATTACCCTTAATTATAACAAGCAAACCCTAATTCTTATAAACCCTAATCGTCCTTTTATTTTCTTTCTTTTTTCATATGCGATCGAACAAAACAATTCCATAACCATCACACAAGCTTCAATTCATGAACATGTATTTTATTCAGTCGATAACATATAAGAGCTTCAAGAAAAATCGATCATGGTCCCAAAATTATTATATGCTCGCTCGCTATTTTATACGCTTTTAGGGTTTTAATTTAAAACAATTCCATACGACTTGTTAAATATGCATGAATAATTTTTACAGGTTCTATATGATTTTAGGACTGAAAATGATATTGGGAACATACCCTTGATGAGAATCGAACGCTAGGACAAAAGAAACCAAAACTTCTACTCGTGAAACCCTAATCGACCAAGAAAAACGACCACGATCGATTCAAGACTTTAGAGCCTCGAACCGATTTTAACACCTTCTCTACCTTCAAACTCGTCCAAGAAAAATAGCTCTAAGCTTTGAAAACAAATGTCGAATTATCTAGGGTTTTGAGTCGGTTTAGTTTAATTGGATATTAGGTTTAGAATAAACCGTATATGTATGTATATATATGATTTACAAATTTTCTTGTGGGCTTAATATTGTAATGGACTTAAAATAAATGGGATCTTAATTTTATAAACTTGTATTGGGTCTTTATTAATTTTATTCTTTTATAAAACTTAATAATTACATTCGGATATTTATAAAACACAAACCGATTTTTATAAAATTATAAACTATAAAAATAATCTTTACAAAGTCTTTAAAATTTATTTGGATCATAAGTGATATTTCTTAATAATTTTCTGAATTTACATAGCTTATTTGGTATTCTTTAAATTAATTATTCATACTTTTTGATCATAGGGTATTTTGGTCTTTTGTGAATTTTAGAAATTCGGGTTTTACATGTTGTTTCTTCTTGAGGGCAATGCCAAGACATATGATGCGATGTGGATGAGCAACCAATTCGGGAGATAGGTCATAATCATCGAATGCCTTTCAAGTCGCCGATCGTAATGCATACGACTGACGCTGATGATGAACCCATCGCATGCACAATTTTATGGCTAGCATTTCTCCAATGGTCTCTCCAAAGGTCCCTCACCACGACCAAATGGTCCATCCAAAGAATCAATCATCTCGGATGTATTAAAACTATATGATGATGTTGAGGAGCAAAGATGATAATAAAGTACAATCTCTTGAAACTTTTGAATCGATATTGATGATGAGGGTAATAGCAATATTGTCCCATATGATCAATATGTGAAGCAAAGTGAAAGTGAGATTGTACCAAGTAATGCATCTTCCGCAGTCAATGATGACTATGCTTTTGATGAATACAATGCGTGTGCCCCTGATGATTCTGTCATCTCTGAACTAAATACCTATAAAGAACAAATTGCTATTTATGAAAAGTGTGCTAAGTTTGAGTTAACCACCCGTGAGCAGGAAATGGATGACCAAATGCGTACAATTATTAGAAAAAGTAATTTTAGAAGAAGTATTAAAACAAGAGTTAAACTCCTTACATGAAAAGCTTTCTAAACCGCTAAGCAAAAACAAGAACTTCAAGAAAATGTTAAAATGCTTAAGCAAGAATTCAATGCTAAGGAATCAAAACTTTTGAATGATTTTCTAATCTAAAAACTTGAAAACAAGCTTGAAAAACAAGCTTGAAAATAAGTTATGCGACAAGGGAATACCATTCGGACTACTCACATGATCACTAAGCATAGAGTTTGCGTGATAAGCATAGTACCCTATTATAAAGGAATCCAACCACAGTATGGTAAGAAAGCAAAAGTCGCTCAAAATGTAATCTATGATGGCAATGAGATTCTTAAACCTAGGCGAAACCTAGTTGCATTGAGTGCATTGAGGAAGATAGAAAATTAGATGATTCATCTAGGAGAAAATGAATAAGAAGCTTAACGATCCTGCGTGTAAAGAGAATAACATAACGATCAAACCCCATGATTACACTAAGGAAAATTGGATCTCCACGAACATGTTTAAGCCTCAAACTCAATTAACCGAGCATGATCTTTTGGAAGAAAGATATGGATAAGCTAAAGTTAATGTACTTGTTGAAACAAGCACTCCTTAGGAAAATGCTCAGCCATCGTGTATCCTCCAATACACAAATGCATCTAGTTCCTAGATCTATTGCCACTAATAGCAAGACCTTAATCAACATGTATGTTGTTTATCACCGTTTGTTGATTTTGAGAAAACATGTAAGAAGAGAATCACACCTACAGGGATAACCGGGGAAAGGGTTTAAGCAAACTAAAGAATGTTATTTAAGCGAGGTCATGCCTTTCTTCAAACAATTAAAAGGTCAATTTGAGAGTCTTCAAAAGGATAAATTCATATATTAAAGAAATGGAAAAGGAATTTGATGCAATGATAGTTGAAGTCAATGATTATGAATAGGAACTCAAATATAATGAAGTTGAAAGGAAGAACTTGCACATCTTAAATGAGAATTTGATTTCGAGTTGTGTTGCTCAAGATGTGTTTTATCTGTTACTAAGCACTCTATTATCGCTTCTCGATTTCATGAATTATCTATTGCATTGAAAGTTTCCCATGATCGTGTCATTGAGCTTGAAAACAAAACTCAAAACTAAGTGAGAAAATTGATCAGGATGATCACGATAATTTGGTAAAACATCTTTCCAAACTAGAAGCTGAACATTTTGATTTACAACTAAAATATCAACATCTTAAAGAAAATGTCAAAACCTCAAATATCAAGACATCCTCAGATGTTCCAGAGTTTGAAAGTTGAAAGCCCAAATCTCTCAATTAAAGGGTGTAAAGAACAATGTGATTGGATCCCAAATGCCTCCTCCTTTAGATTCTCGTGATTCTCAAACTTTTCATCTTCAAAACTTAGTTAATGATTTACAAAAGGAAAGCGAGAGTTTTCTGTAAGAAAATGAAAAGTTAAACGACACTTTAAAGAGTTATATGATTCAATGAAAGTCACCGTGACAAAAACAACGAAAAAATAACGCCTTTACAAAAATAAATTGAGAATCGAGAGTCGAAAAAGGGAAACCGCCACTTGTCTTTAATGAGAATGTTGCATCAAAGTCATCCTCGATCGCAATATATCATGATCGTTAAATTCATTCCTCCTCATCTTAGGAATAATGAACCCGTGTTTCACAACTATTTTGCTCACCTTAAGGATAGTCTAGAATGTCTCCGTGAGATTGTGGAAGAGGATTTTATAAATAAGCCTCTTGACAGTGAAATTAGGTTTGCGTGCATTCAAGCCAAACGATCTCAAGAGCTGCTAGAATGTTTAATAGCAACATGTCCTAAATCCTTAGGTGCAAAAGGAAAAGCTATGATGCCTTGTTCTATGCCTAGTGCCAAGCATACAAACCATTCTATGCCCAGTTTTAAGAAAGTGAACACTAATGTGCCTTCAAGTAGTTCGGATCCCTCGCACTTCTAGTTCAGAATGCAAAAAGTAGCAAAACCAACTAATGTTCCAATTCCTCTACAGAGTAAGAAGTGACACCAAAGCAAGCGGGTCAAAGCCTCAAGGCGCACAAAGAATTATAGGACCTTGCATGCTAGGAATGTTCAATGGAAGAAAGTAGAAGATCACCTTAGGAGAATTTGAATAAGACGAATCGTGTTGATTCTAGTGTTAGCTCTAAGCGTCATCGTAATTAATGCGAATTATGCTACTTTTGGCAAAACATGTAATGATGATTGCGTGGTTTCATTACTAATCTTGAATGTGGTGTGAATGATTTATCTAATGTTGTTAAATGCCCGACTAAAATTGTTAATGTTAAAATTCAAGCTAAAAAGGCAAAAGGCAAAGCGAAGAAAGTTAGAAAACATTGGAAACTCACATGAAGGAAATTTAGTAATATAGGTTATCAATGGATACCCTTGGCCGTAAGATTAATGTGATATGCCCTAAATTTGCTAAGTCAATGCCCACTAGAAAATGGATGCCTCTTGGTAGAACTATTCCCTTAAGAAGTGAACACACTTTGAATAGGTCAAATACGGACACTAGTGCATCTATTTCGATGATTCTATTGCTTCTACTGATGCGGGTGTTTCAATCATCATTACTAATCAAATGGAACCCATTCTTGCATGGGATCCCAACTATCCGATTATCCATTCTTGTACGTGTTCAACTGCATATCGCTCAAATCGCGTGGTACTGGACTCAGCCGCTCCAAGCATATGACCGAGACCGATCACGGCTCATGAACTTCGTGAGTAAATTCATCGAACTGTGAGATTCGGAAATGATCATTTGGTGCTATTATGGGTTATGGAGACTACGTGGTTGGAGATAGTGTGATTTGTGGTATATTATGTTGAAGGTCTTGGACATAATCTATTTTCGTTGGACAATTACGTGACTCGATTTAGAAGTGGTCTTGAAAACATACTTGCTTTGTTAGAGAACTTGATGGGTGGAACTTCTCGGAGGAACTCGTGGTTCAAACCTATACACCATCTCTATCGAAGATATGATGAAATCTTCACCCATCTCGCTTGTCAAAGGCTTCCAAAACTAAGTCATGGCTATAGCACCGTCGTCTCAATCACTTGAACTTTGGTACCATAAACAATCTTTCCGAAAGGACTTAGTAAGAGGATTACCCAGTTAAAGTATGAAAAAGATCATCTTTGTTCACTTGCCAATTGGGAAAAAGCACAAAATATGCCCACAAACCAAAACCCACAAACTCGAGAATGGAAGTTCTTCATACCCTTCATATGGATGCGTGCGGACCAATGAGAGTGCAAACGATAAATGGGAAGAAATACATTCTAGTACTTGTTGATGACTACTCTCGATTTACTTGGGTAAAGTTTTTGAGGACAAAGGATGAAACTCGGATGTCATCATCAAACTTATCAAACGACTTCGTGTTCGACTCAACAATATTGTTAGAATTGTTCGAGCAGACAATGGCACGAGTTTGTTAACAAATACTTAATTCGGCTTTTATGAAAGTGTTGGAATCACCATCAAAGAAGTGTTCCACAAACTCCTTAATGTAAGCGGTGTAGTTGAAAGACGAAATCGAACTCTTGTGGAAGCTACAAGAACAATGCTAATTTATTCAAAGGTTCCAATGTTTCTATTGGTCAAGCCATTGCCACCGCTTGCTACACCCAAAATCGCTCCTTATTCACACCTCTCATGGAAAACTCCATATGAACTTGTCCATAAACAAAACCCCGATCTATCCTACCTTCGTGTGTTTGGTGCTTTATGTTACCCAACTAATGACGGTCAATATTTAGGTAAACTAAAAGCTAAAGCGGACATTGGAGTATTTGTAGGTTATGCACCAAACGTAAAAGGATACCGAATCTACAACAAGAGAACCGAAATATCATGGAAATAATTCACGCTACGCTCGATGAGTCGACCGGTCAAATGGCTCCTGGGACAATCCAGCTCGGACCCGCATTTCAATCTTTATCAAATAGTCCTATCGCTTCTACTCTTGTTTCTAATCCTCACCAAAGAACTCCTTATGTACCTCCTTCGTAAGATGATTTGAAGAAATTATTTGATCCAATGTTTGATGAACACTATGAGCAGTGCTACGCGGTTCCATCATCGAGGTCGCCTCCTATCCCCGCCAATGAAGTTAACCCTTCGGTTTCAATATCATTAAGTCAAGAAAGCCGATCACTCGTCTCATCAACAAATCATCAATCATCGAGTGTACACAATGGAAATGTTGATGTCATTATGTATGATGAAAACCCTTTTGCTCCTCCGTAAGATGAACCTTTGAGAACATATTTGCTCCTCGAGTCATCATCGTAACCATCTTCTTCGTGAGATATCAACTCGCTACTTCGTTCCTCAACAACAACCACATGAACACCTTAGAAAATGGACACGATCATTCATTGGACAACATCATTGAAACCTTTCCGTCCAAAGATCCACACGGAAACAACTTACAACCGATGCCTTATGGTGCTTCTTCAACTCCGTACTATCTAAGATCGAACCAAAAGACGTGAAACCGCCATGAATGAAGACAATTTGGTTCAATGCCATGCAAGAAGAAATTCATGAGTTTGATCGACTAGATGTACGGGAATTAGTACCGCCCATATTGTGCAATGATCATTGATCTAAAGTGGATCTTCAAAGTAAAACTTGATGAGCATGGTGATGTGTTGAAGAACAAGGCTCGATTGGTTGCAAAAGGATACCGTCAAGAGGAGGGTATTGACTTTGAAGAATCATTTGCTCCTGTTGCTCGTATCGAGGCAATCAGAATCTTCTTGGCTAATGCTGCAAGTAAGAACATGGTAGTCTATCAGATGTATGTAAAGACGGCGTTTCTTAACGGAGATCTTAAAGAAGTCTGTTAGGTCACTAAGTTTACAACACAAGCATCAATAGAAAGAATAGAGAAGAGATAGAGAGGCGGATGAACAATACACACACAAACACACACGTATGAATATGATATGGTTATGCGTAGAGAAGGAAAGTGAGTGAAATTGTACAACCAACCCTCAAGTGAGGGTTATTACAAGGTATTTATAGGAAGGGGAGCTAGGGCAACACTCCTACTCCCTTCCTTTCCTTAATGGACATGGGCCTAAGCTCATGGGCCTTCTACATAAGCTTAAGCTAATAACAAACATAAAGGCCATAATTAAGCTAACTATTACATATGAATCACTAACACTTGATATAGGTTTAGGAGTGATTCCAACAATCTCCCCAAGTGTTGGTGATGAATGAGTGTAAACGTGAAGGTACCGATGTAATAGTAGCTTTGACGCCTTCGACGTTCTTCTTTCTTGTGAGAAGAATTGCCTTGATTTGAACAATCTCCCAAAGTAGAGAAATTGTTTTCTTTAAACAGTTTTACTTTGACGTCATCTTTAACTTTGTTCTTTGATCATTGTTCTTTGTGATGGTAGTGATAGTATGTTGTTGTTGTCTCGCATCAAGTCTACCTCAGTCCGCTTTTTGCTCCAAAGGTCTCCACGTCATTCTTCAACATGCTCACACGCTCTTTGACGTTGGATTTCAAGATCGATGAAGTTCTTTAAGTCTTTAACTTTGTAGATTCTTTGGCTTGACGAAGAATCATTCGACTTTTGTGTTGCTTTTAGATAGAACTTCCATTAGTGATGATGTTGGCATGATCATGTGAAGAATCGCACGATCATTCCGCCCGAGTTTCCATAAGAAGAAAACATGAAAATGGTTAGTAATAAGCGGATTCCAGACTTACAAGTTTGAACTTTGAGAGTGTTAACGAGATAGTGTGAAAACACAACTCTAATTCTTACAAAGGCCGTTCTCGAACCGGAGTCCCACAAGTGAGATAACGCGATGCACCGGCACATCTACATTCAGATGAGTCGTTGAGGTACATCAAGCATCACCTCACGATCGTAGACCGTTTGAGACACACTAAGCGTAATCCACGAGGAGTTACCGAAGTGACTGCCGTCCGTGGTCGTTTGATGTTGACCTCGGCGGGAGTTTCCAATTTATGAGAGGATCACTATTGTGAACCTCTCATAAATGTTCTCGACAGATTGCTAAGATCCGTGAAGGACTCGATAACGTACTCACCGATGTTCTTATTGTTGAACACCAAGTGATGAAATGTCAAGTGTACCTAAGAGATATTTTGATGAATCTCGTGGCTCTAGACTCAATAGTGCGTTTTGGTTTTCCGAGCGAAGACTAGGGAGAGGGTGTCCTTCTTCAATATCGGCAATCTCTAAAGAAAGCCGATAGATTATGTAGGGTTCCTGTGAGAATGAAACAAGCTTTTGTTGAGAGAAACTTGAGTGGCTAAGAAGGTTTAGTGCATGCGTCCTTTGGGTCCATGACGACTTTTAATCTTCAATACCGGCATCATCAAGTGACAACCAAGAATATATGAATTGAACCCGTGTCGCCCTAAGTTGAATAATTTGGAGAGCTATTTCTTTTCACCCTTTCTTTACATTTCTTTTAATTCTTCAACTCCTTCTTTCTCCGATTCTCATTTTCTCCTTTTACAATCATACCTAAGGACTTCTAATTCTAACTATTGGTAGTGTCCTTGGGTAGATCCTCCCACTCTGGCGGATCATAGGACTGTTATTCCTAACCTTAATCACCTTATAACTCCATTGCCATAAAACCATTTTCATGAAAATCTCTCAAAGTGTTTGTGAATGAAAACATGTTTGAACACTTCAAGAGTTTTAGATTTTCATAAATACTCCCCTCCACATGTGCTTAAGAGTTTTAATGAAATCTACACGGTGAGGAAAGAGCTCGACTTTTGAATTGATCGACTCAAGATAGACAATTCCCGAGGGACACGATTACGTTGCATAGTTAAAGAGGTACATTGTCGACTTTTAGGTGACAACTAGCTCTAATAACTACCTTGAAGGTGTGGACAAACCTCGAAAGGTTGTCAAACCCGTCAAAGTTCATGTCTATCAAGAGCTTCTCAAATAGGTACAATTTACTTGGATAAGTCTTTGGAAGACAAATCTTTTCAATGTAAGACCATTCGGATCCCGTCAATTCATGGGTTAAGTCTTTTCACACGATGATTCAATAGCAATATCACAACATATTTCTTATCACATAATTTTCTCCCCTCAAAAATGGCATATAAATGTTATTTTGAAGAAATGTTGAGAATAAATATGACCATTTTGAGTTTTATGGGAAGATGACCACAGTGAACAATTTGTGAACAAAGTTTATAAGTCAAATACTCCCCCTCAACAAGTAATATAAACGGTTGAGGTTTTGAAAATCATAAGGAGAAGTACTTGTTCTTTTGAGCAAAACCTTGAAAATGAAAGGTTTGATAGGTTTTACTCAAAAGTAAGAAGCTTTAGCTCCTTTTATAAGGATTGTGGCATTGAAGCGTACTACGTGGTCCTTTCTTGACAAGAACGGGTTGTACATCGTTATGTGTGCACAAGCCATAGTCATAAGTAAATCACACATCCAAATATATATGAAATAGAAGCGGTTTAAGGGTACCGTGAAGTCCATCAATTTTGCGGGGAATGCGAGCAGGCGTTGATAGCCGCGAGAGCAACTCGGACTACTACCTACAAAGCTCTAATGTTCGAATCGGTCCTTCGATTCAACCTTTCATCAATCATAGTGATGATCCTCTTCACATCCTTCGATCCCGAGAATTCCATCTCTTTTTGACCCGATGCCTTCATGTATCGCCTTTAACCTATAAGCCAAGCCATCACGAACCTTCTTCAATGTGTGATCCCCAAACTTGTGAAGATCTCTACACGCCATCAAGCAATTTCGTTGAAGCTCACCGCGATAAACTACGCCGAATGGTTTGCCGACGAGGGTGTATTGTGGAAGGCGGTTAATGTCGAGAAGTTCTAATGAGGTCCGTGAAGTTGACACGGGTCCGATATGATTCAACGACTAGTTGTAAGTCTTCTACACGTTCCTTGATCACTATGCTTCGATGAAGATAAGTAATGACTTGATGAATTCACGTTGGACTTGATCGAGAATTGTCTCATGCGTCCTCGCACTTTTGCAAGATACAGATCTTCAATGTCATTGAGAGACAAATTCTCAAAGTCCGCTTCACGAATGCATAATCTCTTCGTTTTGTCGTTTGACCACGATATTCCATAGGAAAGTGTAGTCCCATTTAGACGAAAAATCAACATGTATAATGGCAACGATCCCTTTAGTACTATATATCGCATCTTTAGACTTGCGAACCGGCAACTCTTGTAGTAGATTCGCTGGCGCTCGGCCAATGATGAATCCGTACAATGCATCGACGTAATACGCCTGTTAGAAAACAAGTGAGTAGCCTTTTCTTCGATGGCTATGCGGTTTGAGTATATGGTCGCTCGAACGGAATCATAAGTGATGTAGCGATTTCTTGAACCATCACTACCGTGTAGAAGAAATTCCAAGTCGTTGTTGAAGAAGTAGCGAAATGGAATTTTAGGCCGATCCGTTCACAATTGTAGGTAGAGGTTTTGACCAATCGATGTAGTAAGGAGCATTATCTCTTCCGGTAAAGTCGATGTTTGCTTGTGGTTGAGCCAATCAATGTTGTTGGACATGGCTCGAGCAATGTTTTCAAGGTGATACTCAACCTCGATGGCACTTTCGAGTCTGTCTTTTAGCGGTTGAAAAGCTTCATTCTTGATTCGTTTCAACTCCGATTTATCATCTTCTTTACACGAAATTTTTCTTGCAGATCTTTGCATGCTCCAATGTACTACCGTCTTCTAGATCTTGACCTTGGTGGGTAGGGAGTAGAATGAACAAGTGTAGAAAAGCATCAGATTCATCGGTGTCATCTTCATCTAGCCATGATACGACGTCGCCTTAGGCGCCTTCTTCTTTTTTATAGGCTGGATGAGGATTACGGTTTCTTAACTTTGTGGGAGAGGCGGTTTGTTGTTGGGGCTCATGGAATTCCTCATCGTCACCACCCGTATACTCAAAGTGATCACCGATTTTCGAGCTGGGTGGTAACTCGAAAGAATCTCGAGGTTTTCAAGAGAAGGGCGAGGAGGAGACCTTTGTTGTCTTGGAGTCCGTTGGGATGGAGGTTGCATAGAAGATGATTCACCCGACTTCTTGGGCATTTAGGATCGCCATTCTTATCCCGATCCTTATCTTCATCGTCGCGTGGACGCTTAGGCCTTTCACCTTCTTCTCTCGCATGCCGATTTTAGTTGGTATTCCAAGCAATGCTTCAAACAATTTACCTTCGTAGGAGGCAAATGTTGCGATCGTTTCATCATTTGAGCTACCAACCGGTTAACCAATTCAAGATTCGAGAAGATTATGGGATCAACTGGATTGATGTTCACATGCATTGGAGTTGATTTCATAGTCCGTTTGGCTGTGTGTAAGAGATTCGGATAGAGTTGTTTGGTGAACATCTCCTTTGTAATTCCGTGAACGATGTCAAAAGGAACTTGTGAGTGTATCCTTTGATCATCTCGTCCATTTTCCTGAAGATCATCTTTCATGAGCTTCGGACATATTCCTTTCAACTTGCATCTTGTCGTTCTCATCATGAAGATATCAGATCGATCGTCAAGAAATTCATTTTCTTGTAGAGCACGCCTTTCTTTCCGACTTGTTTGACGCCTTTAACGATTCGTGTCTTAGCTTGAGAGATCCAAGATGCGGTTGGCTTCTTCAACGATTTGGATGTTGATTTGGTTGATCTTTTGATGGTGGTGGTGGGAATGAGAAGATGAATCCGATGATGATGAGATGTGAGGAGACTCGGGTCCTTGGTGGTTCGAAGTTTCCTCCTTAGAACGAGTGGGACTGTCTTGAAGAAGACGATCATAATCGTCCGTTTCATCAATCTTTGTATCATCGCATTGTTTTCTCGCCTTTTCCGCTTCGGTTCCTCAAGATCAAAGTTGATGGGGTCCTCGATCTGCCGTTGTTGTTGTTCGTGGGTGGTGGTAGCACCAGTTCCCTTATCGGGTTGATTAACCGCATCAAGAACTGGTGTGGCTTGAGTACTACTAATCGAACCTCCGGCCACGAGTTTGATCTTTACAAATGCTTGGCAAGATGTTTATGTCTCGAGTTCCTTCAACTTCCTTTGATATTCCTTTTCTCATCAATGGGTTCTTCTTCCGAGTTCTCCTTATCATGCTCAATCACCGGAGTTTTCCTTTTCCTTTATCCGCCGGTGGTGGGAGGTCTAGCTACCGATGGAGTAATATCGCTTGCCGTTCGAGTAGAAGATCTCTTCGTCGATTGTGTATCTTCGAGCTTTCGTCCACTAGCTTTCTTGGCGGTTCGAGGCTTTGCACGGAATGGGAACAACTTCCTTAGAAGGAACAATCCTTTACGTGGAGGATTCCTCTTGGGAACTTCCTCGACTCTCGTGCTTGCAAGACTCCTCAGACTCCCTCTTTCGGTTTTCCTTGTAGGTGTACCGTAAGATTTATCATCGATAAAACCAACTTTGTTCTCTTCACAACTACCAAATATCTTTTATAAGAGTAGAGTGTTTGAGTTCATCCGAGAGAAGGAGATCCGACAACACAACACTTTGTTTCTTGGTAGTTGACTCCTTAACCGATCGTTAGAGTGGGTTCGGACAACACGTCAAGATTGTCGGGGTCATTGATTCTTTGGGGATATCGGGGTTGTATCCAAGCTCTTTGGATCAGCAGTTTTGTATATATGATATAAGGAATCTTTGAGCCAAGCTTTTGAGGAATGTCATCATGTCATCCCATATCGAGCTTCAATTTCGATGTGTTTCATGTTGATCGAGCCCAAAAGATTTGCGGCCCACGAGCTTGGGATGCTCATAGTCTTGTCACGACCAAAAGCAGATTTTGTGATGATGATGTAAATGGTTCTCCAAGGTCGAGGAATATTCTTGAGATCCACGTGTGAATGCTTATTGATTACTCCCAAGCTTCTTCGCACCCAATATCAATCAAGAATTGCGTAAGCAGTCTCTTCGATTGGTGCAAGCAGAGTATTCATTGGTATGATGTCGGGAATGAGGAGAACAACTCTTAAATTTGCAGGAGTGATGGTGATTTGCTTGTGATTGAGTGTCACCGTCACAACATTTCGTCCTTTGATCTTTTACATTGTAGTCTAAAACTGTTGAATGTAGATCTCGAACGATGGCAGTGGGAGAGCATGTTCGATAAGGATGGTTCTTCGAATATCAACAAAGAATGAGACAAGAAGATTCTCGAGCGTGTGAGGGTTTCAAAGTCAACACGAAGGTTGTTCTTTCCAATCTTCATTGGATAGCCATGAGGAAGATATCGGCAATGGTGAGTACATTTGGTGCATCCACATTCATTTGAGCGTCCATGCGTGATCTCGAAATACATTTAGCCAAAAGAACCAACATATCGAAGACATTATGTTAGTCAACAGATGGATTTATTGTCTAATAATTTGAATGAGATATGTCAATGATTGTTCTGAGTCCAAAATCACTTGTTTGTTCAATAGTCCAATGACGCCGTGATAAGTTTTGAGAGTTAGTTAACTTTAGGTTTTAAAGTTTATGTTATCTCATATTTTCACAAATATTACACATTTTAAGCTTATTAGTGACATTATTGGTTTCGTGACGTTATGATTTATTTATTTACAAGTTCGCACACGTAACAATTCATAATGAAGGTTTGATCAAGGCTTAGGCGTAGAAATGGTAGCTTATGCGTAAACAGGAGAAATATACGCGTAAACGCGAGCTTATGTGTAGGATCCTAACTTACGCGTAAGAAATATTACGCGTAGGAAAAAAGGGGACCTTATGCGTAGAGCTTACGCGTAAGCGTATATAAACCTTACGCGTAAGGCTTACTCGTAAGAATAGACCTTATGCGTAGAGGTCACTGTTTACACATATCCTTCACAGGATACGCGTAGTCCCTTATGTAGAACCTCACGCGTAAACATTACGCATAAGATTTCTCTTACGTGATAACATGCTACGCGTAAGGTGATCCTTATGCGTAGATACTTAACAACTTTGATTACGATTTTTACGAGTAGCAAACCCGAAATAAATTCATCACAAGATCAATATTAACATCCACATTCATTGTATAATGATTTACTCACAAACACTCATTCAAATAGTTACGCGTAAAGAACCTTATGCGTAAACTAAAACCCTAAAGTTCATGAATTTCGCTTAAGAAATCTAGCCATGGAATTTGCACCAAAGTTTTTCTGGTAGTTCTAAGAAGTCATGTGAGTGATATAACCAAGTATTAACATCCAATTCGCAGTGAATCAAAATACCCAAATCTCAAGAACATTAAACCCTAATCTCTAATTCTCAATCAATTAGTGTTTCTGGGTTGTTTTAAAGCCTAGATATCATCAATTCACCATGATAACAACATCACACAACTATCTTTTGACAAAAACATTCACATTTGAAAATACCCAAACCCACGCATAAACCCTAGTTTTCAACTTCAATCTATACGTGATTAAAGGTGCGTTTGAGTAGAAAAATGGTATTAGTGATGTTAAAGAAACGTTTTGACACTATCCTTTTAACCTCAAACACACAAACATGATCATGTGTTCTTACGCATATGCGTAGAACACAAGAATCACTAATTCTCACGTTTTGACCGTTGGATTAAAGAAAGATTCAAAACCATTGTATAAAAACGTGTTACAAACACAAAATCACTTACAGATTGATGATCAAAACTTCGGATTTGTGAAACGATTTATAGGCGTAGGATTTGTTTGGTATAAGTAATAAATGTGAAAATTAGGTTAGGTGGAGAGTTTTATTAGAAATAACTTTCGATTTTGACAGCTTTAGTCCCTCCACCTTTCCATTTTCATCCAAAGCCTTTAACTTCCATTTTGGTTACCAAACGAAAGATTTTAAGAAAGAAACTTGACGACACTCCCCTCGACTTAAGAAATAATGAAAGGTTATAAATTATAGTCCGAGGAGTGTCATGAACCGTAAATGTGACCACCATTTTAAAGAGACAACCGGGATAAGGTAACATGCAAGTACATGGTTATTTTAAAAACGATTAAGAATGTATTTTCTCCCTCAACACTTGATCGTAAAAATAATGAATTTTAAAAGATTGAGTATTAACGGAAGAAATGTACTTGCCACGTTTGAAGAAATATAGATAGAAGAATATTTTTGTTGTTTTATATGATTTTATATTTTTATATTTTGTTTTTGAAAGATATTTACAAAAGAGATTTTGGTATTTGATGGTTTTAAGACTGCTTTTAAGAGTTCATCCAATTCCTCTTGAGTCAAACACCGATACCAATCCGGTGGACCAACTCATTAAACCTAGCGGGAAGCAAGGCTTTGGTGAGTAGATCCGCCAATTGGTATTCGCACCCACTAAGTATAATTCAACTGCACTATTCCACATGGTCCTTGATGAAATGATAGCGAAGATCGATGTGCTTAGATTTCGAGTGTCGAATCGAAGTTACACGAGATCGCAATGGCACTCCGATTGTCGCAGACATCGGATTCTCACAACACGTAACCATAGTCTTTGAGTTGTGTGCTCATCCGGATGACTTGAGCACAACACGACATGGCTACATATTCTCGCCTGGTTGATGACAACGATGTACAATCGCTTCTTCGATTGCCGGGACACCGCTTAATCACCAAGAAATTGTAGTGCTCCAAGTACTTTTCCGTGAATCTAAACATCTGCGTGATCAAGCATCGAAAAAGTGATTAGTTCAAAACCGAATCCTTCTGATACCGGATCCCAAGTTAATGGTTCCTTGATGTATCGGAGGATTCTTTTAGCCGCAGAGAGGTGGGTTTCAGTTGGTCACGATCGATAACGGAGCAGAGATAAACGGCAAAGACAATGTCGTCCGCTAGTCGTTAGATACACGAGACCCAATAATACTTAGTATTTGGTAGGGTCCACTAATTTCCCATGTAAATCGGTGTCTAGCTTCTTGGTATGAGTCATTGGTGTGGCATAAGTGTCACAGGTTTTCATTCCAAATTTGTTTAACAATTCAAGGGCATATTTGGACCGACTCAAGAAAATACCACGGGTGATTGATGAACTTGCATTCCTAGAAAGAACGTAAGTTCATCCATCATGGACATTTCAAAATTTTTCTTCATTAGTTTTGCAAAAGCGATTGAGTACTTTTTATGTGTAGACCCAAAAATAATGTCATCCACGTAAATTTGAACAATTAAGATATGTGCCCGTGATATTGTATGAAAAGAGTAGGGTCGACCAAACCTTTGGTGAAATTATTGGAAATGAGGAAAGATGATAGCTTATCGTACCATGCCCGAGGAGCTTGTTTGAGACCATCTGAGCTTTGTTCGCTTTTAGACATGGTTCGGGAACTCGGGATCAACGAATCCTTCCGGTTGGTCGACATAAACCGTTTCTTTAAGTTGTCCATTGAGAAACGCAGCTTTGACATCCATCCGAAAGACCGTCATATTCATATGAGCCGCGAACGCAAGAAATATCCGAACAAACTCAAGACGAGCAACCGAGCAATGATTCTTCAAAGTCAATGCCTCCTCCCATCTATAACCCTTAGCTACCGACGTGACTTGTTTCTCGATTACGCCCTTCAAAGATCCAATTTGTTCTTCCAAATCCATTTAAGACCAATGACGTAGACCCTGTTGGTCTTTTAACCGAGCCCCATACTTCAAGACGCTTGAATTGGTTGAGTTCTTCCTACATGGATTCAATCCATTGTCTTTTGTCATTGCGTCTTTAATGTTTTTAGGCTCAGTATCAAGGCGGTGAGAGCATAAATGCAATGTTCACTATCCGAGTGAAGACGTTGTCTTGTAACGACCGTTGATTCGGGTTGCTAATAATATTTTCCGAGGATGGTCTTTTGTCCATCGATGTGTAAAGGGTTGATGTTCGATACATTGTGCGATTGTGAGGATTCAAATGGTTTGTTGATGATTCGCGACATTAGGTGCAGATTTCATTAGCAAACAAAGTTAAAGAAAGCATTTGGATCAAAATCTGCAGTGGGGGTACTTCATTAAGAACATCATCACCGGTTCATCATTGTTGGAAGCGGTTTGTTCAATGTTGTGGTGGAGTCAATCGGTGGTGCTTCTTCAACCGTAGTTGTTGTAGCGGTGTATCGGTATAAGAGTATTATCAGTTGAGCGGCGGAAACATCGGATACACCTAGAGCACGCTCATCAATATCGTCATCGAATAGAGGAACAAATAGTCTTTCCATTTGTTGACGAGTAAGATGGGGGCTTTGTTCGGTGATGATGGGGTTTGAGGAAGTTTAAGCGGTTGTGACGGGTTCCAAGTCATATTCTCGAAGCCATTTTCGTAAGTTCATCAAAATGAGCATGAATCGTTTCCATAACCCGCTTTGTCTGACGATTCCGGATCCCAGAACCTTTAGAATTCTCACAATATCCAATAAAGACTCAATGTCGACTTTGGCTTTGAGCTTTCCAAAATCATCACGATCATTATTCGGATAGCAAAGAGATCCAAATACATGAAAGTGTTTGAGATTTGGTTTATGGTTATGAGAAGCTCAAAAGGTGTTTTGTTGTGGCGTTTAGTAATCATTGAACGATTTTGAGTATAGCATGCGGTTGATACAACTTACGCCCATAAGTAATCTGGAAGTTTAGCATTGATTAACATTGTTCTTGCAGCCCACTAACGTTCGGTTTCGTCTTTCAACAACTCCGTTTTGTTCTCGGTGTGCGTGCAATAGATGTTTGATGCTCAATTCCACTTTCTCATAAAATTCTTGAAGAGTTTGTTTAACAAATTCGGTTCCTTTGTCTCGTTCGATTTGGCGGACGGTGTTCGGAGTCGAACTTGAATTTTCGTGAGAAAGGTGATGATCATTTGTGGAGCTTGGTCTTTGCTTCAAGAAAGTAGACCCAAGTCCATCGTGAATAGTCATCAACAATTACTAAGATGTAGCGTTTGCCATTGATCATTTGCAGCGCATCGGGCCACACAAATCCATGTGAAGAAGATGAAGCACATCGAGAGTCGTGTTCCACCTTTGAAGGAAAATGAGCACGAGTGCTTTTCCCTTGTTCACAGTCGAGCAAAGGTGATCTTTAGAATACCGGAATCGTGGGAGCCTTCAACTAGTTTATGTCGAGCAAGATTGGTTAAAGTTTGAAAGTTTAAATGTGAGAGACGACGGTGCCATAGCGTGGATTTAGTTGATGTTGCCTTTGAAAGTAAGCGGATGGGAGATGAAGCAACCATGTCTTGCATAGAGATAGTGTAAAGACTAGAATTACGCGAGCGGACATAAGGTCGTTTCCTTGTAGATCACAGAATGAAACAAGATTTCTCCTAAAAGTAACCTCCAAATCTCCATCACAGTAATCGACCTCATCGAAAGCAGTTGTGACCGAGGCCTTCCACATAATAAACCCCGCTAATTTCGATGTTCCCATTGATATAGTCTCCATAGCCCATGATAGTCTGCGAAGTGATCATTCCCGAATCACAGTGCCAATGATGTAGGATATTGATTTCACATACACATCAAACCATAACACAAAGTGGGCGATAAAGGTGAGTTCTAGAGAGAAAGTTAGAGGTTTAGGGAACTTTAGTGAGAGAAAGAAAATTCTTATTATGAGCTCCAACTCTCTACCTTGGAAGGTAGAGAGTATTTATAGTCTTACAATAAAACGCCACACAACGGGGTGTGGATCGTGCATACAGTGGGTAAAGACCCGTCTGTCCTCCACGGTGTTACTAAACTAAATACTACTTAACTTAAATGAACTACGACTACGAGCTTAACGATTACATATACTTGAGGTGACCGACTCTTTAATACCGGAATTTCTAATTCCTAACAATCTCCCTAAGGAGGTCACCTCAAACATATACTAAAATTACATTGAATACAAACAGATATTACATTAACAATTGTTCTTGCATTCTTGATGTAGTACTTTGTTCAAGCTCGTAGTCATTGATTCCACTCATTGCATGTTTGGTTAATCCAAGTGGAGGTCTTTATCGATCCACGTGATAATAATTTTAAGCCGACTTTTGAGATCATCACCAACAAAATCTCGAGACATCCATTGTGGTGTTGGTATTATGTGATGTTGTGACTTTCGGACCGACATGCTCACATTCGGATCATGATATCTTCTCATCGAGTAGCGGAAGCTTTCGTTGATTCATGATATTGGCGCAGCAGTAGCGTAAGCATGGAGTGAAAATATCGAGTCATTGATGCACTAATCATGATTTCTTTTGAGATGAATGTGATAAATGAGCATGCGGCTATGGATTGACCGCTTCATTCGATCACCGCAAACGAGGGACGACCGCATACAACAGCTTAGCAATAAATCGCACGAAAGTGTCTTTGATCACTTTCGTTGAATTGAGGTACACGCCCACGGTTCCCGCTGATCAAGACAAGCACCGCTCGTGATCGTATAATTCAAGAATTTCCTTGATGTGGTTTCGCAATGCTCTAGTGTTCTCAAACCGAACGTCTCAAAGAAGACAACACGGAGTGAGTGAACCAATGAATAGAAATTCACCGATTGATGAAAAGATATTTGAAAACAATCGTGTATTGCTCAATAGAAATTGTTTTTGCAATACAACGAAGGTTTTAATGAACATCAATTATCAATCATAAAACACCTTTTGATTTGAAATATCCGTACACGGTCGATTTGCTAAAGAAAAGAGTTTTTAAGCACAAAGACCGGTTTTTCAAAGGTATCCGTCAATCCATAACTCGAACCGTGATTGATTCAAAAGATTGAATCGCCCATTGTTTCTGTTTCGCTTGTCACATGGTTGATCTATTTGATAGATCTCACATGCCACCCACCAGAGCTTGTTTGATGTTGGCTCCGAAGGCTTTCCATCTTCATTGTGAGTATGTTAGCATATCACTCGGATGTTCCGCAATACCACAAGGATAATGCGAGGACTCAAGATAAAATCTCTTTCCACATTGTGTGAAACAGAGAGTCTTCAATGAAAGTGTCCTAATGAGATTTATTGATGATCTCGTGGCTCTAGACTCAATATGTGCATATTTGGTTCCCGTGTCGGAGACTAGGAGAGGGTCTCCTTCTTCAATATCAACAATCTCTAAGAGAAAGTCGATAGATTATGTAGGTTCCCGTGAGAATGAAACAAGCCCTTTTAAGAGGAACTTGAGTGGTTTGGGAAGTTGTAAAGCAAAGCGCCACCGGGTCCATGACGCCTTGTCTTCAATACCAATGTTACCATCAAGAGTATATGAATTGTACCCGGTTTCGCCCTATGGTTGAATAAATGGAGGGCTATTTCTTTTCACCCTTTTCTCATTCAATTCTTTTTCATTCTTCAACCCTTCAAGCTTACCGAGACTTCATAGCAAGAACCTTGTTGGGTTTGTTCCAAGACTCGCTCTGCCTCATCCGCACTCTTCCCATATCTCATTTTTCTCCTTTTATCATCATACCTAAGGACTTCTACACTAACTAGTGGATTGTCCTCGGTAGATCCCTCCGGTTCGGCGGATCATGGGAACAAATACCTAACCTTATCATCCTTATATCACCGTACATAAAGTAAATTTGGTCGGTCTATTTGGTATTGTTCATCCGCCATTTGAACCAATTGAAAACCATTTGAAAATCAATCCAGATACTTGTGATATATTATCAAAACATTTTGTACCGAATTGTTTTTGATATTTTTAGAACAAGTGCTCCCCTCAACATGTGCATCAAATGTTTGAAATCGTTTTGCACACGGAGGCAAGAGGAAGAATTAACTTCTTTGATTACCATTTTCTAAAAGATATCAACCTCACTTCCCCGATCAAATCAAGTAGATAAAGCATTTTGGGAAGGATGAGATTTTCATAATTTTGCTCCCCTCAATATGTGCCTCGAGATTTGAAAAGAGTTTTGCACATACTAGAGGAACCCGCACATTGAGATAAGTGATCACGTTTCAAATCATAGGTTTAAGATAGATGCTCCCCTCAACATGTGCATGGAAAATTTGAAATCGTTTGTCACATGTGGGAAGGAGAGCTTGTACATCCTTATAAAACCATTTACCGAATTATCGCTTTAAACCAATTTAAATCACACATTCTCCCCGATCACAATTATCAAATCATTTGAGATTTGTGATCTCTTATAGATTTAAATTGATTTTGAAAGCTTTTAAGGAGAATTGTGACTTGATTATGAAAGCGTTTTAATCGATAAGGATCGGATTTTAAGACTTTAAACTCCATTGATAAAACATGCATGAATATCTTTTGAAAACAATTGAATGACAAATAACTTTTAATTTAATTGAAATCATTCTCCCTCAATCAATGACATAGGTTGTTGATTGAGAGATAGATATTTTGACAAATAAGTCCAGATGATTATCAAAAATAGAGTCCGAGTTATTTTTCAAAGCGCTTAGTTTTCAGCAGATAAATGTTTATAGAATCGAGCATGGAATTTTGAAAACATGATAAAGTATGGCTCGTTCTTTCTTTGAAAAGCGGTTATCGCTCGAAATGACAATAAACCATTTATTCTCTTTCTCTCAAAAAATTTTTGATTTTTTATTTTTATTTTATTTTTTTTTTAAATAAAATTCGAACAATATCTAAAGTCCCGTGTCATTCTTTGAATGACAAAGACAAAGACCGTAGATATTATCGAATCGAGAAAAACATGACAAAATGACAATATTTTTTGAGGATTTTTGAATTTTTCAAATTTTTATGGATTTTGAAAGTTTTATAATTTTCTATTTGATTTTGAAGGTTTTATATTTTGTATTTTGTTTTTCGAATAGATATATACAAGAGATAGATGAAGGAAACCTTTACTCCTCGCCTTCCTCCTCAAGACGTTTGAGTGTTTTCGTTGAAGGCTTTTCAAGCCAAGTCGTGGAAGAATAAACTCAAAACGTTCTCTTGGAAGAGCTTTGGTGAAGATGTTCGCTAACCGGTATTCGACCTCACAAAATAGAGTTCCACCACACCTTTTTCCACTTGTTCCCCGATGAAATGATGTCGAATGTCGATATGCTTAGCTCTTGAGTGTTGAACGTTATTGCATGAAAGAGCAATAGCACTTTTATTATCACAAGATGTAGGATTTTGTTGAATACAAAGCCATAGTCGATTAATTGAGATCTCATCCAAAGGATTTGAGCACAACAAGATGACATGGCTATGTATTCTGCCTCAGAGAGGAAATAGAAGTACTCATTTGCTTCTTTGAAGACCACTCACAAGCTTATCACCCAAAACCGAGCACCTCCGCACGTATTTCGACGAGTATCTTGACATCCCGCATGATCAAGATCTGATAGGTCGTTAGTGACATACCGGTGTCCTTCGGTACCAAAGTCCCATATTGATGGTTCCTTGAGATACCGAAGACCCGCTTAACCGCTTCAAGGTGCTTTTAGTAGGCTTAGCTCGGTATCTAGCACACATGCAAACAAATGAACAAGATGTCCGGTCTACTAGCAAGTGAGGTACATCGTGGATCCAATCATACTACGATATTTCGCTTGGTCAATCATGATCCCCGAGTGGTCCTCATCTAGTTTGGTTCGATCAATCATGGAGTGTCAACAGGTCACTTGAATCAAATCCAAATTTCTTTAAGATCTCGGTTGCATATTTAGATTGATTTATGAAAATGCCTCCGGACTTTGTGAAATTTGTAATCCCAAGAAAATGACATTTGTCCCATCATTGACATTTGAAATTTTGAACTCATTTCATTTGAAAACGGTCACACTCATTGGGGTCATCGAGGCAAAGATGATATCATCAACATAAATTTGAACATGAATTAAATGTTTGCCTCGACTTCGGTGAACAATGTTGGATCAATCGCTCCTTTGCTAAATCCGTAGATAGAAGAAACTTTGATAGTGTATCATACCATGCCCTTGGAGCTTGCTTTAAACCGTAAAGAGCCTTCTTCAAACGATAAACGTGAGTAGGATGCTCTTGATTCACAAATCCTTCAGTTGGTCGACGAGACGACTTCTTTAAGATCTCCGCTCGTAAATGCCGCCTTTACATCCATCCGATAGACTACCATGTTCTTACTAGCAAGATTAGCCAAAAGATTTCGATTGCCTCGATTCGAGCAACAGAGCAAAAGATTCTTCAAAGTCAATACCTCCTCTTGACGGTATCCTTTAGCAACTAATCGAGCCTTGTTCTTCAACACATCACCATGCTCATCAAGTTTCACTTTGAAGATCCATTTTAGAGCAATAATCATAGCACAACTGAGCGTGTACTAACTCCCATACATCAAGTCGATCAAACTCATGAATTTCTTCTTGCATGGCATTGAACCCACTATCTTCATTCATGGCGGTTTTAACATCTTTTGGTTCGATCTAGAGAGTACGGAGTTGAAGAAGCACCATAAGGCATCGGTTGCAAGTTGTTTCCGTGTGGATACCGGACGAGAGGATTTCCAATGATGTTGTCTAATGGATGATCGTGAGTCCATTTTCCGAGGTGTTCATGTGGTAGTTGTTGAGGGACCAAGTAGCAGAGTCGATGTCTCCCGAGGAAGATGGTTCGATGAAGATTCAGAGCAAATATGTTTTCAAATGGAGCATCTTCAGAGTAGCAAAGGGATTAACTTCATCATTGATGCCGTAATAGTTCCATGATGTACATTTGAAGAATGATGATTTGTTGATGAGATCAAGGATCGCAGCAGCGCTTCTTGACTTAATGATATTGAGATCAAGGATTGACTTCATTCACGTGAATATGAGCACCTCTGTTGTAGAAATCGACACCTCATTAGTACTTGGCTCATAAAGTTCATCAAACATAGGATCAAACAATTTCTTTAAATCATCTTCGATGGAGGTACATATGGAGTTCATTGGAGAAGAATTAGGTACAAGGGATGAACCAATGGGACTGTTTTGAAGTGCGGGTCCCGAATCGATTGTCCAGAGCCATTTGACCGGTCACCATCAAACGTGACGTGAATTGTTTCCATGATATTTCGGGTTCTCTTGTTGTAGATTCGGTATCCTTTTCGTTTGATGCATAACCTACAAATACTCCAATGTCTCGCTTTAGCTCTAAGTTTGCCTAAATCTTGGCCCTCATTAGTTGGATAACACAATGCACCGAACACACGAAGGAATGAAAGATTAGGTTTTCTGTTGTGGATAAGTTCATATGGAGTTTTTCCATGAGCAAGTGTGAATCGTGGATCGATTCGGGTGTAGCATGCAGTGGCGATGGCTTCACCCCGAGAAACATTGGAACTTTTGAGTAAATCAAGATAGTCCTTGCGGCTTCCACAAGAGTTCGATTTCGTCTTTCAACTACACCGCTCGTTGAGGAGTTCGAGGAACACTTCTTTGATGACCGATTCCAATACTTTCATAAAACTCACTAAGTTGTTTGTTAACAAACTCGCCCATTGTCTGCTCGGATGATTCGACCGCTTTGTTAAGACGAACTCGCAATGTTTTATGAGTTTGATGATGATATCCGAGTTTCATCCTTTGTCTTTAAGAACTTTACCTGTGTGAATCTAGAGAAATCATCAACCACAACTAACACATATTTCTTCCCAAAGATATTCTCTGACTCTCATGGGTCCACATAAGTCCATGTGAATTGTATGAAGAGCTTCGTGATGAGTTAGTAGGTTTGGGTTTATGGGCATACTTCATGCTTTTACCCAATTGGCATGTCGAACAAAGATGATCCTTTTCATACTTAAGTCTAGGTAAACCTACAACTAAGTCCTTTCTCGAGAGATCATTGATGGTGCCAAGTTCAAGTGATTGAGACGACGATGCCATAACCATGACTTTGTTTTTGAAGCCTTTGACAATAAGCAAATTGAGAAGACTTCATCATATCTTCGATAGAGATGGTGTATAGATTTGAACCACGTGAACCTCTCAAAAGTTCCTTACCATCAAGTTCTCTAACGAAACAAGTATGTTTTTTCAAGGCTACTTCTAGATCGTAATCGCAGAATTGACCAACAGAGAAAAGTTATGACCAAGACCTTCTACATAATATACCGGAGATAACACTTTTACCAACAACATAATCTCCATAACCCATAATTGCACCGAAATGATCATTCCGAATCTAATCGTCTCCGATGAATTTGCTCACGAAGTTCATGAGCCGCGACCGTCGCCAAATATATGCTTGGAACAACTGAGTCCGTGTACCACGTAACGATTTGAACGATCCGCAGTTGAACACGCACAAGAATGGATAATCGGATAATTGGGATCCCCATGCAAGAATGGGTTCCATTTGGTTAGTAACAATGGTTGGAACACCCACATCGTAAATAGAAGCATTCATATTACAAATTGAATCAATGGAGTTATTATGAATAGATGCAAGATTAGTGTCCGATTTGCCCTATTTAAAGTATGTTCACTTCTTAAGGAATAGTTCTACCAAGAGGCATCCATTTTCTAGTGGGCATTGTCTCGATTAACCTTATGGCCAACCGGTATCCATTGATAACCTATCTTACTAAATGTTCTTCCCGTGGGCTTCCACTGTTTTCTAACTTTCTTTCGCCTTTGCCTTTTGCCTTCTTAGCATGATATTTTGCATTAACAGAGTTAATTGGGATTTGACAAGATTAGACAAGACATTCACACCACATTCATGATAAGAAATGTAATTCAAGCAGACATCATTACAAGGTTTGCAAATAGTATCGAATTCGAATTAATTACAAGACGCCTATGGCTAATACTAGAATCAACACGATTCGCTTTATTCGCTCAAACTTAAGGTTCCTAGGTTGGTCTTCTACTCTCTTCCAATGCACATTCTTAGCTTGCGAGGTCCCGTCATTCCTTGTATTGTCTTGAGACTTTGACCGCTTGCTTTAATGTCACCGATTACTCTGTAGAGGAATGGGAACATTAGTTGGTTTTGCTACTCTTTGCTTCTCCTGCTTAGATGTTGGGATCCGAACTACATGCAGCACACTAAGGTTCACTTTCTTAACACTAGAAGTGCTGGGATTTGTAATTCTAGAAGGCACACAAGAGTTCGCTTTCTTAGCTTTAACAGATCCGAATCAACTACTTGAAGGCACACTAAGGTTCACATTCAAAACATCGGGCATCGAATGGATATTATACTTGGCACTAGGCATCGAACACGGAATCAAAGGATTAACTCTCTCACCTAAGGACTTAGGGCATATTGTGATTAAGCATTCTAGAATTTCTTGAGATCGTTTGGCATATAAACATGCATGCCCAATTGCATTGTCAAGTGGTTTCTCTAACTTATCTTCTTCAACAATCTCACTGAGACATTCTAGACAATCCTTAAGGGATGAGAAATATGTTTGAATAGCAAGTTTGTTATTCCTGAGATGAGGGGGGACATATTTCACAGACAAAGCATATTTATTACAAGAGTGAACCTTTGATACACCATTCTCCCCATTGGTCATTGGCATTTTCCCTTTTACCTGACCCTTCAGATTCTCAATTTCCTTTTGCAATGAAGCTATTTGTTCGTTATTTTTGTTACGAGTGACCTTTATTGATTCAAATAACTCATTGAAATGACGTTTAATCTTTTCATTTTCTTCTAGAAAACTTTCGCTTTCCTTTTGTAATGCATTTACTAAGTTTTGAAGATGAAACGCTTGAGAATTTCGAGAATCTAAAGGAGGAGGCATTTGGGAGCCCGTCATATTGTTCTTTTGACCCTTTAATTGAGAGATTTGGGCTTTCAACTTTCTCGATCGTGTTGCAATGAGCTTGAATTTGTTCATCACGTTTGTTAATTTGAAAATCGCATCAAACTCGAGCATCCGAGGATGTCTTGATATTTGAAGTTTTGACATTTTCTTTAAGATGTTGATATTTTAGTTGTAAATTAAAATGCTCACCTCTAGTTTAGAAAAATGTTTAACCAAATTGTCGTGATCATCCAGTTCAATTTTCTCATTTAGTTTAGAATTAGTCTTTTCAAGCTCAATGACACGATCATGGGAGACTTTCAGGCAATGATAATTCATGAAATTGGGAAGCATTAATAGAACAATTTGTAGCGATGAAAACACATCTTGAGCAACACATTCAAGAATAAGAGTCTCATTTAATGTATGTAAGTTCTTCCTCTCAATCTCATTATATTTTAGTGCACGCTCATAGTCACTAACCTCAACAATCATAGCATCAAACTCCTTTTCCATTTCTTTAATGTCTAAGTTCATTCCTTTTTAAGACTTTCAAACCGATCTTTTAGTTGTTTAAAGAAAGGCATGACTTGATTAAATAACATTCTTTTGTTTGCTCAAACCCCTTTCCCTTCGATTATACCAAGGTGTGATCCTTTTCTTACAAGTTTTCTCAAAATCAACAAATAGTTGAAAAATAACATATTGACCGATTAAGGTCTTGCTTTTAGTGGCAATAGTCCTAGGTACTAAATGCATTGGTGTATTTGGAGGATACATGTCAAGGCATTTTCCTAAAGGGAGGGTTCGTTACAACAAGATTCTCTCGCTTTTGCTTATCTAAATCCTTTTTCCGTAACACTTGTTCGGTGTTAACAATGTCTCGAGGCTTAAACATGTTCAAGGAAATCCAATTTTCCTTCTTGTAATCATGGGGTGTGATCTTTATTTTCTTCTCTTTACATTTAGGATCATCTAATTTCTTGTACATCTTTTCCTAGTGACTTCATCCGATTTCTTATCTTCCTCAAGTGCACTCAACGCAACTAGGTTTCGCTCTAGGTTTAAGGATTTCATTGCCATCATAAAGAACCTTATGAGCATTTCTAGCCTTTTAATGACCTCTGGATTTGGTTCCTCAACAAGGGAATGCTATGCTTATCGCTTAAGACTCTATGCTTAGTGATTAAGTGAGCAATCGAATGGTATTTCCTTGTACGCATAACTTATTTTCAAGCTTGTTTTTCAAGGTTTTAGATTAGAAAAATCATTCAAAAGTTTTGATTCCTTAGCACCGAATTCTTGCTTAAGCATTTTAACATTTTCTTGAAGTTCTTGCTTTTGCTTAGCGCTTTAGAAAGCTTTTCTTGTAAGGAGTTTAACTCTTGTTTTAATACTTCTTCTCTAAACCTACTTTTTCTAATAGTTGTACGCATTTGGTCATCCATTTCGCTCACGGGTGGTCAACTCAAATTTTGCACGTTGTTCATAAATAGCAACACGCTCTTTATAGGCATTTAGTTCGTAAATTACGTAATCATCAGGCACATGCAGTGAATTCATCAAAACATAATCATTATTGATCGCAGAAGATGCATCACTTGGTACAATCTCACTTTCACTTTGTATCACATATTGATCATATGGGACAACATTGATATTACCCATATTTTCAATATCCGATTCAATAAACACAGATTGATTGTACCGTTATGTATCTTTGCTCATCAACTTCATCGTATAATTTTAATACCTCGTAGATGAGTTTGTCTTTGGATGGACGAGCTTGTGGTGATGAAGAGACTTTAGGAGAGACCATTGGAGAAATGCTAGCCATGAAGATGGTTTGTGCAATGGGTTCTTCATCAACATCGAGTCGTATGCATCACAATCGCCTACTTGAAAGGCATTCGATGATTATGGCCTATCTCCGAATTGGTTGCTCATCCACATCCGCATCATATGTCTTAGCATTTCCTCACCAAGAACAACAATTCCTCTTCATCCAAAGTCGCACCATTATCCCGAGCTTGCACAAGCAACATCTTATCCTCAAGTACTCAAGATTCGAGGGTTTTGGTGATGTGCGTTCCTTGCAATGTGTCCTCACCTCCACAATTGTAACATTTGATTGGCTTTGCTTGACCCGATTTCCATTCCTTCCTCTGCTCGATTTGCAAGATAACCTCTACCAGCTCCACCTCTTGCTTGTTCAGATTGTCGTTCTTGAACCTGGTCGCACCATAACCTTCCCATCTCGATGGTGGCTTGATTATGTGGATTGGAAGCGCTCGAGATTGTTGTTGGTGTGTGGAAGAGAGTTCATGTTTTGACTAATCAAGAGCTAGTTGATTAATGAAGTTTCCACGTGTGCATCAAGATCGCCTTGTTTGAACATAGGATCGTGAATGAGTTTGTGATTACCATTACCCATGGGTATGACTTGTGAGGCTTTGGTTGTGATTCCGATGTTTGAGTAGAAGGAAATTGAGTCATTTGAAGAGCTTGTCTCTCCCGGTTGGTTTTGAACCGATTAAGAATCCTTTTTCAAACATAGCATGTCTCTCATTTCAAGGAGGAAGGCATAGAGTTGCTCATAGTTTGTATTCTTCAATCCTTTAGTGAGCTTCACGTAGTGACAAACTTGTGCCATTCGGGATTCATGTTGTTCACAAATTTTGAGTTCAAATGAATGTTAGGCATAGTCATTCGATGTTCCTCATATCATTAACAAGCTTGTGGAATCTCACATAGTACTCATAAACACTCTCATCCGGTTTCATCTTGAAGTGTTCAAATTCATCATAGAGTTGTGATTCTCTGTCTTCCATAGTTAATTCGTAACCCGAGAGAAGCATCTTGACATTATCCCATAACGCCTTTGCTTCGTGTTGTGATTGATCACTTGTAGATATCTTTTGGAAGACCTTGAAGTACGATGTTAGAAGCCCCGATATCAAGATCGAATCTCTTTTCTCCTTATCATCGAGCTCATCATATGTCTTTGGTCCGTCAATTCCATAGATCATTGTTCCATCTTCACCAGATCAATTAAGTCTCTAGTCGTCTCAACCCGATATGGTCCTTCATCAATGGATTTGAGAATGTTGACTCCATTTTCCTTTCCAAGACAAGACAATCTGATTCGTTGAGCCCAAGAGTCGTAGTCGGCCTCGCAAGCATGGGTGGACGAGTATCCGAACCACCGCTTGAACATCCTCGGCAACAAAGTGGAGATGATTGTAGGAACGTTGGTAGACATGATGACAAATTAAACGGATTTTATAACTCTATGATTAAACCGGAAATAGATTCTTTCACGGATTTTACCGAATCAAGAGAAAACCGTGATTTAAAGGAAATCACTCAAGTCGCTAGGAAAACGTGAACCAAGTCGCTAAGTGCTAAGTCGCTAAAGTTCCAAGTCGTTATATAACAACTCGCTACAATCCAAGTCGCTAACAAAATTTTGGCAAGAATTGCTAAGCACCAAGTCGCTAAATATTCAAGTCGCTAAATAGCAACTCGCTAGGTACCAACTCGCTAACACCAAGTCGCTAACAATATAAAGTACAAGTCGCTAACTTAAACCAAGTCGCTACTGTAGTGGGGAATCCACTAATTGTACTTTTGTCGGCTTGTCTCAATAGACAAGTCGCTAGCTCAACTCGCTATATGTTAAACAACAACTCGCTACCAAATTGTAAAGCAAGTCGCTACCAAGAAAACTTTTCCGTGGCTCAAGTCGCTAGCATGAAAAACACATAAACACCACTTTTCAATCCAAAACAACCCAACCACTATGATTCAAACCTTCTAAATCAAAACCTAAACACTTGAGATGATTCTAAACACAAAAGTACTACCAAAATCCAAACTTTAACACTAGAAATCAACCAAATGATGCAAAACCACTAAACTTTTCAAACTCAAAACCACCTAAAACCACTAGAAATCCAAAGATATGTAAGATATGATCTAACCATGGCTCTTGATACCAATTGTAGGATATTGGATTTCACATACACATCAAACCATAACACAAAGTGGGCGATAAAGGTGAGTTCTAGAGAGAAAGTTAGAGGTTTAGGGAACTTTAGTGAGAGAAAGAAAATTTTATTATGAGCTCCAACTCTCTACCTTGGAAGGTAGAGAGTATTTATAGTCTTACAATAAAACGCCACACAACGGGTCATGGATCGTGCATACAGGTGGTAAAGACCCGTCTGTCCTCCACGGTGTTACTAAACTAAATACTACTTAACTTAAATGAACTACGACTCACGAGCTTTCTAACGATTACATATACTTGAGGTGACCGACTCTTTAATACCGGAATTTCTAATTCCTAACTAGGTCGTGAAACGTTTGGAAAAGAGGCAACTATTTTCAAGAGAAGGAAGCACGTTAGCAACTTGTGTTTTGGCAAGAGGCATTCGGGTTCACGCTACTAAGTGTTACAGTGTTATTCTCTTAATCACGGTAGGCGGAAGTTGTTCATACTTTCCTAACATTTCTCTTAACTTAAAGATAGTGTGCACCAATTCTTGATTTTCGAGCGAAGATTTCGAAAAATTCATGACTTCCTTAGTGTGCAAGAAAATGATCAAGCTCGTTTGATGCTTCATCACGAGTCTTTTAAGTGAATCAAATATCACACCATATTCTTGTTTAACTTTTACAAGTTCTTGTTCATATTTTGAGATTTGACATTTCAAAGACATGTTTTGATCATCCAGCTTGCTTAAATTTTGGATTAAACATTTTGGATTGCAACTGGTTGATTTTTTTTGCAAAGCAAGTTCACGATTATGACAATCTTTTGACACCATTGAAGACGACGTTTTGCATTTGAAAGCTCGTTAATCAATCGCTCATTTTCGCTTTTAAAGACTCGATCCGATGCACATTATCGTAAGACTCAACAGCTACTACGTAATCAACGAAGATCGTTAGAGATATAATCGATGCATGTGACAAAGAATTCAATAACATAGCATTATGGACATCAAAGACAGATAACATCTTCCAAGAGTCGATCAACATCTTTTCTCAACATTTTCTTTTCGTTTAGTATTAGAAATAGATGTTTCGCTTTTTCGAAAACGACCTTCATCAATCCAAGTTCTTATGAAAGTCCTGTTCCCAAGACAATGCACAATGTTTCAAATTTTTAACATTTGGTAAAGATTTTTCCGAAAATGTCTCTTTGTTTTCGCGCGAGGCGATTGAAAATGTTGAACTTTGATTTCGTAATGATATTTTATCTCATGTTGTAAAAGTTTGAGGTCACCATGAAAAGGTCAAAATATCTAAGAATTTTGCGATTTTCGGGTTTTGAATTTACTTCACGATGGAAGGTAAAGGACCATAAATTTGTGCATAATCGGTTGGGGATTAACATTAAAAGACTCTTACATTTTTATGATAATCCTTGGTGTGTTAGAAGAATCTTGTTGTGTGTGTGAAGTGACCGGTTTTGAATAGTTAAAGGTTTGTTGTAAACAACATTTTTAATTTGGATCGACTCGCCTTCGTGATCGAATTCCTCTTGATGATGATATTCAACAACACTCATAATTGAATTATCAATTTTATATTCTACCGGAAACTTCGTGATTTGGTTTGAATGCTTTGGTTGAAAGCTTAGGTTTGTAATCGCAAGATTCGGTCCATATCCATTTGGATTGGGTTTTAAAGTAAACTTTTCAATAGTTGTGACCGACTCACCATGTTTGTAAACAACATTTTAAACTCTTTAAGTTTGTTTTGCAAGCCGATAATTTCTTCAAGATGATCATCTATTCGCTTCGTTGAATGCTTTTGTATGCAGAGAACTGCTTTTGACAAGTTAACAACTCACTTTAGCTTTTGATTTTCCAAGGTGAGAGCGTTAATTTGCTTTTATGTTCATGTTTGAGTTGTTCTATTTCGCACAACAAAGCATTCTTCAAGCGGCTAGATCACGATCCGTCTCTAAATATTTTTCGCTTTGATGAGATTTAGCAAAGGCGGCTTCAAAACATTTTTCACGCTTTTCTTGAGTTTTGAAAAAGTTGAGTTGCTTTTGTAAACATTCAAAATCCTTGGTTAACAGTGCATTTTACTTTTCAAGTCTTGATTTATCGCACGACATTCCTCCACTATGGATTGTTGGTTTTAAGCCACAAATCAACATCCGGACGAGGCAAAGTTCGGTGTGTTCAACGTGAGTCACAACATGATCATTATTTAGATCCTCAAGTACAACCACGGAGTCAATTTGATTATCAAAAGAAACCATAAGGTCATCTTGATCGTCAAATGTAACTACGGGTCAAGTTGAAAATCGTCGAATGAGATGTGGACGACTCATTTTGAACATTCCGAGCCTCACGGATTCGAATGTTGGCGGAGATATTAGATCGTAGATAAATATGGTTTGTTCGGGTACCGAGACAAGCCATCGGTGTCATACATTGGGCCTGTGTCACTCATGTGTAACTCATGCATATTAGCCATCAACATAATACCGTGCATTGCCCGCAAGTCCTCCATATCATCATCCGAGTCGCATCCGCCATAAAGCTGTTCTTTATGTGAGAGTTCCACCACTTCATCCTTAAGAGCCAAAAGTAAAGCCTCCTTGTGATAAGCACCGCCCCTAGTCCTCGGCTTTGAGCATGCATTAGCTGTGTGTCCTTCTCATTGCGGTTGTAGCATCAAGACCATTCAACCCATTATGAGTATTTCCTGCTCCACCTCTTGAGCTCATTGTTATTCCTACCCATAGCATTAAACCCTTGACCACCGCCCATCGAAGACCATAACCACGATTACGAACTTCAACTCGTCCATTATTCACAATAGCCTAATTCCTTGTGTTTGATGAGGAACGAATGCGATTGTTGGATTTGTTTGTATAATGGCCAAAAGCATTAGCAATCATAACAAATCCTTGTTGCAATGCTTCGAACGGATCGGATTCCTCATTAGCTTGACTATAAAGTGCCTGATCATTGTTGTTGTTGTAAGGAACCAATTGATTTTGTTGAGATTGTTGTGATTGATCATTTGGTGTGATTGTGGCAGTTGGTTGAGTTGCTGGTTGAGGAGGATAACTGTTTTGAGCATACAAGGCAAGTTGTTGATTTTCCGGATGTGAAGATGAAGCAATTTGAGCACGAAGAATCCTTTCCTTATCAACTTCCTTTTGATGAGGCTTCAAGTAATCGTACAACAATCCGTATGTAGAATGATGCATGTTCTTTGCTTGACGGAGAAAAATGACATACTTCTCCCATTCGTGACCAATACTACTCAGGAACTTAGTATTAATCGCAATTCTTGGCATGATGATGTTGTGTTTATCCAAATCATTTATGATGTCTCGAGAATCGATGATGATAAGACTCTAGTGTCTCTCGAGGTTCAATCATGAAGTGTTCATAAGCCAAGTAAATTTTGGATTCCATATCATCCTCGATTGAGTGCGATCCTTCCATAAGAAGATGAATATGTTCCACATTGCCTTTGCAGTCTTTTGAGCATCAACACTTGAAGAATTGGGTTTGGTAATCCTAAAAGGATATATTGCATTGCAAGCTCATCGACTTCATAGTGTAGAAGTTCTTACGCATTCAGTCCGCAATAGTAGCAATGTTTGATTGTTCATCTCTTGGTGGATTAGCATTTGGATCTCCGGGCACAATGACAAGAGGCATCCGAAATGGACCTTCCAAGATAACCTTCTTTAAGAACTTTCCATGTGGCTTCTTCGGATCACAAAACCTAAAGAACCTAATCACCCATTGATCGTAGTTTCTGGAGTGAGCATTGAGGATCAAGTGATCCACCTCATGAATTGATTGTTGGTCGCTTAAAGCTTCACACATCTTTGCAAACCAAGTGGGTTCCTTCATAGTGTTCCTTGATGGATGTTGATTGAAATCGTTTATGTAGGGTTGAACTTGAAGACTTGGTGGTGGTTGAACCATTTGAGGTTGTGGAATTGCCACAAGTTGTGGAGTATGTTGTTGATTAAATTGTTGTTGATAAATTGCTTGTTGTTGATTCCATTGTTGATGTTGTGGACTTAATTGTTGTTGACATTGAGTATAAGTGTAAGGGAAATAGTTAGAGTATGGTGGTTGTGACATGTTGAAAAAACTTGTGTTATAAAATGGATCTTTGTAGTCGAATGAACCTTTGTTGATGAAGTATCCTTAGGCGTAGAAATCACAATAAACCAAGTAGCACTTATGCATAAAAACACCAAAGTTACGCGTATGACAAAGAGTTGGCGTAGGTTTAGCTTACGCGTAAGTAGGGTGAAAACACTAAAGTTATGCGTAAAACAAGAAGTTAGGCGAGAAAACTTAGGCGTAGGATGACCTTATGTGTAAGACAAAGCTTAGGCGTAAGATAAATCTTATGCTTAGAAGTTTCTACGCGTAGCTTATGCTTATGCGTAATTTTAGGGTTTTTCCCAGTGATCTTTTACACTATCACAAAGGCAAAAGATATCCCAAGTCGACGTATTTTCGGGCTTATCCAAGCAAAAACACGGAGTAAACCACTAAATCAAGATCAAACCAAGGGACAAGTTACTGGCGTAGAATTAGGGTTTTGATACGCGTAGTTCTACTCAGAAATGACTTTTGCCCAAAGATGTTTCTAAAAGCGTCTAAAACGGTTATGATCAATAGAGAACGAAACCCTCGAACAAAGACTATATTAAAAACAATGATCCACGCGTAAAGGTTGAAACTTTTTACCAAAAACAGTTATTTTAACACCTTAAAACATTGAAAGTACAAGAATCTTGGATTAAAAAGTGAAAAAAATGCGTCTTTAAGCAAACCAAAGTATCAACTTATTTGGCGATTGATACCACTGTTAGGTCACTAAGTTTACAACACAAGCATCAATAGAAAGAATAGAGAAGAGATAGAGAGGCGGATGAACAATACACACACAAACACACACGTATGAATATGATATGGTTATGCGTAGAGAATGAAAGTGAGTGAAATTGAACAACCAACCCTCAAGTGAGGGTTATTACAAGGTATTTATAGGAAGGGGAGCTTGGGCAACACTCCTACTCCCTTCCTTTCCTTAATGGACATGGGCCTTCTACATAAGCTTAAGCTAATAACAAACATAAAGGCCATAATTAAGCTAACTATTACATATGAATCACTAACACTTGATATAGGTTTAGGAGTGATTCCAACAAAGTCGTTCGTCACCCACTGAAGGCTTTGTGAATCCGAGCATCCTACTCACGTCTATCATTTGAAGAAGGCTCTTTACGGTTTGAAGCAAGCTCCAAGGGCATGGTATGACACGCTATCAAAGTTTCTTCTATCTACCGGATTCAAAGAAAGGAGCAGTTGATCCGACATTGTTCACCGTAAAGTCGTGCAAACATTTAATTCACGCTCAAATATATGTTGATGATATTATTTTTGCCTCGATCGACCCCAATGATTGTGACCGTTTTCAAGTGAAATGGGTTCTAAATTTCAAATGTCAATGATGGGACAAATGTCATTTTCTTGGGATTACAAATTTCACAAAGTCCCGAGGCATTTTTATAAATCAATCTAAATATGCAAATGAGATTTTAAAGAAATTTGGATTTGATTCTAGTGACCTCGTTGACACTCCCATGATAGAGCGTACTAAACCGGATGAGGACCACTCGGGGATCATGGTAGACCAAACGAAATATTGTAGTATGATTGATCCTGATGTACCTCATACCAAATGGACCGTACATTCTGTCATTTGTTTGCATGTGTGCGAGATCGTGCTAAGCCTACCAAAAATCACCTGAAGCGGTTAAACGGGTCTTTCGGTATCTCCAAGGAACCATCAATATGGGACTTTGGTACCAAGGACACCGTATGTCACTAACGACCTATGCGAGATGGTGATCATGCAGATGTCAAGATACACGTCAAGTACGTCTGAGGTGCTCGGTTTTGGGTGATAAGCTTGTGAGTCGGTCTTCAAAGAAGCAAATGAGTACTTCTATTTACTCTACAGAGGTGAATACATAGCCATGTCATCTTGTTGTGCTCAAATCCTATGGATGAGATCCCAATTATCGACTATGGCTTTGAATTCAACAAAATTCCTCATGTTGTGATAATAAAAGTGCTATTGCTCTCTCATGCAACAACGACAACACTTTCAAGAGCAAAGGCGATAAGGTTTTAAAAGGTACCATTTTGAGGGTCGTTTAAGTCCTTATTTGATCACTTTTGTATCCGTTATTGCTTAATATCGTTCCTTTTCACTTTTTAGGTCTCGTGAAGGCAAAATCTTGGAATGACACTTATTTGGACGAAAAGGCGAATATATGAAGAAAATAGCCAAAGTCAAAATCGAGACACTCATTGTTGCTAAAACTAGAAGGCGACGGCGTCGGTGCTAATGGCGACGCCGTCCCAAGATTTTTGTGACGGTCCAGAACCCAAACTCGTATTTTCAAGCGACGACGCCCGGTTGTAAAGAGTAGGCCGTCGCCACTCGCACGGCCTAGATGCAATCCGCACGGCGCCGGTCAAGAGGACGGCGTCACGGACATAAGGTGACGCCGTCGCAAGGTTAACGTGGCCAAGACGAAACCCTAATGACGGCGACACGGCGGCGCCACTAAACATAAGGCACGCCGCCGCAATTGTAATCTTATATATAGAATCCGAATTTTTCGGTCTTAAGGTAGAGAGTCTTTGGAGTAAAACCTAAAACCGAACCTAAGGTGTCTTGTACAAGATTTTAGGGTTTTAAACCCTATCTTACATCAAGATAAGTCTTTACTTCATTAATTTAATTATGTCTTTGATTATTTGTGTGTATGCTTGCATGTTCTCCATGTCAAGCTAATTTATTTGTGTGTTTGCTTAGAAGTATGAAACTTAATTATTGAATATTGATTGGTTGTTTCTTATCTTAGTTGATTAATGATCTAGTAATGCGATAGGTCATTCGTTGTGTACTTAATGCTTGATTCATCTTTGTGAACCTTAGAATATAATTACCGAGTAGTTGTAGGCTAAACCATCCAAAGAGCACCTTAGAGTAGGAGTTTATAATCCTAGTGGGTTTGTAGACGAGACCCTTTGGTAAGTTCAAAGAGTTAGGGAGAAACGCACCCTACAACTTTAGACACACAACGCAACTAGGAATAAGGACGTGACAACTCAACCATCAATAGGAGATAATTAAGGAGTAGTACAACCTAAGTAAACACATCTTTAAACTATCATACGAGCACACATTAATTAGACATAGACTCCCACAACCTTAGTTTAGATAATTAGATAATAGTAGAGTAATCGGTAGAAATACCAACCCCCAAATCCAATACCCGAGATTCGTACCTTTCCATTTCATAAAACATAAAAGATAAAAATAATCTTCCTCAACCTTAACCTTAGCGTAGTAACTCCTTACTAGCATTCCTATTCCCCAGAGAGCGATATCAATACCCGTGGCTTACCCTAATTACTACACTACAACGATTAGGTTCACCGCTGGGGTGTTATAAAACTTGCTCGAAGAAAAGGAAGTTTCCTTGACCCCGAACGAGCGTGTGGCGTTATCAAGTTTTAGGCGCCGTTTCGGGAATAGAATAGCTAGTTAGTAGTCCACCTCGTTTAGGTTTCTTTGTGATTCCTATCAAGTAAATTTTTCTTATTTTAGCTTTCACTTAGTCTATCCCCTTCTTCGTGACTTTTGTTCGTAATCTTATCATTTTTCATCATGGAAGGTGATAACCAACAACCACGCCCCCATACAAACCCCCTAAGCAACTTAGAACCCGCAGCCCACCAAAATCTTCTTGAACCATTTGCGGAACCGAAGAGAGCTCAATAGGCGAAGAAAAGCTCTCCATGATTCGAACTTCAAGGCACCTCCATCAATTTTGATGAAGTTACATCGATGAAGAATCCCATCATTCCCCACAATCTCCTCGAAACCATCATCATTGACAACTGAGTCAAAATGGCAAAGAAGTTCTTGCCACTCCACCCAATGGCCCCATACATCCTCCTAAAGCGAAAACCCTTGGGGAATACTCCTACCCTTTAAATGCGGATTCACGGTGCCATTGTCTATCCTCGAACAGATCAATGGGGTATTTCATGCATCCGACATTTGGCTAATCCAAAAGGCATGTCAATTCCATGGATCCCACGGTGAAAACCCAATTCACCACATCAAACAGTTTCTAAAATTGTTGATGCTATCTATACCGAAGCGGAGCATCTAAGGAGACATCTAGACTCGGTTTTCCCATTTTCTCTTGAGGCGAGCCAAGGGTGGCTCGATAAGCTCCTCCAAGGTCCATTTTCACATGGGAACAACTTACAACTAAGTTCACCAAAAGTTCTTTCCTCCGGAAGAAGCGCATCGATTAGGAGCAAAATTTTGCACTTTCATCAACCCGATGGAGAATCTATTACCAACTCCACGAGTCGTTATAAAGATCTTATTCAACAAGCTCCACACCATGGTATTAACCTTTGGTTGCTTGTTCAAATCTTTTACGACAATGTCTCCGAAAGGATCAAAAGGGATTGATTGATCGTGGCAAGAATCGCTAACCTCACCGCAGAAGAAGGTGGAACCGAATAGAGAATACATCCAATATCAAAGCGACCATTGGAATGAGCAAGAAAACGCGTCAAGCATTTCTACTTTCTCAAGTGAAGAGTTATCCTTCGATTATTGGATTGAGAAAGCACAAAAGAAACTAGCTTACCTCATAAAATCACCGTAACCAAAAAGGTCGACTAACCCATATCTCATATCGACATATGTGGAGGATCGCCGAGAGCGATGAGTGCGATGACACACATCGAGAAAGCGTCTTCCTCTAGTCATGATATCTATGATGACCCTTCACTCCTTGCATTTTATCAAACCGATGAATGTGATCCTTGGGGCAATCGAAATGGAGAACGGAAGGAAAGGGCGGACCGAGTACACCATCCGCGATCCTTTGAAGAAAAACTCAGGCGATTCACCATGGAAGGGCGCACTCTTGAAGGTCTTGAGGGTTTATTCGAGCAAAGAAGTCGAATTAGAAAGTCGGTTCACCAATCTTCACAAAAGAATGAGTGGACCCGACCCTTCACGATCCAACTTGCAATCACTACTCGATCGGGAACTACTACCAAGGATCCCCACATCCCAACCGAACCCCATCACGAGGGAACCCGAGTTAGAAAATGAGGCAATTCCGCGACCCTTCCAACTCCTCACGATCCTCCCCACAAACACCAAAGACCACCCAATGACCAACTCTCGTGACGGATTCCCTATCCTCTCGTCTAAAGAATCAAAGGTCAAGAAGACAATGAAAGAATATTGTCTTATTTGAAACAAACATCCGTCAACATACCACTCCTTGATGTATTCTATCACATCCCTAAACATGGTAGATACTTCAAGAGGTTGATATCTAATCGGAAAAAGCTTGAAGGATTGATATCATTGGGAGAAGAATGTTCACTATCATCCAAAAGAGCATGCCCGAAGAAGGAAGATCAAGGCGGTTTACCATTCCTTGCTCTATAGGGCGCTTTATGAAGCATACAGCGGATCTTGGGCAAGCATTAACCTATTGCCTCACTCCTGTTTCTTAAACTCGGATATTCGTGGCTTAAACCAACTAGGATGAGTATCCAATTAGGCGATCGATCAATCAAGTATCCCATTGGAGTTTGTGAGAACGTTCTTGTAAGGGTGGGGAATTCAATTTTCCAGTCGATTTCGTAATTTTAGAGATGGAGGAAGATAATTCCGTCCCAATAATCCTTGGAAGACTCTTCTTGGCTACAGCTCGTGCCATCATTGATGTTCATGATGGTAAACTTACTTTACGAGTAGGATCCGAGAGCTTGACCTTCGACATTAAGGATTCTATGAGACATTCTTCTTCCTGCGGACGCCCCGTATATTTAATTGAAGAAGTTGATGAATTTGTTGACGACATAGATGGCTGCATTGACGAGTATCTATTAAACGAATTCATGAATAATGATAACAACGTAATATACGATGTAATACCTGAATTTCTAAAATTCACAAAAAGACCAAAATACCCTTATGATCAAAAGTAAGAATAATTAATTCAAAAAGTACCAAATAAGCTATGTAAATTTAGAAAATTATTAAGAAATATCACACATGATCCAAATAAATATTAAACACTTTGTAAAGGTAAATTTTATAGTTTATAACTTTATAAAAATTAGTTTTGTATTTTATAATTAATGAATATATTTAAATTGTTATGTGGTTGTTTGGATTTACGTATGTTTGAGTTCCATGAATCCTAAAAGATCTCTCATTATTATTTTATTTTGATTTCGTTATTTGTATATTTGTTTTGTTTAGCTTTTGTTTCGTTATATCATTCCTTTGGGCTTTGTAAGCTCACCCCTTTTCTTTTCTGCGGCGGTATTTTAAGCATTCAAGATGAGCTTATGGGATAGCTGATCTGGGTTGAGAGTAGAGAAGAGAGCAAGATTGATTATAGAGATCTTAGATTTATTTTGAAGTTTAGTTATTTATATTATCTTTTGTAAGTTTTTGTAAAGGCTTCCGCTATTGTATAGTTATTAAAGTTCTGATATGAAACCGTATTGTGATATCTTTACCCTTGTCGGGTCGGGGTGTTACAATTTATGGTATCAGAGCTCTAGGTTTTAGGACCCTTAGAGCTTAGGCTATGACCTGTGAGGATTGGGTAGATTTAGGATTTCCTTACGTGATACTTTCTTTGCGTCCCCACCGCTTAGACTTTACTAATAGTTGATTGTCCTTTTAGATGGTTATTCCCGTCGCTCTAGTTCGTCTGATAGAGCAATCAAGGACCGCTAGACAACCTAAGGAGAAGACGAGGTGGGTCGTTGTTGTTGCTAAAGGTCAGACGAGGGTTGGTAGAGTGAAGCGAACCAACAAGAGGGTACGAGTTCCACCTATATGTGGCCATGCACGATCGAGGCGACCTTGAAGGAAGTGGGCGGAAAAGTAGTAGAAGATTATGAAACTAAGGTTGTGGACAACCAAGGTTTCACCACTACGTATCATGATAGGTGTCCAAAGTTCGTTGAGGATGAAGGAGTAGAGACGGTTTGAGAGTCGCGATCTGTATGCTTTTGTGGATCGTGTCCGGGAGGAAGAGGAAGAAGAGGAACCCGAGGAAGAATACGAGGTGGAGTCGGAATTGGAGTCTACGACTACTAGTAGGTTCAATCAGAGCACAAGGATAGGAATTGGCGCTCCGAGTAGTTGCCTCGTTATGAGAAGTTTTGACATTGATTTTGGGTTAGGTCCTTTTGTTTCGTTCGACGATTAAATCTTAGGATATTGATTTTATTTTGGGAGTACATCTTTTGTGATTTTGAAAATTTTGTTTGATTAATGGAATAAATCAAATTTGATAGTATAATTCACATTCGTTGTTCTCTTCCGATAGATTCGTTGAGTTTTTCCATTAGTCCTAATAAGTTTAAATACGCTATTTATTTTCTATATGATGTTGTTTTATTACCGCTTGAATATATGTATGACCATTATGATGGTATACTCATGTGGTTTTGGCCTGTTGTAGTAGGATTACTTGTTATCTGTATATTATCTCTATATGGTGTGTTTTGCTATGATATTCGTTATGTGTTGTGTCATGACCCGAGATCAAATATAGTGACAATAAGAACTTGTTATGTGATGCAAGTATTATGACGCCTGATCAACGTAATAATACCGAGATCATATAATCTGAACTTATTGAAAGTATACAACGTCTGGGAAATGCCTGTGGTTGGTAGGTGTATGGATATTTGCCTTGTATCCGTTATTTGGTACTATTCATGTTGGGTTGAGACTCTGTATTTAATTGTGAGATTTTCGTCGGTATCTGTTGCATATAAGTTTTGTACCATTGGGATCCGAAGTTGTTATTATCTGTGTAAACCTATAGATTGCTATGCTCGCTTAGATCTCAGTATGTCTCCTCATACTCCTGCGATTAGTAAACCGTTTGGATTCATTCCATCTATGCATATGATAGTTTTCATCTTTAGATACCGTATAAGTTAGATTGTATTTTGAATTTTCCTTATCTCATCTTTTTACTGCTAATACTTTAATAAGTATACGATTAGCATTCGTCATATATTCCATGAAGTTTCGAAATCCACATTTGTCGCCGTACTATTCCGTCTTGCTCAATTTCGAGGATGAAATTTCATTTTAGAGGGGAAGAAATTGTAATACCTGAATTTCTAAAATTCACAAAAAGACCAAAATACCCTTATGATCAAAACTAAGAATAATTAATTCAAAAAGTACCAAATAAGCTATGTAAATTTAGAAAATTATTAAGAAATATCACACATGATCCAAATAAATATTAAACACTTTTTAAAGGTAAATTTTATAGTTTATAACTTTATAAAAATTAGTTTTGTATTTTTATAATTAGCCGAATATATTTAAATTGTTTTATAAAAGAATGTAATTAATAAAAGCCCAAAACAAGTTTATAAAATTAAGAGTCCATTTATTTTAAGTCCAATACCTTATAAAGCCCATAAGAAATTGGAAAAGTATATATATACATAATATACGGTTCCTAATAATCCCTATTAACCGATTATACCAAACCGACTCCCAAAACCCTCCATAATTCGATTTCCAGTTTCCATGGCTTAAAGCCATTTTTCTTGGACAATTTTGAAGGTAAAGAAGGTGAGAAAATAGTATTCAAGTCCTAAGTTGCTGTTTTGATCGTGGTGAGTTTTGGGTAAATTAGGGTTTCATGAGAAGAGTTTTGTGCTTCTTTTGTTCTAACGATCCAAGCTCATCAAGGGTATGTTTCTAATGTTACATTCAGTCCTATAAGTCATATGGAACACATAAAATTAGCCATGCATGTTTAATAAGTCGTATGGAATTAATTGGAACTAAAACCCTAGAAAGCGTATAAATATAACGAATGAGCTTATAATAATTTTAAGACCATGATTTGATTTTTCCAGAAGTTATTACATGTTATAAGACCTGAATAAAATACATATTTATGGATTCGAAGCTTGTGTGAATTGTTTTGAGTTTTATGGTTCGATTAAGCATGGAAAAAGGAAAGATTCAAAAAGGAACGATTAGGGTTTTGCATGAACTAGGGTTTTCTTGTAATCATTAAAGGTAATTAATGAAGTAATAATGATGAGCCAATGATGGGTTAAACCTAGGTTTAGGGTTTGTACTTGAATTGTACATTATTCGGTTTTTACATAAAAGGTTTGGGTTGGTTTTGTAAATATTGAAACTTAAAGGTTATTTTGTGAATAGTAAAATAAAGGTACTAAGCGATAAAAATAAGTATGGGGTTAAGCGTGTAATTTTAGATATTTAGAGGACCATTTGAATTGTATTTAACTTAAAAGGGTATGTTTTATAAATTCTAAAACCTTTGGGTTAAAAGTGTAAAATCGATAATATAAGGTTAGGTCATATAATTAAAGATGTCAAGGGTGTAATTTGAAATTCGAGCAATTATGGGTTCAACAAGTGTAAGTTGATTTTTGTAGGACACGTATGAGTTTGAGATAATTTGGTTTGTTATCATTTACGTTCTAGATTAAATTGGGAAATCATTAAAAGAAGTGATATGTGAATTTAATGCGATTTAGTAATATTTAAAGAGTATGGGAAACCCTAGAACCTAAATAGGAAGTTGGTGAATTAATGAGGAATACCCTAAAATGTTGAGATTTCGTATGTCACTAAAATGAGAATATTCTGACAACTCTAAAAGTATTAATGCGATAAATCCGTTATAATATTAATGATGCTAATAAATATTAAATAAATCATAATCCGTGTAGATTCGTTGGAGGAGACGCGACGTTACATCTTCGTATTCGTTCATTCGTTACTTTTCTCTCAATTGCTTTAAGGTACGGATATTCTGTCTTACCTTAAGACACTTATGTTATCGTACATATATTCTGACCTTCTTAGTAAAGGTTCCTTATGATGTTCTTTCGTTAGTCTTTCCATTTTACTTATTAGGTTTCCAATGCCATTGCTATGAACCCTTTCCTGATTTTGTGATCTGTTGCTTATCTAAACTTATGTTTTATTGAATCGTGCGATACTTGATTTGAACTTTATGTTTGTGAAGACTTTGATATGCGAAATTGTTGAACCTTATTATATTTGAAGGTGAACCTTATGATATGAGTTAGTGATATGTTATCTGCTGAACCATGTGTTTGATTAAGACTTATGTTATAATTGAACTTTTGTTTGACCTAAGTTAGTTTGACACCCGAGCCAACTAATAACTAGTCATGGGGGTTCCATGTCCGTGTCAGTGATGCACCTCTGACATGACTCTAGGCGATAGAGTGAAGTTACGCCACGTCCCTTATCTCATTATCCGTTATGAGCTCAATTTGTATTATATTATTAAAGTATATACGTAGGGCGATGGATGCATCCTAGATCGATCTGTTGTCCGATATGATTTGTTTAGATGAATGATGTCGGTGTGCGTCGCATCTTCATGAAACTCGGGAGCTCGCTACTCTGTATTATTTTGAGATTGTTTTATAAAGTTATGATGTTTTGATATGATATGTTCGGGCTCGTGGTGGTTAACTAAATCTTTATTTGTTATTTTTATGTTAAGTATTCGATTATGAATTAGTATGATAAAGTGTTATTGATTTGGTCTTTGGACTTATTATATGTTATTTTACATGTGTATGCTTTTGTATGTTTATGTGAATACCATTTACTATGTTAGGTTATGATTAATATGTTTTAATATGATTCGCATCTTCATATCTCGATGTTATGTTAGTTTATCGTTATGTGAATTCGTTGAGTCATGGGATGAATGTGTTAGTGTGAAAGTGAGTATTCTATAAGTTTAGTATGTATAATTTGTTAAGTTAATTTGTGAGCCTTGACGTTATGATAGGTGTTTTGTTGCTTATGTGAACTGCCATGCTTGAACTCTGCTAATGTTAGTATTTTTGACCTTAGAACTGGGTTAGTTTATGATAGTTGTTCTGATAATTGCTGATGGTTATGCTATGTTTTGTTTGGTCTTTTAATTATAGTTTGTCTAATATGTTTCTATTTGTTTGTGAGACTGCCATGGTTTGGACTGCTATTTTCGCTGCTGCAATATTGAATTAAGTGTGTTAAGTGAAGGTTAATTAATTGTTGAATGCCAGATTTATTTTCTAGAAAGTGTTTCTGTTAGTCTTAGACTCTTCATTTGGTTTATATGTAATCTATTTGCTCTTGATATGCTAAGTGTTTGGTTGTTCTGATGTGTTTGTGTTTGCGTCATTTATGTGCTATGAGATGTTTAAATTGTTATGTGGTTGTTTGGATTTCTGTATGTTTGAGTTCCGCAGAATCCTAAATGATCTCTCATTATTATTTTATTTTGATTTCATCATTTGTATATTTGTTTTGTTTAGCTTTTGTTTCGTTATATCATTCTCTTTGGGCTTTGTAAGCTCGTGCAAGACTTTTCTTTTCTGCGGCGGTATTTTAAGCATTCAAGATGAGCTTATGGGATAGCCGATCCGGGTTGAGAGTAGAGACGAGAGCAAGATTGATTATAGAGATCTTAGATTTATTTTGAAGTTTAGTTATTTATATTATCTTTTGTAAGTTTTGTAAAGGCTTCCGCTATTGTATAGTTATTAAAGTTCGATATGAAACCGTGTTGTGATATCTTTACCCTTGTCGAATTCGGGGTGTTACATCGACGACCAAGAAATTGAGATGGTTGGGCTGTGTCCTTTTATCCTCGTCGGGATGAAATTGAACCTATTGAGCTTGAGGCCGGAAAACAAGCTAAAACCATCAATCGAGAGCCTCCCACCTTAGAACCGAAAGATCTCCCGAGTCACTTGGAATACGCCTTCCTTCAAGGGAGGACCAACTCCCTGTCATCATAAGCTCTTCGCTAACCACTATTCGAAAGAGAAGCTCTTAGAAGTTTTAAAAGAATACAAGGGGTGATTGCGTGGAGTGTTGCCGACATTAAGGAATCGATTCTACATTACGTACTCACAAAATCCTCATGGAGGAAGATTACAAACCAACTGTTCAACCGCAGGCGGGTTAACCCTAACATCAAAGAGGTAGTGAAAAAGAGGTCATCAAGCTTACGGATGCGTGTCTCATCTACCCCATATCGATAGCCCATGGGTCACCCGGTCCAAGTAGTTCCAAAAAGGAGGGATGACGGTTGTAAAAAATGAGAAGGGTGAGTTGGTGCCGCAAAGAACAGTTCTTGGGTGGCGTGTATGTATTGACTACGAGAAAATTGAATGATGCCACCGGAAAGATCATTTTCCTTTGCCGTTCATTGACCAAATGCTTGAAAGGTTAGCGAGGCACGAATACTCTTGTTTCCTTGATGGCTTTTCGGGATACTTCCAATTCAATTGCTCTCGAAGATCGGAGAAAACTACATTTACATGTCCTTACGGACGTTCGCCTACAAGCGAATGCCCTTCGGGTTATGTAACGCACCGCAACCTTTCAACGATGTATGATGGCCATATTCCACGAGTTAATTGAGGACAACATGGAAGTCTTCATGGATGACTTCTCGGTGTTTGGAAATTCTTTCGACCTTTGTCTTTCCAACCTTAGGAAGATGTTGAGCGATGCGAGGAAACTAATTTGGTTTTAAATTGGGAAAATGTCATTTCATGGTAAAAGAAGGAATTGTCTTAGGGCATAAAGTCTCGGGAATGGAATTGAGGTCGATAGAGCAAAAATCGAGCAATTTCAAACTCCCTTATCCTACTACCGTTAAAGCCATTCGCACTTTCTTGGTCATGCGGGTTTTATCGAAGGTTTATTAAAGATTTTTCAAAATTGCCCGCCAATGACATGACTTCTTGTTAAGGATGCCCTTTGATTTTTCGGAGAATGCAAGGAAGCATTTAACCGACTAAAGAAAGATCTCACTCAAGCACCTATAATGGTCACCCCGATTGGTCTCGACCATTCGAAATCATGTGTGATGCTAGTGATTATCTTTGTCGGCGCAGATGCTCGCCAAAGGAAGGAAAAGCATTTTCAACCAATCTATTATGCTAGCAAAACCATGAATGTAGCACAAGAGAACTATACAACCACCGAGAAAGAACTTTTAGCCATTGTTTTGCCTTGACAAATTCGAGCAATATCTCGTTCTCTCTAAAGCTGTCGTCTTCACCGATAACTCCGCCTTACGCTATTTGTTTTCAAAACAAGATGCTAAACCTCTTTGATCGGTGGATCCTATTACTTCAAGAATTCGACATTGAAATTTGAGATAAAAGAAATTTGAAAATCTCTGCGATCATCTATCACGCTTGGAGAACCCCGATCTTGAGAAGTCGATCACACCGATATTCGCGACTCTTTCCCGAGGAACGGCTAATGGCGATTAAAGAAATTAAGCCATGGTATCTTGATTATGCTAACTACACATCGGTAGAGTTTTGCCAAATTACATGACCAAACAAGATAAAGAAGTTCTTCACCACGCTAAAACATTACTTACAGGATGAACCCTTCCTTTTCCGTATATGTCCGATCAAATCATTCGACGTTGCGTGGCGGTAGAGATTGATCGAGTTCGAAAAGAATGTCATGCGGGACCATCTGGAGGACACCACGGTGTGAATATCACGGCACGAAAGGTTTTCGACGCCGGATTCTATTGGCTCTTGTCTTCGAGGCGTTAAGAGATTAGTTCAAATGTGTGATGCATGCCAGCGATCGGAAATATTTCACGACGGGATGAGTCACCTCGTAACTATATCCAAGTCTGCGAAATATTTGACGTTGGGGAATAGACTTCATGGGACCCTTTCCTTCTTCCGGAGGAAATGAATACATTCTCGTAGCTATCGACTATGTATCCAAATGGGTAGAGGCTCAAGCCCTTAGAACTAATGATGCAAGGTAGTTATTCACTTCCTTAAAAGCTCTTCAGACGATTTGGGATTCCCAAAGCATTAATCGATGATAGAGGACTCACTTTTGCAATGCTCGAATGGAAAAGGTGATGAAGAAGTATGGCGTCCTCATAGATTTTCTCGCATATCATCCTCGGACAAATGGACAAGTAGAAAACACAAACGGGGCATTAAAGCGGATACTTGAAAAACGGTCCACCAAAATAGGAAAGATTGGGCATTCAAACTGGATGAGGCACTTTGGGCATTTAGAGCGCTTACAAAATACCTATCGGGACAACCCTTTTCGCTCGGTATACGGAAGGCTTGCCACCTCCCTATCGAACTTGAGCAGAAGCATATTGGGCCCTTAAGGCTGTAATATGGATTATTACAAGGCGGTCAAACCGGTTCTTACAACTTCAAGAATTGGATGAACCGAGGTGAAGCCTCTGAATCATCAATCACTTACAAAGAAAGGGCAAAAGATGGCATGATCAGCGAATAAAGAATCCTAAAGAGTTTTGGAAGGAGATAAGGTGCTCTTGTATAATTCAAGACTAAGATTATTCCGGAAAACTCAAATCCGGTGGTATGGACCCTTTCGGTAAAAAACAGATGAGCAATGGGCGGTGGTGCTACTAGACAATGATGGGAGAGAATTCACCGTTAATGGGCAACGGGTGAAGCACTATCAATTGGATAATATTGAAATGGTGAATGATGAGGATATTGTTTTAGAAGAAGAAGGCGGTAGTGAGGAAACGTAGGAGCACGACTATGAGTCTAGCTACAAGACTCTTAAATAAAGAAAAGCGCTTCGTGGGAGGCAACCCATGTTTAATTGTTTGCTTGTTAGTGTCTTATATCTTTTATTAATTGTTTATCCTCATGTTTAAATTTGTAAAAATGCTTTATTTTGTTTTTAACCTCTTCTTAATTGCATATAAAGGTATTTTACATAAGGGATAAGTGTAGGGAGGATTACACACGTTTTCAAAAGAAACGTAAACATGAGAATAACAATTAACTAAAAGATATTTATGTTTGTTTGTTCGAGTCAAATGCTTGTATCGAGTCATAATGGATGTTTTGCGAAATTTTCCAGATTCTAAAGATGTAAATTTTCCGAATTTTTCCGAAAATCGCGAGACCGGTTTTGTTAGGATAACTTTGGCGTCAGATTGCAACTGACGACGTCGGGAAGGAGTAAAACATCAGTTACTTTTCTCGTTTTCGAGCTACTTATAAATTTTGGAATTTTCCGGTCTTAATTTTCTTAGAAATTCGTAAACATCCATTCCACAAGCATTATATCCTAGTTTAAATCGAGTCTTATATATATTATTACCGCCGATTTTACTGAAGGTTTCGTTTGTTTTCTTCAAGTGTGCGAGGTTTAGTTTGTCAAGAAGAAGTTACATAAGATTGGAGGAGCTTCTCGCAATAATTCTTCTTGAAAAGTTTAACCACCACTTTACGGATCCTACCGAGCTAATCGGGGGTATTAGTTTCTTTCGTTTTATTACCTTCTTTTATCATAACTTTGATACTTACGGGGAACATTGGGGACAATGTTCGGTTTAAGTGTAGGGAGGGAAAATAAAGCGGAACTTTGAAACTATGCTTATCCTTGATTATTTGCTTTGTCCAAATGTGATTGTGTAATAAACCATGAGAAAATGTCGGTTAGGGTAATTTTGGCACCAAATTTAAATTTTTTATGACATATAGGAGTGGGCCATTAGTTTTAACAAAAGCGTCTCATGGATAGGAAGTTGCATGACTAGCACAAAACCCTTTACCACCCAAATTCCACCAAAATGTGAGGATCGCCCTTAGATTAGTAGGAATTAAAGCATTCATCTTTAATGCTTAGAGTGTGAACCGGTAGTATATTAGATTCTAGAACTTGTTTTGTGATGCATTCCGAGATCATGAGTGAGGCTACACTTGTGTAGTTAGGAATAACTAAATGATAAGAGGCATTAGGATAACCCTTGTTTGATACCGTAATATAATTACTTCTTCCACATCGGTTGAGTAATTCCCCACACCCTTTGCGTTGTACTCATCTTTAGTACACGATACCCTAGTTAACCCTCGAGCCTATCCTTTTCGCGGTTCTCGTGATGTTTCGGTTTTCCGAATATCAATGAAGAGCATTGTTTACCCCACCCCAAATATACACCCAAATCGCCTTAGCCTACCCTTATGCACTCACTTTTAGTGCAATGTTTGTTATCACCCTAAACCCTTAGTTCAATTATCTAGTTGCTTGCATAAGTTGCTAAGTCGAGTCATATCCTTTGTATCTGATTTTGGGATGATTGGGATTCATGGGAAAAGTTAAAGTTTATGAAATGACGGAAGGAGCGTTAAAATTCAAATTCCTTTGTTTGCGTAATAATGTACCCCAAGTGTTTTGATCTTTTCAAATCGGGTCAAATTAGTGTTAGAGTAATAAAACTCAAGTGTAGGGATATGCCTGTAAATCCCTAGTATTTTGATGTTATCGTAGAGGATGGTAGAGTAAAAGTGTATGAAAAAAATCGAAAAAAAAAAAAAAAATCGAAAAAAAATAGAAAAAAAGAGAAAAAAATAGAGTGTGAAAAAAAAAAAAAAAAACAACATACAGGCTACCATCTTACATCTATCCTTTAAATTTTTGTTTGTTTATTTCAGTTATCTAGAGTTTAGAGTGTCGAGTCTTGGCTTAGCAACGCCATTCTTCGTATGCTTGTAATATAGAGATTTTTGACTTACCACCACTAAATAGCCTATCCCACCAAACCCTTATTTCCCTACCGTAAGCCTAACATTACAACCCTTTAAAGACCTCTTTGATAGTCTTTCCTAGGTGCTTACGCCAAAGCGATGGAGGTTTGATCTATTCTCAAGCCTATGGTAATCTATGTACTAGGACCGGTTAATGAGTGTTTATCTTCCATTTCCTATTTTGTTATATTTCATATATACACCCGAGAGATGTGAGAATCCAAACACCCCATGTGAGGTGCTAGTATGTAATTCCGTGCTTGTTATGACTTTTTGGGGCTTATATGTGTTGTGGACCGTTTTGAATTAATGCTTCATGACCCTAACTTATAAATTAATTGGCTAAAGCACATTTGCTTGAGGACAAGCAAATAACAAGTGTAGGGATATTTGATAAGGTTTTAAAAGGTACCATTTTGAGGGGTCGTTTAAGTCCTTATTTGATCACTTTGTATCCGTTATTGCTTAATATCGTTCCTTTTCACTTTTAGGTCTCGTGAAGGCAAAATCTGGAATGGCACTTATTTGGACGAAAAGGCGCGAATATATGAAGAAAATGGCCAAAGTCAAAATCGAGACACTCATCGTTCTTTGAAACTAGAAGGCGGCGGCGTCGGGTGCTAATGGCGACGCCGTCCCAAGATTTTTGTGACGGTCCGAACCCAAAACTCGTATTTTCAAGCGACGACGCCGGATTGTAAAAGAGTAGGCCGTCGCTACTCGGGACGGCCTAGATGCAATCCGACGACGTCGTTGAAGAGGACGGCGTCACGGACATAAGGTGACGCCGTCGCAAGGTTAACGTGGCAAGACGAAACCCTAATGACGGCGACACGGCGTCACTAAACATAAGGTGACGCCCGTCGCAATTGTAATCTTATATATAGAATCCGAATTTTTCGGTCTTAAGGTAGAGAGTCTTTGGGTAAAACCTAAAACCGAACCTAAGGTGTCTTGTACGATATTTTAGGGTTTTAAACCCTATCTTACATCAAGAGAAGTCTTTACTTCATTAATTTAATTATGTCTTTGATTATTTGTGTGTATGCTTGCATGTTCTCCATGTCCGCTAATTTATTTGTGTGTTTGCTTAGGAAGTATGAAACTTAATTATTGAATATTGATTGGTTGTTTCTTATCTTAGTTGATTAATGATCTAGTAATGCGATAGGTCATTCGTTGTGTACTTAATGCTTGATTCATCTTTGTGAACCTTAGAATATAATTACCGAGTAGTTGTAGGCTAAACCATCCAAAGAGCACCTTAGAGTAGGAGTTTATAATCCTAGTGGGTTTGTAGGCGAGACCCTTTGGTAAGTTCAAAGAGTTGGGGAGAAAGCATACCCTACAACTTTAGACACACAACGCAACTAGGAATAAGGACGTGACAACTCAACCATCAATAGGAGATAATTAAGGAGTAGTACAACCTAAGTAAACACATCTTTAAACTATCATTCGAGCACACATTAATTAGACATAGACTCCCACAACCTTAGTTTAGATAATTAGATAATAGTAGAGTAATCGGTAGAAATACCAACCCCAAATCCAATACCCGAGATTCGTACCTTTTCATTTCATAAAACATAAAAGATAAAAATAATCTTCCTCAACCTTAACCTTAGCGTAGTAACTCCTTACTAGCATTCCTATTCCCTAGAGAATGATATCAATACCGTGGCTTACCCTAATTACTACACTACAACGATTAGGTTCATTTGCTAGGGTGTTATAAAACTTGCTCGAAGAAAAGGAAGTTTCCTTGACCCCGAACGACGCGTGTAGCGTTATCAAAAGCACATCGACATTCGACATCATTTCATCGAGGAGCAAGTAAGCGGTGTGGTGGAACTCTATTTTGTGAGGACCGAATACCGGTTAGCGACATCTTCACCAAAGCTCTTCTTAGAGAACATTTTGAGTTTATCCTCCACGACTTGGTATAAAGAGTCTACAACCGAAACACTCAAACATCTTCAAGAGGAAGGCGAGGAGTAAAGGTCTTCCTTCATCCATCTCTTGTAAATATTTATTCAAAAAGCAAATAGAAAAATATAAAACTTTCAAAAATCCATAAAAATTTGAAAAATCTTGAAAAATTTCAAAAAATATTGTCTTCCTGTCTTATTTTTCTCGATTTGAAAATATCTACGGTCTCTGTCCTGTCATTCAAAGAATGACACGGGACTTTAGATGTTGTTCGAATGTTCCAAAAAAAAATCGAAAAATCAAAAAATATTTTTGGGAGAAAGTGAAACATTGGTTTATTGTCATTTCAGGCAGTAACCCGTTTTCAAAGAAAGAACGAGCCATGCTTTATCCTAAATTTTCAAAACTCATACTCGATTCTATAAACAATTACTTACTATCTAATGAAAACTAATTGCTTTGAAAAATAACTCGGTCTCTATTTTTAAAATCATCCGGACTTAACGTTTGTCAAAAAATATCTCTCAATCAACAACTTATGTCCTTGATTGAGGGGGAGAATGATTTCAATTAAATCAAAAGGTTATTTGTCATACAATTGTTTTCAAAAGATAATCATGCATGTTTAATCAATGAAGTTTAAAGTCTCATAATCCGATCCTTATCAGTTAAAATGTTTTCATAATCAAGTCACAATTCTCCTCAAAAGCTTTCAAAATCAATTTAAATCTACAGAGATCACAAATCTCAAATGAGTAGAAAATTGTGATCGGGGGAGAATTTGTGATTTAAATTGGATTTAAACTAATGATTCGATAAATGGTTTCACAAGTATTTTGCAAGCATTCCTCCCCACATGTGCCAAACGATTTCAAATTTTCCATGCACATGTTGAGGGGGAGCATCCTTTTAAAACCACAAAGAATTGAAACGTGATTGATTTGTCTCTAAGTGCAGGTTCCTTCTAATATGTGCAAAACTCTTTGAAACCTCGAGGCACTTATTAAGGGGGAGCAAACCTATGAAAACCTCATCCTTCCTTAATATGCTTTATCTACTTGATTTGATCAGGGAAGTGATGTTGATATCTTTTAGAAAATGGTAATCTAAGAAGTTAATTATTCCTCTTGCCTCCGTGTGCTAAAACGATTTCTAATACATGATGCACATGTTGAGGGAGCTCTTTTCTAAAAATATCAAAACAATTCGGTACAAAATGCTTTGATAATATATCACAAGTATCGGGATTGATTTTCAAATGGTTTTCAATTGGTTCCAACGGCAGATGAACAATACCAAATAGACCGACCAAATTTACTTTATGTATGGTGATATAAGGATGGTTAGGTTAGGTATTCATTCCCATGCGCCAGAACCGGAGGGATCTACCCAGGGACAATCCACTAGATAGTGTATTATGAAAAAAGGAGAAAAGTGAGATATGGGAAGAGTGCGGACTGAGATAGAGCTAGAACTGGAATAAACCCAACAAGGTTCTAGTTATGAAATCTCGGTAAGCAATCAAGAGGTTGAAGAATGAAAAGAATTGAATGTGAAAAGGGTGAAAAGAAATAGCCCTCCAATAATTCAACCTTAGGGCGATGCTTGGGTTCAATACATATGCTCTGGTGTTTACCAAGGTAACATCGGTATTGAAGACAAGACGTCATGGACCCAAAGGACGACTTGCACTACAACTTCCCAAGCTACTAAAGTTCCTCTTAAAAGGACTTGTTTCATTCTCACGGGGAACCGACATTATCTATTGACTTTCTCTTAGAGTTTGTTGATATTGAAGAAGGAGACCCTCTCCCTAGTCTCCGGCATAGGAACCAAATGTGCACTATTGAGTCTAGAGCCACGAGATCATCAAATAAATCTCATTAGGACACAGTCAATGAAGACTCTCTGTTTCACACAATGTGGAAAGAGAGATTATATCTTATGAGTCCTACGCATTATCCTTGTGGTATTGTCAGAACATCCGAGTGATATGCAAACATATTCACAATGAAGATGGAAAGCCTTCGAGCCAACATCAAACAAGCTCGGTGGGTGGCATGTGAGATCTATCCAATAGATCAACCATGTGACAACCGAGCGAAACAATGGGGCGATTCAATCTTTTGAATCAATCACGGTTCGAGGATATGGATTGCGGATACCTTTGAAAAACCGGTCGTTGTGCTTAAAATCCTTTTCCTTAGCACATCGTTGTGTACTAATATTTCAAAATAAAAGGTATTAATGATTGATAATTGATGTTCTTTAAAACCTTGTCAGTACACAAAAACAATTTCTATTGAGCGATACACGATTGCTTTTCAAATCTCTTCTTATCAATCGGTGAATCTCAATTACCGGTTCACTCACTCCATGTTGTCTTCTTTGAGACGTTACGGTTTTAGAACAATTAGAACATTTGCGAAACCTGTCAAGGAAATTCTTGAATTATACACGATCACGAGCGATACTTGTCTTGATCAACGGGAACCGTGGTCAGTATACCTCAATTCAACGAAAGTGATCAAAGACACTTTCGTGCGCTTTATTGCTAAGCTGTTGTATGCGGTGCACGCTCGTTTGCAGTTGATCGAATGAAGCGGTCAATCCATAGCCGCATGCTCACACAACACATTTATTTCTAAAGAAATCATGATTAGTGCATCAATGACTCGATATTTTCACTCCATGCTTCGCATACTGCAAATATCATGAATCAACTAAAGCTTCCGCTACTCGATAAGAAGAAATCATGATCCGAATGTGAGCATGTCGGTCCATAAGTCACAACATCACATAACACCAACATCACAATGGATGGGTCGAGATTTATGTTTCTTGATGATCTCAAAGTCGGCTCAAAACTCATTATCACGTGGATCGGTTAAAGACCTCACATTGATTATCCAAACATGCAATAATGAAGAATCAATGACTACGAGCTACTGAGCAAAGAACATTAACAAGAAACCAAGAATAATCTAATTGTAATATCTGTTTGTATTCTATGTATTTTGAGGTGACCTCCTTAGGGGAGATTGTTAGGATTTAGTAAATCCATTATTAAAGAGTCGGTCACCTCAAGTATATGTAATCCTTAGAAAGCTCTTAGTCGTAGATTATTATATGTTAAGTAGTATTTAGTTAAGTAACACCGTGGAGGACAGACGGTCTTTACCCATTGTATGCACGATCCACGGCCGTAGGTGGCGATTTGTGTAAGACTATAAATACTCTACCTCCCAAGGTAGAGAGTTGGAGCTCATAATAAGATTTTCTTTCTCTCACTAAAGTTCCCAACCTCTAACTTTCTCTCTAAAACCATAGTATACGCCTCTTTGATCTTTGGTTTAGTGTGTTTGTGAAATCCAATATGTTACAGCTAACCCACCACGTTTCTGTAACTGCTTCATGAACTACTACCTGAAACCGTATAGCAAGATAAAAACACAAAAATCTATGATGTTTATGTTTCAATCAGTGTCATGCCTTTGATTATAAAATTTAAGATTAGTCTATGCCTCATTGTGCTACATAATTGCTAAAAAATGTGCATTCAGAGGAAAGAGTTACGATCATTGAGTTACGGTTCAATCGTTTAGCGGTATGGATTTTATTTGTATAATTCATTATAAATTTGAGTTATTGTGTTACGTATACTTGGTTCAGTTTATATGTATAGCAAGTGTTTGATGAAATGCATAAATGAAAGGAATTCATCAAGTATACAAATAATGTGTTCATACGATAGATCCTTGCTCTATGGTTTTAACTTTATAATATGATTTTATCTACGCAAAATCCAATGTCTATCTGGTTGTTTTTTCAACTGTTAAGTTCACCCATATATTTGATAATACCATGATATTAAAGCAGTATGAATTGATCAAACATGTGATGTGCGGGTGACACAAGGTTGAACACGGGCTGTGTTTTGATTAATCACAATGAAAAATATAGGAATGCCAATTAACCAGATATACATCCTTTGAATTCCCTTTATCTCAATACCTAATATTGTCCAAGCTGACTTCTATTTTTATTGCTATATTTTTTTTTCCCATTTGATGCAATATATATGTACAACCTATTTGATTTATCAATACGTTTTATAGGGTGAATGTTACAATGACTCGGTCAATTTGCGAAAATGAGTGCTTTTGCCTTGAGATTTTCATCAAGGTGTGAGAACTAAGAAGTATTGCGGGCATGTAACTCAAACCAAGTGTACATTACTATAAAAGTATTCATTTTTGCACTAAACTATGTATAATTTATTATATAATATTCTAGGTGACAATCTGCAATGATCAGTTTATGAGATGTCATAATCCAGGACTTAATGGAGAAGCCAACAATGCCAATGCTTTGCTGTACAAACTAAATTTGATCACGCTAGAACTTTCGAAACTATTGAGTGAGGTAATATGGGAACATTTATGATTTATTAGTTGTGTTAGCAAATCTATGATGTTAGTGGTATTGATATGATAACCACACTAGCTTAAAACATGATTAAACTAGAGTGTATCCACACATCTCCTATAACATGGAATTAGAAAGTAATGGGGGCATCATAATAAATAGGTTGTTACTTTTGAATATGATGTTCGAATCCTAAAATGATAAATGTCACCAGTGTGGATCATTTGAACTTGATGAGATGCGGAAAGTACTTACATGAAATGTCAATCGGGTCATCAGCATCCCATTTGGGGTACTTTCTCAAAACCTCCCACACATGAACATACATGAAGCTTCTCCCAGAAAAGCGTTGTTCAAAATTGGTCTTTGCATTCTCAAGATGATCAAAGTCATTTTCCCCGCTTTTACGCTGCAAATGTTTGTAAACAACGTTGAATTTTTACAATCACTGTTAATCCTTGTCCATTTACCCGTGAGCATATTTTTTTGTAACAAATCGCATTTTTTGGGTTACTATTCATTTTTACTATTCACTATTGGAATTTTTATTTCACATTCTCGTAAGTTAACCTATTTTCATGATAACCCGAGAGTTTGACACCCCTCGGGTTATTTTTGCAAATTTCACAAGACCGTGTGTGAGATTTAGTTTTAGGTTTAAACGACATTTAGAAATCCCAATATGTCCATACAATATTACAAACAAGAGAAATATAGGTTTTTCACATCATACGACATTTTCATAAGTTTTGGATTTTTACAATTTCCGGTTTTGCGTTTTACGCGTTTTAAGCCTACGGTTTTAGGTTTTTACGACTTCAAGCATCTCGATAGAACTTATCACTCATTTAATTTTCTATTATAGAGTATATTGATATTTTTTAGCATATTTATAAGTTTCATATTTTTAGGATACTCGGTTTTAAGTTTCGTGACTTTACGACTTATAGTTAGCGATTAACGGGACAAAAACTCACTCGTAACTTATATAAGGCCAAGATTCATCCACCTAGTCCCTCCCCCTTGTCCATGAACGTGTATATGGTGTCCTTGGTGTCTTGGTGAGAGCCATGAAACATTTAGGGCATCATGTGTTACATTAGGAGCCATAGGAAGTCTTAAGGCTAAAAATCAACCAAGTATGCATCATGTGGTTCATTCTAGACCATACCTTAGTGTAAACTAACCTCCTCAAGGCCTTATAAATACTCCCTCCCCCTCTATTGGTCGTTCATAACCTCACACACACAAGCACTTTCATCATTTGATTTCCAACTTCAAGTATTATTCAAGAGATTCAAGCTACAAGTAAACTACATCAAATTCCTTGCAAGTTTAGGTGATCTTATTGAGTTTAAATCCACTCAAGTCACCTAAGATCTCATCACAAGCCCTTCAAGAATACAAGAAGTGTAGAAGGTTGCTAAGGTGTAGGAGAGTGCTCAAATCCTAGTTCTAGTCCTAGACCTTGTTTATTTTCCTTTCTTATTGAAAGCCAAAAGTTGTAAGAAAGCCTAACACACTCTGAATCAATAACACTTACATATTTGAGCCATTAAACCATTTATCTATAAACTTGTTTGTTTGAGCCATTAAACCCTTTAGTAAAAACTAGTCATATTATCAAATTAGTAAAAACTAGTCATATTATACATGTTTGAGCCATTAAACCATTTATCTATAAACTTGTATGTTTACATATTGTTAGAGACAAGATCAAACCAAAAACGTATCAATTTGAATCACCCGAAACGGACAAACAAGTCAAAATTTATGATAAAAAAAAGTTGGCGAAACTTAGAAACCTAAAAACTACCAAAAAGCCCACTACCGAGATCTGGAAAATTTTAGAGGCATTTCTGGTCTAATTCATAAAAAAGTTAAAACACGAAAATTGTCCAGAATGATGTTTTACATTGAGGTTAAAAGAACTTGGTCTGAAAACACCACACAAGGGCATTTTTCTGCCTCAAATGGTAAGGACAGTTTTCGACGTCAATATTTGGTTTTCACAATACAAGTAATTAGGAACCATGTAACCACTTAATCTATATGTCACAAGCAAAATGAATGTTGTTTTTTCATATTGAGCACTACAAACTAGGGAGCTTCATGAGAGGGGTTTCATTTGAGTAAACGTATCGACGAGTTGCTAGATTTACGGATTAAAGTGTCCTAGCTCCTCGAATGTTTACTACGTAACCTCTGAATTATGATGGCCCGAACGGTAGTACGAGATATATAAACCATGAATGTTTCATAAACCGTTTCTATAAAACGACATACACAAAACTACCAAGTACTACATCATGATCAACATAAGGACATATATAGGCTCGCTTATGTTTTCTTAGACATTATGTCAAAGCCTAAGACGTAATAAATATTCTAGGTTGCTCCTAGGATTCTCTCGGCCTTCCATCATCGTACTTTCACTATCACTTTGTGATGAGTGTCTAAATACTCATCATTTTATACCATTTAGGCGCAAAATCATCCGAAAACACTGTAAACACATCAAAATGATGAAAATATCACAAATCGGTGTTTTATGTGTTTTAAGCATAAAAATATCAAAATCGGATGAAAACATATCAAATTTGCAAAATTGCGCTTTAGTCCCTCAAGTTTCAAAATTGTCAAAAAGCAGTCCCGAGCACAAAATTTCAAAAGAAAAGTCATCAAAGGTCCTTTTAAATCATAAGTTATCAAATTTAGTCCTTTGGTGAAAATGTCAAAAGTTTGAGAAAATTACAAAAATGGTCCTCGTGTTTAAAATTGGCGAATTGGCCCTCGAAAATTGCAAAATGGCAATTTTGGTCCTTATACTTTTGAAGGTTGTCACTTTTAGTCCTTGGATTAACTTTGATGAATTGGCAGCTCAGGCCCCTCAAGTTTCTGGATTTACACAATAAGTCCCTTGGATTATTAAAACCTTTAACTCATTTTGGACCCTTACCTAGTTTTGACCCCCCTGTCAATTGCATTGTGACCTCCCCTTAATATTAGCCTGCCAGTCAACAAGCCAGTCAAACCCCCTTTTTGGCGCCGCTGCCGGGGAGCTGTGCGTGCTGATTGTCTTACGTCTAGCAGATTAGTGATTTGAATACTCACTCTTTGTTTATACCATCTGTATGTGTTTATATTTTCTTTTAAAAATCAAAAATCCAAAAAGATTTTCATTCTTTGTTTTTACAAAATGTTTATCCAAAAATCCAAAAATATTCATCTTTACCCTCTCACATCTTTGATTCTTCATTTCTTACCCTCTGAAACCATTTGATTCTTTCTATGTCTTATCCTCACCTTCTTGATTGTCAATGGTGTGGTAGTCCTTATAATGGTGGCAATTGCCCCGGTTGTAGCATGGTAGAGTCGGAAGCGGGTGCATCTATAACCAAGATCCCTATTCTTACCATAACACGTGATTTATTCCATCGACTACCACACTGTGAGACTCGGCGATTTCTTGTTGTGAGTCTTGTGGTGGTTCACATTCCAGTTCGATTGTCAATCAGAAACACGCTTGTCTATGAGCGGGTTCCGATAACGATTATGACTACAACACATACCACTCACGGCCACATCAGTTTCTTGTTGTAAGTATTGTGGAGGTCCTCACTCTAGCTCGGATTGTCAAGCAGGAACCCATTTCCTTGTAACAATTACGACTCTTCGTATCATGACCAACCTCTACAAGACCAAGCTGACCCACTTCCTCAAAATCTTCTCCTTAATCTTTTGGATTTAGTGAAAGATTTGAAGGAATCTAAACACTCCCAAGATAATCCAAATGAAAAATCCATGGAAGAATTGTTAGTCAAGAACAGTGCTAAATTAGATTCCCAGTTGCCGGTGAAAACTCTATTAGGAATTAATTAAAATACAAAAGCGACCAAATCTAGCTCTCGATTCCGTTTCATTCACGATGGCGGTGATGATGAGGATACACTTGATATCCTTCAATTCTATAAATATTCATCAAGTTCATCGATGATATCCCGGATCGAGATTTCATCTCAAACGATCGCTATCACACCAAGCTCCCACTCACTCTCGAACATGAGGATGAGCATCTTGACACTGTTCACGAAAGGGAATCGGACGAATTCATAAAGTCTAGTGTTGAGGACCTTGTCCCAATCCCGAGAGAGTCACAGGAACTTCGATCGATGTGTGATTCTCTTTCCTCTTGAGTGTTCAAATGATCATTTGGAAACTTTCTCGATTTAGCGACGATTGTGCTTCCTTGGAAACATCGAGTGCGTTGAAGCATCACTTCCACAATCGATGTCGATCCCTCTTGAGGAGTTCTCCGTGAACTCACTCACATCAATCCACTCTTTGATTTGAAGCCGATCCGGGAGGCGAAAGTCTCATTGATAATGATCGTTCACTCACTTCTTATCCCAACAAATCAATAGAGAATGTTGATCACTTTGTTCCGAAACATTCAAAGCTACTTTCACCAATCCTCTATTTGAATTCGACTCGAATTCACTTCAATTTCGAGAATCCACTCTTTGATACTCGATTGAGGATAGTGATGAGCCCACAATGGAACAAGAGTTCACAACTTCACTTCATGTGAATGATTCTCTTCATGAAGAGTTCTCCGGTGAACTCTCATGACATATCTCCTCGGGAACATGATCATTTCTACTTTGATCTTGAGGATGATATTAGCTCGGAGGAAGGTGTACTCTATCGTATGAGTTTGCTTATTAATGATAATACCTCACCCTTCCTCCGGATCGTCTACATTTGAGGATGAAGAATGGATCTTGATTGTTATCAAGACCTTTCTTCCTTTCCTCAAATATCTTGTGATTCCTTCATCTTCACTCCTTGGGAATGAAGACACTATCTTTGACCACAGCATTTTCATTTATCATTTTGAGCGGTTCTATGTATATCTCATCGGTGTGGAACTTTCACGTACTTCAATGTTTATCCAAACATTTTGAATGAAAGTCCGATGGAGATTGTTTCTTCCTTCGTGCTTCCCATGAACAAATGAATTGGGTCGAGTCAAGCTAGCGACTTCGGTAATCAAAAGCGATGGTGAACATGGGTTTTCACCCGTGTGTTCCATCCTAGTGTGGGAGTTACCCCACATGTTATATATATATAAGTTTCAAAAAAAAAAAAAAAAAAAACTTTCTAAATAATGGCCGTAGTATTTCCCTTTTACGTTCTTTGTTTTGGCATAACAGTAGGTACTTTGAATATTGAGGGCAATATTCATTTCTAAGTGTGGGAATTCTCACAATTTTATCATATAATTATACCAATTCCCCGTTTTTGGCCAAAATTTTTTTTGGAGTAAGTGTTTACACTTTCTCATTTGGTTATCGATCCGCCATGTACGTAAGACAAAAGGATTAGCTAATCCAGAGCAAGCGGCTCTTGGTAAAGATATCTCAAATCCGTTTATATGGCTTGCAATTTGCCCAAAATTGTATGGTTCTCGACTCACCATATCCTAAAAAGTGAAGAGTTGGCTAGCCCGCAAGATTATGGCTTGTGGTAAAGGCGTGGAAAAACCATAATTGGTAATCACTCACCAAAGATAATATTGATAATTTATCTAAGAGTTGGCTAGTCCGAGGAAGGGTAACACGGTAAAGACAAATCAAATCCGTTGAAAGTCGGTGGTTTGCTCAAAATCACATGGTTATCGGTGTACCATGGTTCTTACTTGAATCGAAACATTTGGCTACTCCGAAGTAATGGCTTTTGGTAAAGAGATTAAAATCCATTATGTTTTCTCAAATCATTGCTAGGGACTAGCAATATCTTAGTGTGGGGATTGATGAGTGTCTAAATACTCATCATTTTATACCATTTAGATCGCAAAATCATCGAAAACACTCGAAACACATCAAAATGATGAAAATATCACAAATCAGTGTTTTATGTGTTTTAAAGCATAAAATATCAAAATCGGATGAAAAACATATCAAATTTGCAAAATTGCGAGTTTAGTCCCTCAAGTTTCAAAAATTGTCAAAAACAGTCCCTGAGCACAAAATTTCAAAAGAAAAGTCATCAAAGGTCCTTTTTAAATCATAAGTTATCAAATTTAGTCCTTTGGTGAAAAATGTCAAAAGTTTGAGAAAATTACAAAAAATGGTCCTCCAGGTTTAAAAATTGGCAGAATTGGCCCCTGGAAAATTGCAAAATGGCAATTTTGGTCCTTATACTTTTGAAGGTTGTCACTTTTAGTCCTTGGATTAACTTTGATGAATTGGCAGCTCAGGCCCCTCAAGTTTCTGGATTTACACAATAAGTCCCTTGGATTATTAAAACCTTTAACTCATTTTGGACCCTTACCTAGTTTTGACCCCCCTGTCAATTGCATTGTGACCTCCCCTTAATATTAGCCTGCCAGTCAACAAGCCAGTCAAACCCCCTTTTTGGCGCCAAGCTCCTTATCCTCCCCACTAGTGTCTGCAACAACCCTGCAACACTCAACCTTTCAACCCCCCTCCTCCAACTCACCTTTCCACCCAACCTTATCACTCCAAACACAAGAATCCAAGGGACAATAAATTACACCCTCCCTTACACTCAACCAATCCAATCATCAAAATTCATTTTTCCCATAAAATGAATGAATGGTCAAGATGAGCTTCGATGATCCAATGGTCTTAAATCTAAGTGGAAATAATCGAGACATGTGGGAGAAGTTTGGAACTATAAAGAAGAGAGAGAGAAGGAAAAAGTAGTAGCTAGTTTGCATAATTTTCCTTTAATGTCATTTTTTATCCATGTCTTAATCTAGTTTTAAATCGTAATATTGTGTTTCTATTATCATAACTCAACTTTATTTACATTTGTGTCTGTTTTTAAGTAATTTCAAGGTTTGGATAAAATTATTGTTTCGTATTCTTGTTGAAACTTTCGGTTCGAATTCTAAGTTTAAGCTTCCTATAAGCTTTTGTTAAAGTCAAATAAGCTTTGATAAGCTCTCTAGGTCTTTGAGAAGCTCGGACACTGATTTTGAGCATTTTCACTCTTTGGTCAACATAAGTCAATGGTGCGATAACATGGTTGTGGATAGATGATATGCGATGGATTTGAGCATTGATTTTGATTGCACTGTGGATTAAAGTAGTGGTACATGGTCCAAGTTTGCATTCCACATGGCTAAACATTTGTAAGGGTTTACTTAGAATCATTCTTTCAATATTTGTTTTGCCACATTTTTAATTCAAGAATAATCTGTCTGTTCCTATTGTTATTATTACATTTGCTAGTTAAATTTGGATTATAGATCACAGTTAGTAAGAAGATTTGTTTAGATTTAAGGATAAAACATAGAGTAGGTTGCAATTTATATCTTAAGGAGTGTTTGGTTCTAGCTGGTATACTGAGTAAGAGGAATGAAAACTAGCCAAGCTCAGCTTCTTTAGTCCAATCTAGGTATTACAGAGTCAAATGAATCAAGTTCTTGCATCTTATATCACTAATAGTCAAATTTTTCTAAAATCTGTTCTAGCTACTGATTCAGTTAGATTTAGAAGCTAAAATGTTGCATATAGGTTTAGAAACTGTTGAGCTAGCTTCTATTAGTCTTACTTTAGTTTAGAACATCGAATTCAACCAAGCATTTGAGATCAAATCTCATAAAAGTCAAACATTAAATCATATAAAGTCAAATCATCCAAAAATCGGTGTTTCTCCAAACTTGCGACACATGGGTTTCCATTTCATGTAACTAGGGTCCGATGTTTGGTACATTAGAGTAGGCTAGGTGGTCTTTAAGACCACTTATCCAGTTTTCTCATTTGCTAATTGGATAAGCGGTTTATAAGCTCAAACTTGCTTACATGCTTGTCATTTCTTTATTGCTGACCAGCGTCCATTTGGTCGGTTTATATTTGGTCTCTAGCTTCTTGAATACTAGTTCATATTTGCTAAAAATTGGTACAAGTATTCTCTGTTGGTAGGCTTGGATCTCCACTCTTGTTTTTCCTTAAGCTTATTGGATAAGCGAGATAGGACTGCTTAAACTTAGGGTCGATTAGATGCTTTTGCTCTAGAAGTCAGTTAGCTAAGTTTTTAGTATTCAATGCTTTAGCAGTTAGGATTAGCTATAGACAGTTGCCTTAGAGTAGTTTCACTATACTTTAGCTTATTTGATCAGTTGATGTACCCTAGTGCTTATTTGCTAAATTTTCACTAGCTTATTTAGGTTCATTTACATAGCAGCTTCAGATTCTTCCACATAAGCCCATCTTTTTCCCTTTTTCTCAGCTTTAGATTATTATTTTAGAATTTCCCTGAAATTTTCATAATTTTTAGTTACTGTTTGGTATTTTTCTTAAATAAAATCAGTTTTAAATGATTTTTAATTAGCTTTAAATACAAAAAAATTAAGAAAAGCTTCAAAAAAATAATTTTTCAATTTTATTAAGTTAAGATAAATATAAAAAGAGAAAAAAATATTTTTCCATATTTTTCATAGTTTATTTTGTAATTTTTAATAATTTAATTAGTTTTAAATAGTTTAAAATTCCTAGAAAATAGAAAAATAACCGTAAAAATACAAAAATAGTTTTAAAATTCTCTTTGATATTTTAGACTTTTCCATTTCATAATTTTATTTTTCAAGCTTTATTTCCTATTTTCTTTCATTTTAGGTTATTTTTAATTAGTTAAAATAGTTTTAATTAATAATAATTAATTAATTAGTTATAAAAATAATTTTCTTTTCTAAATATTTTCTTTTATCATTAGGATTGTAAAAATGTATTTTTCATATTTTAGGACTTTTATATCTTAGATTTCACTTTTTATTTCAGACGTTTACGTTATTTTAATTTAAACGTAAGTTTTAGGTTTTAAACGTTCATCACTTTAAATATAGTGATAGCGTTTATTTAATATTTTTTATCTTTTTAACTTCATTTTAATTCGCATTTTAGCCCTTGTAGTTTATGTCCTTCTCCTTAGTTATAATAATTCACAATCTCCTTTTCCGTTCAAATCTCCCGATCACTAGACGTTGATTGATCCATTGCATAGCTCGCTGGGACATAACGACCCGGGGAGACTTTATACTCCTCAGATCTTCATTGATTTCGTGCTTGAGCTGTTTTAAGTTTTCTTGCGCTTGCGTGAGAGAACTTGACGGTTTTGCGCGCATCACTTTGCTTTACTGTGAGTATTCACGAACCCCTTTCTCTAACTATTTTAATCGTTTTGGGGTGGATGCATGAACCATATTTGAAATAAATTGATTACTATTTTATGAACTCTTTTGACTTGAACTTTTGAACTTAAATTAAACTCTTGAATTTAATTACGAACTTATAATTTTTTTTGAACTTAATGAACCATACGTACTATGAACTGAAGTCTCGCCATGTCGGTGAAGCGTTCTTGACCTAAAAGTCTCGCCATGTCGGTGAAGCGTTCTTGACCTAAAGGTCACGCCATGTCGGTGGAGCGTTCTTTACCTAAAAGTCTCGCCTTAGTGGTGGAGCGTGCAAAGTCTCCCATGTTCGGAGTGTTCTTAATATGATAATAGTTGTATGATGTACCGTTCATACATTTACATTGTTAGTCTCCTATTAGTAAGTAGTATGGATAGCGCTATTAGAGGTCGGCCAACCTCTCGTTCACTATGTTACGGGACGTATATTATCTATTCTCAGGGCTTTGCCGACATACATTATTATATACGTAGTGCTTATATTGTGGACTATTATGACCGCATATGCTTGACTACCAAACATACGACTTTTTATGCAATGGGTTGTGAATAAATAGGTTACAATTCTTGTATGGGCGAGACTTGCAACTGAATGGATTGACATCGCCTTTGCTTTGTGGACTTTTCTTAAAGACTTTGAAATTACTTTTATTATGGAAATATATATGAACTTATATGTTACAAGTCTTGTCTGGGCGGGATTTGAAACAGGATAAGTTGATACGATATTTGCCATATGAACTTTCTTAAAAAGGTTTTCATATTATAAAACGTGTCAACCATATTCATAGTTGACCCGTTTTCTCTCATGCATTTCAGGTGATCGTCAGTAAGCTTTTCTTCAAGGTCTTTTGCATAATGAAGTTTTCGCATGTCACTTCTGATCATTATGTATTACAAAGCTATTTTTTGGGAAATAAACTTTGTATTTTAATTGCTAATGTTGGCTATAACAACTTTGTAATGATATATTTTTCCTTTAATGTAAATTATGGTATTGTTCTATATCTCTTTTGTGATGATTATTGATTATGTTGCACCCCATGTTACCGCTTTATCGGGTTGTTACAGATTGGTATAAGATACATGTTATAGAGAATGCCGTTTTTTTAAATAAAAATTGCAACTATAACCAGAATAAAGTTTTCTTAAATACCGAACATCATACGAGTTGACTAGTCCGAGCATTGCATCGTTACTCCTCAATTATACATAGCCTGATCACCTATGTCTAATTCAGGAAGAATCATACAATGAAGGGATTAGTAGTCTCAGATCATGTTTGGGTGGGTCTAAAGAGTCTAATCACCTGGGACAAAACCAAAGAACAGACGGGATTTTCTCTCTCTTCTCTCTCCTCCTAACTAATTTCCCGCTATTTCCTCCATTACAATTTCTTCGTTTTTTCTTAGATCTAGCCTTATACTATAACCAAATTCCAAATCTAATCCGATCATTGAAATCAACTTTTCATTCCGCACATACTGATATACTTTTCCCCAAATTTCACTCAGTAATTGTTTTGATTTGATTTGGCGCCAATTTCTTCATGAAGTTAGTTCCTAATTTTTAGCATTTAAGTTTGTTAGTATCAGTTTTACTTCAGTATGTCGAATACAAAGAAAACTCAAAAACGACAAATTAAAGTTCCTATGAGATATAATGATCATGTGGTGGGCAGTCTAAGTAAAAAACGGAAGGAGGTTGATAGTGTTCAACATAATTTGGAAGGATCTGCATCAGGTATGGGAAATGAGCTTGCAATGAGTTTAGAGAGAACGAAACACTGTGTGTAAAGGTGTAAAGTTTCATTATTGAGAAATGAGCTTGCAATGAGTTTATATACAACTGAATCTAACTAGCTAAAATATATGATAGCTAACATAAATATCTTCTAAGATAATCAACTACATGCTATTACATTGTGTAAGACATTCATTGAGAAGCAGCTTCATCTTTGGAGGAGTTGCAACTCTTTGCAGACTTTGAACTTAAGTGTTAGGATTTAGAAAATCCGTAAGTTAAAGACTCGGTCACCTCAAGTATGTGTAAGCATTAGAAAGCTCGTAGTCTTAGTCGTTTAGCTGTTATTAGTAGTTAGTTAAGTAACACCGTGGAGGATGGACGGGTCTTTACCTACTGTATACCTGATCCACAACCCGTAGGTGGCGTATTTGTAAGATACTATAAATACCCTTTGCCTCCCAAGGCAAAGGGTGGAGCTTCATAATATTACATTACTTTGTGTCACTGGAAGTTCCCATTTATCTCTACTTTCTCTCTCTAAACTCTATCAAGTTTGATCCTTGCTATTTGTGCTTGTGTGTTTATGATAACCAATAAGTTACATTAAATAGTGTTTGGATTTGGATCAGTAGAAGACATGTCTGGGACAACCTGTTTTGGCATTGTACTTTTTTTAACGACATTGCATTAAACTAGCAAGACACTAGTGGAAACAAATAACAAGGATGAAGAAGATAAAGCATTATATGGGTCACTAAAGCAATCTAACCAATTAAGCGAAGCTTTCTTGTTCCTACTAGAAATCCATGTAAAGGATGAGAGTATTATATCATTGAATATGAGGTCTTTAGAAGGACATTTTACGGCAAATTTCATCTTGTTTCTATAGCTCCACAAGTGCCATATGGCAGTATGAAGCACACATCAAAGTACTTTAATTGATTCATAGCGATTGGGATCCGGTCCGCCAATGAAATCATGTCATCAACAGAGGTGATAGGTGGACCCGTGATCTTCCACCAAGAAAATATAGCTTTCCAAGTGTCGCTAGAAGATTTGAAATATATAAAGACGTGCTCCTCAAATTCTGTGCCACCATCGCATACCGAACAACGAACCATATCAAGATCGATACCCTGACAATCTAAGTTAAGCCTTGTAGGGATTCTTCTATGCCAAACACGCCACGGTAAGATGTTTACTGATAACGCTACACGCGTCGTTCGGGGTCAAAAGAACTTCCTTTTCTTGAGCAAGTTTTATAACACCTAGGCGGTGAACCTAATCGTTGTAGTGTAGTATTAGGGTAAGCCACGGTATTGATATCGTTCTCTGGGGAATAGGAATGCTAGTGAGAAGTTACTACGCTAAGGTTGGGGTTGAGGAAGATTATTTTTATCTTTTATGTTTTTAGGAAATGGAAAGGTACGAATCTCGGGGTTTGGATTTGGGGGTTGGTATTTCTACCGATTACTCTACTTATCTAATTATCTAATCTAAGGTGTATGTAGTCTATGTCTAATTATTGTGTGCCCGTATGATAGTTTAAAGATGTGTTCACTTAGGTTTTATTACTCCTTAATTATCTCCTATTGATGGTTGAATTGTCACATCCTTATTCTTAATCGCGGTGTGTGTCTAAAGTCGTAGGGTATGCGTTTATCCCTAACTCTTTGAACTTACTAAAGGGTCTCGTCTACAAAACCCTCTAGGGATTATAAACTCTAACTCTAAGGCATTCTTTGGATGGTTTAGCCTACAACCGCTCTAAGTGCTATAGCCCAAGGTTCACAAAGATTAATCAAGCATTAATTACACAACGAATGACCTATCACATTACTAGATCATTAATCAATTAAGATAAGAGACAACCAATCAATATTTAATAACTAAGTTTCATATTCCCTAAGCAAACACACAAGTAAATTAGCCGGACATGGAGAACATGCAATCATACACACAAATAATTGAAGACATAATTGAATTAATGAAGTAAAACACTTATCTTGATGTAAGATAGGGTTTGGAACCCTAAAATCTTGTACAAGACAGCCTTGGTTCGGTTTAGGTTTTACTCCAAAAGACTACACACTAAACCGAAAAATTGGATTCTATATATAATATTACAATCGCGACGCGTCACCTTATGATTTGTGGACGCCGTCGGGTCGCCGTCATTATGGTTTCGTCTTGGCCACGTTAGTCTTGCGACGGCGTCACCTTATGCTTGTGGACGAGTCTCTTGACTTTCGGCGCCGTCTGGATCAAATCTAGGTAAATGCGAGTTGCGACGGCCTACTCTTTTAAAGCCCGACACCGTCACTGAAAATAAGAAATTTGGCTTCGTGTCGTCATAAAATGCTCCGACGGTGTCGCAGTTAGCGATGACACCGCCACCTTGTATTCGGCGACTTGAGTGTCTCGATTCTTGACTTTGGCCATTTTCAGATATCCGCCTTTTCGTCCAAATAAGTGCCATTACGGCAATTTGCCTTCAAGAGACCTAAAAAGTGAAAAGGAACGACATTAAGTAATAACGGATACAAAAGTAATCAAATAAGGGCTTAAATGACCCCTCAAAAAGGTACATTTTAAAACCTTATCATTTACCTTTGCGGGTAAAATCTTATTCCATCTCGTAGGTTGCAGGTTTGAAGAATATAAATTAAGGGTAATGAGGTTTCGCATACATATATGAATTATGAGTCGGTATTTAGGTGGAGATTCGCTATCAGGTTAGTTAGAATCATGAGTTCCTCACGTTCTGCTAATGTATATGGCCTTCTTCTCTAGGCCCAGTTAAACGATAACCCAACTGGAGTGGGCTGAAAGGAGCTGGGAGGATGAGTTTGGCCCATTCTTGTACATATTCAAGTGGAGGAAGTAGCAGGACCAGTGATAGAAACAAGGGGATGATGAGATGCATTAATGTTTCTTTCATAAACCATACAAGGGTTTGATTCCAACCGATACAACCGAGGGAAAAAAAGCATGTAAAGGCACCCCTCCTAGCAATTATCATGCCAAAATCTCGTATTTTGACCATTGCCTACTTTTTTCTTGAAGAGCATTGGAAGATCAATTCGAATGAGGTTTGTACCAGTTAAGACATTGGAAGAGCATTGTACTTGTATCACTTTAGTTAAGACATTGTGTAAGACATTCAGTGAGAAGCAACTTCATCTTTGGAGGAGTTGCAGCTCTTTGCAGATTTTGAACTTGGGTAGTATTTGGCTTTGGATCAGTAGAAGGGGTGTTTGGGACAACTTGTTTTGGCATTGTACTTGTATTCACTTTAGTTAAGACTTCTCATATTCATTTGAATATGAAAGGATCTGAATTCTAACATTTATCTATGGTCTTAGAGCACGATTAGTGACATATTTAAAGTCAAATTATTGTTGTTAGTAACAAATTATATCTAGTTCATTTCTTTATGGATGCAAGGTGCAATATACGAAGGTGTGAAAGTATAAAAATGATTGTATGTTATCAAATAATGAACAAAATCTTAACTAAATTAATTAACCAATAACTATTAGAGTAGTACTCCCTTCGTCTCATAATAAGTGTTTAGTTTGATTTTTTTTTTCTTGTTCAACTTTAACTTTAAATATTTTTGTTTGTGTTATATAATACTTAATGAAAATTATATTAGTGAAAATATATTTAGATTTCAATTCATTTATATATTTTGCATCAAGTATTATATATATAACACACATAAAAGTATTTAAGCTCAAAGTTGAACAAGTTAGACTGTAAAAAGCAAGTTGAACGCTTATTATGAGACGGATATAATATATAAAAATGGACGACTTAAATTAGAAAAGTAAAGTTTAAATATATTTTATTTAGTACAAGTTGTCATTAATATACAAAGCATTAAGCTGGCACAATAGATAATTAATATAGCTATGTTATGCTCCATAATCTGTCTTGTCCCTAGCAGCCTAGCTAATTACTGTTTATTAATATCAACTTGTGACATATTTGAATGAGAATAGCATGACGAACAGGAATTCTAAAAAGATTATTATTCGCGTGCAACTACCAAATGATAAGTCTTTCAAGGGCATTTCCGGGAACCTAGCCAGTGAATCTTGGTCTTAATCCAACTTCTAGTATTGAGGTCTATAAATATCAACTTTGTCTCAATAAGGTTTATTTACACCTTCTCATACTATACGTTCAAATTTATTGTAGACAAAGAATCAAAGAGATACGTGCATGGATAACTTTTTTCGTAAGTTTACGAACTTATTGTTGGGTGATCAGAAACATGAGAGCAAGAAGACTGCAACGGTTAAAGGGAAAGTGGTGTTGATGAAGAAGAACGTGCTTGATTTCAGTGACTTTGGTGCGTCGGTTCTGGATCGAGCTCATGAGCTGTTCGGCCAACATATCTCTATCCAATTCATAAGTGCCACTCGTGCTGAACAGAAATCGTCAGGTACGTCACATTATAGTTTCTCCTATATCACTTCATTTTTGCTTATATTTCTCTCTCGCGTATATAAATATCATCAAATATAGGAAGGATAATATTATAATCTTTCTATAAGAATAAACAAATACCCACAGATTGTTACTTGTTAGTGATTGAAACAATTAAGTCCACAAGTGTTTGATTCCTTACAAATATGTTAAAAATTGGATATCGAGTAGATCTACGGAATTTTCTCTTAACTGGATAGAGTGCTTTAGTGATCCCCGCAACATGCACTCTATCCGTGCTTAATTAACTAGCTTCTTGCTAGTCTTTAATTCAAATCCCCGTGCAAAAAAAAAGTTAAAAAATGGTCATTATAAGTTAATAACCATGTACATGTAATCTCTAATGAATAGAAGATAATACACAAGGTTATGTCGTGTTATCTATTCCTACACAAGGGGCAAATTTTAATTATGTAAATTCATGGAGTAAGATAACACCGATTATGTCGTGATGTTTTTTGTACGGTTACTAACAGTATGTGTCGAGAAAAAAACATAAATGATTGTAAATTCATTACTAGGTCCTCTCATGCATATAACTCTTTGCATATATACCCGCCAAATTTTAGTGTACTTAGTACTCCGTATAAGATATTCTTATTGCATCATGTAGCTAGCTGTGCATTTTCTGTTAATCTTTTCAAACAGACAATTATGGCTTTGAACAGATTAAAGATAAATTGCTCAAATATCTCTTTTGGTTTTCAGTTCAGTTAACTGGCTGACTCGATCTTGTATGGTAGAGTTTACTATACATTTTAATCCATGATCGTATTTGTTTATAAATGACGCGGACGTGATATACAGTGAACACTGATTGAAAAATAAAAATCAAACTTAATATTCAGCTGGTTTAATAAGACACTAATTATCGACCTGTATATTTGGTGTGATTGAAATAATAATTAGCCAACTGCGAATACAGATTAAAAAAAGGCTAATCAACTACTCCCTTAATAGCTTTTGTTAAATAGCTGTTCTTATCTATATATTGATGTCTGATATGGTCATTGTTTATATAATATATTAGCTAGAGACTTGATTAAACCAAACACTATAAAATAATGCACATTAAACTGCTCATTTCTTTAAGGAATCTTAGTTCTTAATACGACTTTTCACAATTTAAAGCAATCATTAATCAAATTTTATCTATATTTAACTTGCCCTATTACCAACTTGCATTATATGTTTATCAATATGATTGTCAATATGACCATTAATCTATGGGAGGTGATATGCACACCACAATAAATGATATGTGGTGTGCACACCGCAAACATGCATATGTAGTGTTGTACCACGTGCATTACAAATGTGATTTTGTGGTGTACACATCACTTGTTGTGACGTGCATATCATCTCCCTTAATTTATGTACGTGGTATGAGAGTCATGTACGTACAGTGTACGTGAAAATGAGCTAGGTTATGAATGTACACGTATACCTCGTCAAGGACAATATAATTGAGTGTCTGTGTACTTGAACGTTATACAAGTAGTATATAGGGTGGCTTTTGGAAAAGGGCAATTAAACCAACTGCATGGAATTAGATTTCAGAGGTCAGTCCGAATTGGACTAGCTTAGTTTGTCTTATAAATTAGAAAATTAGAACTTATTAGACACCAACAAGTCTTGGAATTTTTATTTCACGCAAATACATGATAAATTACCTAAAGAGTACGTAGAGTGTATATGAAAACTTGAACGTACGTTTTACAACAAAGAGAATTTGTATCAGTATACAAGAAGATCCATCGCAAGAAAAGGAAGATACAATATAGATGCAACAAGCATACAGTTACATGAAGGTCCAACTTTACAATTAAGCAATTTAGAAGTAAGTCAAAATGATTATTGATGTTAGTGAAGTACATCTAAATGGTCAGATTTTCGACTTTGATTTATCATAAAAAAGAGTAAGAATATAACTAAACTACGAATATGAATAAGAGAATACAAGAACAACTGAACATCCAACATTGTCCATGACCCTAACTTGCAGTCAACAACTGTACTATATACTTTTAAGGCCTTTAATTTAAAGTCATACAAGTTGTTTGGTTTAGGTATGCAGTGCATATAATAACCATCACTACACCATCAAGTGGACTTAATCATTGCATTCTGCTTCATAAACATATTCTTCATTTTTAAACACATGCATGCAATAATGTTATACCAACTAATTATGGGAATTTTACTTCTTAACATTTACAGTTTAGTTTATTTTTAGTATGCTGGATCAATAGTCTCTGCATGCACATTTTGTATTTATTCGTAAAATATCACCTTTTATATATTGTTACAGAAAATAAGACATCTTACTATAGCAAAATCAAGTATCCAACTGCATCCATTTAGATAAATATGATAGAAATTTTAATGAAGTTCATGGGTTTTACATTGTAGATAAAAGGTTGAGAGGCAAGCTTGGAAAACCAGCACTCTTAGAGGACTGGATTAGCACCATCGCCCCTCTAACTGTTGGTGAAACAGCATATGAGGTCATATTTGAGTGGGATGAAAATTTTGGACTTCCAGGAGCATTTGTTGTCAGAAATCTTCATCATAGTGAATTTTATCTCATGACACTCACTCTTGAAGACGTTCCTGGATATGGTCAAATGCATTTTGTTTGTAACTCATGGGTTTACCCCACGAAAAACTACAAAAATGATCGTATATTCTTCACTAATCAGGTACCCTTTTAACACAAGTTTATGGTTTCATGCATATTTTCAAGTACTGTGGTTGAATTTTTTGAGTTTACTAGACGAGTCATGTAACAATATGATGGTGCAGGCATATCTACCCAGTGAGACACCTGAACTGCTACGTCCTTATAGAGAGGATGAGTTGGTCATCTTAAGAGGAAACGGGACTGGGATGCTTCAAGAATGGGACAGGGTTTACGATTATGACTTGTATAATGACTTGGGGGATCAGGATGATGAGAAGGACCCACACCCGGTTATTGGAGGGTCATCTGAGTACCCCTATCCTCGTAGGGGTAGAACTGGTAGACCGCTAACAAAATCAGGTTAGTTCAATTGAAGCTTGTTTGTGTAGAAGAATAATTATGATTATTTAAGTTAAACATATGGTAAATAATGATTTGTTTTGGGGTTTTGTTAGATCCTAAAATTGAAAGCAGGCTTCCACTTATTGTGAGTAACAAGGTATATGTTCCAAGAGATGAGCGGTTTGGACACTTGAAGAAATCTGACTTTCTGGCTTATGGATTAGAAGCTTTCCTTAAGTTCCTTCTCCCAGAGTTTGAGGCTCTAGTTGATGACACTCTAGACGAATTTGACACGTTAGAAGATGTCATGAAGCTCTACAATGGAGGATTAAAGCTTCCACAAGGCGCTTCACTCGATAATATTCTAAAAGACATCCCTTTACAGCTGTTCAAAGAACTCATTCGATCTGATGGCGAGGGACTTTCCAAATACACAATCCCACAAGTCATTGAAGGTACTAGTTCTACAAATCAAAAGTTAGATAGACAACACATAATGCTTTGATTTTTTATGGAAGAAGAAAGAAGAATGATTTACACACGATATCCATATATATATGATATATTAACATGACAATTTTATGTTCATAACCACAAGAAGATTTTGTTTTAAATGGTTGTAAATACTGATTCTAGCATTCTTAAGGATGATTTTTTTTTTTTTTTTTTTTTAACAGCCGAATTGTCTGGTTGGAGCACTGATGAAGAATTTGCAAGAGAAATGTTGGCCGGAGTCAACCCTGTTTCCATTCAACTTTTGAAAGTAAGTTCTAGCCAAAGAAAAACATATCAATTCAGTGAACCTGTGTAACTTGATTATTTTTAAGCCGGTTTCCTACTTCAACAAACAAAATTGGGAAGACCTATGTGTATCAATTGATATAATAACTCAAAAATTTCACAGGAGTTCCCTCCAACAAGCAAATTGGATGCTAATGTCTATGGTAACCAAAATAGTTCAATAAGATCACATCACATAGAGGAACATCTTGACGGTTTAGATGTACAAGAGGTAACGTCTTAAGTTTTGATTTCTTAATCTAGTAACTTGAAAGTATTTATAGCTTACACATCATTTAAATTGTCACATAGTTGGTAAGAGCCAAAAGGCTATTTACACTGGATTATCATGACTCGTTAATGCCATACGTGAGGAGAATAAACGAGACATCCAACAAGATTTACGCAACACGAACTTTGCTTTTGTTACAAAAAGATGGAACTCTAAAGCCAATAGCTATTGAGTTAAGCTTGCCTCATCCCGACGATGATAAGCTAGGTGCCATCAGCAAAGTATGCACTCCTTCAAAAGATGGAGTGGAAGCCGGAATCTGGAAGTTGGCTAAAGCATATGTGGCAGTGAACGATACAGGAGTTCATCAACTCATTAGTCACTGGTAAACTTCTATAACACCCCGCTAATTAATGGAAACCCTCACATATTATAAGTTCTGAGAATCTACAATTTAACCATACTCATTGGTATCGAATTCATATTCCACAGGTTGAACACACATGCTGTAATTGAACCTTTTGTGATAGCAACAAATAGGCAACTAAGTGGTCTCCATCCGATCAACAAGCTTCTCCATCCTCATTTCCGAGACACAATGAACATAAATGCTACTGCTAGGAATGTCTTAATCAACAGTGGTGGTGTTATCGATAGAACATTCTTCACCGGAAAATATTCTATTGAAATATGTTCGAAACTATACAAGAATTGGGCTTTTCCCAACCAGGCACTCCCTAAAGACCTTATACAGAGGTAGGTATTCGTTCACCATTTTTCAGAAAAACAAAACAGTAAAACAATACCATCCTACTTATGCTCTAAAGACAATAAAGAACTGACATCGTATACTAGTATATTCATACATGTTTGATAACTTAGTTACTAAAGTATTGTTTTAATATATAGGGGAATGGCAGTTGAGGACTCAAATTCTCCTCATGGCCTTCGATTAGTAGTTGAAGATTACCCATATGCTGTAGATGGGCTTGAGATTTGGTCAGCCATTAATTCATGGGTTGATGATTACTGTAAGTGTTACTACAAAAATGACGATGTGGTTGTAAACGATATTGAACTCCAGTCATGGTGGAAGGAAATTCGTGAGGAGGGACATGGTGACCTGAAACACGAGCCATGGTGGCCAGAAATGAGATCGGTACAAAACCTGATTGATAATTGCACCATAATCATATGGATATCTTCTGCTCTTCATGCAGCTGTAAACTTTGGGCAGTATCCTTATGCTGGCTATCCCCCTAATCGTCCAACTCTAAGTCGTAGGCTTTTGCCTGAACCAAACACTCCGGAGTATGATGAACTAAGAGATGATCCGAATAAAGTTTTTCTGAAAACGATTACGCCACAACTGCAATCACTTATTAGTGTTTCTTTGATAGAGATATTATCAAGGCATACCTCAGATGTGTTAGAAATTGAGGTCATAATCGAGGAAAAATTTTGAAGATGATGGCAAACATGTCATTCTATCAATTGCTAATGGACTTTTCTAATAGTGTGTCGATATGAAAGTTATGTTTATTGCGGGCTTATTACGGGGTTATTCTTGGACAAAGCATAAGTGGTTTAAAGGGCTTAGAAGTTCATTGTTGTTGGTGTTTCTTCTCTTACTCTTACAATAGTTGAGGGGTCAATGTGTATCTTTTTCTCTTACTTAACCCTTCCTCTAATCTAGGGTTATCACATAAGCATGAGTGTGCGAGGTCATTGTCTTACAATTCTCTCCTTTTCGATCATAGTTTTGATCTTGTTTATTCTTTGTATTTGTCTGGTTATTGTCTCATTGACATTAACCGACCTTGTATAACTTTGGATACTATTGTTGGCTTAATCTATGCCAACTATTGAGGCTTTGGTTTGAATAAAGTATTATTGTGTTTCTGTTGTTGCTGATACTTTCGTACATGGTATCAGAGCTTCAGGCTCATAATCACGGTTGATTCACCATCCTAGGGTTTCTTCGTAGAAACTTGGGGATATCTCTCCGCAACAATCAAAAGCTATTATGGGTTTCAACAATCAAACCTTATTTTTTGGGTGCTAATTATTCGGGTTTCAAAAAAAGGTGGTTTGGGGTTATTACTATTGGCGTAATCGTTGGTTATCTCTTATTCACAATTAGCCCTAGACTAAGTGAATCTAGGGTAATTGTGATTTGTTCTTTCCATTGCATATTACTCGTAAGTCTACTCTCATCTTCAAACAACAATACTTAAGTCTTTGTGGGTGCAACGGGTAGACTAACATCTTGATCTGCCACCTCCGAGTGGTATGAATACCGCTCTGGTTTACCCAGGTCCACGTGCTTGGTTCTTGTTGTTTCTTAATTTCAAGTTCTTATTTTTCTTGTCTCTTATCTGTTTATCCGCTTTAGTTGTTATTTTTCGTGTTATTTGTCTTTCTTATTGTTTACATTATGGTCATTGGTGATGATAATACTGATGGTGGTGGTGGTGGTTCTTCCACTGAAAAAAGCTTATCTTTTGGTGATGCTTTATATTTACACCCTAACAACACTAATGGTACTCCTATTATTTCCATCAAACTCACTGGAACAGAAAATTATAAAATATGGAATATGGCCATGACCTTTGCCTTAAGGAATCATAATAAGTTAGGATTTATTGATGGTACTTGCTTAAGAGATGACTCAAATCCTATTCTTGCTAATCAATGGGATACCTGTAACTCTGTTGTTGTCACCTGGATTCTTAACTCTCTCAGTCCTGAATTATTTCTTTGGTGCTATCTATGCTAAAAGCGCTTATGAAATGTGGAATGATCTTAAAGATACTTATGATAAGGTTGATGGTTCACTATTTTTAATTTGCATAAAATATAAACTCTCTTAGTCAAAGTGGGTCTTCTCTTGCGATTATTACAACAACCTTAACTCTTTGTGGAAACAATTTGATTGTATGATTAGCTTACCTCCACTGTACTTGTGAGGGTGCAAAACATTTTGAAAACACAATCACTAATCAAATTAATGCAATTTCTTATGGGTCTTGATGACACCTATGTTCCCATCGAAGTAATATTTTAACCGAGACCCTTTGCCTAATGTCAAAGCGCTTTCTCTGTTGTCTCGGAGAAGAATCTCACATAAATGTTTCATCCGGGAATAGCTCGCTAAACCCAATGCTACCGCTTTTCTTTGCAAAAACTTTTGATGGTGGAAAATTTTTGATAACAAAAAGGATTTAACAACAACAATTTCAATAAAGGTTCGGTTTTAATCTTGGTAGACTCAAACAACAGAGGACCAAACATGAATCTCAAATGTACTAACCGCAAAAACACGGTCACACTGTTGATAGATGTTATGATCTTGTTGGTTATCCTCTTTGGATATGTTAAAAGGAACTTTAATGCTAAACACGTCACTAGTAACAATGTTTCCACCGATGCTAATCATGTCACCGATAATAGAGCTAGCAACTCTCTGTCTCTTTGTCTAATGAACAACTCTCCGGACTTATGAGTCTTCTTAATGACAACAATGTGTCTTTCGCTAATGCCAACATGGCGGTAAAATTTTTAGGAACTTTCTTTAATGGTAGTGTCAAGTTTAACATAAACTTCAACAAATTTTTAATAACAACACAAAACTTTATCCGGAAACATCGGTCTTGGTTGGATTGTTGACTCGGTGCAAATCAAGACATGATGTATGTCGCAAATTTTTAATCAATGTTGTTGACATTTCAAATCTTGGTCTAACTGTTGGACATCCCAATGGTACTTAGGCCTTAATTACTAAAATTGGTGATTTAAAGGTCAATAATGACCTAACTCTTTTGATGTTTCGTTGTTCCCGAGTACAATGTCATCATTGTCTGTTCATAAGATTGCTAGAGACAATAAGATGTTTGTTGGGTTTAATGAATCTAATTGCTATATATAGGATTTACATCAAAAAAGGATTGTGGGGATTGGTAAACAATGCAATGGGTTATATATGTTTGATATTGATTCTACATGTAAGATTACTTCTAATAACTGCATATCTGTTTGTCATGTTTCTAGAAATCTCTGGCATCAAAGACTTGGTCATCCTTCTGACCAAGTCCTACATATACTTAAACCCACTCTTAAACTTGATAGTACATCTGAATCTGACCATCTTTGTGATACTTGCAATAAAGCTAAACAAACCAGGGAACCATTCCCTCTAAGTGAACATAAATCAACTAAAATTGGTCAACTTGTTCATCTAGATGTATGGGGACCATATAAAGTCACTAGCAGAGATGGTTACAAATACTTTTTAACCATTGTTGATGACTATTCTAGGGCAGTATGGGTTTATATGCTTAAGGGAAAGGATGATGTTTATGTTTCCATTGTTAACTTTACTCATATGCTATCAAATCAATTTGAACACAATGTTAAGATATTCAGAAGTGATAATGGGACAAAATTTGTCAATAACAAACTTCAACACTTCTTTCATGAAAAAGGAATTTTACATCAAACCTCTTGTGTTTATACACCACAACAAAATGGTATTGCATAAAGGAAACATAGGCATCTCCTTAATGTGGCTAGATCCCTTATGTTTCAGGGGGAATTACCTCTATATCTTTGGCCCGAATGTGTTCTAAGCTTGCATATGTCATAAACAGTTACCCTCTTGAGTGTTGTCGGCAAGTCTCCCTTCTCCCTTGTGTATGGGCATGACCCTTCACTCTCTCTCCTTAGAGTCTTTGGCTGCTTATGCTATGCCACCATTCTCAACATCTCTGATAAATTTAGTAGTAGGTCTGAAAAAAGTGTTTTTATTGGTTATTCAAATGAGAAAAAAGGTTATAAGCTTTTAAGTTTAGAAACAAAAAATATCTTTTACTCCAGAGATGTCAAATTTTATGAAACTATTTTTCCCTTCAAAATGAAAAATACTTTGTCAAAACCTTTTGTTGAAACTTATGTGCCTAAAGATTTAAATCACAAAAATTTCTTTGACTCACAAATAAGTCCCAATGATGAAGGGAGAGTGACATCCTATGATGATGGCACAGTGTTGGGTCATCCTACTAGGGATGATGAACCTGTTGCAACTTCCATAGATGAAAATACACACCCTGAGGGCACTGTATCACATGAATCACATCTTTGATTTGATACATCTTCCGATTCAAATCGAATTCGAACAAGAAGAAGGCTTGCCACCATCATCGCTAGAAGGTCAACCGAGTTTCTAAATTGCCCAATAATCTTAATGACTTTATTGTTGAAGGAAAGTTAAATATGGTGTTGAAAAGGTTGTTAATTACTCTAATCTTAACAAAGATAATTCTTGCTTTGCCTCTAGTCTAAATAAAAGTATTGAACCTACTGTTATGAAGAAGCTATTCTTGTGAATTGGGTTGATGCTATGAACTCTGAAATTGAGGCCTTAAATGAAAATCATGCTTGGGATATAACTGATCTTCCACCTAATAGAACTCCCATTGGTTACAAATGGATCTTTAAAATCAAATATAAAGCCAATGGTGAAGTTGATAGATACAAGGCTAGATTAGTTGCTAAAGGTTATAACCAAAGGGAAGGAATAGACTATGATGAAACTTTTTCTCCTGTTGTGAAAATGTCTACTGTTAGATGTCTTATTGCCTTAGATGTGAAAAACAAATGGCCTCTTTTCCAACTTGATGTTAACAATGCTTTTTTGTATGGAGACCTTGATGAGGATGTCTATATGACCATTCCTAAGGGGTTCTGTAATGAGAACAATAAAAATAAAGTCTGTAAACTTGTCAAGTCTCTGTATGGCCTTAAACAAGCTCCCAGGAAATGGAATGAAAAACTTGTTAGTGTATTAAAAGAAAATAACTTTGTTCAATCATCAATGATCATTCTTTGTTCACCAAAACAGAGAATAACAAGTTTATTGCTCGCTTGTTTATGTGGATGACATTGTCCTTCTGAAACCGCATTGATGAGATAAACCTATTCAAAGAATTTTTCTAAAATCTAAATTTCATATAAAAGACTTGGGAAACTTAAAATATTTTCTTGGCATTGAGGTTTTAAAAACTGGTAATGACATATGTCTCACCCAAAGAAAATATTGTCTTGAACTCCTCAAAGAGTTTGGACTTCTTGGGTGCAAACCTGTGTCCACTCCCATGGAACCCAACTCTGTTCTTCCATACATACCCACTACTGATGATCCCTTACTTGTTAACATTACTGGTTATCAGAAGTTACTTGGGAAACTTATTTATCTCACCCATACCAGACCTGACATCTCATACTCAGTTCATTGTCTGGCACAATATATGCATTCTCCCTTGAAATCTCATTTAGAATGTGCCCTCAATGTTCTGAGATATCCGAAAGGAGCTCCGGAAAAGGTCTAAGGTATAATTTGGTAACTCGAAAATTATCTTGAAGGGTATAGTGATGCGATGGGCTAAATGCAAAAAACCAGAAATCATCACGAGGTTATTGTGTTTTCTTTAATGATTGTTTGATCTCATGGAAAAGTAAAAAAAAACACTCTTTCAAAATCTTCCACGTAAGCGAGAATATAGATCAATGTCTCTGCTGCTGTGAAATTATTTGGATTCAAAAATCTTAAAAGATCTAAAAGTTGATATCAATCTTCTGTTAATCTTTTTGTGACAACAAATCGCTTTGCAACTTGTTGTCAATCCTGCTTTTCCATGAAAGATCAAAACATTTTGAAATTGATGTTCACTTCATCGAGAGAAAAATTGCAAGAGGTGTTATAAGTGCCAAAAGATTGGCTCTTCAAACCAAACTGCAGACATTCTTACAAAAATCTTCCTGTTTATCAAGATAAATTCTTGTGTGAAAAATTGATATTGTTTGATATGTTTGCCCAATGATTAAGGGGAATGTTAGAAATTGAGGTCATAATCTGTGGCAAACATGTCATTCTATCAATTGCTAATGGCTTTTAAGTTATGTTTATTGCATGCTTATTACGGGGTTATTCTTGGACAAAGCATAAATGGTTTAAAGGGCTTAGAAGTTTATTGTTGTTTGTTTAGTCTTATAATAGTTGAGGGGTCATTGTGTATCTTTTCTCCTACTTTAACCCTTCCCTAATCTAGGGTTATCACACAACATGTGTGCGATCACCGTCTCAAATACTCTCCTTTTCGATCATAGTTCTTGATCTTGTTTCTTCTTTGTATTTGTGCGGTTATTGTCTCATTGACATTAACCTGACCTTGTATAACTTTGGATATTATTGTTGGCTTAATCTATGCCAACTATTGAGGCTTTGGTTTGAATAAAGTATTATTGTGACAATCCAACCTCTAAGATTTCAGTTACTTGATTTAACATATGGGTTTTGCTTATTACTGTTTTACGTTAGTTTAATATGTTAAAATTAGTGGTTTTGTTTGTAAAGTTGACTTGAAGATAAGGTGTTTGATAAAAGTCCTCACTAAGATTTTTTGGGTTTTGTTGATGGGATTGAATTGATATTGATTGATCATTAGTTTTTTTGGGTGTTTTCTGTGATGTGATATTTGAAGTTCGTGCGCTTCTGATGTTTATCAATTAGGCGTTCTTCTTTTTGTTGTGCGTATTATGGTTAGTTGTGTTTTATCTTATAATATTGTTTTTTTTTCACTCAATGTTGGTCCCATATCGTGAATAAGAACGTTATGAAGAATCATGTTATGCTATGGGTTATTATCTTCTATAACCCACTTGGGTTTATTTGCATGAACAGTTATATTACCCTTGTAGTTCACCAGAAGAAAATAATAACTTTGAGGGACCATTTATGTAATTTACCGTTAGGACAATGGATGCAATTTTTAAAAATTCAAGGGTAAAATGGTCATCATAATTTATTTTTTTTTTTTTTTTTACTCAATTGAAGACAAAATGTCGAGTTTAATGTCAGAAGAAGCGATTTTTTGTTCATTAAAGTCAGGCGATATTTGTGACAAATATGATCTTTAATAGGTTATTTACTTATATTTAATACTATCTGGCACAGGCTAAACAAAGTGATAATATCCATTAATGACATTTTGATGTAATTCAGTAACAAATGAAATATAAATTTTATGAAAACCAAAATATATCCGGGTTTATCAAAGGAGTAATAACTTATAACGTGAAAATAAATATCTAAATATTACTTTTCATAAACGGATATAAACAATAAAAAATAAAAAAAAAGGTGAATGGTCTATTTTGATGCCACTAGCTAGTAAAAACCTAAACTCATACCTACTCCAAAACCATTGGCATTCCAAGCTTCTAACTTGATTTTTAAATACAAAAGCATGTGGATATAGATTATACATGTTTAATATGTCAAAAAGATCGATGCATTATCAGCTTTCTCACCAACTACTGTTGGCTAATATCAACTAGTAACATGTTTAATATATAAGAAAGATCAATGCATGACAAAACTGAATTTATATAGAAGATTTTTGTTGACTACGATATAAAATATAAGACCTCCAAGGAAGATCTCTAAACAGTAAACATGTGGTCAAACACGAAAGAGCCTTCAAGAAAACTGTTCACATTCTCGGGCCTTCATATATATCCAAACTGATAGACTTTTACATGTATCTCTTACTATTGGTTATTTAACTTATAAAATTATACGTAGGTCACTTAACTTATTAAACACAATACTTAAGTTAATAAACTTCAAAAATCATACGTTGCGATCACTAAGTTTAATGGTGACATGTTTCCAAGATAGATTATATACCGAATTCAATAAATTCAATAACCTAAGTAAATTAATAAAAGTAACATAATTAAGAGATCGATACGAAGCATATCCTTCATATGTCAACTGTAATCAAAGTTGAATGGTATTATTAGGCCACTAATAGAAAACAAAACTCATACCTTTTTTGACACAACCCTCTACATATAAATGCATAATCTGATTTGTAATAACCACTATTTATTTATGTCAACTTGTAACATGTTTAGATTAGAGGAGTAGATGACATAACAACTTTAAATGAATTCAGATGGAACATCATTATGGAATGTCAAAAGATAAGATTATGAGGGTTATTTCTTGGAAGCTTTTACATCATATCCTCAACCTAACTTTCTAATATTCTGGCTTATAAATATCAACCAAGTGCCATTAGCTTTTAAACCATCTATAGCTAATTCATTTGAAAACTTCATCTGTAAAACGTGACACCAAACAGATAAATAGGACAGTTGATAGGAAGGCGAAGACAACACCACACACCTAGTCGTGTACGTTCATGGATAACAATCATAACATGATTAGTAAGTTTGCAAAATTTGTGTTGGGAGAGAATTATGAAAGGAAGAAGATAAATGTGAAAGGGAAAGTTGTGTTGATGAAGAAAAATGTGCTCGATTTTAATGACTTTGGTGCATCGGCTCTTGATCGAGCTCATGAGTTGTTTGGGAAACACATCTCTATTCAATTCATCAGTGCTACTCATGCTGATCACGGATCCTCATCAGGTTTGTATCTTCAAATTTGGTCTTTCTTCTACATATATAACACGTACTTGCAAAAGCGCGCATTTTGCTTTGATATATGTGGGTAGTCATTTATTCTTGTTAATGCGAAGGGTATGCTACTCCCTTGCTTGTTAAGATACATACACCAAAAGAATTATCTTTGATGAAACCAGTTGACGAGTTTACCATACACACACTAGTAAATTAGCATGCTTGTTTTATATACCGTAATCAAACGTAGTACATCAACCATAAAGGCTGTGTCTTAAAATCAGTATAGAGACAAGTGTAATTGGTATTTTACGTTATAAATGTATATATATACATACAAGAAAAACCAAATTAACACCAGCTCCTGCAGCCAATTTAATTTGGATATGAGCAAGTATTTGCTTCCATGAAAATACTGGAGTAACAAAGTTGGCATGAACAAAGAAAGGAACTAAACATTTGCAAGTGCAGTTACCAGTTAGACTTTCTTCAGAAATCATGTTCCAAAACCTTAATCGTCCTTTTGGTCAATGTTAACCTGAATTAAACCAACGGGTACATTTCGCTTAAGCCAAAGAGAACTAACAAATGTGTTACAAGCTGGTGGTCTTTTAATTTTTCCGTCTAATTTCAATTGTCGATGATATGCATTAAACTCTTTTGCTTTTCAATTAAAGCTTTTTGTAGATGTAATGTCAAATTTACATAAACAGGACATATTCGTACTTGTTTTTAAGATTAAACAAGAAGTTACACTGTGTTAGTGAGTTTGTTTTTGGGGAGAAAAGAAATCAAAAGGGAAGAAACACAGTCAAAGCTGTGTTCGTGAGTTTTTTTGGGAGAGGAAAGTGGAGAGAAAGGAAATGATTGAGGAAGGAAGATGGTAGTGTTTATTGTTGCATCAAAGTTTCTTTCCGGTTTTGGGAGGAAGAGGACCTCTTCTCTTCTATCTTCTTCTCTCTTTTATCTTATGTTTTTTTCTTTTAATGATGGAACTTGAGAACACACCGTTAAAGAGTGACCATAACAGTGAGGGCCGTCCTTAAATTTTTGAAAACTTTAAGGTCCCTGAACAAAATTATATAATAAGTCATTTCGAAAAGGTAAAATTATATATAAAGTGTCACCGTTTATAAGATATATTGCAAGTAGTTATCTAAACGTTCAACATATTACTTATTAAGATATTTTTTCATCTAAATAATTTTTTCTTCGTGAAAAATATGTATATAATTGTTAACGGGACAAATTTTGAGGTCCCCAAAAGTTTTTGGCGCAGCGATTCACAACTCTGCAGCACTCAAAGTCGGTATAAGTTATTAAAATAATCACAATATTTCAACCAAAGCAGTAAGGGAGTAGTTGATAGCATACGAAAGCACTATTCTTTATTTAGACTTACAGTTGGCTATTTGGGCACATATCAATATTTTTTAATTATCGTCTATTTAAAGAAATTAAAGTATGTGTTTTGTAATATTTAAGTTCTTGTTTTATCTTACATTTGTTTTTATTTCTTTAGATAGACAATAGTTAATTTTTTTTTTTTTTTTTTTTTTTTTTTTTTAAAAAAAAAAAATCAGTGGGTTCATATAATTGTTTCCATTTAGTGGGAGGCTCACAAAACCTTTTTTCTTTTAATTAAAAAGCTAAACTAGACATGTTTGAAACCACCTCTTAATCTCAAAAATAAAGAAAAACCCTAAGTCTAAATAAAGAATAGTCCTTTCATATGCTATCAACTACTCCCTCAATGCTTCGGTTGAAATGTTGTAATTATTTTAATGATGGCTGTTATGGTCACTCTTTATGTAATAGATGACACTTAAACAGACCCACTACTAATTTATAATTTTGCAACCTGCTAATATATATATGTACTTCTCATAGTTAATGATTGTTATATTTGTTACCAAATAGTGTTCATATATATGAGTCTTCCCAGAGTGGCAATAGCTTGATATACATGTTGAGAAAATTATTTACACCATTAGACAAACAGTCCAAGTTATACCTTCCGCTGTGGCGCTGTCATATTACAATTCCAACAACTTGATGTTAGGTTACCTGCAACCTAGGCACATATTCTGTGTAACTGTATATGTATGGCGCACACTATCTAATACACAAACACACACACACAATTAAAAAAAAAAGTTCATATAGGATGCATGACTGCATTTGAATGGTTTTATCTGATATAGACTTTAATTAGGTTTTGAGAAAACTTTTTTAAAAAATATAGAAGAAGACTACTCCAAAGTTTTGTAACCCGGTTTCAAAACCGATTTAATATAATATCGACCATGACTAGGACTAAAAATAAGATGATGCAATAAAAAGCATTTTGGGCTAGTATACAGTTTGTCATCTCATGCCCATCTGAAGATGCATTAACAAAATGCCAATCAAATACTAGTAATGCTTTATATATTTTAGAGAATAAAACGCATACAAGCTAGTTGTTTGTGTTTTATTTGGTTTGGTTTGCAAGTGCATGTGCATGTATATAGGCCACCACCAAGTGGTCTTGGGGAGGAGGAGTGGTCACTGTCACCCAGGTGGCATCACCTCTATCAAATAAAACCTCCAACTCAAAACTAAATTCTACCCTAACACTACCTTAAGTGGAGGGGTGGTCACCAAGACCCGATTTTTTTTTTTTTTTCATACATAAAATCACATACAATATTTAAAATAAAACATTACATAATACTTAAAAAAGAAACATAACGTAATACTTAAAAATAACTAGATGAAAATAAAACCCAACTAATCATCGAACCAATCATTCTCTAAAGTTTGAAGACCTATTTCCGTGAGCGATTTACGCTAGTTCGGCTAGAGCTTGCCGTGTCTTCAAGATCTTGAGCCGCTTGAAGCATAAGTTGCAACGAGCTACCCGTGGATAGCTCGTCGGACGAAGACGGAATAATGTATTTGAATTCGGAAGAATCAGAAGACATTTTGGTAATTATTTTTCTTTTTTGAGAGTTTAGTGTGTGTTTTTGAAAAAAATGAGTGTATGTTATTTGGTTTTAAAAGGATTTTTTTTTTTTTTTTTTTTTAAACTCTAAACTAGCCGTTGGCTAGTCAAAGCTCCCCAACGGTCCAAAATTCAAACACTCCAACAATTGAAACACTCGACTTCCCAAACCGAAAAACATACCCGATTGAGGTACCCGATATGCCGGCGGCGGTGTTACCGCTCGGGTAAGGGTACCCGATTCCCTTACCCGAGCCCACTCCCTCCTCCCTTAAGTAACGATTTCTTCTGTAGAATTATATACTTATTGAATAGTCATAGATTTTAAGATAGAGAAATCATTGAACTTTGACAAAGTAGAATGGCTAAATCTAGGCCTTTTTTTCTTTTTTTTGAACAAAACTAAATCAAGACTTATCATAAGAGTAAGACAACAGTTAAAAAGAAGAAACCAAAAGTCAGCTGGAAAACTGTGTTTTATGTCAATAGTTTTTAAGTGTTCTTTATAAATTTATACCAGGAAATAGTTAACGATACAGATAACTTAACTTTTAGACAAACATCTTTGTCTATTATAATTGGAAAGATTGGATATCCTCTTGTATGAACTTATTGTAATTCCTCTCTAACGTCTTGCTAGTTTATTTTATTGATTTGCCGTTCAAAAGAAATTGGTCTAATAAAAAACAAACATGTAACATAAAGTGTTGGAATATACCTATAAAAGAGTAGTCCACAAAGCTAATATTTAACTTTGAGATTATCATTTTACCGATGTGGTATTGTATTTGTACGTACACCAACACATAGAAACACATATGTTTCCATTGGGCCGGATTGGTGATGCATGATCACCTCATTAGTACCCATAGACAAAAAGCATTTAGGTAGTACATTTGGATGCTCAAATACGAAGCATTCATTATCTAAAAAGCACAAAATTAAGGTGTTGCCCTTACTAGTATAACTGGTTCTCATTAACAGTACTTTTAGTTTTCAGTGTGTAATCTTGTAATAATAAATGTTAATATATTAAGCTATTTCAACCTGATATCTGAGTTTGGAAATGCTCATCAAGGTTTATGGGTTTTGTGTTGCAGAAAACAGGTTAAGAGGGAAGCTTGGAAAGCCAGCAATCATAGAGGACTGGATTAGCACTGTTACCCCTCTTACTGTCGGTGAATCAACATATGAAGTCATATTTGATTGGGATGAAGAAATTGAATTACCAGGAGGTTTCCTAATAAAAAATCTTCACCATAGTGAATTTTATCTTATGACACTCACACTTGAAAATGTTCCTGGCCATGGTCAAGTTCATTTTGTTTGTAACTCATGGGTATACCCCACCAAAAGATACACCAAAGATCGTATATTCTTCTCTAATCGGGTAATATACCCTTAACCTGAAAGTATAGTTTCATGCATAAGCTTGCATAGTGAAACTTAAGTTCTATATAATTTTATATGAGTCATGTGACGTTTTTGCAGGCCTATCTTCCTAATGAGACACCCGAATTGCTACGTCCTTATAGAGAAGAAGAGATGGTAATCTTGAGAGGAAATGGGATTGGGATGCTTGAGGAATGGGACAGGGTTTATGACTATGCTTTTTATAATGACTTGGGAGATCCTGATGATGAGGAGAAAGTCCGTCCAGTAATTGGAGGGTCGTCTCAATATCCCTATCCTCGTAGAGGTAGAACAGGAAGAGCACCAACTAAATTAGGTTAGTTACAGTGAACCCTAGCTTGTCATGTCAATGATATAATGATAATAGATGTTCAAATCAAAGATAAGTTAAAACATTATTTCTTCGTTATTACAGATCCAAAAACTGAGACCAGGGTACATCTAATTGAGAGCTTGAAGATATATGTTCCAAGAGATGAGCGCTATGGACACTTAAAGATGTCGGATTTTCTAGCTGAAGGACTAGAAGCAATCCTTAAGTTCCTTCTCCCCGAGTTTGAGGCTCTAGTTGATGATACCCTAGATGAATTTGACTCCTTTGAAGATATCTTGAACCTTTATAATGGTGGAATCAAGCTTCCTGAGGGCCACTTACTTGATAGAATTCTTGAAAACATTCCTTTACAATTCCTTAAAGAACTTCTGCGATCAGATGGCGAGGGACTTTTTAAATACTCAACACCGCAGGTCATTGAAGGTACCATTTCTGCAAGCCTAATTGAAATTAAATACGAATATATAGCTATTTACATGTCATACTTATTGTGTCTATATTAAAAAATCTTTGTGGTTATTAATCCATATATTATATGATGTTCCAACCAGCTAATTTATCTGCTTGGAACACTGATGAGGAATTTGCTAGAGAAATGTTGGCTGGAGTCAACCCCGTTTCGATTCAGCTTCTGAAAGTAATATTAAGTTAAAATTTTATTAATTACTTTATTCGTTTATTAGGATTATATGATCAAACATAAAAATTGAGAGTAACCGTTCTCATTATCAGCTAGCATAATCTAATTGATCCTGAATTATTTCAGGAGTTCCCTCCGACAAGCAAGTTGGATGCCAAACTCTATGGTAACCAAAATAGTACAATAAGATTACATCATGTACAGGAACATCTAGATGGTTTAGAACTGCACAAGGTAACTTCCTGAGTTTGATTTCTTAGTCACTAGTAATCGATCTTAATTAGCTGAAAATTAAATAAATGCATGTGCCATACAGGCAATAGAATCCAATAGGCTCTTTATATTGGATCATCATGATTCATTGATGCCGTATGTGAGGCGAATAAACTCAACTTCCGCCAAGATCTATGCCACAAGAACAATTCTCTTTTTACAAAACGATGGAACACTGAAACCCATAGCCATTGAGTTAAGTTTGCCTCATCCAGAAGATGACAAATTTGGTGCCATTAGCAAAGTGTGTACAGTTGCTAAAGATGGAGTGGATGCCGTAATTTGGATGTTGGCGAAAACTTATGTAACGGTGAATGATTCTGGAGTTCACCAACTCATCAGTCACTGGTAGATTTTACTCATAAATAATCCTTGATTAAAATATTTAGTCACTTTCTACATTTATTAACATCAATATGAACTTCATGCTTTTTAGGTTAAATACATGCTATTATTGAGCCCTTTGTGATTGCAACAAATAGGCAACTAAGTGTTCTTCATCCGATCAACAAGTTACTCCACCCTCATTTTCGTGACACAATGAACATCAATGCCACTGCTAGGGCTATACTGATCAATAGTAAAGGCATTCTTGAAAGAACCTTTTTTACAGGGAAATATTCAATTGAGATGTCTTCCAGCATATACAAGGATTGGGTGTTCCCCAACCAAGCACTTCCTGTTGATCTTGTACTGAGGTATAGTCACAGTTTGTATATTCTCACTAGGGTTTCCCCACCTATTTAAACCTTTTGGAGAATTCACTAACACGTGCTTTTACTATATAGGGGCATGGCACTTGAGGACTCAAATTCTGCCCATGGCTTGCGTTTAACGATTGAAGATTACCCATATGCTGTAGATGGGCTTGAGATATGGTCCGCCATTAAAACATGGGTTGAGGATTACTGCAAGTTCTATTACAAAAACGATGATACAGTGCAAAACGACACAGAACTCCAATCTTGGTGGACTGAAATCAAACAAGAGGGACATGCAGATTTGAAACACGAGCCATGGTGGCCAAAAGTGAATACTGTTCAAGATGTGATTGACAATTGCACCATAATCATATGGGTGTCTTCTGCTCTTCATGCAGCCGTAAACTATGGGCAATACTCGTATGCAGGTTATCCTCCAAATCGTCCCACTTCAAGTCGTCGACTTATGCCCGAACCAAACACTCCTGAATATGAGGAACTAATAAAAGATCCTAAAAAAGGTTTTTTGAAAACTGTTTCTCCTCAAGTTCAGTCACTATTAAGTGTTTCTTTAATAGAGATATTGTCAAGGCATCCATCAGATGAGATATACCTCGGACAAAGAGAGTGTCCTGAGTGGACCATGGACGCAGAACCTTTAATGGCATTTGAAATCTTTGGCAAGAAACTGAAAGAAATTGAGAAAGGAATTCTAAAGAGAAACACTGATGAAAGGTTGAAGAATAGGAATGGACCTGCAAAGGTACCATACACCCTACTCTACCCCGGTAGTGAAGAAGGGCTTACCGGAAGGGGCATACCAAACAGTGTGTCAATATGAAGGTCTTTACCTAGTGTACTGTTGTAATATAATTTTGTGTGTGTCAATAAGTAGGTTTCGAATTTTCTATGTTTTTTTCCCCAGATATGTGTAGTCATGTATAAATGTAACTAGTTATAATACCGTGCATGCACGGGGTTTTGAAAAATAAAACTATTTTGTATTAGTATTAAATATTGTGTCTTTAAATGTGATTGCATATATAATTATATTGTTATAAGTTTCGTGTACGCACGAAGTTTACACATAAATAAATTTATTTTAACATTTTAGTTAAGTATATACATATATAAGAATTTGTCCATGAAAATTGTGATATAAGTACAACTAATACTTATGCACGAGTTTTTCATTATGCATTAATATATTAGAATTTGGTAAAATATTTGTAAAAATTTATGTTAGGTAACTCAAGATTTAATTTTATTTAGTTGACAAAAATGTTAATGTTGTTATTTAAATTTCACTACTAATATTATGTTGTACACATGATGCAAGTTTGATAGCACATAATGAGCGTTGATAAAGTTAAAGTATACTCCTTAAAGTTTTTAAAAATGTTTTTCTAGATATATCCTTATATAAATAAATAAGAATTACATGAGTTATCGTTATAAGTACAATCGCGTATATTTATTTTTATATTAAAGTAACCCGTGCTTACAATTTGATAATTATATTTCCGCTTTCAGTAATTTAGCCGTATTTAGAATGAAAACTCGTGTCCATATAAGTTAAACTTTTAAAAATGAAATAAATGAGTCTTTATTGAATGTATATAGTAAAAAAAAAAAATTAATACTTATAATCTTATGAAATTTATATGTTGTTATTTTAAAACAACATATACGTTGTATTTTTTAAGATATAAAGTATAAAGGGTATAAAGTATAAGGGGGTATTTGTTTATAATCAAAAGTTATTAAAAAAATGGAGGCTTATAATATTACACTTAACTCTATATAATTTTTAAAAATTTAACCACTAAAGTTTATTAAATACCTCATATTTTTTTAAGTTTTTGTTTTCACAAATTTGACACCTATACATTTATGTGTTTTTTTAATCAATCAAATTTCTCCACCAAATTTATTAAAATTTGACTAAAATCAATTTAATTTTGACTTTTATTAATCAATCACATCACACGATTTTGCTTACGTGGCTAAATCGAGCTATTCTATTGGCCCAATTGTTTTTTCAATAAGAATGAATTGACAAAATTACTCCGAAATAATGTAATTCCTTTATTATATAAAAGATGTACGTAACTCTATCAGCAAAGATTGTTTCAAGATGACTATAGTATCTCTATCTTCTGTCATAATTAAACACCTTTGAATCTATAGCTAGCATGCTTATAATTCTGTTGTTGGAAACTTGAAGTGTAAAATTGAGTTTCACCAGCTCCGGAAAGAAATTAATATTGACTCGTGTGACATATGGATAATTATTGGGTTACCTACTCCTAATCAGAGCTTCATAGTGGTATACATGCTGTCCAAAATGGAGCTAATGTAAATGACTCATTTGTCTAATGGGCAATGTGCAGAAAGCTTTCTTTCGGTCATTGGTCCGAATCAATCAGCTTTTATCGCGGGGAGGCAAATTCTTGATGGTTGTCTCATTGCTAACGAAGTCATTAGAATGGCTTCCATTGAGAAATCCAAGTTGCATTTTTTAAAGTGGATTTTGAGAAGGCTTTTGATAGTGTGAATTGGACTTTCCTTGAGATTTTGTGAAGGCTTTTGATAGTGTGAATTGGAATTTCCTTCAAAATACTGAGTCAAATGGGTTTCGGTATTAAGTGGAGGACGTGGATTGCTTCTTGCCTTTCTTCGGCTTCTATTTCGATCCTTGTTAATGGTTCCCCTCTAAAGAATTCAAATTGGAAAGAGGCCTTCGTCAAGGTGACCCCCTTTCCCCGTTTCTTTTCCTTATTGTTATGGAAGCTCTTCAAATCTCTATTTTGGAAGCATGTGGAAAAGGTTTATATAAAGGCGTCTATCTTTCGAATAAAGGTGACAACATTTCTTTATTGCAATATGCGGACGATGTTGTCTTCTTTGGTGGTTGGTCTAGGCTTAATGCTATTCATCTTTTATATAAATGTTTTGAGTTGGCTTTGGGTCACAAAGTCAACATATCTAAAAGTACACTTATTGGTGTGGGCGTTTCTTCTAGCGAGGTTGATAGTATGGCCGCATCTCTTGGATGTGCGTCCGATTCTATTCCGTTTATGTACCTTGGTCTCCGGTTGGAAAAAGGATGAGGTATGTTGTGGGTGGGATGTGGTTATAATCGAGGTTCGTAAGAGGCTCTCTTAGAAAGTGAAGAACCTATAGATAGGTGGTCGCCTCACACTTGTTAAATCCGTGCTTGGTAGTATTCCCATCTACTACCTTTCCTATTCAAAGCCCCGCCTTGGTCATTGACACTGGAATCTCTTAGAAGACAATTTTTTGGGGTTTGATGAAACGCCTATACTAAGATTTTATTTTATTATTTATTTTATTTATTTTTATTTTTTAAGCATCTGACTCTATGATAAAATAGTATCACGGTGTATGGTTTTCCTCTGATAACATCTGGTGTATGCAAAAAATGCATCTGACCGCATGGTATCGGAGGAAAACCATCTGACCTATCTATTTTAGCAACATCTGACCGTGTCTTAAAAAAAATAAAAAATCTTAGTATGGGCGTTTCAAGTTGGTATTAGAGTTTGTGGTTTAAGGTTTAGGTACCCAATGTAGGAGGGTGCTTAAGCTTAAACCTAGGCTCTGGATGACTATGAGAATTAAACACGTTTTCGCATAAGTATATAGTATTAGATGTAGTTTAGTGCATGGAAAATTATGATAATTATAATTGCATGTTCATGAATTTAATAAAATTTAATAACGATGGGAGCTCAATTATCTGACCCAATTATTACTGCGCCTGGCCAACGTAGTAATAATTGCATCACATAGCGAGAACTTATCGGTATTGTATTATATTAAAGGAATGAATTTGCGTTACTTTAAACTGTAGGTATATAAATTATATGCGTAATAAATTTGTCATAATTATTATCGTCTCTTTATTGTGCGATATACTTCAATTTCGATGTAGATATGCGGAGGATCGATACACGAGTCATATAGATATTCACGAACACGATGAGCGAGGAATTGACTCGAACATAGAAACAAATGAGCATTTTGATGCTCTATATCGAATGAAATGGATGAACAAATTAGAGATATGATATCTCACGAAATAGCCAAAGGCACGAAGCGACTATACCACATATTATAGGCGCATTAGTAAAACTATGGCTCGGTTATTAAAGAAGAACTTGATCGAAAATGATGGTGGTCTCACGAAAACCAAAGAACCCACATATAAAGACTTTTCGGTTTGTCGACCCTCGTTCTCGGTGAACAAGATCCATTTAAGAGTCATCATTGGATACGGGATGTCGAGGATCGTTTGATACAAGCGGATGCCCTAGAAATCTGGGTTAAGTTTTTATTAATCTCCTTCGAGGCCGTGTAAGACTTGGTGGAATTATACTCTTCTTGCAAAGGTCGGGAGAAAGCTAGGAATATGTCATGGAGCAATTTAAGACATCGTTCTTTCAAAATTTCGCTCTAGAATCATATCTCGAAATATTCTTAGGGACTTCTTGCAAACTAAGCAAACAACGAGTATTTGCGATTTTACTATGACCTTTCTCGATGAAACACGTTTCTCTACCAAAATATGCTATTCTTTGAAAGGTTACTTAGGAATCATTATGTCGACATGCTTCGTATGGATATTCGCTAGTTCATTTCATTAAGGACTGGAAAACATTGAGGAACTTACAAATGTAGCTTTAGAACGAGCGAGAATCTAGGGCGGATGAGGAGGTTCCCTGAGAGGAAGATTGAGCGAGGCGGTTCATCCCGTAAAAGGCGAAGCCAACCGTAACTCGACCTAGAATGAAGCAAAGACCTATCCGCAATATAGTACTTGTGGAAAATTTCACTTAGGTGAATGTAAATGCGGGTAGCAGGACATGTGTTAGTTGTGGCGAATTTGGCTACATTAGTAAGGATTGTCCCAATACAATCAAAGTCTGTGAGAGGTGTTATCAGCCAAATCATACGGCTGTAAACTGTCCAAATGTTAGACCGACAATAAGAACCTAGAAGGAATGTGGACAAGCATGGAGCACCTTCAACTTCTAGACCCTCAGGGACTTCTGGGTTACCTGTTGTGCAAAGGCCACATAGGCCTCCAGCCCGAGTGCATCAGATGACATTTGATGAAGCGAAGAGTCACGACTACTGTGATGATTACCTTTTTGTAAATTTATTACCTGCTCGTGTGCTATTTGATTCTGGTGCAGATAGGTCATTTGTGCCAGAAACTTTTAGTCAGAGATTTTCTATTCCAATTAGTCAGCTTATACCCCCATTAGATGTCGAAGTAGCAAATAATAAAGTAATACGTGTAACCGATGTCTTTTTGAATTGTGAGCTAGAAATTAATAGTGAAAAACTTTCAATTGATCTATTTCCTATACCTATGGGGGAAATTGATGTGATCATTGGTATGGACTGGCTTGGCACAAATGAAGTTGTCATTATGTGCCGACAAAAACTAGTCCGACTCAAAACCCAGTGGGGAGAAGCGATCATTTATGGTGAATGTAAGAAAGCTAACCTAGCTATTTGTACTTATGCTAGAGTCAAGAAACACTTGTACGTGGTCGTCGGGACTATCTAGCTCATATTGTCGATTCTTAGAAACCTACTCCATTTAGATAGTATTTCGGTTGTTCGGGAATTTCGGATGTCTTTCGAAGAACTTCCGGTGTGCCACCGATAGACAAGTAGAGTTTCATATCGATCTTATACCGGGAGTACTCATCGCTAAAATCCCTATAGACTTCTTTGCGTCGAGATGCAAGAACTCATGAAGCGATTACAAGAACTGCTAGATAAGGGTTTCATTCGTCCCAACAGCTCCCTGTGGGGAGCACCAGTTATTTTTGTTAGAAAGAAAGACGGTAGTATGCGAATGTGCATTGACTACCGAGAGCTCAATAAAGTTACTATAAAAAATCGTTATCATCTTCCCAGGATCGATGATTTGTTTGATCAGCTTCAGGGCGCTAGTTTCTTTTCTAAGATAGATTTAGGATCATGATATCATCAGCTTAAGATTCGAGAAGAAGATATCCCGAAAACAACTTTTCGGACTAGATATGGGCATTATCAGTTCATTGTTATGCCATTTGGATTAACGAATGCCCCAGCAAATTTTATGGACCTGATGAATTGGGTCTGTCATCCGATGCTAGACAAATCAGTTATCGTATTTATTGATGATATCCTAATTTATTCTAAGTCAGCTATTGATCATGAAACTCATTTGCTTCAAGTGCTTAGTATGTTGAGATAGGAAAAACTTTATGCTAAATTGTTGAAATGCGAATTTTGGCTCCGAGAAGTTCAATTCCTCGGACATGTCATTAATAATCAAGGCATTAAAGTTGATCCAACAAAGATTAATGCCATCATGAATTGGGAGCAGCCCAAAACTCCCACAGAAATCAGATATTTTCTTAGACTTGCGGGTTACTATCGCCGCTTTATCAAATATTTCACTAAGATTGCATCCTCTCTTACCAAACTCACTCGTAAAAATGCAAAATTTGACTGGGGCGAGGATCAAGAGGTTGCCTTTCAAATACTTAAGATGAAATTAAGCCGGGCACGGTTCTAGTATTGCACGAAGGCAATGATGATATGGAAGTATATTGTGATGCTTCACAATGGCCTCGGTTGTGTTCTCATGCGAGAGGTTGAGTTATAGCATATGCCTCCAGACGACTTAAGAAGCATAAGGAAGAATATCCTACTCATGACTTAGAGCTTGCGGCAATAGTCTTTTCTTAAAATTGATTGTACAATAATTAGACGACCGGGACTTCGATGGTGATCGAAGGGTATGAGGGTGATATGCTTGAGCCAAACTTGTAGCCAATATGCAATAAGAAATAGTAGACACTTCGTTAAGTGATTGCGAGGGTTGGACCTGCGAACCACCTCCGGCGTGAGAGTAAGTATGTGATATGTGTTGTAAGTAATGTAGAGTATGTGAAATCTTGTGTTGAGTGAACATACCATTGAAATGACTCGTCCAACCTATTTATAAATGAAAAAATAAGCTTGGAGAGTGTTTGCGCACGTTTCAAAGATCATGGGGGCGTCCCATGATTTGTGGTAACCGCTAGGGCATCATCCCCACTCTCTCTGTCTTGGCGGGGAAGCTAAGGAGATAGTGGGAACGTGGGGGAAGACCAAGTCAATGTTCTCCTTTGTCTCAGTGCCTTCAAAAGAAGACTCCGAAGGGCATAGGCCTTTGGCTGGCGAATTCCCAACTGGTAACCATGTCAATGATGAATGATTTTACGCCACCAATGACTTATGAAGAAAGACTTGGGTCTTCGTAATGCAAATTCAACTTAGGTCGAAGGGGTGTCCTTCCACTTGATCGGAGGGTACGTCATCAAATATTATGGAGGCATTATCTTTATGGAGTAAAGTTTAAGATCTTTACAGACCACAAAAGTCTTAAATACTTCTTTGATCAGCGTGATCTTAATATGAGACAACGACGTTGGTTAGATCTAGTCAAGGATTGAAATTGTGAAATCCTTTACCATCCAGGTAAAGCCAACGTTGTAGCCGATGCCTTAAGTTGTTAGACAAAGTATGGAAAACTAAAAGGGGGGGGGGTTGAATAGTTTTACCGATTAAAACTTTGTTTTAAACTATTTAGATCGACTTATGTCAATCTATTTAATGTGTATTTTGGATGTTAATAGATAGGCATATAAATATGTAATGCAAATATAAAGAGTAAGAAACATAAAACCACAACGCGAGTATTTATAGTGGTTCGGCTACAAGGACACCTTCCTTGCCCTACTCCACTCCCCGAGTCACCTACTCGAGATTTTGTAAGCACTACACAACACAAACTCCTTGTGGCGGAGAAGCCTTCACAACATCGCCTACTCTTTATCCAGTACAAGGCTAGACACCGAGTTCTTCTACGAGGTAGAACCAAACCTATCATAACGTCGCCTACACTTTATCCGGTACAAGGCTAGATACCGAGTTCCATTACAACGGAGGAACTACTACCCAACACTACACCAATACACAATTACCCCAAAGGAGACGCACTCCTTATTACAACATCATCAAGGATATCGGTATCCTTTAACCCAAACTAACTATCTTGTACATCGATGCACCATATCGATTGTACACCCTTGGCACCTTTCACTAATGCCTTCGACATGACCCTTTGGCACCTTTCACTAATAGCTTTGACATGATCCTTCGGCACCCTTCACTAATGCCTTTGACACGAACCTTCAGCACCTTTCACTAATGCCTTCGACACGGACCTTTGGCACGTTTCACTAATGCCTTCATCATAACACTTTTAGGAGGGAGGAAAGAACTATCAACAAGATCACTTCAGTAGTCTTGATGATGACGAAGCTTGACAACTCATGGACTTGAGCTTGCTCGACTTCAAGAGGTGGTGATTTCACCTTTAAGAGGAACCTAGAGAATCACACAAACACAAAACTACATAGAAAGATCCTTTGGATCTGAGGTTAGAGAGTTTACAATACTAAGAGAGAGTATGTGTAAAAGGGGCACTACTACAAAAAATCTCACAGAAACCGGTCAAAATGGCTCATGAAGAGTGGTTTTGGGACCACTCTCTGAGGGGGGGTATCTCCATGTGAAAATTAATGGGGACCGGTTCCAAAACCGGTCTCTAACTATTATAACAAGACCGGTTTTCAAGAGAAAACAAGTTTGTATATGAGTTTATTATTCTAAGAATATTTGAATAGAGACTTGTTTTCTATCGAAAACATATCTTTAAGGTCTTTTATAGACAGGTTTTTTAGCTAAAAAACCAGTCTCTATCTTAATTTTTTTGCTATAAAATTTGGGCTGTTTGGAATGTTTATCAAGATTGCTTATAAATGTACTAATCTGGGATTGCTTTCTAAAACATAAGCTTATAAAAGGACTGTACTGTGATGGCTTATTTGATTTTCTTATAGAAGTAGTTTGGAGTCCCAAACATGCCTTATATGAAACTTTAATAAGCCATCCTAGACACTCCCTTTATAAGTAGAGATTTTGGTAAGAAATTCCAAAGCAGCCCCTTTAAAGCAGTTCTAATAAGCAACCAAACAACCCCAAAAGCAGTTGGAATACGCAATACAATAAGCACCATTATAATAAGCAATCCCAAACAACAACGTATAGGAATAACTCGGCCAGTTACATATGATTAAGCAAGACAAGACCTTTATAATAAGCAATCTCCAACAATGACATAACTGTAACAATGGAAAATACACCCACTGATACCTTTCACATATTCATGGGTTCTTAGTAAACTCATTGTCTTCACAGACCAAATTATTCAACCAAATATAGAATTATAACCAAATACAAAAGTAGGTAAAAGACAACTTCCATAATTTTATGAAAAACAATGGAACCGATCTAAACTTTCACCTTCAACAAAGTACTTTCTTGAGCTAAACATTAGCTTTTGCACAAGTAATAATGCTTTCTAACCGGCTTTAAAGTTCTTGAGAAGTCCTTTGTCATGCCTTGACTCAGTAGTGCTTGGAGCTTTTGTTCAAAGCATATAGGTCTAGTCTTGCCTCCATTGCAGATTGTTATCACAACAAGAACTACATAATCAAAAATTTCTTCACTTAGACAAATTATGTTAATTTAATAAAATAATAAATAGGATGTCATAAATGATATGATATACGGACCATGATGTCGAGTGTGGTCTCGCCATTTCCTTGTGGTTAGCTCAGAGTAAGCATGCTCAGTTCAAGAAAAATTCCTTCAAACAAAAGCTTGTTTTCAGATAAGTAATACATTTATAGAACATACCTTGGACCAAACTCTTTCAGCTATTATTGGTGCCAGCCCATTAGCCTACACAAATTAAAAACCACATGAATCACATCCAAAATAATTTTTTTTAATCAAAAAACTCTAAACGTTTATGAGATATACTATAGTTAAGTAAGCTAACTTTAACCCACATAACCCGAAATCCAAACAAATTAATCGACTGATCTTAACATAGTTTATTATGTATCGCAAGAAAAAGCCTAAAAATGTTGATTGATCGACTGATCTTAACGAGCACCTGATTTTGGATAGTGTTGGCCAGTTTTGTGCAGTGTTTGAAGGTAGTAGGGTGATGTCTTTTACCGGCATTAGGAACCTCCGATACTCCTATATGATATATTCACCCCTTATTAAGGATGTCAAATAGTTTGTATGTTCTTATAGATACAACACGAACAACATAAGCATACTTCTATCAAGACACACTTGAACTTTAAGTGTAATAAACTTCCTGAACTACAAATGATGATTGCAAAAATGTATTACAAATCTTTGCACTATATAATAAACACTTTAGATAAGCAAATATAAACAGCCCGATAAATAGTTTCAATAAGCGAACATGTTCCATCTTGTCAACTGTGTGGAACATTTACCTACATTTTTCATATAATAAAACTAAGAATGAGTTCAAATTATTACCTAATACAGATAAATATTGAATAAACCAATTCCAAAACATGATTTTCATATACTCTTTTAGCTACAAATAAAATGAACAATAGACATATGCCTGATATATATCTCATTAAAAAATCTTCTCAATCACTAAAATTCACACAATCTAATTAGTGTTTTATTTATACTCGATAAATGGGAATGGGTCATATCAGGTGTAAAACGGATCTCAAATAAATTTTGAGTTATGGTGACCCATTGAATCAACGTTTTGTTTTGTGAAAACTTTTGTTAAGTGAATTTATATTGTAACAAATATATTAATCAAGGCAAGTGACGTAAAAGAAAAACTGTACTTCTATCCAATTCCAGTTTTTAGATACTTTAGGGGTGTTTTTCTTGGCTTATATAGCGGGCTTATGGCTTATTTGGTTTTGGGCTTATGTTTCATAAACTCATTTTTTGTGGCTTATTTTGAAACTTTGGCTTATATAAGCTTATGACATAATAGGCTTACATAAGCCGAAAAGTTTCAAAATAAGACACAAAACGTGAGCTTATAAAAATAAGCCCATAACCAAATAAGCCATACGCCCGCTATATAAGCCGAAACAAACACCCCTTTTCTCTTTTACCAGTCAATTGTAATTTTGATATAAAGATAAAGATCTCTTTTTAACTTTTCGAATACATTTTTGGTCAATATTTTCTACTAGAAAACATGCACAACTTTGAACAAGATTTTACTTTGATACCTATAATCGACAAAAACAATATGTCAAGAGTACAAACTGAAATCGGAAAATACACTCACCGATTTATGGCACTTGTCCTAATAACCACTGATTACACCTTACAAAGGTTAGCTAACTTTAGTCATATAAGATAAACTAATTGTACAAAGTCCTTGACTCAATTCTCAACAATATTATTGCAGAGTAGAAGTCGCATCAGATAACTATTATGATGTCGTTATGTCAAGTAACAATTGGTCCAAACCAGGGATTTTAACAAATTTCCAGCACAAACCTCATTAATAAATCCAATCTGAACAGTCTTATTTTATTTGAGACAAACACTAATTAGTAATTAGTTAAGCTAAATTAACTTATAAAAGTAAAAATTCAAATAATCTAATCAGCAGATCTTAAGCAAAAAGTAGAAAAACAAACATACCAATATGAATATAAAGTAATTGCAACAAACTACAGATCTAGTTCTAACTTGAACGCACCTTTGGCAGAAATACGTGAATTAACAAGAGAGACGGTTGTGGTACGAGTGTTTGGGGTACCCACGATGAACAGCGGCGGTGGTACTGTGGCAGAGGTGTGTCACGGTGATGCTGTGTCGGTGGGAGCAAGTCCTGACTTATGAGTGTGGGTTAGAAAAAAAATGAATGTGTAGGGTTTTAAATCTTGAATAAATTTGAAAAATCTTTGAGAAAACATAAGGGGGAAAAGATCCCGCCTATAATTTTGAGAAATAAACTGGTTTTACACAAAAAGCTGGTCTATTTTAGGATGAATAGAGATAGGTCTCAAGTGTTTAAACCGGTCTTTTATTTGTGATTTATTTTAAAGCTGGTTTTTTTCTTAAATACCGGTTTGGAAACTTTTGGCTGGGAAAAAACATTTTCTAAGACCGTTTTTTTCTTATAAAGGGTCTCAATGAAGGGGTCTCTAAACCCATTTTTGTAGTAGTGGGGTGAGTTGCAAGAGAGAAATGGCTCACTATTTATAGGAAAATTTCTCTACTGTTCCTCGGATCCCACGGATCCCCGAGGGATCCGGCTAGTGCAATCCAAGGGATCCGCCAGACTGGGTCAGCTTAAGTCCGGATTTTGGGTTGCAAACCGGGTTATGGGTTATTGGTTATGAACCATGGGTTATACAAGATTCAATGTATCTAGACATTGGATCATGGGTCATGGGTGATGGTCCATGGATAATACCCAACATGACTTCATGCATGATGTCATGCAATGGGTCATGGGTTATGGATCAAGCTCCATAGGTATGGGTCATGGACTTTGGGTTTTACCCAACTACATTCAATGTATCTAGTCAATGGGTCAAGTACTTATATTTTTACCCATTACATTACCCATTACAATATAAGTATGCACATTTCTATATTATGTAAACACTAGTTGTTATACATATGTATTTCTATGAAATGTAAACACTATTACTTGTTTAGTGTTTTATATGAAAATGTAAGTGTGTTAGTAAACTATTGTCTCAAACCATTTACGTATTTGATTTGTTTCGTTAAAATGATTTTACGTTTGTTATCGATAAAACAATAGAAGATCGTAAAATATAAATAAACATTTTTACGGCTTATTTGTATTAACAATCTCCCCCTTTTTGTTGATGAAAAACATAAGATTAATTTAAGGAGAAGCTAAAATTCGTAAAAGTTTGAATTGGAATTTTTACTCTCTTCTCACCCTTTTTTTTTGAAACAAAAAGAGCGTCGAAAAGAAACTAACACATTGTTTTGAGAAAAACGTGTAAAGAGCAATAATATGAAAAAAAAAATAGAGAGTAAGAGAAGAGAAGGATTCTCGTCTTAGCTTCCCCATTGACGAGTGTTTCCCTTTGTGAGGCGTCAGTAATTAGGAAGAATAAGCGAGTATGTTACAATTATGTTTGCAAATGGTTTCGTCTATGACGAAAAATGCTCCCCCTTGACGAGTGCTCCTTTGAGAGGAGGACGTCAAATAGTGATGTAATCCTAAGTGAAAGTATTGCAAGCGTTTTTGCAATGTTTTGATTTGACTAAAAGCTCCCCCTTGTTGAGGGTGTCAAAGTCTTCATGTGTATTTTGAAATACAAAACAAAGGTTAGAAAACAAGTATATGATGCATAATTTCCTGCAAATGAGACTCAAATTAGTAATAAAATGTGTTTCTGTTGCACGGATCCCACGGTTCCTCAATGGGAGGGATCCGTCTAGGCCAACATGAGAGATCCGTAACCTACATTCTCATGACAGCAAATATAGATGTAAAATGTGATGTTAACATCAACAAGAGTTATGTTTTAAGGCACCAAACATATTCTCAAGACCACATGGCATACAACATGTAATTTCATTCAATAAAACATGAGAAATGATATACATATCTCTAAAACTAAGAGAATGATAAAAAGCATGTAGTACATTTTCTAATAATTTCTAAGTTGTGCCGAAAACTAATAAAGAGCATCAATGTGCTTGTGATCTAAGGACGAGTAGACTTGTTGATTTGTTCGAATCGTTCAAGGAGATGATTAAACCTGAAATGCAACTCATTTCGTACTTCTTGAACAAGTCCTTGGGTAAGTTGAAAATTAGAGGAATTATTGTCATGAGTAGGAAGCGAATGAGGTGTCACGTTTGAGGAGGTTCCACAAAGGATGGTGAGATTTGTGGAAGTGAGTTTAGTGTAAATGGGATGTGGTTCGACTAAGAATGAGGGTGATGATGTATGAGTTGGTGGTGGAGATGGGAAGTCCTCTATATGGTTTTGGTGATTCCTTGTTTCTAAAGATGGGCTATTTGATGGTGAAGGTGGATTCCCTATTTAATGAGAAGGTTGGTGAATGAGAAGTCCTAGGTGGTGAGTCTTCTAAAGAGTAGAGATTTGGATGAGAAAGAGGCGCGGTAAAGGAGTGTAGTCTTGGTTCTAGAAATGAAGGCTTAGGTGTTTTACTTGAGCTAGGTATGTTTGGTTTAGTGTTTGATGAAGGCCTTCCAACTCAAAAGGTCGAATACTAATCCTAGCGGTTCTTTTAGCTTTGGTTGGTTGAGTTTGTTAATACAAATACAAACTTACGTTTTCACATAAAACACCAAACAAGTAATAGTGTTTTCATGATTTAGTAATACATATGTATAACAACTAGTGTTTACATATTGGGTAAATATATACATAACTAGTATGTACTATAATGGGTAGAAGTTTAAGTATTTGACCCATTGACCAAATACATTGAATGTAGTTGGGTTTAACCCAAAGTCCATGACCCATACCCATGGAGCATAAACCATAACCCATTGCATGACATCATGCATAAGTCATAAATGGGTATTATCCATGACCCATGGATTTAACCCATGACCCATGGACTAGATGCATCGCACCTACTAGATACATTGTATCTACTTGGATACCCATGGTCCAAAGTCTAGGACCCATGACCCATAACCCATGACCCAAAACCCATGGGCAAAGAGGAGCGTCCCACGGTTCCCCCAGCTTACACTAGACGGATCCCTCAAGTAAGGGATCCGTGGAACAGTAACGTATTTTCTTATATAAATAGTGAGCCATTTCTTCATTTTGGGTTGCCACTTCTACACATACTTTATTCTAGTATTGTAAACCTTCTAACCTCATATCCTAAGGATCTCTTTATGTAGTTTGTGTTTGTTTTTGTGTGATTCTCTAGGTTCCTCTTAAAGGTGAGATCACCACCTCTTGAAGTCGAGCAAGCTCAAGTCTATGAGTTGCCATGCTTCGTCATCATCAAGACTACTAAGGTTCTCTTGTTGATAGTTCTTTCTTCCTCCCTAGAGGTGTTGTGTCAAAGGCATTAGTGAAGGATGCCGAAAGAGTCAAGACGAAGGCATTAGTGAAAGGTGCTTAACGTCCGTGTCAAAGGCATTAGTGAAGGATGCCAAAAGAGTCAAGGCGAAGGCATTAGTGAAAGATGCATAACGTCCGTGTCAAAGGCATTAGTGAAGGATGCCAAAAGAGTCAAGACGAAGGCATTAGTGAAAGGTGCCGAACGTCCGAGTAAAAGGCATTAGTGAAGAATGCCAAAAAGGGTCAAGTCAAAGGCATTAGTGAAGAATGCCAAGGGTGTACAATCGATATGGTGTATCGATGTACAAATAGAGATAGTTCATATCCAAGGATATTGATATCCTTGATGATGTTGTAATAAGGAGTGGATCTCCTTTGGAATAGGTGTTGTGTAGTGTTGGGTAGTAGTTCCTCCTTTGTAATGGAACTCGGTATCTAGCCTTGTACCGGATAAAGTGTAGGCGACGTTGTGATAGGTGTGGTTCTACCTTGTGGAAGAGCCCGGTGTCTAGCCTTGTACCGGAAAAAGAGTAAGTGACGTTGTGAAGGCTTCTCCGCCATAAGGAGTTGTGTCGTGTAGTGATTACGAACTCTCGAGTAGGTGACTCGGGGAGTGGAGGAGGGCAAGGAAGGTGTCCTTGTAGCCGAATCACTATAAATACTTGTGTCGTGGTTTTGTGTTTCTTACTCTTTACCTTTACAGTACATACTTTCATATCTATCTATAAGCGTCCAACATACACATATAAATAGATTGACATAAGTCGATCTAAATATTTTAAAACGAAGTTTTAATCGGTAAAACTATTTAACCCCCTTCTAGTTTTCCACAATTGGCATAAGAGCTTCGTTACCAAGTTTCTTAAGAGTATATTGTACTTTTAAAAACTTAACACGATCTATGTATGTTTGAAAATTACAAGGAAGGAACTTCCTTAAAAACAAAAGGTCACGTTTTAAAATCATCATATTTTATAATGTTGGACAATGATAGATCGTTCTAACATTTTCCTTGTTGAGAATTCTCCATACTTGGATTTGGGCATCCTAAGAAGATTATGAAGAACTTCTCTCTAAATACTTCTTTCCTTAAAAATACGTAGTAATATTTAGCAAAGGATTTGGGCATCCTAAGAAGATCATGAAGAATTTCTCTCTAAATACTTCTTTCCTTAAAAAGAATATTTAGCAAAGGTATGATCTTTAATAAATTACAAATAAATTTTTTCGTTTATATTTTCTTTCTAGATAAATTAATAAGGTCATTTTTTTAATCATGATTAAGTTCTAATAATCACTAAAGTAGTTATCTATATTGAACTCATCATCAAGAATAGTATTCTTCGTTGATCTCTATAGACAAAACTACAAACTAGTGATAATGATATCTCGGCTATTCGAGAGCCTTGATCATCACTCCTCACATAAGGATTATTGACATTTCTTCTATGACAATACGTGTCCATGTGAAATTTCTCACATTATGATAAAATGGGATTTTATCATAATCTTTGAAAACTTCCCAAAGAATTATGATTTATTCATAAAAAGGGAACCTCGTCAAATAGGACTAGTATAACTCGTCAAAACCCGAAACCATAAGTTATAGAGCATAAAAATCGACCCTAGGCAATTTAGAACTCCCAAACCAAAATTATCAAGGATCACTTAAGCTGTCAAATTACTGATATGTCGGATCCCTGTGCTTGACTAGCCGGATCCCTCACTCAAGGGATCCGTGCAACAGAAGATAGCATAAGAAAGAAATGATCACTGTGGAAGTTCCACTACCCACTTTACTCTATCAAAGACTCACGAACATAAACCTATTTACTGTTCACAGGAGGAAATTGATCATATTCTTTAAGCAAAACAATCTCTTGTGTAAGTATAATCTTCACTACATTGTTATTTCCATTCCTTGATTCCTAGGATTACAATTTTCATCTTTAGAAGTTGAGCTCAAATGGGTTTGTCACAATTTATTACCACATTGTTTTCTAAGATAATTTAAATCAAAGTATTAACATTGTTAATACAAATTAAACTCATTCCTTGAATTCAATGAAGATGTTTTGAGCAAAATTATGATCAATCCTATTAGGTTAGTATTCACACAATTAACACCACATTGTGGTTTTGTTGTATAGGAATAATCATGCCTATCAACCGCCAACAAGATTACCATGATACCGCCCACCACTTCCCAATGTACCATCGTAAGGAAGGCCTAAGCCCGGAGGATAGGAAAGCCTTCAAGATGTTAGAAAAGAGGCTCTTCCATGAAGGCCGTGTGGTTTGATTGGTGCAAAACCGTCAAGTTTTCTCACGCGAGCTAGCCACTTGTGAATGGCTAACCGTAAGGAACTTAAAACACTCAAACACCAAATGCAATTTAGATCGAGAATACAGTGGATTCCGGTCGTTAAGTCCCACGGAGGATGACCGGTGTTTAACACAATCGGATGTCGAATAACCACTAAGGATAGTGATCAAGAAGGATTTTGAGTTTATTTTATAAATTACTGGGGCTTAAATGTAAATTAAAGGAAATTAAAAGATAAAAATATTAAATAAACGCTATCACTATTTTTAAACCGATGTTTTTGATTTTATGTTTTAAAACTTAAATTAAAACTACGCGACGTATAAATAAAAACGTGAAACTTACACAATATTAATCACGAAAATATGAAATGATATTTTACAAACCTAATGATATAATAAAATTTTAAGAAAAGAAAATTATTTTTATAACTATGAAATTAATTATTAGTAATTAAAAACTATTTTAACTATTAAATAATAACCTAAAATACAAGAAAATAGGAAATAAAGCTAGAAAAATACAATTATGACTTGGAAAATCTAAAATAACAAAAGAGAATTTTCAAAACTATTTTTATATTTTTCGATTATTTTTCTATTTTTATGAATTTTAAACTATTTAAAACTTATTAAATTACTAAAAATTACAAATTAAACTATGAAAAATCTGAAAAATTACTTTTTTACTTTTATATTTATCTTGACTTAAGAAAAATGAAAAATTATTTTTTTGAACTTTTTCTGATTTAATTGTATTAAAAGCTAATTAAATAATCCTAAAAACTGTTTTTAATTAAGAAAAATAGCAAACTGTTATGGAAAATTATGAAAATTTCAGGGAAAGTCTAATTTAATCTATAGAATCTAAGAAAAATAGAAAAACATGTGCTTGTTTGGTGGAAATTGAAACTGCAATACAAGTGCTTATGAAATAAGCACTTGAATAAGCCAAAGGGAAACCAAAAGCCACCCAACTGTAATGTGAAGCTTTGTTAGGCTAAAATCACCAAATGCAACTTATAACAACAGGTTTTAACCTCTGGAATGCAAGATGTACAGATTTGATGTGTTGAGCTTATTGTGCAAAAGCAGTTTGAGGGTACCAAGTTTGAGCTTAAGTACAAGCTGCCTGATAAGCTAAAAATGAAAAGCAATAATTGGAACTTGAAGGAGACCTGGCTAAGATCTTATAATCCAAAAACCAGACCTATAAAAGCTCTGTGGAGCTCTGGGTAAGCTCGCAACAGTGAGAAAAACTCACTCGATCGAAGTTTGGTGAGCAGGCACTTAAGCCTGCTTGATGAGCTTTTGAAGCTTAAGAAAATTTCTAAAATCTACTAAAATCCTAATAAGAAACTAGACCTGGAGAAGTTATTAATCCCAAAGTTTGACTTGATTTGGCCCACTAATGAACCTGTGAAAAATCTTACTAGTTGGCCTAAAAACTGGTTTTTGCAAATATTTTGACTTTTGACAGATTTTAAACTTTGACTTTTGTGAACTTTGGAACCAATTTGAGGACTGAGTATGATGTAATATGATGAATTAAGCCTATAACAAGCTATGCTAATGATTTCCAAACACAAGTCAAGCTTTTGAGTTTCCAAGATTTCAACAGATAAGGACTTAGACAGATTCAAAATGGATTTTGACTTTTGGTGTTTGCAGGTGCAATATTAAGACAGCATTGAGTTCAAATGAAGTAAACAAGACTGAAACAACAAGACTCAATCATCGAGCATGCTTCTAAAGCGCTTAAAACACAGAATCCAAACAACCTTTCAAATACTGATTTGCAATTAAAACCGAACCAAACACTTAACTAACTAATAATAATGATCAAACTGAGTGTATTTAACCAAAATATTACTTAATTGACTGATTAAAACTAGTCTAGATCACAAGAACAGGTTATGCTATAACTATTGAAATTGACTTACACTTTGTCCCAGCCACTATGGCTTGCCAACAATGAAACCAGAACCACTACCCTATCTATATCAACCATTTAACTCTGAATCCACCCATTTCCATTTCTGCTTCAACCTATTTACATTTCATGCCCATTTTGCTCCATTTGACTTTCTTTGACCAATTTCCAAACTAGCTAGAAACTTGAATACAAGCTTTCAAAAGTTATGAAAAGCTTGTATAAGCTTATTGAAACTGATAAACAAGCTATATGAAGCTTGGGTGTAAGAGTTTTAAACTGAAATATTCAACAGTAATTCACAAACATGAAATTAGATGAAACTCTGGAATTAATGATCAAAACTTGATTATACTGAATATGTAACTTAAGTTTAATACATTCAAACAAAAGATAACAGCTTTGAACTTGAATTAATACATTTTAACTAAAAAACGACATGAAAGAAATTTTTAAAAACTAACTACTAACTTCTCTTGCCTCTTCTGCCTCTTTTATGCACCAATTAGCCTCCACGTGTCCTTCTGAGAGTATCCCACCTCTCTATTTGACCAATGGGTGAGTTTTGCACATTTTGGCCGTTCTTGTCATTTTGGCGGGAAAGCCTGTTTTTGACTTATAGGCTCAAACTAGCAAGTAGGGGGTGGCATTTATTGTGGGGTTGATGATGATGAGGTGGTGGAAAGGTTGAGGTGATGGGAGAGAAGCGAAAAGTGGTTTGCAGCAATATGTGGAAAAGATAAGCAGTGAGTGGCGGGCAAAGGAGAAGGGTTTGACTTTGTTTGACTTGGCGGTCAAAAGGCTAATGACGGGGGTCAAATGGGTATAATGGCGGTCCAATTCATTTTGACAAGGCTATGTTAGGTTTAATATGATAAGGACCAAAGTTTAAATCTTCCAAACTTGAGGGCCATTCACGCCATTTTCTCAAAGTTAACACAAGGACTGAAATTGACAAAATTTAATAGTACAAGTACCATTTTGACATTTTCAAATTCTCAAAGGACTATTTTGCCAAATTTCAAAGTTCGGGGACTTAAGTTGTAAATTTGCAAATTTAAATTTCAAGGACCAATTTGACAACTTTGGAATCCCTAGGGACTTAAAATGATATTTTTCTTTATTTAGATTTACCAGGACTGTTTTGACAACTTTTGAAACTTGGGGACTAAACATCAATTATGCAAACTTGATACGTTTTTCACCGATTTTGATATTTTGCATTTAAAACACATAAAACACTTATTTGTGATATTTTTATCATTTTGATGCATTTACGAGTGTTTTCGGATGTTTTTGCGATCTAATTTGTACAAAATGATGAGTATTTACACACTCATCAATCCCCACACTAAGATATTGCTAGTCCTAGCAATGTTTTGAGAAAATCTAATGGATTTCATCTCTTTACCAAAAGCCATTACTCGGAGTAGCCAAATGTTTCAGTTCAAGTAAGAACCTTGGTACACCGATAACCAAATGATTTTGAGCAAATCACCGACTTTCAACGGATTTGATTTGTCTTTACCGAAGCCGTTTGCTTCGGACTAGCCAACTCTTAGATAAAATATCTTTGGTGAGTGATTACCAATTATGGTTTTCCAATCGCCTTTACCACAAGCCATAAACTTGCGGGCTAGCCAACTCTTCACTTTTAAGGATATGGTGGTGAATACCATACAATTTTGGGCAAATTGCAAGCCGTTAACGGATTTGAGATATCTTTACCAAGAGCCGTTTGCTCTGGATTAGCCAATCCTTTTGTTTATTAGACATGGCGGATTGTTAACCATAAGATGAGTAAGTGCAAAACACTTACTCCAAAAAAAAAATTTGGCCAAAATGGGGAATTAGCGGTATAATTACATGATAAAATTCGTGAGAATTCCCCCACACTTAGAAATGAATATTGCCTCAATATTCAAAGTACCTACTGTTATGCCGAAACATAGAACGAAAAGGAAATACTACGACCATTATTTAGCAAGGATTTTTTTTTTTTTTTTTTTTTTTTTTTTTTAAACTCTTATATATACACAACATGTGGGCAACTCCCCACACTAGGGTGGTAGAAAGTAGAAAGAAGAAGCTAAACATCAAGTTTTGTCACACAAGCTAGCCACTTGTGAATGGCTAACCGTAACAAACTTAGACATCGAAATATGGGTGACAACCCATATGGCATGCTCTTTATTTTTGATTCCCGAGTCGCTAGCTTGACTCGATCCCGCATTCATTGGTTCATGGGAAAGTTTGTAGATCCAGGACAATCACGGGAGGAATGTCCTCTCCAAAATAGTGCTTCAATCGATGACCATTCACTTTGAAGTTTGGACCATCGGGTTGAGATAACTCAATGGTTCCATATGGAAATACTTTAGTGATGGTGAATGGTCCGCACAGTGGATTTTAGTTTTCCGAGAAAATCTTCAATCTAGAATTGAAAAGAAGGACTCGATCACCAACGTTGAAAACGCGGTTCTTGATTTTAGAGTCATGAATCTTCTTTGTCTTTTCTTTGTAGATCAAAGAGTTCTCGTATGCTTGATCATGGAGTTCATTTAATTCATTCATTTGAACTTTCGGTGATCACCACCGTCTGAATATCAAAGTTGGCATGCTTCAAGGCCCAGATGCCTTGTGCTCTAGCTCAACCGGTAGATGACATGCCTTCCGTATACAAGCTTGTATGGAGTACACGATGGGTGTTTTATAAGCTGTCACGGAAGGCCCAGTCGTCATCTAGCTTATCCGACCAAGAGGCACGGTTTTCGCCAACCGTCCTCTCCAAAATTCTTTAATCCCGGTTGGAAACTTCCACTTGCCCACTTGTTTGGGGTGGTACGCGAGAGAGACGGTGAGTTACACCATACTTCGCATGACTCTATCAACCGGTCATTGCGAAATGCGCACCACGATCACCGATTATAGCTCGTGGAGTTCCAAACCTAGCAAATAGGGATTTTAAGAATTTCACAACAACTCGAGCATCGTTGGTAGGCAAAGCCTTAGCTTCAACCCATTTTGACAAGTAGTCAACGCCACGAGTACGTACTTATTACCGCGAGAAGAAGGAAATGGCCCCATAAAGTCAATGCCCGGATGTCAAAATCTCACACACTTGAATGGCGCTTTGTGGCATTTCATTCCTTTGTGAGATATTTCCGTGACGTTGACAAGCGTCACAAGGCTTTGACAAATTAGTGGGCATCCTTGTAAATCGTGGGCCAATAAAACCGGAATCAAACACCTTCTTGGCGGTGTAGTTGGGCTATGATGTCCCCAGTGGGTCCATAATGGCAAGCTTTGAGAATGTCAATAGCTTCGACTATACACACATCGCGATGACTTGATCGCGCAAATTTTGAACAAGTAGGGGTCGTCCCGAGTAATGTTTCACATCTTTAAAGAATTTATTTTCCGTTGGGACGACATCCCTTTCACTATGAAGTTACCCGCATGGTAATTTGCAAAGTCAAGAAACCACGGGGTAGAAGAGTTTCCACGAAAAGAAACCGATTGAGTGTCTCGAGAGGAAATGTTTCATTTATTTCCTTTTCTCGAAAACATCTTGGTGAGGTTCTCTAATCGGACAGATGATCGTGACCTGTGTTCTCGGCTCCTTTTTATCACGTATAATGATATCAAATTCTTGCGAGGAGGAGAACCCAACGGAGCAATCTCGCTTTGCATCTTGTTTTGCAAAGAGATATTTGAGAGCCGAGTGATCCGTATACACCACGCATTTGGTCAAGATGAGGTATGGCGAAATTTCTCAAACGCATACACCATGACTAATAGTTCTTTTTACGTAGTGGTGTAATGGGTCCGAGCTTCATCATAGTCTTACTTGCGTAGTGGATAGGATGAAAATGCTTGGTTTTACGTTGCCCCAAGACCGCACCGATAGCAAAATCACTTGCATCGCACATGAGCTCAAAGGGTAAATCCCGATCGGGGCAACTAGAATGGGTGCTTCCGTAAGCTTTTCCTTTAATGTTTCAAAAGCTTTGATGCACTCAGGAGAGAAGATAAAAGGAGCTTCTTTTTCAAGAAGATGGGTCATAGGCCGAGCGATTTTAGAAAAATCCTGTATGAATCTACGATAAAACCCGGCATGACCAAGAAAACTCCTAATACCTTTGACGGTAGTAGGGTGAGGTAATTTAGCAATAACATCGACTTTTGCTCTATCTACCTCAATCCCGTTTTTGGAAATCTTATGGCCAAGGACTATGCCTTCTTTGACCATAAAGTGGCTCTTCTCCCAATTTAGACAGAGATTGGTGTCTTCACACCTTTTAAGCATTTTGTCTAAATGGGAGAGACAAGTCTGAAATGAGTCCCCAATGACCGAGAAGTCATCCATAAACACCTCCATTGTTTCCCCGATCATGTCGTGGAATATGGCCATCATACATCGTTGGAACGTGCTGCCAGAGCATTACATAAGCCAAAAGGCATACGCTTGTAGGCAAAAGTTCCGTATGGGCGGTGAATGCGGTCTTCTCTTGATCCCGTGGATCAATGGGGATCTGAAAGTAACCCGAGAAACCATCAAGGAAACAATAGTATTCATTCCTCGCTAATCTCTCAAGCATCCGATCCATGAAGGGTAGAGGAAAATGGTCTTTACGGTGGCGCCATTCAACTTACGATAGTCAATACACACACGCCATCCGTAACCAATCGAGTTGGAATTAACTCGTTTTCTTCATTCGTGACAACAGTTATGCCACCCTTTTGGAACCCAATGAATTGGGCTAACCTAAGGACTATCTCGAGATTGGGTAAATCAATCTTGCATCAAGAAGTTTGATAACCTCCGCTTGATAACATCATGGATTTTTGGATTCACCTTCTCGATGTTGAGCTCGCGGCTTGAAGTCATCCTCCATCAAGATTTTGTGAGTACAAAACTCGTGGTTGATACCTTAATATCGGAGAGTTTCCAAGCAATTGCTTGCTTGTGTGACTTCAAGACCTTTATGAGAGCTTTTCATCTTTACTCAAATCTCGAGCAATAATGACAGCAATTTATCATCACCCTCAAGAAATGCATACTCGAGATGAGGCGGTAAGTCCTAAGTTTGACTTCAGAAATTCTTCGCTTTCTCAACCGACTTGACTTCCTTGTTATGAAGGTTGACGGAGGGAGTGGAGAAGAAGTGTCCCGATTTAACAACTTCTCAAGAATAAGAATATCTCCTCCGGATTAATCTCATGGTGATTAATCTCTTCCGAATTGCATCACTAGTGCGAGGGGTTGATGAGTGATCATCTTTAAGCAACTTCTCAATGAGAAGTATGTCCCCTCGATGTCAATTGAGCGTGATCAATTTCCCATGGAACAAAATCACTAGCCAAGTATGCTTCAATTTCTTCCAAGATGAAGTCGATTCCCTCAAACGGAGTGAGAGAAGGAGTAGAATTGGCTATGATAGGTTGAGAAGATGGTGGGATCCCACTCACGTAATTATGAGAATAACCAAGGACTTCTTGAGAGTACTCTTCGAAGCAACATCAATGATATCTATTCCGTTAACCGACTCGTAATCATAGTTTGCGGAGTACCTCAAGTTTGATCAAGGTTAAAGGTGACGACTTCATTACCAACACGTAATGTGATTTCTTGCTCAAATACATCAATGAGCACGCCGTTCTCGTGAATCCTCTTCCAACAATGAGAGGAACCCGTGGATCAACATCGAAATCAACAACTACAAAGTCACCGGAAAATGGAACTTTCCTACTTTCACAAATCGTCCTCGGCAATTCCAAGAGGACGGGATATTGTACGATCTGCAAGCTCGAGAGTCATGCATGTAGGAGTAAGGTCCGAAGAGAAAGTTTCTTCCATATCGAATGAGGCATTAGGTTTATGCTTGCACCAAGATCGGCTAAGGCAAAGCATTCAACCATTCCCGAAATACACAAGGTAAGAGAAATTTTCCAGATCTCCAAGCTTTGAAGCTTCTTCAAGATAACGCAGCAGCAGTTCTCGTTCAGAGGAGTTTTAGCCATTTCAAACAACTTTTCCTTGTTGCTTAACATGTGTTTGAGAGTTGATGCAAACTTGGGCATCAACATGATAGCATCCGTGAAGCTTATGTCAAAATGAAGTTCTTGGAAAATTTGAAAGAATTTTTCCATTTGATGACCGGCTTTCTCATGAGCTTTTGCTCATGTAAACGTGATGGGTAAGGAATAGAAGTTTTGGATTTGGTATTTTCAATGGGAGCTACAGGAGGTTCAAAACAACTCTGGATTGGATTTGGGTTTCGGACAACCCGAGGATGGACATTGTTGGTACTTCGTTATTAGTAGGAAGTTCCTTGTCCTTTGTCGCCTCAGTTCACTTTCCACTACCTTCGGGAGAAGAAGAAGAAGTAGTAGGAATAGCGGGTCCATCATATGAAGTACCACTTCGGTTGTGATTGCCTTTGGATCGCCCCTCGGATTAGCGATCGTGTTGCTAGGTAAAGTACCGAGCCCGAGGGTCGATCATTTAAAGACTTCTTTAATTCAAATGATCCGACCGACCAACACCTGTTTGTCTCCTCTTGAGTCTTTATGAATTGCTTTAAAAGCTCATCGGATGTTGATACAGGAGGAGGTGGAGGGATAATTGAGGCCGTATGTTCGGTTATAGCGTAATTCCCTTGATTAGGGTTCATATTCCCCGAAATTGATTCCCTCGATTGTAAGTGTTTTGATTAAGATTTCCTTGATGTTGGAAACCTTGATTGGGTCCGAATAGAAATTACCTTGGTTTTGATAACCTTGGTTCATTCTTGGTTGGTTCGATTCCGGTTAGGATTCGTTAAAACCGGTGGTGCACGATAAGTGTTAGCACGGTAGTTTGGTTCATTTTGAGGACGGTATTGATTACCTCCTTGATTTGAAGTACCGCTATAGCATTAGCTTCAAACGGACTACCATCGGTGGCGACAGATTGTAGTATGCATGAGGACCACCACAAGTAACACAAACTTCAACTTTCTTCACTTCACCATATGATGGTGCTTGTGAAAGTGACTTTCTTTGGTTAGCAAGAACCAAAGCTCGAACAATATCCGTGAGTTTGTCAATCTTAGCATCGGTGCTAGATGTACTCACGGAGATGAAGTAGAAGGTCCAAGATTAGACTCGGTGATGATATGTCTTTGTGCGGAAAGGACGGACCGGGACTTGTTTTCAATGATTTGCAAGGCTTCTTTTGTGGTCTTGCTCAAGAAATTACCTCCCGCGGAGGCATTCAAAGAGTCTTGATTAGTCCGGTTCGACCATTGTAGAAAGTATCCATTTGCATTAACTCGGTAAAACCATGATGCGGACACTTATGGAGCAAGTCTTTGTAACGATCCCATGCCTCCCGAATGATTCATCAAATCTTTGAGAGAATTTCATTATCTCATTCTTAAGACTTGTAGTTCGGGATGGAGGATAGAATTGTTAACAAATTTTGTGACTAGATCTTCCCATGTCTCAATGGAACGAGGGGTTGTTTCTCAAGCCAATTTCGGCTTGTCCTCTAGAGAAAATGGGAACGAGAAGAAGCTTGATAGCTTCATGTGGGACATTCTTGTACTTGATGGTAGATGCAATCTTGTTAAACCATCGAATGTGTGCATGAGGATCATCCCGCTCAAAACCATAGAATTGGCTTTGGGTTACCGATTAAGTAACCCGTTTTGAGCTCAAAAGTATCACCACGATGGTGGGACAACAATAGCATCTCCGTAACCCTCGATGGGTGCTTGGAGAAGCTCATTCATCGGCTTGTCTTCGCCATTATGGCGGTGGTGGTGGTGGTAGACGTTCACCACCACCAAGGAGCGAACGCCTCTCGCTCACGAGGAATCTTTCCAAGTTCGAAAGTGGACTTGTAGAACTGGAAGAACGAGTCAGCATGCATTAAGTATAAAAATCGGCCAAAACAAATGCGAGGCAAAACGACAAGTGAACTTAACCAATAATCACAAATGAAATGGCTTCTTTGAAAAAGGTACACCAAATCACAAGGACACAAAGGCAAGTTTTAAATCGATGTTCGGGAACTTATTATGGTCACACCCCAGCTTAGTAGGTGTCTTGCCTTGATTTGCGGTGGTTGATTTTATGTATATTAAGTATCACCGAAAAGACGAGGTATAGATTTGTCTTGATGGGTTTAAAACTTTTGGACAATATTTTTGGTATCGTCTCGTTTAACCAAATCGTATTTCTTTAAGAATCACCTTAAAGAAATACAAGCTAGAAAACGTTACGATTGTTTTGTTGTTTTATATTTTGTTTGGTGTTTTAACACTTTAGGAAAAGTGTTAATGAACTTTTGATTTTGTTATAACTTTACAAAAACTGCTTTTACAAAAGGTGGTATATGTGCAAGTATGGGTCCGAAAATGCTTAGAACACGCTTACAGCCTCCCGGCAATGCGCCTAAAATTTGATTGGTGCAAAACCGTCAAGTTTTCTCACGCGAGCTAGCCACTTGTGAATGGCTAACCGTAAGGAACTTAAAACACTCAAACACCAAATGCAATTTAGATCGAGAGAATCTGGTGGATTCCGGGTCGTTAAGTCCGACGGAGGATGAATGGTGTTTAACACAATCGGATGTCGAATAACCACCAAGGATAGTGATCGTAAGGATTTTGAGTTTATTTTATAAATTACAGGGGCTTAAATGTAAATTAAAGGAAATTAAAAAGATAAAAAATATTAAATAAACGATATCACTATTTTTAAACTGATGTTTTTGATTTTATGTTTTTAAAACTTAAATTAAAACTACGTGACGTACAAATAAAAACGTGAAACTTACACAATATTAATCCTGAAAATATGAAAATGATATTTTTACAAACCTAATTATATAAGAAAATTTTAAGAAAAAGAAAATTATTTTTATAACTATTAAATTAATTATTATTAATTAAAAACTAATTTTAACTATTAAATAATAACCTAAAATACAAGAAAATAGGAAATAAAGCTAGAAAAATAAAATTATGACTTGGAAAAATCTAAAATAACAAAGAGAATTTTCAAAACTATTTTTATATTTTTCCGATTATTTTCTATTTTTATGAATTTTAAACTATTTAAAACTTATTAAATTACTAAAATTACAAATTAAACTATGAAAAATCTGGAAAATTACTTTTTTTACTTTTTATATTTATCTTGACTTAAGAAAAATGAAAAATTATTTTTTTGAACTTTTTCTGATTTAATTGTATTAAAAGCTAATTAAATAATCCTAAAAACTGTTTTTAATTAAGAAAAATAGCAAACTGTTATGGAAAATTATGAAAATTTTAGGGAAAGTCTAATTTAATATATAGAATCTAAGAAAAATAGAAAAACATGTGCTTGTTTGGTGGAAATTGAAACTGCAATACAAGTGCTTATGAAATAAGCACTTGAATAAGCCAAAGGGAAACCAAAAGCCACCCAACTGTAACAGAAGCTTTGTTAGGCTAAAATCACTCAAATGCAACTTATAACAACAGGTTTTAACCTCTGGAATGCAAGATGTACAGATTTGATGTGTTGAGCTTATTGTGCAAAAGCAGTTTGAGGGTACCAAGTTTGAGCTTAAGTACAAGCTGCCTGATAAGCTAAAAATGAAAAGCAATAATTGGAACTTGAAGGAGACCTGGCTAAGATCTTATAATCCAAAAACCAGACCTATAAAAGCTCTGTGGAGCTCGGTAAGCTCGCAATAAGCCGAGAAAAACTCACTCGATCGAAGTTTGGTGAGCAGGCACTTAAGCCCTGCTTGATGAGCTTTTGAAGCTTAAGAAAATTTCTAAAATCTACTAAAATCCTAATAAGAAACTAGACCTGGAGAAGTTATTAATCCCAAAGTTTGACTTGATTTGGCCCAGTAATGAACCTGTGAAAAATCTTACTAGTTGGCCTAAAAACTGGTTTTTGCAAATATTTTGACTTTTGACAGATTTTAAACTTTGACTTTTGTGAACTTTGGAACCAATTTGAGGACTGAGTATGATGTAATATGATGAATTAAGCCTATAACAAGCTATGCTAATGATTTCCAAACACAAGTCAAGCTTTTGAGTTTCCAAGATTTCAACAGATAAGGACTTAGATGATTCAAAATGGATTTTGACTTTTGGTGTTTGCAGTGCAATATTAAGACAAAGATTGAGTTCAAATGAAGTAAACAAGATGAAACAACAAGACTCAATCATCGAAAGCATGCTTCTAAAGCGCTTAAAACAAGAATCCAAACAACCTTTCAAATACAGATTTGCAATTAAACCGAACCAAACACTTAACTAACTAATAATAATGATCAAACCGAGTGTATTTAACCGTAATATTACTTAATTGATGATTAAAACTAGTCTAGATCACAAGAACAAAGTTATGCTATAACTATTGAAATTGACTTACACTTTGTCCCACCACTATGGCTTGCCAACAATGAAACCGAACAACTACCCTATCTATATCAACCATTTAACTCGAATCCACCCATTTCCATTTCGCTTCAACCTATTTCATTTCATGCCCATTTTGCTCCATTTGACTTTCTTTGACCAATTTCCAAACTAGCTAGAAACTTGAATACAAGCTTTCAAAAGTTATGAAAAGCTTGTATGCTTATTGAACTCGATAAACAAGCTATATGAAGCTTGGGTGTAAGAGTTTTAAAGCGAAATATTCAACAAGAATTCACAAACATGAAATTAGATGAAAACGGAATTAATGATCAAAACTTGATTATCTTGAATATGTAACTTAAGTTTAATACATTCAAACAAAAGATAACACTTTGAACTTGAATTAATACATTTTAACTAAAAACGACATGAAAGAAATTTTTAAAAACTAACTACTAACTTCTCTTGCCTCTTCTGCCTCTTTTATGCACCAATTAGCCTCCACGTGTCCTTCTGAGAGTATCCCACCTCTCTATTTGACCAATGGGTGAGTTTTGCACATTTTGGCCGTTCTTGTCATTTTGGCGGGAAAGCCTGTTTTTGACTTATAGGCTCTGAAACTAGCAAGTAGGGGGTGGCATTTATTGTGGGGGGTTGATGATGATGAGGGTGGTGGAAAGGTTGAGGTGATGGGAGAGAGCAGGCAAGTGGTTTGCAGGCAATATGTGGAAAAGATAAACAGTAGGTGGCGGGCAAAGGAGAAGGGTTTGACTTTGTTTGACTTGGCAGTCCAAAAAGGCTAATGACAGGGGGGTCAAATGGGTATAATGGCAGGGTCCAATTCATTTTTGACAAGGCTATGTTAGGTTTAATATGACAAGGACCAAGGCTGCAAATCTTCCAAACTTGAGGGGCCATTCCTGCCATTTTCTCAAAGTTAACACAAGGACTGAAATTGACAAACTTTAATAGTACAAGTACCATTTTTGACATTTTCAAATTCTCAAAGGACCATTTTTGCCAAATTTCAAAGTTCAGGGACTTAAGTTGTAAATTTGCAAATTTAAATTTCAAGGACCAATTTTGACAACTTTGGAATCCCTAGGGACTTAAAATGATATTTTTCTTTATTTAGATTTACTGTGGACTGTTTTTGACAACTTTTGAAACTTGGGGACTAAACTCATCAATTATGCAAACTTGATCGCTTTTTCACCGATTTTGATATTTTGCATTTAAAACACATAAAACACTTATTTGTGATATTTTTATCATTTTGATGCATTTCTGAGTGTTTTCAGATGTTTTTGCAGTCTAATTTGTACAAAAATGATGAGTATTTACACACTCATCATGGTTGAACCATCATTCCTCGCAAACACCAACATTTGACAAGTCTTTGGAGGAATTAACTTTGATTTCCTCTTGGACATTAATGAGCAAATCTGTCCGGTGTTCGTGCTTGAGTTTTACAAGACAATGAGAATCGTTCGGAATGAAGACGGTACCATTTCAATTGCCTTCATCATCAATGAGCATGAGTACACCCTCACTCTTGTAGAATTTGGAAGAATACTCTGTGTCCCATATCAAGGAGTGTGTATGTATTCTAACGAATGGTCTTTGGCGAGCAACATGACATGGTAGATCATCATGAAGTATACTTCACTGACCATCCTGAAGCAACCACGGTAGTGGATACCGCCTTCATGGAAAGAGCATTTCCATCAAGGTTCATGAGAAACTCCAAGGTGATCTATAGGGATCCATTTCAAATGGAGCTTTCAAAATGTTCCCGTTGTACAAGAAATGGGAACTTATGGTGAGGAGAACGTGCTTTGCTTGGGAGGGAACAAAGATCATCCCAATGCGTGCTTGAGCTTCAT